>OV179161.1:0-1250000 GCA_921972225.1 Euplexia lucipara | reverse complement strand
TTTAAAAAATCGACCCGCTATGACTTTGACAGTATGACACGTCTTTTTTTCCCCGCAAGGTTGTCAACTTGCGTCGTGTTGGAAAAATTTTACGGCGCTATGTTCAGTCCAGTCAGATCTCGAAATAAATAAATTGAATATGGCTGAAGTCGAAGGACATAAACATCGAGAAACTAATTACCATGAGGGAGAAGGTAAATTATGTTATGATATTTATGGTTAGAGCGCGTGGTTAGTGAGTATCGCGGACGTCAGTGCGGTTCGGCTGCGTCGCTGAACCCCGTTACCCTCGTGTTACCTTTGCGACATTGAAATTGGGTTCTTTTTATAATTGCTGCGTGGATTTGTGGTGCTGGGCCGCCAGGAGCGAAGTGCACCGCCCGCCTGACGCGTTGAGTGGTTCCGTCGGACGGACTTAGTGAACATGACCGGGGGCGCGGACAGGAGCCTCCACTCAGGTATTACATTGTTTTGTTGTAATATTCGATATTAACTAAGGTTAAGTGCGCTAGAACGTAATTAATGTTGTTTATTTGCGCGGGTTTAACCTTAGGCTACGTGTTGAACTTTGCTCGTTCGTCTAGTCAGTGTTATTAATGCATTGTTAGCACAACATGAACGTTATATATTCGAAATGTTGCCTTTCTTGTCCAATTAGAATGTTTCACAGTGTGTGAACAATCTAAATCTGGTATTTGCCAGTCATTAAGAGTTGACAAGTCATACAATTTGATTTTTAATTACTTCTAATGAGTAGTAAATTATTGAATACAAAGCATTTGATTTCAAGGTTCAAAATAATGAAGTATGCAATGTTTTGTTGATAATTAATGGATGAATGATCACAGTTCCTCGACTTGTTCACGAGTATGTCTGTGTGTGTGACAGTTACAGTAGTCCACATGAAGATTCAACATTACATTTCATTGAGATTTCATTATACTTTCTAGATAACAAAAGTCATGCCACTAATTATGTGGAGAAGACGTCTTGTTGATAAAGCCGTGCAGCTCAGTTTAATTTTCCTTTATTTGTAATTTCTTTGTTGAGTTTACACAAACAGTTTGTTTTTTTTTACAGCTGTTGTTGTAATTTATATTGATTCAGGTGATTTATTAAATGCATTAGCATTAACCATTTATTTGATCATCAGTTGATAAAATAAAAGTATTTTATTGGCAGTAGGAAACAGCTACAAAAAATCAGTGTTTTAAAATAATTGGAGAATTACAAAGAAAGATGGTTGCCATATTTTCCTTAAACATTTTTTTTTTAGTGCTTGTTTATGAATAAGTAATTTAAAGTAAACAAAACATGTCTTACACAAACCTTTACAGTAAATAAAGTTCTTTTTAGGGTGTCTATAAATCTAAAATTAACTCAAGTTAATCTTAATAACAAAAGTGCCATAATCTAAAAATAAATAATTTAACAATTTTTTACATTTTTAGAACATTTTGGCCAATATCTTAGACAAATAACTTAAATAAAAATTTCAATTAGTTTCACTTAGACTTATTTAAAACATAGCTGAAATGAAAGTTCTGCATAGTTCCACTTAAGTTTTACATAAAGCTGCCTGTTTTAGAATAATTACCGTAAAATGATGTTTAGAGTGAGGCAAAAGTGTATCTTTCCGTTACAAACTGTGTAGTACACCCATTATCAATCTATCTATGTATCTATTGGATTTGGTTTCCGCACTTAATCACAAATTGGATCATGTGCGTGAGCCATGGCGGCCGTTTTAATATAGTAAACTCACATTACATGATAATTATATTATATGAAAATCCTGTGAAGTATAGCCATATTAAGGTGTTTTTCCAAATGCTGGTTTTTCTGTGGAATGTCCTAGTTCCTTCGAAAAATAGCTAATAAATCGTGGATCTATCAGAGAATTGGATCTCCATGCTTAGAAAAGCATAGTGTATTGTACTACCAGTAATCCTCGCAGCTGGCTTTTTGCCGAATATAATTATGAATAGGTACTCCATAGCTATGCTGTGTTTAATGCCTTATCTGTTATAGGGTAACCTAATCAACTTTATGGTTTTTTTGTTTACATTATGAAAGCTACACTTATACTGTTTATCATTGGATTCGTTTCATGTGTCCAGATATTATCCAACAGTTGTTTTGATTACATCAAGTTGATTTGTGAAAATATCCAAAATTATTGTGCAACTCATGCCTGCTTTACAAAAAGCTTTAAGAGCTGAGTCACAACAATTACGTATCGATTTGAGGTCATGATCACACCACAACACGGTAACACTACAGTGGATAAAAGGACACAGTGGATCACTAGGTAACGATGCAGTGGAAGAATTGGCCAGGAGGGGATCTGACACCGTGGCCATCGGGCCCGGAACCCGTAGTGCCCATCCCCTTCAACCAACTACGCGGATGGCTGCAAGAATTTACCCACACACAAGCAGAAAGATGGTGGTCCTCGTCCCCGGGCTGCAGACAGTCAAAGGAGGCGGCTATGCCTACCCTGGACAGGAAACTCACCAAGCGCCTTCTGCGCTTGGACAGAGTTAGCTTGCGCCTGGTGACTGGGACCATCACAGGACACTGCCTACTAAACAAACACCTCCACACTATAGGCGTAACGGACAGTCCTCTGTGCAGAGCATGTATGGAGGAGGAGGAAACGGTGGCGCACGTGCTCCTTGAGTGCACGGGTGTCGCCGAGATACGGAAGTGGACTCTCGGTTCACCGGAACTCCTCGTAGACGCTCTGAAATGCTTGGGAGGCGTAATCTGCTTCTGGAAGGAGGTGGGCTGGTTGGAGTAATCCCCCAACAAAACGGCCGCCATGGCTCACGCACAATGGTCCAACATGGATTAAGTGCGGAAACCAAATCCTGATAGAGGTCATGATCAGTATTTTACATGATGAGATGCCATATCTGATCTACACAACCCCGTTAATGAGTAACACTGGAACAACTGATTGACAGATTATCGTGTCGACTACTCGTAAGAATTGTCAGAGGATCTAAATATATCAACCGTAGGTACCAATTCCTTAATGTTGTTATGTTGTTTCCAAGACCAGCTGGCTTATTCACAACCATTCGACTAGATTCCGTACCGAATCGAACGTCTAAGATGTCGAAGATGTCATTCAAACGCAATTCACAAATCCGAAACCGATTTTTTTTGACAGTTCAAATTCGATAAGAAGACTCAAATCTTTCCGACAGCTGTTTGCTATCGGGAGCCATACCGAACAAAATTTAAACGATTTATTTTTCATAGATCCAGGTTATTTCAGAGAAATATAAACACTGTAAACCTTTAAAACACTGCACTTTTAAGTAAATGAAGTTTTATTATTGTATTGACCGTATTTCATTGATACTTTCGCATTTACATTAATTCATTTACTTTATTCGTATAGTTGTACGTGTTATTGTTTGACAATAACCAAATAGCAAGATTTGTGTATTGATATCAAATACTTACAGTAATTTAGCCTTTTTAAACCAAAGTTATAATAAAAGAAATTTTAATCCATAGTTTTATTTCAAATAAAAACTTATTACGCATTGCCATACTGGCAATGCGGAAAAAGTTTAAAAGGTAAAAAAGTCTGTCAAACTGGCAATGCCAGTTTGACAAACGGCTGTTTACAAAGCAAGTTTATTCGAAATAAAGTTTATTTGATTAATAATAAAATCATTTTGTACCGTTTGCTGTCTATTAAATTACTTGCTGTATATTCTATAATTAAACGGATCGAAACATTCAAATAAACCAATTTTATTTACTACTTTAAATTTTCTACCACGCTGATCATTTACTACCATTTTGTAGCGTTCCCCATAAATAAATGATCAATCGTATAGAAAAAAAAACGTATCCGTTCGGATCTGTGAATAGCGTTTTGGCAGTTCTTCGGCTCGGAAATGAGATTGTCGAAAACGGTTCCTTACCGACACGGAAACCAATCGAACGGTTTAGAATAAGGCAGCAGAAGAGATCTCAGTATGTAAGTAATAGATAGGTCACACAACCCTCTCCATCTCCCTTTCTGCAGCCTCCTTCTGCGAGATGACCGTTTCGCAGAAGGACACCACCGCGTCCCAGGACTCGACGCTGCAGGTCACACAACCATGGGCCAACCTCGGCAAGCTTTACTTAAGCTTTAATGTTTTAAAAAAAAACTAGCTCATGCCAGCAACCACAATCTCATAGAAGTATACCATATCAAAAAACATGTTCTACGTGACTGGTTAAAAAATTTTTGGTTCAAAAAATTTCAACTAGCTAAAGAATTAAAGAAAACCTGTGAATAGTGTGGCAAAAATGCTACCTCTTTTTAACATTAGTGTTAATATAAACTTAAAACATTAAATAGGACATACCTCCAAAACAACTTGTTGATCCAAGTATAGTTTTAACCAGTATCAACTAATACAAAAAAAAGCTAACAGAAGCCTGTTTTTGAAGCATTTTTTTTGCAATGCTCGTTCCAACCTTATTTATTTTTTATCCATCTTCTTGTTGCCAACATTAAATAATTAAATTCTGTTTAGGTATAAACTTGTTTATGATTATCTTGAGATGGTAGCTAGGTAAAAAATGGAGGTATTGTAAAATGCTAACTATGTAACTTGTTTGGTCTGATTTTGAATGTAGTAAACACAAATTTGTCGTTGAATTTTATTACTACTGAATGTCTAAATATATTCTTCTTTAAATATGTTTATTGAAATTAAAAAAAAACGGTGGTTTGAGTTTATTACCTGATCTTTAAGTCTATTGTTCGTTATCTTTTAGTGATGAAAAACCCTTTTAAGGATGCTGGATTTTGTGCACAAGGAGATGTGTGAAATTTAGTAGGTAATTAAAGTTCCTAGTTAGTGTTAAATACCCAAATCTAAAACGGTTGTACCTATATCGCGATGGTTGGCATCCACTGGTATCAACTAATATTAAAATGAAAACACAATTGACGTAAGCCTCCTGTCCCATAGCGTCCGCAAGTCAAAAAATCAAAATCAAGTCTTTATTCAAACTAGGCTGAGAATCAGCACTTTTTGAACGTCAAAAAAATACATAAAGACAGTCCCCCAAAAACGGCCCACGCTTCGCCACTTCCTAGTGTTTTTGCTGGGAAGAAGAAGTGGCGGAACAAACTCCCCAGCAACACATCTGTCTGATTCGTTTGAAGAACTAGGTATACAAAGAATCTATACAATGAAATGCTCAATAAATAGCACTAATGTTTATACTAATAGTCTAGAGTTTGAGATATGTATGTAGATAGGTAGGTACTTTATTTTATTTATATTTTTTACTTTATTAGATCTCCTTTATAATAAATTATTCTGCAAAAACTTATCAATATAATTAATTCCATCCATTTCTCCATTCACTGAGAGTCTTTTCGGTTATGAATGCATAGCGGCGGAAAAAAATTTTTCGCTCATCAATATTTTTTTATTTTGGTAGGTAGGTACTACATACCACAATTTACCACAAAAAGTACTAAGGCAGAACTGTATTAAAACTTTTTTGATTTTATGTCTGTACTCTTTATTTATCCGTTTTTGAAGTCGGAAGCCACAATTGGCAATCCGATCTTCAGGCTGCATTCAATTCAAATGACAAATTGCCACACAGCGCATAGGTACCATAAATATCATTCATTCACATTACTTCGCCGGCTTCAGACCGCACCTTATTCTTATCCCATAGTAATTTATCATGGTAGGCTGATCCATCTCATTGTCTCACAATATTTGTGTAAATCTATCATTCTGAATAAATAACTATTACTCAAGGATTTGTCACTCCCACCTACAAGCGCACGCGCAATCATGTCGTATTGTCGCGACACTCCTGTCTGCATCAGTCTTTATGTTTCAAATAAATCTAAGTACAGTTGTTAAGTTCAAAGACCTTTTAATGTGTGCTAGACCGTTGTTTCACTAGGTTTTCGAAATAACTTTACAAAAGCTAGACTTTAATTTGTATAGTTTTCCATAGATCATTAATTAGACGGGTGTATTGTACAGTTGTTGTTTATTATCTTAAGCGCAGAACTAGGCAAGTTTGTAAGGTTTGAGTGAAAAGTAAAAGTGGAAACATTTAATTAAATTAATCAAAGTTAAACCATTTATTTTAATCATACACTTGTCTTTGATTTTGAATAACTTCCAAAAGAGCCCTTTGCTCGTTTGATTCAAGGACTCTTTTGAACGTCAAACTTACAAGTTAAACGACATTTCATTGTTGTTGTCGCTTCCAAAAAGTTGTTTTGTATGAAGAAGAATAGACAAATAAAATAATTCCATGACTACTTATATGCACTCTTTTGTTCTAAATCTTTTAGCATTTATTTTGTTACGACGATGTATCAAATATACTGCCTACTCTCAGACTAAGTAACAACTTCGAATACCGTAAAACGGGGTGGATAGAAACTCAAGGGTGAATAGAAACAAAACTTTGAGGAAGATTTTTACGCTAGTTTTAATATTGTTTGATACTAACAAGCAGGCCTAGCCATATTCCAAATTCTATTTCTAAGAACGCCGGGAGGGGACGCCCTAGAAAGACATACATAGACCTTATTGGTGAGGTTCTTCAGAAAGGTCAGGTGCGTAGTACTCGCAACCGGCGTGTGTGTATGACAACATGTATGAATGTAAACGAAGCAAAAGAAGTATGTAAGAATCGTAGCATATGGCGCTCTGTAGTTTTTGCCTACCCCCATGGGAAAAAGGCGTGAGTTTATGTAGGTATGTATTGTATTTCTAATATCGTAATCGATAAGGCGACAATAGAAAGAAAATGGCGTACCTATAGGGATCATCTGTTTGTCAACTGTCAAGTGTTAACGAGTAGAATTTGTAATATGGCTGAAAATGAAATAAACTTGACAGTTGACAAACAGCTGATTCCATATACGCCATTTTCTTTCTATAATAGAAATAGAATAGAAGTAGAATTTGTAATATGGCTAAGCCTGCTGGTGTCGAAACTATTTATCTCAATTATTTAAAAGTTTTACAGTCCTCGTATGTAAGAAACAACTTTCTTGATCCAATTTTTTTTTTCAATACCTTCTTCAAAGTTTTGTTTCTATTCACGCTTGAGTTTCTATCCACCCCGTTTTACCCGGTAATTAAAATCTGCCAGAATATGACATGGGCTGATGTCCCTTAAAATAACTGTCTGTCCCTTAAAATGAACGGTCTGTCCTTATCCCACGATAGGTCATCTCCCTCTGAGTCTAGACCCGCGTATGCGGCAGTGATCTGCAAACCCATTTCTTCGTGGTTCCCGGCTCGTTGCCAAGGTCCACTTGCGTAAAGGTCGGGTCATGCGCTCGTAAGAATGCAGGCAATCGGTTTCTTGTGTGTTCTATTATGTATGACTAGCAGACGTCCCGCGGTTTCACCCGCGTTGATCCTGTTCCCGTGGGAATACAGGAATAAAAAGTATGATAGAGTTTTTCAAGTTCGTCCAGTAGTTTTTAAGTTTATTCGTAACATACAATAATCTGTCCTCTTTATAACTTTAGTATACATAGATCAGAAAGAAAATAAAAACAATTATTTTGACACATATTGGAATTTTAACAAAGGACAGAAAGGCTAATTAATCTCAGCACGATTTTAGAGAAAAACAATGATACCGCGGCGTTGTTATTCTGATAGGACCCGCGGTAATGGCATATAGTCACACTTACGAAAACGATAGCCCTCTAGGAGGCATAAAATAAAAACAAGTGTGCTTTAGAACTTTTCTATTGCATAGGACGTGCATGCATACAAAAAAAAAATGTTCATAAAATGAAAACTAATGGGCCAAACTATGTTAAATTTTAATGGGACCGAATAGTAACTATTTCGCATCAAACTAAAGAAGAATTACGTAAATCGGATTATAAATCTTAACGTAATCGGTGTTCACTGTAGGTAGATAAAAAAAAAACCAATCGCATCTCAATACGATTGGAATTTTACCTCATTTTTAAAAAACAAGATAGAGAACTGTGTTTCTAGTAGAATGGTTGTAGTAGTTATATTCTGTGATTAGTTCAAAAGGCTTTTCTAGACTTGGCCCTGCATCGTTTGACTCGCATAATAAATTAATACAATCTTATGTCTGGACTTTCAAAGAGACCATGACCCTTGAGTTTCTTTCGGCATTTCTTCTCAAGGATCAGTCACTTAGGAAATGCCTCTTAGTTTGAAAAAAATGACAAGTTAAACTATCTGGGAAGATCTACTTACAGAAATAAATATTATTTCAAATATCATTTTTTGCAATTGGTCAACTATTTATATCATATTTATTTATTAACCTTGTTTTCTTAGAACATAATTTTTTAGAACATAATTAGGGTCATCATTTAAGTGCATAAAGCAAAAGAATTACAATGTATCTCTGGCCCCCACACTAGGATTCCCTGTGTCGTGGGGTCCAGTCCTTCCGTAAATTAAAAAAAAAATATAATAGTAATTGTACAAATTATTTTTTTTATGAATACTATGCATTATAATGTACAAATTTCAAAATAAAAGTGAAAGTATACAGAAACAAATACAACAATACAAAATATAATAAGTGTGTGTGTCTGTGTGTGCGCAAGTGTGTGTGTCTGTGTGTGTGCGTGTGTGTGTTTGTGTGTGCATATGTGTGTGATTTATAAAGGTGTGTCTGGGTGCGTGATACTAAATAACAATGTTTAAGAGATCTTCGGTAAGTGAGTAATCTTTGGGTATAAGCCATTTCTGGATGGTGATTTTAAGGCGAAATAAAGTCATGTTAATTATATCTTTATTAGTTTTAAACAATTTACTATAAAGATAGGGCCCCATAAAAGTATAAGATTGTCGAGCAAAAGCAGAGCGAACTCTCGGTCTGTCCCAAATAAGAGTTCTATGAGAACGTCGTGCTGTGGTCTTCGCAAGTTTGTGAAAGCGGAGAAGTGCCGAGGTAATGTAAAGCTTTCTCACGCATTTCATTTCAGTAAGTTTTTTTAGTTCTGCTAACTCCCACGGAAAAAGGCGTCTGTTAATGTATGTATGAATGTTTGTCTGTTGGTTCAGTCTATACTTAAAACACCTTTACATACCTCACCACCTACATGAAAAGATATCCTATTCTTGACTCGAGACCACACACGCAGGTACACTGAATTACCGCTAAATATAACTATATCTGGGTCTGGCCTGGTTATAGTTTGTTTTGCCAAAGTTCTAGATGTAATCATAAATTAATAACGTCTGTTTGTTTGTTTATCCGGATACTATTCTATGTATCCGCTTGTCTTTAGCTAAGATACAGTGTTTTACTGTGGCAGAAATCGCAAATTCCGTCCGAATTTTGATCTATGGATTCTTACGTAGTTACCAAATATGCATTTACGATAGATTGAGATTTTCTTAGGTCCCTTTTTAGGGTACCAAAAACATGTCAATGAGACCTTATTCCTAAAGCTCTGCTGTCCATTCGTTCGTCTGTCTGTCTTTCAGCAGGCTGTAGCTCAAGAACTGTCATAGGTAGACAGTGGAAATGGACACAAAGTGTGCATTTCTATTGCTGCTATGAAAACAAATGATAATTAACACGCACAACGCACACACGCGCATTCTGAACGCTCTGTTCGTTTTGACTGTCCCTTTCAAAATGCCATGACTTGTGTTAGTAGGTGTGGTCATCAGCATGGGATAACATAGCAAAAAAATGTCTTTGTAATATGTCCTAGGTTAAGTTTATATGGAAAAAATACATGACATTTTCGGCTTTTCTGTTCGATAGTACGGAACACTCCGTGTGCTAATCATTTAAGGTCATTGTCCTAAAGATTAACACTTCATTATCCATCTCACAAATGAGTTACACAATAACTCGGTCACACATTGTTTTCACAGCATTACACGCATTACGTCAAATTACCAGCTTGTTACAATCTTATACAATATTATAACAACAGATCACGTAATGAATACAAAACAAATAATATTATTATAATAATCTTTCCCACAGCATCGGCCATTTAAAAAGAACATTTTTTTGTGACATAAGTGTGCCGTAGCGCTCCACGAGATCATTCCACCATCTTCTTTCTTACATCGGGAATCCAGACGTATGTACTGCGGGTTATCACCCACTCTTTGTAGATGTTCCACACATTCGCACAAAACGCTTTGCCTGTTCCTTCATTATGCGCACAGCTCAGTAGTGGAATTCCCTGCCTGCATCGGTCTTCCCAAGTTCATTATGACCCCAATCTGATTAAGTCGCGAGTTAATAGGCTTCTTTTGGGTAAGCTCGTTCCATCATCGAACTCATATCTGTCCTCAGGATAAGATTGAAGTCAAGAGTATACCCATTAAATATATAAAAAAAGATAAAAGTAACTGACGTTCATATTTCATCCAAAGGACACATTCTACTTGTACACCAAATTCCCTCCAATGATAAATGATATTTTTTATTTCTGTAAATTTGTTCATATCAAACACTTTTACACGTCATTTTTTAACTAGCCGATGAGGTCGGTGTTTCACTATCTGTCTGTCTGTCTGTCTGTATACTTCCATCGTATGTGTATCGTTAACTAGTCACTGAGTTGGGGAGCTTACACAGGCAGTCGCCCCATGGATAACACTGGTTTCTAGCTGCATTCGGTTAGACTGGAAGTTACCCCAACATATTTGGGAAAAGATTTTGCACATAATGGTGACCAAATTCTCACCAAAATGGCTCAGCAGTTAACGAACAAACATAAAACTTTCACACCACATTAATAATACGATTGCGAAAGTGCGTTTGTTTATATGTCATGCGTTTCCGCCAAAACTGCTACACCGATTTTGGTGTCATTCAAAAGAGAGCTTTGGTTTCTACTAAAATAAATGTGGTTACGATTTTATCCCGAAACCCCACGTGGGTGGGTGGACTCGCGTGTCAAAGTTAGTTAACGATATAAGTGGTGTACTTACAGTTCGTTGACGTGTATTAGTGACCTTTGTAGCAGCGTGACCCCTTTGGCGCATTGCGTGATGTTACGTACCTTGTTATTGTGGAACTGGCATTATGGTTTCAAGCAGTGAAAGTCTTGTAAAACTCAATTATGGGTTCAGATGAGTACACATGCCAATCATTTTGACATTTGATGGTTAGCCATGGACAGCAGCTGTTACAATATTATATTCTCCTCTTTGATTGTTGCATAATTAGTTAACGAGTTACTTATCATAATTATTGATTGTACTTTTTCACCATTACCTGATTTGAGCTTTGAATCCCATAGGAGTGCTTTTAAGTCTAGCCTAGTTTTTCAGAAAGTGGGCATTAGATTTGTTCGAGATTTTCTGTCAGTAAGTCTAATTGTTTCCAAATTCCTATACAATTTCCACGTTATTTTAGAATAAAACCGAGTTATAAAATCAGAAATCATTCATTTAAATTAGGCTGAGGATCAGCACTGTTTGAACGTCAAAATTACATAAGACAGTCCCCCTAAAAGCCCGCCCTTCGCCCTAACAAATTGATAGGGATTAATAATCCCTATCAATTTGTTAGGGCGAAGGGCGGGCTTTTAGGCCAGACATGCCTTCCAAACTTCCAATTAACGCAACATGCTCTAACAACTAACAAATTGATCTGATCGCTATTAAAACAAGTATCGGTAACACCCGCTCAATTGTTTCGGCCCAAGGTTATATCGATTAGAACCAGGCAGAGTCGCAAGCGCAAGCTAACAAAACTATGTAACAATCTATTTTGACCTATTTTACTAATACGTCAATATTACTTTGTATTCGTTTTAGCTAAGAAGGTGATAGAATATTAAATGTCTGTCGTATAACCGTTACACAATGAGTTCTAAATTCTAACTTTAGCTCAAGATATCCAGCTCGAAGGTTTGTGTCCTTCGAGCCGGATATTCTAGTTTTTTTTTTTCATTTGTTAGGGATACGCTACCTATAATCTGTCTATACTGTTCTTTAAACATAGTCCACGAGAAGCATACTTCAATCGTGTAAAACAAGCTCTTTTGAGCAGTCAGAAGCAACGAGATTGCTGGCTAGTGCATCATACCAGCACGCGTAGCTTGATCCCCGTAGAAACGGATTTTGTCTACAAAAGAAGAATCGACAAAGTGACATAGGATAGTAGAAACATTTCTTTTGTCAACAATGAAGAGAAGAAATTTGTAGATTCTTCATCAGTTGACAATAATCTACAATATCGAGCATGTTGCGTCTTTAATCAGCAGAAAAGTTCGTTCCATGTGTCACTTTCGATTCTTCCGCATGACCGTTTGTATGGTGATCAAGAAAAGAATACCTAAATTAGAATTATCTTTGTTGTACACCGTAAAAACTTACAAATGATAACTTTAAGGGCTACATACGGTGATACAATGGGCACCATAACATGACATATATTATGATCATGCATGCGTGCAGTCTGCTTTATTCGTATTAAAGTTATTTTCCTCTTAGCATCTTACCATTGTCCTAACAACGACTCGAGCTCTCCATTTGCTGTAGTATTTGATGCCAAACAATTACTGTGTCTTCTTCGCAATCATCCAATCTAACCAATTCACTTAACAATTTTAACCACGAAGCCAATAAAATTCCTTTCCTGCCGCCAAGAATGTTGAATTTACATATAATCCTTTCATTCCTTTGAAAGTAAACAAATAGTCGTGATGAATGTGTATTGTGGGCTTACCACAGGTGCCAAGCATTCTATTTGTGTGGCAAACGCTATAATATTATGTAGTAGGTTTTGAAATATTGGACGGAAGATATTCACTTACATGCGGTTAGGAAATACACTTGAGCTTGACATTGGCAAGTGTGTGCTGTGGTCGTTCATAGATGACTAGGAAATTAGACTTGTAGTAAGCTAGGGATGTCGGACGCATAAAAAAGACGATATTTTATAAAAATATTAATGCTGCTCTCGATATTATATCGACGCCAGGCATATAAAGCTAACCAAATATTTTACGTCACCAAAGAATGACGAATTAAAAACCTATTGATAGGTCGTAAATTTCGCGACAAACCTTCACCTAGTAGGGTTGTCTGAGTGAGGGACATGCCTTAAAAATGATTTCTCAGTGGACGAAAGACATGGAAACCAAAATAAGAAGACTATGAAATGGTCTATGTAATTTTTAAAAGAGACGAGGATTTTGTGAATGTTATAGGTATAAAATGTTAACTGTAAATAGCTGTTGCGTTGCTTCTTACAAACTTCCATAATTATGTTTGCATTTAATAAGCTAACTAATGGAATTAGCTCTCTCGATCAGATTTTCTGACTTAATTTATTACAAAACCGTGGAGGTAGACTAAACAGGATCAAGGCATGATAGGAAAAACTCGTATCCTGTAACTGTATATTAGTTTCTACTAAAGCAAAAACCCTTTAACGGCAGGAAATGCACGAGTAGAATTTAGGGCCGGCGCAGACCTGGCGAAGCGCAGTAACGCGAGTTCTTTCTTGCTAAATTACTATCACCGTTGCGTTTCTCAAAATAAAGTCGAAAAAAACATTTCAGTTTGGCGCCAAAAATCCCCCTTTTTGTTTTTTTTTTGCTTATATTGTTATGTCCAGTGTCACTCTCCGAGTAAATGCAAATCTATAGACACCTCTTAAGCTAAAATCCATCGAGCCGTTCAGGACGAAGAGCGCGCCAAGCAATTATACATTCATACATACATACATACTCTCTCAAAAGATAACCCTCCTTCTAGCGAAGTCGGGTAATAATCTGGCCTTAAAGTAGATTGGTAGAAAATGCCTATGGCATTAAGTCCGCGTTTGTACAGTTTCTTTTACTAGTGCATAAAATTTCATAAATAAATACACTGAGTATGTCTGTCGGCATTGATGTTCCCGGATTAATTGAAGTTTATTCATTTTCAACTCAATTTTTCATCCAAGGTAGTTTGTTAATAGTTTACCCGTGAAAACCGCGCTGCGCTGCACTTCGCCAGATGTGCGCTGGCCCTTATTCATACTTATCTACTTAACCATGTCGTTGAAGGAATGTGTACTAATGACGGTCAGCCATCGGGCCCCGTCGATTTAGAAAGCTGTGTCGGCGCTTGCGCAACATTTAAATTGCTAACATGTCCATTTCCGAGTGTCGTGTCATGTTATGCGTGTATTTAATTTAGCGGATGTTGGGAACTTGACTTACTTAGCGGTTTCGGTTTCGTACAAACGTTCAAATTCTAGTTACAATTTTATCTTAGCTACAAGACGTACGTATTTCTAAAAGATTGAAACTAACATTAGGCTGCTAACGTTCTTAAAAGAACAGAAATTGTCCATCAGATTTAAAATAGGATTTAGAAGCTTCGTTGATTGAGTTTCGTTATGTCTGATTCTTTTAGCTCGCAAAACTGCATGTTTGCTACATGAGGACAAGCTCTGTGGGCTTAGCTAGCATGAACGTGTGAAGTTTACATTTAAAGTAAATTCGATTACAAAATTACCACAATCTTTTTGCAAAGCGAATTCATATTGTTTTTAAAAGACATTGCTCCACTGCCTTACTTGTAACATATAAGGACAGCGACTGCCTCGTAAAATTACTAGTATTTATTATTACTCGCCCAGTGGTCGACTTTCCATGGTTACAGCTCTCTGTATTCCTTCTCTGTATACAAATGCCTCGTTGGTCACTAGACCAACGAGGCATTTAGTCCCGGGTTCGATCCCCGGGTCGGACAAAGTGTTATTGAGTTTCCCATCTGGAATTTCTCAGTAGCAGCCCGGTGTCTGGGTTTGTGCCTGATTGATGTCAATAGGCACGCCTCCTGTTACATGGGACTTAAACGTAATTGGTGAAATGTGGGTGTAACACCAGGTACACCTCTGCCTAGCCCTTGGGGGATTACAAGCGTGATGTTATGTTATGTTCTCTGTATAAACTTTAAACTGTGCCAAACCTCAAACTTCTCTGCGCGCAATATTTTTAAAAAGGGTTTCTTAGTTTCCGCGCTTCACGTACCGAGGTGGATTTCCCCTAAATGTTAAGGGAAGAGAGTGTACCTATTTAATGCAATATTGCAGCAATTCTCTGAATCTGCTAAAGTACCAGAATCTGGAAATGGCTGAAATATTCCATTTATTTATTTAGTACATGGAGGACTTACAGCTAACAAAAACACAACAAATAAGAAAGTAATAGTCACCAGAAAGCCAATTACAAGTCCTCGCGTGTAGATTTACAATCATAAATCAAATAAGGCGCGATCACAGACAGCAGCACTCTACTCAAATTGATAAAAGAAATAAAAAAAGAAAAAAGCAATAAGAAAACTGCTTAAAATAACCGCTGTCACTTAAAAAATTGGAGGCTTAAGCACCTTCTTGCAGAGTTCACACTAGTTAGAAAAGGATCATTTAATACAACCTCTTCCCTTAACATTAAGGGGAAGGTAATGAAATGCTAGTATATTTACGTAGGTAATTGATAAGTATTTTTCAATTAGATATTAGAGAAAACGCCCGCTTAACATGTGTTTGGTTTATGCACTTCCAATCTAAAAGGATGCCAATCCGGTTAGTATCCTGCTAACGATCAGCTCGACCACTTCACTGCAGTTCATTCTACGTCGATATCGGACAAGCTTGGGCAAGCAGATATTTACATAATCCGTATGCAACTAGGCGTTACGGGCTTTTTTTACTCGGTTTTATAGACGTGTGTGACATAAATGTTAAATGTTATTTTTTTCATAGTATTATTGACCTTACAAGTGCTGTGTGTCTGTCTGTCTGTCTGTCTGTGGCACCGTAGCGCCCAAACGGGTGAACCGATTTAGATGCGGTTTTTTTTATTTGAAAGCAGAGTATCTTGCGATGGTTCTTAGACATAATTCATCAAAATCGGTTCAGCCGTTTCAAGGTTATCAGCTCTTTTGTGTTAGCTACCGTGGCTATTTTAGACGTCTATGGGTATTAACTTTACTTACAAACATATGTGTGTCTTAAAATTTCAAACACCCATGTGTGTAATATTAATAGGCAACATTATGGTGTATTTGGTCTGATGCAGCCGGATATCTAGCAGACTAATACACTCTTGGGAAAATAACAGCAGATATGTCGTGTTTGGATTCATTTTAACCTGCATTTGATTCTGCACACAATGCACTGATGGCAACTGGGTGAGCTGATGCTGCAGCCAGGCTGTCCAGCACACCAGTAGGTAGACTCTTGACAAAATAATAGCAGATATGTCATGTTTGGATTCATTTCAACCAGCATTTGATTCTGCACACAATGCTCTGGTGGCAACAGGATGAGCTGATGCTGCAGCCAGGCTATCCAGCACACCAGTAGGTAGACTCTTGACAAAATAATAGCAGATATGTCGTGTTTGGAAACATTTTAACCAGCATTTGATTCTAAACACAATGCACTGATGGCAACAGGATGAGCTGATGCTGCAGCCAAGCTATCCTGCACACCAGTAGGTAGACTCTTGACAAAATAATAGCAAATATGTCGTGTTTGGATTCGTTTTAACCAGCATTTGACTCTACAGACATTGCTCTGAAAAATTCTCATAACTGTAAACTCTATAAAACAAAATTATTGCGTTTAAAAATGATAAAATAAAAATTAAATTAAAAATTTAAAAAACTCCCACCGCAAAATAAGTAAAACATTTAAAAAGTTAAAAATAACACTTTAGCCATGAAATTTTACGTAACGTCGGGGTACCGTTAAATGAGTACCTACATACCTACAAGAACTAGGAACATTCTTTACTTAAGCGGTACCCCGACGTGAAGTAAAATTTCATGGCTAAAGTGTTATTTTTAACTTTTTAAATGTTTTACTTTTTTGCGGTGGGGGTTTTTTAAATTTTTAATTTTTCTATTTGCTTTTGATAGTACAATGGGATCGAAATAGTGAGTTTTAATTCGTAAATGAATAGAGTAGGAAACTAGGAACAATATGGCTGACCAGAATATAATTATCTTAGCTAATTCCTACTTGAGGCCCGATACTCAAAACACCAATGGCAGCGTCATACTGGTATGACGACCGGGGCTGTTTCGATTCACCCCTGCGTTTACAACTAAGGATAGTTTTTATTTTAATAAACTAGTACCTGACAAAGAGGGCAAACCCGATGTATTGTCTCTAATACTTTGATCTGATAGTTTCCTTTTGTTATGAAGAATTCAACAGGAGTAGAATTCCTCTTAATGTTACTACAGATGTAGGCAGTAGTCTTGCTACGCTTGTTTTAAATTTGAGATCTAATTCCGTCATATCGCCACACCGAACTTATTAGTTTAACAAACATCTAGCCTGGCGTGTTAAGTTTCTACTAACCGTCGTTGAAGTGCCATAAGAAATAAATAAATAAACCAATTGCTAAAATTTATAATATGTCATAATGGCAGTGTTATTGCGTTTTTCCATTGCACACGGTATTTCTTAGTTGCAGCCCAGTCTGAATAAGTGAACGGTTAATGACCGCTATTCCATAGGTCTTATGTACAGACGTAAAATTTTCCCAATTGAACATGAACCTAATTCTGTTTGGAAAAAGGTTGAAAAACTCAATTAAATTTGGCACATTGGGGTAGCTTGATTTGCTGTCAAGCTACCCCAATGTGACTACGTGTACAATGGATAGACCTTTACCTAACCCATTGGGGTACAGGCGAATATCTTCCTTCTAACCCAGAAATGGCGACAAAGTTTGTTAAAAATAATGACTAAACGCAGAAAGGTAATTTTAGTCGCAAAAAGAAAAAGAGAAAAAACGAAAAGAGTACGCTAAGATGGTTTGGACACGTAGAGAGGATGAATCAAAGGGCAGTCCCGTTTGAGTACATGAATTAACTTAACCTTTCAATCGTGTCAATTAGAGACACAATAGAAAGACAATGCGCGGACACCGTTGTCCTCTTGGGATTTAAAGAATTAAACAAAGCAAAAGAAGTATGTAAGAATCGTAGCAGATGACACTCTAGTTTTCCCATGGGGAAAAACTGAGAGTTTGTGTAGGTATATATGATGTAAACCCAGGTTATTACCTATAATACCATGTAGCTGTTCCACACAGCCTGTAATATGCGCGCAACTAAGAATTCCCTGCCTGCTTCGGTGTGCCAAAGTTCATTTGACCCCAATCTGTATGGGTCGCGAGTTAATTGGCTTCTTTTCGGTAAGCTCGTTCTGTCGTAGACCTCATCTCTGTGGTCAGGACAAGATTGAAGTCAAGAGTAGACCCATTAGATAACAAAAAAATGTAAACTAAACAAGTCTCCGTTCAGCCGCCATCTCTGCGTTCTCCCTAACCATTATATCATGGACTTATTTAATCGAAAAATCCATTGTCAGTCAACTGAGTCAACCCAGTCAGTATTAATAGGTCAAGTAACAATTCTCCGTAAACCATTGGAACTCAACAGACGTTATCTTGTCCGGATCGCGTGCCATTGTTAGTCAATTTATGTAATTGACTAGTAAGCGGAGCTGGTACAGTACGCATATAGACATTCAATACTCAATATAGACAAACGGGTCATCACGATCAAAATATAAGAATTTACTTCGATGCCATTAATTCAAACAGACAATTTGCTACCTTAGAATTGTGTTGACGAAGAATCACATTGAATGCGCCAACAGCCAGTCTGTTGCAAGACATGTTTCCAAGTTTTAAATTAATGATAAAGATCCTCACAGACGTCACACTCAGCCTTTCGCATCGTATATTTTTAAAATACATAAATAAAAATTAAAATTATTGCATGGTATGTGTCCAGATCTGAATCTGGTTTTCTTCCCATTAAAAATCTCGATAATACTACCCCTAAGCTAAGTTATCGGTTACGGAGATAACGCTCAACAAAGCCTAAAGGGCTTATTACACTATCTGATTTGTAGCATTGCAAATGATCGCCTGATAGGTACTGTAAAGAAATCTTTTACGCTATGACAAAACATGTTCCACTTCTCATGCATACATTTATAGTGATTAAATATTTAGTAGTAGCTGCATTTGAACTGGGGTTGTGTGTGGATCGATAACAGTAGGTTATAGAGCTTAGAATCGCATACTTATGGAGAATCGATAAGAAATACCGTATGCCCATAATGTCCATAATCTAAGTTGCACGGTGGCTTGTAAAAAGTCTGTAGAATATAATGTAGGTACAATACTGTTTTGCACTAATCTTGTGTTTTCCATAACAAAATCAGCATTAATAGTTTATTTTATTTCCAAGTAAAAAATATTAACTGTTGTCACATTCTCGAATTTATTACACGACGCAATCAGAACTTTACTAATTGTAATTATTGTTTAAGTAGTTTTTCCATAAACACATTACATTTGGGAAACAAAATATCAAACGTAGGGATACATAATATGCACTTACTCATATTTTAATAAATATTAGCTCTGCCTCAAGAGTGATTGAGCTCTGACTCAAAAAAAATACGCCTGAAAGTTTTACAATGTCTAAGTCTTAACTCATATCATTTATTTTAATTAGACCCATAATAGCCACTTTTGAACGCCAGACTTTACATTAATTTGTACATTCCAAAGGATAGTTTCTTATAGAGAAGAATGGGCAAGAAACCCCATACTTACTCTTTTAATTTATTTTCCATATTTTGTATTACGTGAAAGTTAAATAGTGTCATGATAACGGATCAACATATTTATGCTTACCTACGTTCTGAAATTTATTTTGTTACTAAACTTAGAAAGAGGTTTAATTCATTCAAACACCGATGTCCGCGCTGTCATTGTCTTTCTATTGTGTCTCTAATTGACACGATTGAAAGCATCTTAACCTGATGAAAAAGTCTTATATTTCAGAAATCAATTTCTTTGCAAATAGGTATAAATACTGCCAGGACTTTAAAGTAGACCTGGAAAACTAAGTAAATTGTATGTACCTAACGTAGAGACGCATCGCAGAAGTTGAGTTTAAAATTATATATTTTGTATGTTGCAAAATCAATGCATTTTAGTAAGGTACTTAGGTTAGGTAGTTAGGTTAGCTATAGGATAGGTATGGCAAGTTAGGTTAGGTTATATGTATACATATTATTTTATATTGTCATTCTAATTCCATCTAACACACAATGTTTAAATTAGAGTACATAAGCGACTCGCTAATTATAAAGTAGTAGTAGGTATTATTGTTTTGGACCTATTTGTTGTCTTCTTGTTAAAAGTTTTGTCACAAACACTGTGACACGAGAATTTTATATTTTAGATACTTATAAATATATCTAAACTCGAGTATATGTATAAACTCCTCCGAAACGGCTGTAGCAGGACAAAGGCAACTAAGCTTGCATTTTGCAGTTACGGACTAACCTCGACAAACTTCTTTAGACCCGTGTGGCTTGTATTATTTAGCCACAAGCTATAAATTATCTTCCAATGTCGTAAATTCCAGACTAGTATTATTGGTACAACCGTTATCTTTCTAAGAATGCGCACTGTTGAGATATGCGTCTGTTGTAAAAGGCAGTTGAGATATTTGTGGTATGTCGGACTACTAACTAACCTGGCATTGAGTTTTCAAACTTGCAAACGAATGTGTTTTTGGAACAGTAACTTTAAAAGCCACACACTAAGTTCAGAATGCTCTGCAATTTCAAATTTGTTTTATAATATTTTTATTAGTACTAGTCATTTTTAAATTAACTTAATTTACACTAGTCTAAAGTTGATTTTTGAGAAACTGGAAATAAAAATTTGAATATGTAGTACCTAGGTCTTGTCGGCCAAACCTAGGGCTCTTAGCCTGCTTAAATGCAGCGTTACAGTAAAGCCCCGATTTGCGGTGGCCTTTATCACATTATCTAAGCAGGATGTTGGATCACAAAATCTGGTGTTAGAGATAATATTCTCTGTAGATTTTAAAATATCCTACAAGGTAGAAAACACATCAATGTCGAATCATTTGTTATGTGTCTGGGTGTAGTTTATCCATAATATGTACGTATTTAGAAATATACAAGTACGTTTATCAGTTATCGGAAGTCAGTGGTCAAAAATGATTGAAAAAAAAAATCACTTAAGCCTTAATCAAGTCTGCGACTTCCGAAACTTGACTTATTTTTCCCGTTATAGTGTTTTTTTTTTATGAAGTAGGTTGTATTTTTTTAATATGCTTGTGTACCCAAGTAACTAGGTGGTGGTATGTCAGATAGATATTCGCTCTTTGTAAAATACTGGTGTTAAGCTGCATCCGGCTAAACTGAAAGCCGAACCCAACACAGTGCAGGATAGGTTAGGCACTCGCGTCACTGTACCGGTGGCGCGAGGAAATGCAGGCGCGCGGCGAGCGACCGATGCAGCGACACATGGAGTTGCGTCGGTCGCAGCTGCGCGAGGTCCTGGTGGCGGCATGGCGGGACAGGCTTTCGAGCCCTACCTCGCCTCGTCACTATCGAGGCGGTCCGGCCGGTGCTCGAGCGCTGGCTCGGGAGGAGGCACGGCTCCCTGTCGTTTCGGGTGACGCAGATACTTTCCGGACACGGTTGCTTCGGAAAGTACCTGTGTCGCATAAACAGGGAGCCGGACGCCCGTCGTCACCACTGCGTCGACTGTCGGGAGGACACGGCGCGGCATACGCTGGCAGAGTGTGCAGCTTGGGAGGAGCCGCGCCGTGCCTTCGTCTCTGGAGTAGGCAGTGACCTGTCGCTGCCAGCCGTGGTCGAGAGGATGGTCGGCAGCGTCGAGTCCTGGGACGCAGTGGTGTCCTTCTGCGAAACGGTCATCTCGCAGAAGGAGGCTGCGGAAAGGGAGAGGGAGATTACTTCCACTCACCCGGCCCGCAGCAGACGCACCGGGCGCAGGCGGAGGGCGGACAACGCCCTCTTCCAGCCCCCTAAATGGGTCCAGGGCGACGGCCGCGGGGATGTCCGCCGCCCCCACGTACATGGACCCGAGGTGGCGGCGCGTCGTGTTCACGCGTGCCCCTCTTAGACGTCGCGAGGGGAGTCTAACACCTCACTCCCCTCGCTGACTTGGCGAGGCCCGCGGGGCCGACCAGTCGGGGGTCGCGGAAGTATCTTCTGTTCCCGTGACCCCCGGCGCAGGTGTGAGAAGGAACACGGGGTGGTTTTTAGTCAGTAAGAGTCTGACAGACCCCTTCGCCTCCCCGGGCGGGGGAAATCCATGAGGATTTTCCACCCCTCAAAAAAAAATAAAAAAAAGGATAGGTTAGGCAGATGATGTTGATGCTTGTCTTAATATATGAAATTCTCATGACACAGTATTTGTAACAAAATTCCTCCGAAACGGCTGGACGGTTTCTTATGAAATTTTAATATTAATAAATAGATATTAATAGATTGTTTCTAAGGGGAAACGAAGGGGCCAGCGTATGTTTATAAAATATTGGAAAATAATTGAAATTAAAGCGATAAAAAATGTCAATAGAAGTTAATCAACGAAGTTAGACATAATGATTTATTTGAACGCGTGAGGAAATTGCATTTAAATTCATTATGATAACGATTAATCGATAAAACATAGTAAAAATACGACTATCTAAAGCCGTTATATCAAATGGTAGCTTTAATTTGTTATAGGATGCGATTAATATTCATATCTAGCGATAGTGTTGATATGTAACTGATTAAAAACATAATTAAATAATGTTCCGACGAATTTGGATCTATTTCCGTTGAATTAACTATTTTCTATTTATTCAAAACAATGATAAAGGTTAGATAATATAATGATAAAGGTTGCTTTGTTGGGAGTAGTGGTCGTAAGCGCGGCTACCTACCTAGTGCTGGGTCTTAGATTCAAAATTAAAATTCATTCAATCAAATGAGGATCAGCACTTTTTGAACGTTAAAAATTACATAACCGCCCTTGATCACTTCCTACGGTGCGATTCCCAGAGGTAAAGAGGCCTTTTCCCTGCAGTCGGACTATAACAGGCTGGTACCTACTTATATATAGTCTTAATAAATAAATAAATATCCCACAACACACAGTATAACTCTTATTACTCTAGGTGCATCGTCCTCACATAAAATCTGATTGTTGTACACGAAGTATTGTAATCCTATTTTAAAAGAGTAAGTATGGAGTTTCTTGCAAATTCTTCTCCATACGAAACTACCATTTGGAATGTGCAACTAGAATCATTCCCTTATTTTTTTTTTGTAAGTTAACGTTCAATAGTGCCTGTTATGGGTCTAATTGAAATAAACGATTTGACTTTGACTTTGACAACACTTTCACAATGCCATCTTGTCCCAAACTAAGCAGAGCTTGTCTAGATAATTGATCATCATACAGGTATATTTAATACTTAATTAACTAATTTTCGATTATTGTACATAATCTCCAAACAGATGCGTTATTTATCTGTTTATATTTATTTGTGTCGTTCGGGTAATAATATCGTACTTATCAATTACCTCCCATTCTGTGACTATACTGATTATAATGTAATACTCATCAGTTTTTTATTATTATGATAGGCTCGCGTTTGACCACTATCTCACCTGATGGTAAACGATTATGTGGTCGACGATGAAGCACGCTTGCCTAGAAGCAACCTATTCACTCTTGACTTAAAGACCCCTAGGTTGTAGCTATCGGGAAATACGAACTCCGGCAGGGAATTCCACTCCTAGTACGCACAATGAATGTGTTCCCAAAACCTTAAGTACGTAGGTATGGGTGGGATGGCCACCATGTACAGTCGGCCTCATAAGTCGATGAACATATCCATATTTCCTAAACTCATGTACACCTTAGCTTTCAAAAATTGCTTAACAAGACTAGTGAATTTTGAACCTTTAAGACGTTAATTAAATCCTGGCACTAGTCTTGTTTAGCAATTTTTGTAAGCTAAGGTGTTCATGAGTTTAGGAAATATGGATATGTTTATCGACTTATGAGGCTGACTGTACCTACCGGGTGGCGCGTATAATTTAAACCTAGTTTTTAATAGTAACGTTTAAAATAATCACAGAAACTGCTTATCAGTATGTATGTACTACAATGTTCAACAATTCGATGCATAATAATTGATAATTACATGACTGTTTATTATGTTTATCTGCGTTATAAAATTTAATGTTTTTAATACATTACCATTGATTGTGTTCAACTCAATATTTCCAATTGATTTCATTTTGGTTATGCAAATATCAACTTTATTACGGTGTAGTCGATTTTCCAAAAGACTAGTATTAATATATTAAACATGTCTTATAAATGGTTGAACTTGTTGCGCAAAATGAACTCTATGTATTAGTGTATTAAAAATATGTTTCGCAAAACACATTAAGACGGCTCCGAGCGTAAACGGCGTCCGGCAAATAGGTATTAACTACGACTCGCTGGTTGTGTGCGTGCGCGGCGCACACTACGGCAAGTCTCCCGCGTCACGAGTGCATTTGCACAACGAAAGTAGACAACTTAGGATTTTTTAAAAAATTGTTGTTGCGTTGAATGACATGAAAAGACGAATACTGTTTACTTACATGATTTTATATTCGTAACTCACTAAATAAAATCGAATAATCTATTATTTATCTATACAAAAATATTATCAAGAGTTTGTTTGTTTGCTTGAATACGCTAATCTCAGGAGCTGGAGTGAGGGGTTGGAATTGAAAAATTCTTTTACGTGTTGCATAGTCCATTGAGAAAAGTTAAAGGCAATATAACATCACGCTACTGCCAAAAGGAGCTGAGCATAAATGAAAAATGTTTAAAAATCGGGATAAAATTTTCCTTTTTGAGAGCTTCCGTAGCGTGCGCTGCGTAAACCGTTTAAGTTACGCAAATGTCATGTACGATGGAATTGTTCCTCTTAAAAAGTCCTAAAAAAAAGTCCGCGACAGCATATGTCTATCAGCGACGGGTACCCCACAATAACTGCTTTTACCTTTAAAATTTTCGATTAAAAAGAATGAATTTTTGGGAAGGTTGTTTAACCCATATTGTATGAATCTATATCTAAATAAATGTGTTAGTTATAATGGAAATTTAACATAAAATATTTGTGCCCTTCAGTCTATATAGTTTAAATAAATATCTTAGAAGATATCACAATATTAAAATATCCGCGCGACAAAATAATTACGCGCGCGGCAGTCATTTGGTCCGTCCGGCTCTCGCGTTCCTATGTAGCTAGTGGGGATTCTGGCCTCTGGGAAATTCAAAATATTTATTGCACCATAATGTTTATAAGTACAAGGTGTTATTGAGAGAGATACCTATAGTAATTCTCACTATAATATAACCTAAACTAATATTATAAATCGATTTTTGTTTGTTACGATTTAAGGCGTGATATTATAGATACATATATTATTCACCCGATTGCGATGAAGACGTTGTTCAGTGCATACCCAGGATATTTTCTGGGTATGTAGGTAAGGTAGGTATGTTAATAATAAAACTAGTCTGTAATAAAAGTCCAACAATTCAATAACTTGTTTATTTAACAATTTTTTTAGGTAGGTAGGTCTACATAAAAAAGGGTAGAAGCTTTATACGAGTAGGTATATAATTATATAGTTAAAATCAGGCAGTCTGTTAAACTTTTTATCGTTTTATTTACCTACTTACCTAAAACCACATGCTTCGTTAGCCACAATAAACTTGTAAAGGGCTCGGCCTATTTAAAAACGAAGTGTTGTTGTGTTATTATATCGAAATAAAAAAAAACATTAGTTTATTGCACCCGTGTGTAACCACTTGTAATGACATCGAAATCAAATGACAAACACTTCTCACTAAGAGAACGATATACAAAGCATCATATTAGAAAAAAAAACTGGTTATTTTTGTAATTAGCAGAAAAAACTACAAGGTTTATGTAGTTTTTAATAAAAATAAGAAAAAATACAATGATCGGCGAACCAGTGATAAACGTCACATAGATATGACAAAGAGACGCTCTACGAACCTAAACTAGTCGATTATCGATTTCCAAAGGCCGATGTAATTAAACTTCCCCAATCTGTCAAATTTTTCCTATCGAATATGAACCTTCTGCTTTTGTGATAAAGTTGAAAATCTATTACTTAAATAAATTTGACAGATTGGGGCAGGTTCAAATTCTTGATTTGTGGAGGGGGGTGTGAATATTTATAAATAAAAAATATCTTGTTGTAGCGCAAAATTTTCAAGAAAATAAACAGACTTAGGTAGGTAGTAAGGATAATGCTGACAGAACATTTGCATAGATGTGTGTAAAGTTGTATTCAACATCTTGGATGAAAATGCTTTATTTTTTCTGTTAACACTCTACTGTATGTACTTTTTGGAAATAAAAATATTATTATTTATTATTATTATTAATAATTGGCACCTCAAAAACCTATTATACGATTAAACATTTGAGGAAAAAAGGATCCACCATCTTGGATTTTAAAATTTATGTCAGATTTGCAATCGGCACCCCCAAAAACCAATTGGACGATACCCATATCGAACATATGAGAAATAAAACGCATCCACCATCTTGGATTTGAAAATTAATGTCAGATCTGCAATCGGAACCCCCAAAAACCAATTAAACGATACCCATATCAAACATTTGAGAAAAAAACGCATCCGCCATCTTGGATTTGAAAATTATTGTCAGATTTGCAATCGGCACCCCCAAAAACCAATGAAACGATACCCATATCAAACATATGAGAAAAAAACGCATCCGCCATCTTGGATTTGAAAATTAAAGTCAGATTGGCAATCAGCACCCCCAAAAACCAATTAAACGATACCCATATCAAACATTTGAGAAAAAAACGCATCCGCCATCTTGGATTTGAAAATTATTGTCAGATTTGCAATCGGCACCCCCAAAAACCAATGAAACGATACCCATATCAAACATATGAGTAAAAAACGCATCCGCCATCTTGGATTTGAAAATTAATGTCAGATTGGCAATCAGCACCCCCAAAAACCAATTAAACGATACCCATATCAAACATTTGAGAAAAAAACGCATCCGCCATCTTGGATTTGAAAATGAATGTCAGATTGGCAATCGGCACCCCCAAAAACCAATTAAACGATACCCATATCAAACATATGAGAAAAAAAACGCATCCGCCATCTTGGATTTGAAAATTAATGTCAGATTTGCAATCGGCACCCCCAAAAACCAATTAAACGATACCCATATCAAACATATGAGAAAAAAACGCATCCGCCATCTTGGATTTGAAAATTAATGTCAGATTGGCAATCGGCACCCCCAAAAACCAATTAAACGATACCCATATCAAACATATGAGAAAAAAACGCATCCGCCATCTTGGATTTGAAAATTAATGTCAGATTTGCAATCGGCACCCCCAAAAACCAATTAAACGATACCCATATCAAACATTTGAGAAAAAAACGCATCCGCCATCTTGGATTTGAAAATGAATGTCAGATTTGCAATCGGCATGCGGCACCCCCAAAAACCTAAAATCATACTCATATTGAATTATAAGAGAAAATTATATTGAAATACATACTTATGATCCTTACTTGTTTCATTTACTAAGAAACTCAAAAAACAAAAATTATGACTTACCTGATTTTATCTGGTGGCAGCACGTATGTGTACACAAAAGATCGCGATTTGTCGTTTTTGGTGCGTCGCTCCGCAATGAGACGTGACCACTCTCTGAGCTCTTGTGGGCGACTGAATTTTCGAGCGGTGTACGTTGCTTATAATACAACGTCCCGCGTCCATAGAAAATTTGTATGGCGGATTTGAGATGCTTTAAAAAAATGAATATACTAAAATAACCAGGTGACACTTTGAAAATCTAAAAGCATCGAATTGTAGAATAAACATTTGTGATTAATATGAATTTAACTCTGTTAAAAAAATCAACAGTTTAGTATCAAAATTCAACTAAACACCAACATGCCATTTTTAGATATTTGTCACAACTTTACGTAATTTTATTTATTTAACAAGAAAATATTCCTCTTTTTTGCTTCGGAATAATTGTAAACACATTCTTTGCGGCGTTCATAGCATTTCTTTTTGGTCAATTATTGTAATAGTATTGATCACATCAACTTAACCGTGCCGGCCGTTTTGGACTGTTTTGGTCGGTGCCGTCTTAATTGAATGTTTGGTAATTTGCTGAATTGCGAATAGGGCACTTTTTAGATGAAATGATCCTATGATATTACTTAGAAGTATGTACTTAGAACATAAAGGAAACTTTCTTGAAGCGGTTAGTTCTAACTAAGACTAAAATGATGAACTGACATCGTTTCTTTTCTCAGTCGACAAATAAAATTAAAAAGGGGTTTAAAAATCTCGGAACGAAGGATATAATATTTTGCACTAAGTCTTGAATCCTTGCCGACTTCCTCACGAAGTTACGTCTCACCATAAAACGTGTTTATAACTAAAACTTAAAATATAAATTATTCAAAACTAACGGTATTTAGAGCTTGTGTGACAACATTAGTTTCGGTTCAACGGCCTCATTTGAATAATCTTAGTTAGATACTTACCATGATAAAGCGATAATTTATTCGTTTGACCAAGTGACAATAACTCGTGCTAAACGCGGGTTTACTCGCGTTCGATGGCATTAAGAGTTTACTACCATCAGTAATTCAGTAGCGTCTATCAATTCTTACAATTAACAGCACGCAGAAGGCAATGTCAGGTGTCCCATCTTTTTAGGAACTACACTCACTTCCACTCCAGGCTGTTGTCGTCAGTTAATCTCACCATCTTCCACTCACCACTTAACCTACTAGTTGATAGAACCTCTATTTGCTTATGCTAATCTCCACAAGCAATAATTGTCTCTCGATAGAAAGAAATTGTTCCCGATTATAGCAATAGGCTTGTCCCCTCAGAAATAGAACTTGCATAGCGTTAACACCACTGGTGAAATGTATTTGTGTAGTTACCTCAGCTCGATCCTCCGTCCATGTATAAGGGCGAGACTCCACCAAAGCGGAGACGAGAGGAGATGTCGGGTAATTAACCAATAGGATTTTGTATTGCGCTGAAGCTAAGAACTAAGCGGTCAAAATGACGCAAGCTGATTGGTTGTACAACACATCGCTTCTCGTCTCTGCTTTGGTGGAGCCTCGCCCTAATACTGGTGTTCAGCTACAACAAGTTAAGACTAGAAATCTTCTCAATGTTTGGAGTCGACATTAAGAAAAGACTAGATACCAAATAATTTGCTTAGAATGCGAACACCGGCGGCCATTGAAACCTATCAAATTCATTAACGGCAAGACTCAATGACAATCTCGAAAACTATAATGTTATCTTCATAATTAGTTGCGTGAGAGAGAATCGAAGTCGAAGAGTATTTTGATATAATGTTATCGTTTTTCGCACGGTATTGTGGGAAGGAGTGTGTTGTTTTCCTTCCCTGGTTACCTGTTATGATCTCGGTAGACAATGGGAGGCAGTTGCTGCTCTTTTGATGCGGAATGATGGTAGAAGAGCCTCGTTCATGGCTCTAATGCCGTTTTGTTTACGGAAATTGGTATAGCCGGTACGAGGGGCTTTTATTTCAACAAATCTTCTAATTAAAATTCTCGCTGAAACGGCTTGACCGATTCTTACGAAATTTTGCGTGTATATTCAGTAGGATTGAGGATAGGTCGCAGACTTTTTTTTTAAAGGCTGAACGAATAGTGCCGGGACAGCTAGAAAAATGGAGTTTTATCTTTGACTGACCTGTTGGTCTAGTAGTAGGCAGAGGTCGTGGGTTCGAATCCCACCCAGGACAAAAGTTTGTGTGATGAGCACGATCATTTGTTATGTGTCTGGGTGTAATTTATCTATAATATTTATGTATTTAGAAATATATAAGTATGTTTATCAGCTGTACCCATAACCCAAGCTCTCAAGCTTAACTTGGGACTAAATGGCGTTGTGTGAAAAGTTGTGGATTTTTTTTTATGAATTTACTTACTTTAGATCAGATCGTTACGAAACGGTGTGCGAATCCGAATTGTTCTTATCCAGTATTTTTATTTACGGTCTGACAATGTGTTCAGTTTGTTGAGAAGAGCCTTGAGTATTTACTGTTGTATTAAAGTTTTGCATAATATCTTGCCTTGACCTCAAATTGTATAGGTACATAATATATTTTCATTGACTACATATCAATGTGTTAAGCCTTAAAGTTTAATGCGACCGTATCAGTTTTATCGGTGTTTTATTTGCAAGTTTCCCAATACTTGTTTACGAAAAAAAAAAAAAAACATATTTTACTGTCTAGCTTATTTAGGTGTTTCAGCCTTTTTGTACACGGTATGATGGGTCTTAATTTCGTTTTATTCAAGTCTTTTTCGGTGTAGAATGAAATTAAAATTGATGGCAATAAAAGAAATATAATATTTAATTGAATTACACATACGAAGTGCCTACTAGAAGACGCAGCGTAGGTAAGCCCAATGCTGCAAGGTTTTGAGAACTTCTGGGGAAGGCAATGTCCAGCAGCGGACGTCTTTTGTCTGTAACGATGATGATGATCTACTCTTTCGCGTCATCGGACGGCTATCATTCATCCCTAGCTCTTGAAAACTCTCGCCTTAATTACACTCGCCCGTCCTATTACGGTTTAGGTAGGTACTCCCATTCACTCCGCACACTGCCGGCGATTTCGGATGCTTAAGTAATATCCATTGTCTTCAAGTTCAATGTCAAGGCTTACTGTGGTTGGGGATTAGAATATCGCCGACGAAAGTTACACGTCCGCGTTTTAATCAAATTTGTTGTTAGAATACCGCCTAGTTAGTCTCTGTGGTCTTAAGCGCTACTGCCGACCAAGAGATCTTGGGATCTATTCCAGTGTCGACCAAAGTGTTATTAGGTTTTTCCTACTGGACATTCTCAGTAGCAGCTCGGGGTTCGTATTTGGCCCTGGTTTTTTTTATACATAACGGATCCACCCTTGACCTCAATCTTGCCCTGCGGCCAGAGATGAGGTTGACGATGGAATGAGCTTACCACAAAAGGAAGCCTATTAATTCATCGACTTTAACAGATTGGGGTCATATGAACTCTGCGCATAAGGAACAGGCAAAGCGCTTCGTGAGAAGGTGTGGAAAATCTACAAGGAAAGGGTGTTAAACTGGGATCTTTGACAGTCGTTACGAACCTAAAAGGCGAACTAGCAATCTAACCAAAGTAACTCTTTTATTGAGGTTTGATAGGCATTCGTTCATTGTAAAACAACTGTGAATTCCACTGCATTCGGTTAGCTTTTTGAGGCTAAGCACGTTACTATAAATTCGTTTTAATAACAATGTTACCCATTTCGTAGCAGAAGATACAGCTTTATGTTGTCAATACCAGCATGGCGACAGAAGCTTCTGACCTTCCATTACATAAGAATAACTCTCATTTTAAAACGGTGTCCTATTTTCGAACACGTGGCATGAAATGCATTCATCAACGTCGAAAATGAAAGTACAGGCAAGCGCACAATCGGTGGTAATAATTTAACACTGACTGCAGCTTTATGCGTAATAGTATCTGTAAAGATCTACTGACAAAAATAAATATCATTTCATGTGTCCCAGCACAAAAGATTTCTCGTTTGTCCATTCACATAAGCGCTACTGCTGAGCATAAGTTCGATCCCCGGGATGGGCAAAGCGACTGATGTTTTCCATCTGAAATTTCTCAGCATCAGCTCGGAGTGTGGATCAACATGTCAGGATAAATGTGGATGTAAGGAATCGACATTAGGCCTGTAATCCCCGCAAGGCAAGGCAGCGGTGTTCCTGTAGCCTCCTACATTCTGTATATACATGTTATGATTCGAAAGGGTGGATTTCGTTTTGCAATTTATTGTTACTAAATTCCCATTGACTGTACGTATACGATTCGCGTAACAGAATTATTTTCACCGTCCGGTTCCCGGTTATTGGGTGCATGCCAGAACACAACACTGTATACGTAGATCTAAACATGAATAACGTAAAACTGACCGTTTTTCGACATTTTTCTAGTCCTCGGCAGAGGTCCAAAAAGGGAAACGTGTGTGGGGCATTTGGATGACCAGTTCGTAAGCCTGTCTCCCATAATATTAGACAGTTCTTTAGGTTTAAAGAATCTTTATTCTAATATTATAATAATAATCTATGTTCTCATAAGAACATTATACACTTCACTTAAATGAGATTTAACTTTTAACATAAATTAATCGTCGTCGTGTAATGACTAATATTAAACTACAACAACAACGTACGAGACACACATTTTACATTTTCAAGACGGCGCGCCGACGATGACGACATTTTTTGACGTATCACATTTTTTTCTTGAATGGGCTGTAAAGGAAAGCTATTTTAGAGCTTGAGATGTAAGCTTACGTAACAACAGGCCGGTCAAAATTTACATGAATCTGAACAGTCATACACATAACATAACACCTGTATTCATCCATATGTCTCCAGTTATATTTTAGTCTCATGCCATAGGGGCACATATCCAAACTCCAGGTTGCTACTGGAAATTCCCAGACGAAAAACCCAATAGCACTTTGCCTGATCTCTTTGTCCAATCCAAGACCTCATTCTTAGCATTATCACTTGCGGCCAGTCCAACCAAAGGGCTTCATGTAACCCAGTTACTGGGTTGTGGAGGTCGGACAGGCAGTCGCGCCATGTAAAACACTGGCACTCAACTACATTCGGCTAGACTGAAAGCCAATCCTGATATAGTTGGGAAATGGCTAAGCAGATGTTGTTACCATTTGCTCTTGTAGAACGTGAAACTGACTTAATATCGGGATCAAATGAAGTAGATAAATGGGCGACTGACCTCATCACTGTCTTTGAACCATAGTTCAAAGACAGTGATGAGGGCTTCTGTGCCAAAGCTTAATATTCAATCGTTCAGCATCATTAAGAGAAAGTCTATACAGAATATTTTAAGCCTGATGAAGACTTTTCGAATACTCCCGTTATTGGAACAGCTCCAAGCAGGTTATTGACATAATTCGCCTCGAGTTTGGGAGATAGCCAGACCTGTGTTTCGAGTGCAGTGGTAATCTCTCATGCTTATCTACGTAATTATTGACAAGGCCAGTGAAAGTGTCAGCTGGTTCCTTCACGACGTTTGTAGGTACTTACGGGAATAGCAGGATTTTTAATGCGAGCTATGTAAATGCGATGTTTGGAGTTATTCTTTCCACTATTTCGGGGGTACATAAATGTGTTGAACAGCAGATTTTTTTTCACAAAATAATGAGTAAATCTTATCTTCCATCTTGTCCTGACTTCCTGAGGACAGTGTGATAAGGTAGACGACGGAGCGAGCTAACCCAAAAGAACCCTATTAATTCGCGACTTAAACAGATTGGGGCATTATGTAGTGAACACCGATTCAGGCAGGGAATCTCCTATATGACTTGCAAGTATTTGAACTGTATGACTTGTGTTCCAGGCAGTGAGGTGGTAGGCAAGCTGAGTTTGCGTGTCAATTATAAAGACATACAAAGTAAGTGTGTGTGCGTCTGTCTCTGTGTGTGTAACTTTCCGATGTGGAGTCCTTAACATGTTGTTCTGAATGATGTACAAATCGATGTCTGCGCTTGTAAATACTCTGCTGTTGTATGGAGGAGCTGCAAGACCTGCAGTGCTTTACTGTAAAATACTCCGGGACCATGTAGGTACAGAAGAAGTAAGCTGTCAACCCGTACTAAACCCTAGCTTTATTATAGGATGACAGCTGACTTCGCACCACTTCCTGTGGGATGATTTTTACAGAATTGACTGCCTGGCCTATAGTTATGTTTTGTTTAGTAAAGTCTGTGACACAGAATACAAATGAAGGTTTGAAAATTGGAACTCTTGTATGTTGAATTCCAGGAGAATCTTGAAAAGAGCCCTTGTGCGTTACACGCATGTTTTATTTCCAATTGGTCGCATCTCATTCTGATCGCGTGCGGATCATAAACCCCTTAAACCCTCCCAAATCGAAATCTGAACTAATATTAGAAAGAGAAGGGAAGAGTTGTTAGTTTGTTTATTAATCGATTCCCATCATTTTTTCACTGATAAAAAGCTACCGTAGTGCCGTATGTCTTATTTATGTCTTAGATTTTTCTGTTAAAACAAGAAACTATAGACTAGTTTCTGCCGGAGTCTCTATGTTCCGCATAGAGACTCCGGCAGAAACTAGTCTATAGTTTAGTAAAAGTACTAAAGTACCCCGACAGTTATATCGAATATTTGGCACTGCGCGATGCGCCTGCGCAGGTCGCGTGCCCAAAGTGACAGGTGTGATTATCGCAAGCTATTAATGCTGGTGGTATTCACGTCGATATTATGTAATTTATGATCTATTTTATAGTTTGAAAAGGTGTCAAACACTTGTTATGAAAATATCTCAAATCAATGTAATTGGTCATTGGTGTTTTAACCAGCCAATCACAACATCGACTTTTTGTAACCGTTGGAAAATGAGTATGCCTTGTAGAAACATCATGATTAGTTAAGAATTGATCATCATTTCATCTTACGTATTGTGCGAAATTGAGCTGTAGATTCAATTATTTTCTTGGCTCCGATTTACAATTTGAATTTTTCCGTTTGACACAATCGGCTCATCTCTGTAGGTTTGTATTTCTATATTAAGACATCTTTCCATTGCTTGTAATGTGGATTTGGCGTTTGTTGGCTCTTCATAATATAGATCATCACCGTATTATACAATTTTGTTAGGCAGTTTTAATACCATATGGAAAGACCCACATTCCTCGAAGTAATTTATTTCTTTTTCATAGTATAAAGTCTAACTTGTAATGTCCAACAATTTGGTTCAGTCTTGTTCGAATCTAATTGCGCCAAATAACAAGATTGACCAGTTTTAGAGTCTATTCGTGGGAATTTAATCCTACTGTATCTATAATAATATAAACAATATGGACCATTCTTCCATGAATATTTTCATCGACATTGTCAACACCGTTTTGACGTATTTTGGAAAGTATAAGTTCTTTCGCCAGCCCTGTCTTGTTCCGAGAAAGTTTATGCAAAGAGACAGTTATTATGATGATTATATTGTGGTTTCCAGTAAGGAATGGCCTAAAGATGGTGTTTGATGATCATAAAGAACTTTAGAAACGCAGAAAATTGCGTCAGCTAATGAGTCAAAGCGTTCGTCATCTCTTACAGGAGGCTTTGTTGCTAAATCAAGGGCTTTATTGTGCTGAAATAATTCGATATTCTTACTAATTTCGTCATCTTTATATCCTAATGTTTTGGTTGCATCGTACAGCGGCAAAAAAATATCAGAAGACATTCTCAAAACGTCAATATTTTTTAAGCCCATCCTTCCTAACCTAACTAACCTATCTTCCTCTTAGATTTAAGTGGTGATTGTGTCCTCCTTTGGAACTGGCGGTAAGAGATTGAGGAGATGGAGTTCCGACTCTCCTCTAGTGTCCATTTCGGCAGAATGGAATTTTAAACTACTCGAAGTCCTCACTAAGCTTTGTTATATAATAATCTGCCATATGCGAGTAGGACTTGAAGAATTCTATACCAAGCTGAGCAGAAAGTTGTGACAAATCGTTTCTTGTGGCAATTGGTTTATTTTTTTCAGTTTCAACTATCTTCCTTCTTGATAAGTAGACAGATAGACAGTGGAGCCAAATAAAAACTTCTCCTAGATAGAGCCACCCATTGATTCTTTAATAATTCTTAGTTAATCCACAAGAGATTTGGACTTTGACATTGTTTTTATAGACTAGCCATCGTAACGTGGTAATACGTCATATTGTAAAAAATCTAAACGAGATATTTGTACCTCGTTTAGTATGTTATTCGTCGTTTGTATCGACACGAACATTTGCTTTGAGTTGTACTCTTTGTTAGCAATAACTTCGTCAATCAAACATTCTGGTTTGTTGACTGTAGAACGCACTTCAGTGGTAATGCAACCAGTATAGGATGGCCTCTCATTCTATTTAAACTGCGTTCCACACTAGACCAGCTCAAGGTCAATGAGTAACCACTGACGTGCTGATTTCTAAATGCCTATCTTTAATCACTTTGTTGTCAAGTCAAGACGAATCCATATATATTAATAACACGAAAAAAGAAACCTATTAGGTATATGTAGTATCTACACTCATATTTCATCAGTTAGGTTTTTAAGTCCCCTGCAATAGAGGGCCATCAACCGAGCATAGACTCCGAGCTTCTACTGAGAAATTCCAAATGAAATATTCCCAAGACATCGAATTATTGCTAAATAGGAACATTTGCGATCATGGGCAAGTTACAAGAAACTATAATATGAAAACCATAATAGTATGGCTGTATCGCTGTACCATCTCTTTCTAAGAATTCCTAATCGACTTGTGATAAGCCTAGTCTTGCTACTTTCTACTGTTGCTGGTTATACTAAATAGTATGGATTTCAGTCCACCGACCCAGGAAACCACACTGGGACTTCTATGACGGAACAGATGAACACACACACGTACCTACATACATCGCGGTCTAAATCATAACCTTTTTTCTTCGCCGAAATCGGGTAATTAAGGAAAACAGCAGTAATGATTAGTAGTACCTAATTAGTTCCTGACTTCCTCTGACTCACCATCTAGCTCTTTGTGTTAATCACATATTTTTTTCTAGAGCCTCTACTGTCGTTTTTTGATTAATTTACCAGGCAAGCATATTTTGTATGTTATTGGTCTACTTTCTTCTTTATAATCTATTTCTATTTTACTTATCTTTTGTGTATATTCCAACTCTATTCTGGGTCTCTTCTTCGTAATTTCTCCGCTGTTCATTTCTGGTGAATTTCGTTGCGGGATCCAAGGCTCTTTCGCCGGGACTTGTAGAGCTTCATAACTTGACACTTTACTTACTGTAGGTCACCACTGTTGATTCTTTTGGATTCCAGGATTTTCTATAGTTGGGAGTAGCTAGGTTGGCCGTTGAACCTGTACTAGCTCTTTGCCTTACAATCTCTTTTCCATCAAATCTAAAATCCTGATTACCTTGTAAAATAAACTATTGTGGCAAAAATACTAGCCGGTACAACATCGAATTCACATTAGCAATTCATTCTGCATAGTTAACTCTGGCATTTGAATTACATGCGCTGTTTATTTGTTACTACAACTTGTTGTAAATTATATGTAAATAGAAATAACGTGTTTATGTAAGTATACTTCGATCCATGGACCGAAGACATCAACATACACTATAGCTATTGTGCCGTGTTATTTGTTGAATCGTTCATTTAATTCGCTATCGAGGGAATGTTTTACAAGTTTGTTGATATTTCAAAATAATAATTACCCATCTATACCTTCTAAATTGTGTAATTGCAATACGTGTTCCGCATGCTAAACTACCTGTACAATTATTTATTGTTAGAATGGTCGACATTTGTTTGTCGTATTAATAGAATATTCGGACATACCCACGTATTTTTCAACAAAGTCCGCCAATCAGAAAGGTCATATGTAATCACAAATTGTGTGGGCAGATATTACAATTACTTACGCACAGCTGAACGTTTTGAACCCTACCCTGCGTAATGCGTATGTATAGCTTTGCGGATCACTGGAAAAAACTCCAATGACCTTTTTTAAATACATATAAAGATTACAATTCACAAGACTGACCTTTTACCATCTCATTAACATCATTATCGTCATCATTTCAGCATTAAGAGGCACTCCCCCAAATGTCGCCACAACGATTGGTCATGTACGTCTTTCATCCATTGGATTCCCGCGACTCTCACCAAGTCGTCGTCGTTCTACCTTGTGGGAGGCCTTCCAACGCTGCGTCTTCTGGTTCGTGGTCGCAACTCCAGAACTATTCGGCCCCAACGACCATTTGTTCTGCGAGCTATGTGTCCTGCCCACTGCCACTTAAGTTTAGCGATTCCTCGGGCTATGCCGGTGACCTTGGTTCTCTTGCGAGTATCGTCATTTCTGCTTCGGTCACGGAAGGCAACTACGAGCATTAGCCCTCTCCATGGCCCTTGGACTGGCTTTAAGCCTCCTGTTGAGGCCTGGATTACCAACTAAAATCCCTTAATCAGCTTTTGTTTTACGCAAGGACTTCATACACTTGTCCATACTAATACGGACTAGGGTTTACTAGGCATCTTGACCTTCGAGCCGCGTCCGCACGCAACGTGTAAGTACGAATTATCCTTCAGTATCGTATCGTCGAGGATATCCATTGTTACATATTTCCGCGTTGCGAATGTGAACGGACTTGTTTTATATTTAAATAACGCTGCTTTAGTCTACTGTCCTACTTAAGATGCTCGCGGTAATTGCCAAGAAATCGATTTCTTTCATAAAATATTATGTCGGATATAGGTACCTATTATTCAATCCTCGAAGGCAAACATAAATATCCAGGAGTAATATAAGACACGTTCAGACCTTTGACGACAGTGCTATTTAATTGGCGAACGTTAAACCGCTTTAAGAAGAACAGCAGGGCTAGCATGGGCTGGGGATATAACTTTTATCCACCGGTTATTTCCACTGACAAGGGATACAATTATCTTATCCACCTGCCAAATCACGGCAACAGGGGGAAAGAGAATTATATCACTTTTTGATATTAGACGTGGATACTCATCCACGGCTTATAGCATGGCGACTAGTGAAAGAATTCGCGATTCGAGCAATCCCAATTGACAACAAAACAAATTAAATATCCAGTACAGATGTAATAAAACGATGAAAGTACTTTGGTTTACATGACATTCTCGACTATTGTGTAATTTCATAAAAGTTTTCTTATAATGGCAATAATTTCGAGGACAAGCGTTTCCCCTGGTTTATCCCCGTGAATAGTTTATCCACCCATGTCGCCATGCTCGGAGGGTGGATAAAAATGACAGAGGGGAATAGTATTTTATCCTCTCCCCGTGGAAAGAATATCTCCGGCCATGCTAGCCCTGCAGGGTGTAAAATTTCTAATCCTCCCATTGGAAATGGAGGATATTCTGAACAAACGGGTGTTGTAGAGTTCTTGTACATGTTACGATAAACCATTATTAATAATTACCTCTTTATTTGGTAAATATGAATATAAAAACGATATTCATCTCTATTTACAGTTGTTAATAATACATATACATAAACTCACGCCCTTTTCCCATAAGGTAGGCAGAAAATACAGAGCATATGGCGCTCTGTATTTTCTGCCTACCTTATGGGAAAAGGGCGTGAGTTTATGAATATTGCTACGATTCTTACATATGTTATCATACACACACGCCGGTTGCGAGGACTATGTAACGCACCTGATCTTTCTGAAGAACCTCACCAATAAAGTGTGGCGTCCCCTCCCGGCGTTCCCACTTACATCTGCCCCTTCGATCAATAATAGCCCTAGATGTCGGGTCGGCGTCAAAAATCCGTCTCGGTAAATATAAGCTCAATAGAAACCGGGGTTGGTATTTTGTTTTGTTTGCTTGAAACACGGCCAATGTAAACACGTCCCACAATGCCGCAGTGTGTATTCAACAGTTGCAAAAATAATCCCCGAAAACGTAATTATTCGGCCGGAGTATTTTACTTTCAGTAAGGACATGAAGAATAAGTTATATTTTAAGCTATAATTTAACAAATAATATCAATTTTTTAACAAAATTATCGATTTTAAACCACCGCTACAAATGTTTGACCAATGCTCGCCAACATTTGCACAAACTTTTGTTTAACTGAACAGCAGATGCATGGAGTAGATTTGTACTGTAATCAATTTAATAATTTGTTACTAATACTTAAAAATTTGTTGGTTAAATTCGGTTACTGCTACTTTAGTTTTGTTTCGTTCATTATTGGCCACCGACTTTCGAAACTGGAGTTATTTTTCACCCGGCGGTGTTTTTTTAAGAAGGTTTTTTTTTTGTAAAAAAGTTATTGTTTCGCCATTTTTAGTTTCTTCGTGTGTCAAGAAAGTCTTTCAAAACTTCAAAGAATCATTGAAATCGCTTAACAATATTGCTAAAGAAGTTCTATCTAAACATTAATCTGTACATCTCTGCCGGGCCCCTTTTAAAATAGTAATTTTAAATCGTAATGTTATGTTATGCAAATATAAGAACTCTGCATAGACATCTCACTGTAGCAATCGCGAACAATTTGCTGTTATGTCTTGAAGAGTTCCGTCGCCTGTCTTTTTCATAAGTTTTTTTTCACAAAATGTTACTTTCTAAATGAAAATGCTTGATTTGTTACTAAAAATGTAAAAATCGGTACGTGTGTACCTATATTTTTTGAAGAGTTCCCTCAATTCCTCAAGGGCCCCTCATTAGATATGAGTTTTTATACAAATGGGACCAATCTGTTTATATACCCTATCAAATAAAAAAGAATTTTGAAAATCGTCTTTAAATGACGGAGTACTGAGGTCCCAAAACCTAAAAAAAAATACAACCGAATTGATAACCTCTTCCTTTTTTAGAAGTCGGTTAAAATAATTTGATTTCATTCAATGATTTTTAACCAGCTGCTCCCCGTGGTTTAACCCGCGTAAACCAGGAGTAGTTAAAAGTAGCCTTAGCCTATGTGTTAATCCAGGATATAAGCTACTTACATACTAAATTTCATACAAATCTGTTCAGCCGTTTGAGCGTGAAGAAGTAACAAACATACAAACACACACTCTCACACTCACACTCAGAAACTTTTGCCTTTATAATATTAATGTGAAAACTTCTAAATCGCATGCAAAAGTAGACGCATTCATTTTTTTTGTGGGTTGATTTGATTATAATGAGCCAACCCGCAGACAATTAATAGCAATGTCTTAATAAAATAACTATTGTACTAATTTAGGCCTACTACTTTTTTAAAATGGGTCAAATGTAATTATTTGCTAACATTATAAAACAAACCTTCGCTCGCATAAGAAATATAAATGATTATTCTGCAACTCTACGTCTCAATTCTTACTGTGTTCTGAGCATTGAAATGTCATACCAAGAACTACGTCTAGTTCCAAAATAGAGTAAAGACGAAATTGTGAACAAAACGTTTTTAACCTTATTTTTTAGGCCTTAAGTTTCATTTTAGAAAAAATATTTTTGTACATATAAAAATGGCTTTTATTTTTAAGTCACATTTCAAATTTATTCCTTTTACTTTTCTCCGACAACAGAAGGACTTAGGCATAAATATTTTGCAATTGTAATTAAACTTTATGCTTGACTGTCAAGGTTTATAATGAACTGAACTTGATAATATTATAAAACATTTTTCTATATTCGTAGTAAGAAATGCAATTGTTTATGCGTATCTAAACGTGGACACTTTTGCGAGGTATTTTTGTTCCTGATCTTGTATCTAGTGCTATTATTGATCGAAGATCTGCCCTGTTATAATATTAGTGGATATACTCATAATCATCTCCATTGTTTAAAAAAAGAAATCCTAAAACAAAAGTTGTTGACACACAGTTTATGGGGATTTTGTTGTACAGACGCCAGCACGTCAAGTTACCCCAATGTGTCAAATTTCTTTGATCGTTTTGCAACTTTATGTCATAATAACAGAATAAGGTTCATATTCAATTGGGAATTTTTTACTCATTGATGTAACTTGATGTGCTGGCGTCTGTACATATTACGGTCAAAATAAAACGATGGATGCACGTAGTATAGATTTTTTTAATTTGCACTCTTTTCATTTAAACTTGCTTTTGCGGTCACAAAAAAGAATATAGGTACCAAGGTTTGTTTTTTCTAAAGTGCGCCAGTCCGGCTCGATCTCTGTCGGGTGAATTTAATGTAATGTTCCAGCAATTCCCAAGTTCTGGTACTTTAGCAGCTTCTTTGAATTGCTGAAATATTCCATTAAATACGTTCTCTTCCATTATCATTTAGGGAAAGGTTATGACGGCGGTTGAAACGCTCCAAAATTCACTCTGCCGTTTGTTGTTCTTTATAGCACTTTAGTAGCTTTAAGTAGTAATCATAAGGTAATAGCCCCAATTATTCAAGAAGGTTATTAACGTATGTTCTCTCATTGTTTCTAGCGTTATCGCAGCCCGTTACCAGGGTCGAGGCTCCAAGTAAGTCTAGTACACACAAAAACAAACACTAATGCACATTCTACGAGTATATATTACTTGAACACTTTTAACTTAGCATGGAACTAAAACCACACTAAGCACCTTTAAATGCAGGGTTTTTTAATCACTTACCAATTTTTCACTTAGTTAATATTAACCACTTTAACTGTATTTCTCCAATCATAACAATAAATCTGCTGTTTCATATTTTTTTTGACGAGTAGGGTACATATTAAACTTTTCTATAGGAACAGCTTTTTCATTTTGTGGTATCCGAGTATTCCCATTGTGAAAGTTTCTCGTATTCCAGGAAGTATTCTGTAAAAATTTGGTTAGGTACTGATTTAAAAATACCCTGTAAACAACAAAAATAAATTGCCGCATGTATGCAAGTTCTTGTGCAAGATCATCCCTTAAACGACTCAACCGAATTAACTGTTTTCTTTCGGTTGAATTTGTCCTTTGTATCCAATGATAAATCCACAGGAAAGGTCGGAAAACTGTGTGGAATTATTATTCTTGTATGAAAATATTGATTTGAAAATGTTTTACGTGCGTAGGTCGGTAAAGAATAATCAATTATGCCTGTTTTCACTATCACTTCAGTTAAATTCTCAAAAAAGAAAGCACACTGTTGGATTTTCAACGCATGGTTAAGTCCCAAAACTTAAGGGGTACCGCGTTATCTAGTAACTGAGTTGTAGAGGTCCGGTAGACAATCATTCCACGTGATACTCGAGAACTTTACTGCACCCGGTTAGACTAAAAGCCCAATATAGTCCGGAAAAAACTAGTCAAGTAAATAAAGATGTCATTTTTGAACCAATGATAGTGAAACCAATAAGATGAACCAGCTCAGTAGATTGCAACATAAAAATAAAATGCAGATAAAAAGCGATGCGATTAACTTTATCATCGAATACGTTGTCTTGTTATCAGTCAGTTAAGTTCAATACTATATTTTATACAGCAATCATATTTTCTAGGATTACCATCCATTTGCACCATCTTGGGATTTTCTTTGTGACACATTCGGCAATATGTATAGATAGATTTTCAAAGTAAAATATTATGTCGATTTGCAGCAAATATAGATTGTGGTATTGCTTAAATGATTGTAATTCATTATCTAATTATGCCACCGTAATACCCACGAACTGGCCTTTGATCAACATAGGTACAACGAAAAATGTTGCAGTTAGCATAAAACAAAACAAAGTTTGAGGTTTGCAGGCTTTACTGATTGATAAATTTTATGTTAATTGTTTGTGGTCCCCCATCCCTCTGCCATGGAATGGATATGTGATGTGGCGATATGAGGAAAGTTTGTTTTTAATGTGTGAATGGGGGGTTACAAAAGTAGAGAAAAAGTAAAAAAAAGAAGGATGTATCGTGTGAAAGATTACTTAGCTAGGAAGGAATTTTCAAATGACTGCAAACAGAGATGTATGAGAGAATATGTCTTGCTGCGCTGACTCCAAATGATTTGGGATGCCATGAGGATGATAATGGTCGCCGACCCACATGCTATCTTGGCTCGCTTCTGTCTCAGAATCACTGTCGTGGCAGAAAGCACAGGCTGTGCCTCCGAATCTCTTCTTTTCACGTGTTATGGTCCCAGATTCGTGAAAGTGTTAACTGTGTCTTAAATTATTGTTGATGGTGTCAAACTGTTTTAATAGAATGAAATAAAAATATGTAGATAGATAGATAAACAGTTTAGGTACTCAGTGCAATAACAAATTACACAATACCGTTTATAAACCCAATCGGTACTGGTCGTTTCTCATCTTTGCACCAAATGGGAGTCCAGCTCAGCATATGCCAGGTACTATACCTGACTGACTGCTGAATCCCTATAGTTACTGTTACCAATAACACATATCATCTCGCTGCTGGACAAAAGCCTGCCCCATAACTTCCAGTTTTTTTCGATCCAGTGCTAAAGTGGATATAAATAAATAAATGAAATAGGGTCTCGCAAACAAGAGTCGTTATGTTAAATGCAAATCGAGACAAACAATATTAGGTACCTGAATCGCGGATTACCTACCTGCGTAATGTAAACTATTGAAGTAACCTTCCAATAACTCTCGATCACCGCCCGCGGAGCTGCAAAAAAATAAATACCATTGAACTCAAGTTACCATTGGAAATCCCACCACGTATTTAGTGACGCTAATAATTCAGTTGATTATTGACACGTATGCGAATCAAAAAGTATTTGCTTCTGACCCGTAAGTCATGACCTTGACAAAACGGCCAAACAAAGCAAGTTATGCACAAGAACTTGGAACTCGATGCGAGAACTTGGAGCTGGGCTGGCAGGACTATTGAATTGTCAAGGGTGTTGTGCCTAGTTCATTCCTCTCCTACTACAGGATCACTGGCTCGACAACACACGCGTACACAGTACACTACGCTCACTCTCGCCCGCAGCTCTGGTGAATCTCCAGTAGCCACTTGTACATGAGAACACGAGACAGTGTATGTATCGTGTTAGTTATTTCATTATACACTACAAAGGGGTTGGTTAGTCAGACAGTCAGGGGTCGCGGAAGAAATTTAGGTTGCCGTTACCTAATACGAATACCGGGGAGGTTTTTAGTCAGTAAGAGCCTGACAGACCCCTCCGCTCGTCCTAGGGAGGAGAACATCCATGAGGATTATCGACCCCGCAAAAAAAGTAGGTAGTCGGAAAGATAGTTGCCCATTCCAAAACGTTCGCTATAGAACGGGCATGAATGAATGTCCATGTACTCTATTAAATGACCAATATAAAAAATTGGTTAAGTTTATCAATCAATTCATGACGGACGTCCATAAAATGTATCTATACTATACTAATACTAATACTAATATACTAATACTAATACTAATACTAATAATAATAATAATATAATAATAATATTATAAAGAGGTAAAATTTGTAAGTTTGTATGTTTGTAAGTTTGTATGTAGGGGGTAATCTTCGGAACTAATGATCCAATTTTAAAAATTATTGTACGGGTAGAAAGCTACACTATTCCCGGTGGACATAGGCTACTTTTTATCCCCATATTCCCACGGGAACGGAAACTACGCGGGTGAAACTGCGTGACGTCTGCTAGTGTTGTTATAAATTAACAAGGAGATATATTCTGTACAATTTTTTAAATTGTCTGCCTGTTCCGGCTAATCTTTCGAATGACGATTTAAGGAGTCATTTGGAGATGATCCTCAACTCAAATAGTGGACTTATTCTTAATATAGCTGTGTCTGTTCCCATTAAACTGCTATGGTGTCACATAACTAGTTCTGGCTGTTGAAATAGAATCAGTTATTGGCTCTAGACATCGCAGACATAAAGAAATGGGTCGCCCTACTTATTTACGAATCACTTGGCTTTCGACATTATCGTAATTATTCTAAAAAGGTCTTTGTAGTCTGTCCCTAAATGGCAATGAAGCTATTGGGTACTTTTAAACGTTATAATGGCTCTGTACCCAATAGTAAGTAATGACATCCGGACTGATCTAGAGTGGAAGGTTCGAAGGTCGATTCATTTTAAAGAAGATCGAATAAAAAGCAGATCTGTCAATGTAACTTACGGAATTGAAAAAGTGAATTTCGGTAAACTTGAAAGACATAATAATAATTATTATTATCAAAAATTGTCTAAAGTTTCGGAAGTCTGTGGCTTTAGTTGTTTTATTGGATAAAAATTGCCACCGATATTGATACTCATAAAAGTAAAGTTTTATAAAGCACTGATTCCAGAGACCATACCCGGGCGTCGCTGGTACAGACGCCAGCACATCAAGTTACCCCAATGTGTCAAAATCTTTGATCGTTTTTCAACTTTATGCTAAACAGAATAAGGTACACATTCAATTGGGAAAATTTGACACATTGGGGTAACTTGATGTGCTGGACTGCTGGCGTCTGTACATACAATCAAACATTATAACCCCTCCTTTTTAGAAGTCGGTTAAAAAATTAAGTAACACATAACACAACATGACGCCTGTTATCCTCTAAGGGTTATGCAGAGGTGTACCAGTTGTACACCCACATTTCGCCTGTTATGTTTAAGTCTCGTGTACAGACGCCAGTACATCAAGTTACCCCAATGTGTCAAATTTTCACAATTGAATATGAACTTTATTCTGTTTGACATAAAGTTGAAAAACGATCAAAGAAATTTGATACATTGTGGTAACTTGATGTGCTGGCGTCTGTACATAATAGGGGGCGAGCCATCAATCGGGCAAAAATCCAGACTCCGGACTGGTACTGTAAAATTCCAGATGGAAAAACTCAATAAAGCAAAAATAAACGTCTTGTTGTTCATTAAAGTGATTGTAACCGATCTCAAACTGGCGCCAATGTCTCGCCACACGTCTTTATCTCAATGTTGAACGCATTTCGTGTCGTATCACTGAATCTGCCTCTCGCGTATCTCCCGCGCATTCGGCACAGTAATCTGCGACCTTGCGATACGCCGCCTGAGGTCGTGAGACGATAAGTTGAGACGGAAACACACTTGCAACACGCTACGGCAATGAGGCGTGCTTATTGACCACTTTTGGTCTCGTTTGGGGCTGTAACGGGATTAATCTAGATTTTTTAAGTTAAGGGCTTGTTTTGAAAATAGAAATATAGGTAAATAAAAGAGTAGGTATAGGAAATAGGGAGACCAAATGTCTATGTTTTGTGACGAGTTCTCTAAGTTTGAACTAATACACACGGCTATACATATCAAGCTATTTATTTCCAGTATACGCTGAGGCCGCATTGTATAGGATTTCCGTACAATGCGAGGTGATCGTAAGCTGGAGATTTATACCTAGCCTGATGTGAAACCGTTTGTAATTTTGTACCTAGTTCAAAATCAAGACATATTATTTCGGCAATAGCCCAATGGCTAAGGAGTCGGACTAGCGGTCGAAAGGTCGCGAGTTCGATCCCACCCATTGCACTATTGACGTGAACCCACTCCAGAAGTCCAGACACAAGCATATTCAGCTAAGTTGAAAGGGTACAAGAGTAGCATGTGCAACCCACATTGCTACCTTATGCATGTATGATGGTCGGAACGGTCACCCATCTTCGGAATGACCTCGGCAAGCGTAGCTTAACCTACTATCAACATACTGACCTTAATTCAATTCAACCTCGCACTTTTACTTGCGTACTATAGTGTGTATACATTCATAATATTTTATCTAGACGTATGGCTGAGATATTTTAGCCGAAAAATATTTACCTTGAAGCTTCAAGATTTTTGCAATATTGTAAACAAATAAAATGCAGAGGTTTATTTATATTATTCGTTTTACTACTTCGTTGATTTAATGGACGCAAATACTACTAATCCTGAACATGCTGTCCTGGGTTCGATTCCCAAGTTGAGCTGTTGAATATGTTATTGTGTTTGTCCATCTGGTTTTTGAAGTGAAAACTTCTTTAGGCGCGTTGGACGTACCTATTTGAGATGAAACAAAAACTATTGAACTCGTGGCACGAAGTATATAAATAAGAAATTTTTGTTTGTAAAATAAGCATTATATTTCATGTATACATTTATACAATATTGAAATCAAAATAAAAGTCAATTATTCAAATTAAGCTGAGGATCAGCACTTTTTGAACGTCGAAATTACATAAGACAGTCCCCGAAAAAGCCAACCCTTCGCCACTTCCTAGTGTTTTTCCTGGGAAGAAGAAGTGGTGGAACAAACTCCCCAGCAACATATCTATCTGAGAAGAACTAAGAATTGCGCATTGTATGTAAATTATAATATAACTTTTGAAGTAGAAAAAACACTTCTAGGGTAGTTGCTGGAATGAATACAGACTGTTTATAATTTTATATTATTTGTTCCATAATATTGGTTCACGTACGATTTGAGTTCAATGGAGGGAAATTAATTATTTTGGTCGTTAGCCAAGTGAATAGTTAGCTGTCATTGCCCCCATAACACACTTCATTATGATTTACTCTGTTATACAAACTCTGATAAGTTATGACCCATAAGTACAACGCGGCCACGTTCAAGTTACTTTTAATACACAAGAAACATCACACAATTGGCATTTTTCTTTCTTAGATAAATAATAATAATTTTCTCAACGCCATCTAGTCCCAAGCTAAGCAGAGCTTGTGTTATGGGTACTAAACAACTTATAAACATAAGTACTTATATCCGGATCTTATTGCCGGAGGTCGTAGGTTCAATTTCCACCCAGGACAAATGTTTTTGTGATGAGCACGATCATTTGTTCTGTGTCTGGGTGTTATTTATCTATAATATGTATGTATTTAGAAATATGTAAGTATGTTTATCAGCTGTTTAGTACCCATAACACAAGCTCTGCTTAGCTTGGGATTAAATGGCGTTGTGTGAAAGTTGTGGAATATTTATTTTTATTCATTTATTTATTACATAAGACAGTCCCCCAAAAAGCCCGACCTTCACCACTTTCTAGACATTAACGTTTTTTTGCTTATCGTCTTTACAACAACCCTTTCCGATGTTCCAGTAACAGAGAAGCCGACCCCCCCTCCCCGCAGCGGGCCGCACGGCGTGCAGGTGGTGAACACGGCCGTGGACCACACCTTCACGCTAGACGAGGAGGTGCTGAAGGAGTTGCTGCTGCAGGACGACATCAAGGACCGGCCGGTGGTGGTGCTGTCCGTCGCGGGCGCCTTCCGGAAGGGCAAGTCCTTCCTGCTCGACTTCTTTCTGCGGTATTTGAATCATAAGGTGAGGGTTTTTGATCTTTTATTCTATACAGAAAATAGATAATACTTATGTATAGAAAAAAAGTAGGCTCGTGTGAAAGCCGCAGTGAAAATAGATTACAATAAATTGGCGTCTATCTATAGCTGTAACATGCTTAATTGTACTTTGGTTACAAAGTGTGCCTTACAAATAACCTTTTTTTTACGTCTGTCTAATGCTATTGTAAATGGAGTATAATTTTATAAAATAATAATAATTCATTTATTTCAGACAACAATCCACTCAGTAAAAGTATGCACAACAAAAATGTTAGTAGCCCTACTTAAAAACTATGTTAGTAAAGGGTTTCTTTTGAGCCAACCACGTGTAGTTGAAAAAAAGGGAAAGATTCGATTTTTGTCTTTATTTTTTTTGTAGAGGTTTGACTCAAAAACTCATTAATAGATTTAAAACAAATCTTTCACTATTAGCAAGCAATGTGATAATCGAGTAACATAGGCTTTATTTATTTTCGAAACCACGCGGGGTTAGTTGGAGGGGGTGTTGAAGCTTTTGAAGTACTAAGTTCGCGTGGACGAAATCGCGAGTAAAGTACTATTTTATTACATTATAAGAAGGAATACTATAATACCAAAGACACCTTATTGCACTCCTAATTACCAGCATCCACAGATAGATAAAAAATACAGCGTATTATATTTTTTTTGGATATGTTAGGTACACGTTGAAATGTTAAAAAAGTTGGAAGAAGTAATCTTTTTTACTCATAAATGAATGCCTGCTCTTCGATTTTCTACTTTTGGCGCTGGGCAGAGTGCTGAAAATCCAACAGCTCTTTTCTATTTCGTCTAGTAAAAATAAAAACAGGCAACAAAGTGTGCGAGTGCGCTTTTTGTCTTCCATAATCATAGCTTCGATTTCAAGTTATTTTTTTTACCTTTTTGTTAACGCTACCAACACAAATGTTCCAGTATGGGTCAGACGGTGGCAACGACTGGCTGGGCGGCGACGAGGAGCCGCTGCAGGGCTTCAACTGGCGCGGGGGCTCCGAGAGGGACACCACGGGCATCCTCATGTGGTCCGAGGTCTTTAAAGCCACGCTTGACAATGGAGAGAAGGTAAGCAAGATCGGTCGTTTGTGAATGAACAGACTAACATACTATGACTATAGAGTAATAAATACTCTATCAGAACAATAGACTAGACTCAAGCGCGGATCCACCGTTGTTGCACGATGGGTATGCACACAACCCTACAAGAAGTGTTAGCCTCGCGACTTTTCCTGCATGGACCTATTTACTGCTCAAGGTCTTGGCCAGAGTGTCCGTCGCTTTTTGAACGCTTCGTTTGCAGGAATTGAATCAGTAACTCCGTAGTCCGACTAACACAAGGATTATTTTTGGGTGGCTGTAACCACAACCTTTTTTGAGGGTAGGTTCGCCCTGAATGTTCAAAATTCAGCTCATGTAAGCTACGCTTGCCAAGGTCCGGTGGATATGATATCCGAAGCCTTTCCGTAACTTAGAATTATGTTACGACGTTATTTCCAGCTCTCATTTGTAAATCCTTACTGTATGAAGACAGAGTCTGGCAACCAGACTTATGAAGGGATACTGAGTTAGCAAAAACTGGGATGTGGAAGTCGGATTAGCAGTCGCTCCATGTAGGCTACTGGTGTTTAGCCGCTTCCGGTTAGACTGGTAACCGTACCCATTGAAGGCTATAATAGAATAGAATAGAATAGAATTACACACATTGGCGTTATTGCCTAGACAGATAATGATGACTATTCAGTTCTAATTCGTAAATCAGACCTACCGACCTCTTGAATACTGATTTAACTGATTTACTCATTTTCTATATATTTCTAACCATTAATTTATTTACATATTATTTTTGAAACTCTTTTTCCCAATACTTTTTCCGTCACTGGGTACCCCCTCAAGGTTCATTGGAAGACCAGCGTCAGACATATCACCTGTCTGGCATGAATGCTGAAATGGACCTTTTTTGCGCAGCCGTGAGGCACACAACACATAATGTGTACTCTTGTATATTCTGTATTTTTTATAAATTATACTGTGTATGTGTGTATGTTTTAATGACTGATGTCAAATAAATATGTTTCTTTCTTTCTTTTTAAATACGTTTTAATATTATTTCCAGGTGGCGATAATCTTACTAGACACACAGGGAGCGTTTGACAGCGAGTCCACAGTGCGGGACTGCGCCACCATCTTCGCTCTGTCCACCATGGTGTCCTCCGTCCTCATCTACAATCTGTCACAGAACATACAGGAAGATGACCTGCAGCACTTACAGGTATACACGTTACCCTACATTATTCATAGATTTTGTATGATCCATACAGCTCTGTAGTACTGTAGTCTGGTTTTTAAAAAGCGATTTTTAGGGCCATCAGCCAGAAATTGACCCAATCTCAATTTTGATCCATCTGTCAATCTCTCCAGATTATACAGCCATTTTATTCGGGAGACTTGACAGTATATCGACTAAATGATAAGGAAAGCGTGCTATACCGCTAAACAGTGGCGTAGTAAAATCACAACATAAAAATTCATCCAAACATGAAATTTCATAGACACTCTTCTGGTGTTTTTTGTATCCAATAAGCATTGGCCCAGATGAAATGTGTACCAGCAGCCTTTAGAAGTTTAGACTACCATGTAGGAACTAACAGCTTAGCACTGTTTAGCGATATCATATCGTAATAGTAACGAAATTGTCATTTGTAAGCATAGATTAACCCGCTGTCACACCCCGGCCTCTTTTTACTGTCCACATAGAGCAAAGGTAACCAATATTTTGTTCACATGTATTCAATCAATACGATATGTTTCAGTTATTCACGGAATACGGTCGTCTGGCGCTAGAAGACAGCGGACGCACACCGTTCCAGCGGCTGCAGTTCCTCGTGAGGGACTGGAGCTTCCCCTACGAGGCGGCCTACGGAGCTGACGGCGGCCGCACCATACTGCAGCGACGACTAAAGGTACATCACCGTTACATCAAAACTATTTACCCTTATAGGATAGATGTATAATATACCTAAAGTTAGTGAGTTATACTTAAATCCGATGTTACAAACCAAAGTTAAAATAACATTAATACTCAAATAAGGTGGTTAAAAAAAAGTACCAAATTACATTTAATTACTTTATTAAGTTACGAGGTTCTACTTAAAATTCACTAATCCCTCAACGTAAAAATCCACAGGAAAGTTAATTCGATATGCCTACGGTTGTAAGGGAAACTTGTAGACTACTTGAGCAAAATAATGCTTTATTTTTCTTCCTTGTATCATCAGCCTATATGTATAGAAGAAGTTGACAAAAAGAATACACTTTATCTGTTTATTTAAAAATATGTTTGGTGCAGGTATCAAGTAACCAGCACCCCGAGCTGCAGTCCCTGCGCAAGCACATCACGTCGTGCTTCTCGGAGATCGCGTGCTTCCTCATGCCGCACCCCGGCATCCGCGTCGCCACCTCGCAGGACTTCGATGGCAGAGTTAAAGGTACACGAGATTGTAGACAATTTTATTGCTCTGGTGATAATTGGCATCAAAGTTCTAAAAGTAATTTACAATCCTACTAATATTATAATTGCAAAAGTTTGTATGGATGTTTGTAACTCTTACACGCAAAAACTACTGAATGGATTTTAATTAAACTTTACAATAATACTACACATAACATATACAACACATAGGCAAAATATAACGATAAGTGTAAAGTATGTACAAGAAATCTGCCATCTGCGAGCTAATCTGACGTGCTAATCTTGCTCAGACGAAGTCGCGTGCACTAGCTGGTTTCATACATAGAAATGAAATGTAAGACTCTCCATCTACGCACGTACATACATAAACTCACACCTTTTTCACATGAGGGGAGGCAGAAACTACATTTTGCTAAAAATCCGACATTGCGTAGTATTTGCAACCGGACGTTTTGTATCGGGACAATATTTATTTATTATTATTTATTTATTCACAAAAAACATGTTTTCTTTGCCATTACAGATTAAATCTAATGCGACAAAGTAACTTAAAATAAACTTACTTACCTATAGGTACATGCTACACAGTACGTAACCCTTGTGAACTCACCCAGTGTACAGGTGAATAGGTCAATGGTATCCGCCACCGTGTTAAGAGAGCCTAGCGCGCGAGTCAGTGGTGCGCGCGCCAGCAGATTGGTACCACCAGTAGCCACGCCGCCACGTACTCATCCGGTAGATTAAATCCTATTTCTGCTAGTATACCTGTGTTTTGTATCATACCTCTTAAAACTTTAAAAAGATACGTTACCAGTGAACTTCACGCCTGATTTCCAATTTGTAGTAACCCACCATTCCGAGACAGAATAAAGTAGAATACAGTAACGGGTACCCCGGGTACGTGCCATACAGCTTTAAATAGATAAATCTGACGAACTTGTTCTGTATCCTTTCGAGCATATTTATATATTTCTTTTCACTTGGGCTCCAGACAGCTGCATTGTACTCCAGATGACTTCTCACAAGAGTTACATACAAAGCCCTCAATGCACTTAGATTTGTGAACTCATTTGCCTGACGCAGCATAAATCCCAGATTCCTGTACGCTTTTTTACAAACAAGTACCACGTGTTTGCGAAACTGCAGATCATTCGTGAAATTAATGCCTAAGTCCTTAACCTCCGTGACACGCTGCAGCGGCGCTCCGTCCATGCAATACTGGTGGTGTTATGAACGTAAACTAAAGATAATGAGTACGTAAGGATCGTAGGTGCTGGCGTTCTCTAGGGTATGTCTACCACCAATAGAAAAAAGGAGTGAATTTATAAAATCAAATAAAATCATTTATTTATTTTGTGAACATAGGTGGATAACAGGTGTATTTCAATAATGTCAATTGCACAAACCATATCCCGCCGATATTCCTACTAAATGAAATTAATAAAGTTATAACAAACGGCCAAGAAATATGTGTATCAAATTATAAGATCATGTTAATAAAATAGGAAAAATGGCATGAAAATAATAGAAAAAAAAAATAAAAATAAAATCACAATGTCAAAAATATGCAAAAACAAAAAAAAACAATTAAAATGTAAATTATAAGAATTGATCAAAATTGGTCATCATTGTCATGTCATGTTTTTATGCATGTATTAATATTTTCCTATCCTTCCAGACATCGAGATGGAATTCAAATGCTCACTGCAGCAGCTAGTGCCGATGCTGCTGGCTCCACAGAACCTCGTGCCGAAGCTCATCAACGGGCAGAAGGTGCGCGCCAAGGATCTGCTGCAGTACTTCAAGTCTTACATGAACATTTACAAGGGCAATGAGCTGCCTGAACCTAAGAGTATGCTTGTGGTGAGTTTTTATTCTGACACAAACCATTCATATTGCAAAAATGTAATAAAAAACCTGGAAGATTTGTATTTTAGTTTTTATTTTGATAATAGTAAAGTTGTTAATACAAAATTAACCATTGAGACACGGGCTTGACGTCAGCTTTTGTAGTAGGAACTTCTTTGTCGTTAAAACTATTTTAAACACTAATCTAATCTGACCAAGATTATGTCTGGACTTTAAAAGATACTGATCTTGAATCACCAACCTCACTAGTTATAAAAAATATGTTTGGCGAAAAATGGTTTGTATTTCGATTTTTGGCATCATTATTTAACAGGTATTAAAAATTACAATGTATTCCCCAGGCGACGGCGGAAGCCAACAATTTAACAGCGGTTGCGGAAGCGAAGGAGCTGTACACCAAACTCATGGAGGAAGTGTGCGGCGGGGCGAAGCCCTACCTGCAGTCGCAGCTGCTGGACGCAGAGCACGTGCGCATCAAGGACAAGGCGCTGCACGCCTTCCACAGCAAGCGCAAGATGGGCGGCGACGAGTTCTCGCAGAGCTACTACAACCAACTGCTACTGGTAAGCGAGCTCCTGCTGCTATACATTTTATGAAAACGGTTTACTATTGACTGTGTGTTCCTAAGTACGTGAAGGTAGATAGTAGTCAACCAATACTGCCGAGCGTAATCACGCAGTTCTCGTAGATAAAAATATATGTATTAGACAGCAAAATAAAATACTCAATATATTTATTGCATTCCACAATGTTAACTTAGGTGTAGTACCTACACTACCTATCTGGATATAATAATATGCATTAGTTTTGGATCATTTTGGGCCCTGTCGGGCATAACAATATAAGAATTAGGAGAAGTAGGTGGAGGGCTATTATAAATAGTTCCAATTTTAATTTTAATCTACTATTTTGTATATTTATGTAAATAAAACTACATAATAAATATTTGTCTGAGTAAGTAGGCAGTGTCTTTATGTCTGTATGAAGTGATCGCCACAGCCTATCTAGAATACCTATAAGGCTGCGGTTCCATTGAAGCGGAGTTCGGTGGAGCGGAGCGGAGACGTGCAGAAATCGACCAATCACACTGATTGAATTCCTCATAGCATCACTCATCTCGCCTGTGATAGGACAATTTCGGCATGTCTCCGCTCCGCTCCGCCCAACTCCGCTTCAATGGATCCGCAGCCTAAGGGTTGACTATGACAGGTTAACCAGGGTGAGAATACACGATCGATATGAAACTTTGTTTTCCTTTTGTCAGGATCTAGACGAGCAATTCAACCAGTTCCGTGCACAAAACGAGTCCAAGAACATCTTCAAGGCAGCGCGCACGCCGTCCGTGTTCTGCGCGCTGGCGCTCGTGTTCTACGTGCTGAGCGGCGTGTTCGGGCTCGTCGGGCTGTACCCGCTCGCCAACCTGTGCAACCTCACCATGGGACTCGCGCTACTGACTCTTGTGCTGTGGGCCTATATCAGGTAACATACAGTTCCCACAACCGTCATTATTTAATTTACTCAAACCAACAATAACAGGAAGACGTCAAACCGCGAACATCAAAAGTGAAGCCACAAAACCGAGCTCCTGCAAGTTACATACATACTCACGCACACACCTACACTAAAACCATGCTCATCGTTCTGTGACATTAAGTGTGAGGATTGCCATGACATGATTTATATTTTCTCCATTCAATTAAACTTATGCGAATGCAGTTTAGTTTGTTTAAAAAATAAACCAATGTTTCCTTTAAGTTAATAATCTACCTTGAAGATTTATCGTGGTTTCCCTTTAGGGCCCATTGATTTTTACCGCCATATATATTTAGGTGTTATTATCTATGAAACTTCTAGTGCCATGACCACTTTGTTGTGTCAATTAATTGATTTGCCTTAGTTCACACATAGTCAAAAAAATCTTATAGCTAAGAGAAATTATTCACAAACTTTTTTTCGTTACAGGTATAGTGGAGAGATGCGTGAGATCGGCGTCACAATAGACGACGTCGCTAACGTGCTATGGGAGAATGTAAGTCACAAAAACTTTATTTTTTAATAACAATACAGGGTTGATACGACTGAGGAGCTTTCTTTTACACCACAAATACTGGACTTCTGAGGTTTTACAGCATAAATCATTTACATAGTAGCACTAATAGTAGTTTAGACACTCTTTGTCTCTGTCCTAACAGCTATTTATATATCGTACGCAAAATATGCGCTTAGTCGTGGAGTGCGAATTGGTAGATGTCACATGTCACGATGTTTTCCTTCACCGTATTTGAGAGCAGTGATTATGAATCACTGAAATCTCTCTTGCTCTTACAGTGTGATACAGATAATAGGTGGACTGTGTCTTATATATACTTAACGTGAGAGAAATAAAATGTGTGTATGCATTTCTCTCTCTTGCCCTTACCGTAATATACGAAACGTAACTCTTTCTATCTTCACTAACTTATATCTCCCTCTCAGTTTCCGTTCGTCTCGCCCGATCACACTTTTCGTAACGTTCTTGTCACGCATTCTTTTCATTTTTTCTTGAAATAGTTTTATTTCAAGAAAAAATGTAATATCATTGTAATAAGATATAAATGATTGAAAAAACGCGGTTTCATTGAATATGTTGACCTTTACCCAGATAATGAAACCGACGTACCAGACGTGCATCGAGAAAGGCATGGAGCACGCGGCCGCGGTGGCGGCGGAGCGGGCCCTGGGCCCCGCGGCCCCCAGCACGCCGGCCCCCGCACACAACGGCAAGCACAAGCACTTGTGATGGCGGCGCCCCACGCGGCGCCCGCCCGACCGGCCCCGCGCGCACCAAGGACTGTGGCGGTGAGGGAACCTGTAAAGTAGATACATTTTAAACTAGCCTTATTTTAGTGTAACGGACCTGTCGGGGACGTTCGTGAGTCCGACTGGGGTGGACACAGACTTGTTCGTGCGAGTGTATTGACGAGGGAGCGAAGACTTGGCTGCAGCGTGGTAATATAAGCTCTAGATTTGTTTATGTTGCTTTCACACTGCGGTCTACCGGAGAAGTGGACCTGGATAAGTAGACCTTTTTGACAGATCGCTTTTGAGCTCGTTTGCCTTTTATAAACATACTGATTAGTCTACTAATGTCTCGAAGAGTACATCGTATGTTATGTGACGTCACGCGAGGTAGTTTTTAATCGATCATTGCGTCGTTATGAGCTACATGCGATTTCAAAGTTGGAAAAGTTGATTAAAACGTGCAAATTCTTAACTTAATCAAGTCAAAATACTGTCAAACTCATGTCAATGCACTTTAACCCTTAATGCTATAAAATAAAGGCGTTTTTTGTTAATTACATGAACGTGAGGTTTACTGTACAAGTATCTTTAGTTTTTTTCTACTTTCATAGCAACAGTAACATACTAAAAAATATATTTTCTTAAAAGAGCCAATTCAATATTTATCTTAGAAGAGCCAGTATGAAGTGCCAAAGAAATGTGACGAACATTTCTTCTACCAGCCGGACTCTAGTCACTTATGATAGAAAAATGTACCAACAGACATTTTTCATTTAGCCATTAGGCCATTAACGTGACCTGGTATTGTGAATATGGTTTAAGGGAACTAAGTTGATTGCTGGTGTCGTCTAACAAGCAAGGGTCAGCGCAAACAGAGGAGACTTGTCGATAAAGTATCGATCTATCGATCATTCTCGTTCGATGTATTGATATTTTTCATGGTATTACAACAAGTACGGTTTTAAATAACATAATCTAATTATAGCATGAGTCCAAAAAAGTGACGATGTATCGATACATACAAGGTGTATTTTAATCATGAGTTAATAGTAAGTTGTTCAAATTTCATGGATAGAACAGCCTGCGTAAATTTGCCCCATGACTAACGATACATTCTGTATATCGATTTTGTTTTAAATTATATTCAAAGTGATATCAATACATTTCAAATGTATTTATACTTTTTAACGCTTCCCACTTGCTTAAGAAATCACTAAGACGCTCAGGTTTCATAGGTTATTTGATAATTAACTAGAATACAATCAGAAAAGAGTTCAAAATTGCGTGCAAGAACAGTTTGAGGTCTCTGTCTGCGCTGATCCTCTGTTAACCAGCAGAGTTGACGTCACTTGTCACGAGATGGATGGAATACGATATTTTTGGGTAGAAAGATAAATTATTTTTGTATTAGTAGATGCTCTCTTTGTTTTACTGGTACTTACTATATTCTCTTGCTTATTAAACCTCGTTTATACGTGTCACCCATGAGTACCCAGCAGGCTTTGCTCACGCGCATATATTTATTAATCTGCCTAACAGTGGCGAGGGGTTCATTTTCTTAAGAGAGAAGCCGACAACAAAAAACTTAGTATTCTTTTCTATTTGTTGTCTATCTTGAAGTCATTGGTCTACCTACCACCCTGTATACCTTTGGTGTAAATACCTGGCAATACCAGAGTCTGGCTGCCATCATTCAATAGCAGGAGAATTTCTCTTTCGAACCTCCAAAGGGAACCCGATGGGAATCGAGTTGTATGGACACTGCTGCCTAACCTGCTGGGGCGACTTCCAGTCTAAACCAGATGTAGATAACTATTTTACTTGGATAGACTGCCTATTTGACCCAATTGACAACATTTCAAAATTTTAACCTCCATGTTTTATTATGTTATTTAAAAGTAAATCCAAAACTAGAGGACCCATATTTTTTGGTTTTTCGAAATTATGTACTTTTCATTCATAATTTTAACTTTGAAATTCGGTGCATTCTAAAAAGACGTAAGCGCCAAATGACGTCATTCATACGGTGGAATGGCAATAATTCCTTTGCTTTACTGTGATACGTCAAAAAAAAACAGTTTCTTAGATGTCACTGTCATTTAGCAGTTGTCAATGTCACACATTGACATTAGATTTGTCTTGTTTGCCATTAGATATGTCATTTTTGACATTAGATATGTGTTTTTTGACATTAGATACGTAATTTTTGACAGAAATGTCTTGTTTGACATTATAGTTTTCATCTTAAAAATTAGCTTGCTTTCGCAAAGGTAAACACCTCATTCCACCGTATAAGTGACGTCATCGCATGGTTTTTGGTTTGTATTTTTTTTTCTCAGAAATTAAGCTATAAATTTTTAAAAAAAATATATATTTGAACTCAGCATACAAAAATGAAGAAACGGTATTTTTGTTTTAGGGTCATGTCAATTTTGAAATGTTGTCAATTACAGGGTAACACAATACCCATTTGTAAGACTTACGGGCTTTTGACTAGCCAAAAGATATTGATTTCAGTAAATAAGTAAAAAAAACGCTTTAGCTGTCAGTAACTGACTACCAAATATTTACTAGTAAGCCCAAACTACTTAAGGTATATATATTTCTGGTGCACCATGATCACCCATCCAAGTTCTAACCTTGACAAGAGCAACTCATTCATCGACCGAGCCGTGCCAATTTAACCATGAGCCCTGCCTTATGTGTGACACGTATAAATGTTGGTTCTCAATATAACAGCGCTGTATATTGTATCATAATTATCTTATTTCATCCGGATCTGTCTCAATTGTTTTTTTTTATTAATTAATTATCGTAACGATTGTGATGTTGTCAAGGTTTTAAACAATGATATAAGTAATGTTGTTTGTAGTATTTATTTTACCTGCTAACGGCTCAATATCTGTTAATAAACTCTAGAAGGATACTTTTGGACTTGTTTTTATATCGTTGCTTGAAATCAAGAAGGTCGTTACAGTTAATTTTACTCTTATATGAACAGTGTTGTCTATAAATTACGACATGTTTTTGTTAATATCATCATTATTACGTTATCTGTGATGTTTATTACAATTCTTTTGTTATTATACTGAATGTGATTGGCAATAATATTCTTCAAAAAAATCGTTCACCATGAAAGCTCGCAACAAAAAATGTCACAGTAATTTATAGATTACCAAAACTACGATTGCCACATAAACATGACGTGATAAATCTACGAATATTTGAGAAATAAGCAAAATATGATAAATTTTGCATTTATTCTATACTACAAGGTCCAAATGACTCCAGGGTACCGTGGTCACCCTTACATTTTTCGTGCTTCGGTTACCACGGTACACTTCGTGTGGAAAATTACTATGGTTTTTAATATTTACAAAGATGGATGATGGTATAGGTTAAATAAAGCAATAAGATAACAAATTGAATAGTTAAAGTATCAGAGTAATAATATCGTGTAATTATAGATTTTAATGTTGCACAAAGCAGGTCTTTATTTTCTCACTTTTAGTCTCGAAACATAATTATAACACTCGTTGCCTTGCACTGTAAAAAAAATCATGTACTTAATAATTTCCTGTCATTAAATTTTATTTTTTGTTGTAAAATCTGGAATCCAAAATTAATGTATAGACGAAAATCATGTTGGGTATATTATGTATCTTTTATTTGTTTTTTTTTTCTTTTAAATAAGTCTTCGTGTGTTCAAAATTTTAGTCGATTATGCTCAAAACTAGGGATTCTTCATGGTTTTTATGTAAGGGTTGGGCACACTGTTAAAGAGCTTATTACTGACATTACTTAGAGTAGAGTTGCGCTCACACTTCGATTTGTGTTTTAGTTGGTTAATTATAAATTATCTTTTCTCTCCTAACTTCCTAAATCAACAATAATTACTCATTTAATCTCCATCGTTTGATGGTCTATCATAGTACCTACGTGTTATTGGCAAAATTGTGGAGTCTCTCTTCCACAAACGCCATAAAGAAGAGTTGAAGTGTTTTAGTTATAGTAACTCTGAAGTTCAATGTCTTATAAAAGGCATAATTATTTGATTAATTATTTAACCTCACTTGAATTGAGAAACCCCATAATTATGAGCTATAATGATGTAAATAAATAAAATCTAGCCTTTTCCCAATTATGTTGAGATCAGTTTCCAGTCTAAAATGCTTATTACAATATTCAATTTGTAGGAAATCTAACTGGGAAATCGGTAGATGTAATCGCAGATTGGATCCAATTTAGGGCACCGGCCGCTTGGTTATCTTAACTGTTCCTAGTTAGGATACAACAAATTGAATAGTGTAATAAGCCCTTAACCAGATACAGTTTTTACATGTTCCGACTGCCTGTCAGACAACGCGAATATCAAAGTGTAAACGAGCTTCGTAAATAATACGGTAATTAAGTACCGGGTAAAACGGGGCGGATAGAATCTCAAGGGTGAATAGAAACAAAACTTTGAGGAGGATATTCACGTAAGTTAAAAGTTGTTTGTTAAATACGAGGACTCTAATGCTTTTAAATAAATGAGATAAGTAGTTTCGACACCTTGTTAGTATCAAACAATATTAAACTAGCGTAAAAATCCTCCTCAAAGTTTTGTATCTATTCACCCTTGTGTTTCTATCCACCCCGTTTTACGGTAGTTCAGTGTGTCCCCCTACTGTATAATAATTAGTGTCTACGTGTAAGTTAGCAATAATAAATTAATGTTTCAAGTGACTGCCACATATCTATCTGAGTCTAGCAACAATTTTTACTTTGAATCTCACGCAAAGATTTCAATCTTAGATTTGCTCTCACCACTCCAACTACCGCGGAAAAGTGTCTAAATAAAAAAAAATACACAAATAGATTGTCATCGACACGTTAGAGGAAGTAGAAGAGTAAGGCTTATGTATAAAAATCAAGTTAAGTCACTGCAAGACTGTGTGTCTCAGAGTTGACAACACGAAAATTCAATACATACTATTTTCTAAACGAAAATACAACTGTCTTTTGACATTTTGGTCGCATTCAAAGGCAAGTACCATAGTATCAGTAGTAGTATGAAAAAAGTCTTTGAACGAAATCTATATTGTATATGAGAAGAGTATTTTCTTACGTCGTCGTATTAATACTAGAAACACACAGTTAATTTCCAGTTTACGCTGACCTAGCGTTGTACGGAAATCCTGTAAAACGCGAGATCAGCTCATATTGGAAATGTATAGCTTTATTTGTAGCCGCGTGTAAACAAAAACGCGGCTATCTTTTGACACGGTAGAGCGAATCTAACGATTAAAATCGCTGATCTCACGTAACTAATCGTTTGCACTGTCGAGAACCACTAAACGCACACCACACTAATGTGAACCCCACAATTGCTAACTTACAGACACCCCGACGTAGTTATTTAAACATTTAGATGTAAACTTTATGACGGCTCTGAACACGAGGCGAGTCACTGCGCAGTACCAAATCTATATGACAGCGGGGTACTGCGCAGCGATTAGCACACTTCACACCCGTCATAAAGTTTGACGCTTACTGTAACAAAATGTAAATAAACGTTTTATAGAAGAAAAAAAAATAGTAACATATCGTGAAACTTTTTATAAATAAATAATTATATAGTATGTGCCAATCGAAATTCATTGAAAATGAATATTGTTTCCGTTTCTTTGGCATGGGATGATAAATAATTCGTTGAGGAGTTTATAGTTTATTTAGTTAATAACCTTATTGTATGGTATGTCTTCAATGTACCGATGGCGGTTGTGATGAATTCTATTATGTTTGCGACCGCGAGAGGGGAGTTTCATGTAAATATTTGTTTTAATACAATAAAGTTGACTAAAAATTTGTTTTTTTGTTTTACTTCACCACTTAAGTAGGGGACGCCCTGGATTCTAAGGCGTCTTCTACTTCGATCTTGTCCCTTGTAAGGTCTAGAAGGATCTTATTGGTAATCTCCTTCAGCAGGACATGGTACAGACTGAGCATTAGCGTCAGTAAAATTGTTGGATAAAATAGCATACTCATGCGCTAGATGACAGACGGCGCCAGACTTCTTTCTCTCTCTCTCGTCTTTTTACTCTTCTTTTTTTTTTCTCGTAAAAATAAAAATACTTAGATTCTCTATGGAAGTTAGCGAGAGGCCAAAAATTAAAATACAAACGTCAATGTCAAAATTGTACGTAGGTACCTGGGGGCAGTAATTTGAACGAAAATCAATTATAAATTGCCGTAAAACGGGGTTGATAGGAACTCAAGGGTGAATTGAAACAAAACTTTGAGAAGGATTAGGGATAGGCTACAACTTTTTACTTATAATAATATCATCATTGGTGCCGCAGCGTAATCGCCCACCTACACGCCGAATAATACTTTTCGAATAACAATGGGATGGGATAGGAATGTGTATGCAGCTGTATGTAACTTTCAAAATATGTTTTTACCTAGACCCCCACGGTTTTCACCTTGTAATTTCTAAAGTTTGAAGTGCCTTGCATTTTGAGTAATCATTAAAATCAGTTTAATGCAATTAACTCGCTAAAAATACTTTTCAAAGGTCATCATGACGTGATATTGCTAATTAGGTAGCTGTGTTAATGACTACAAAAGTAAAACAAATAAAGAAAACAAAAGAATCGTAATTAAAAACTTACTTTATAATTTTGTTCTTAAAGAGTCTTAAAATAAAGAAAAAAATAAGTAATAAGTACAAAAAAACTGAATTTTGATTAATAATTACAAGCGCACGTTACGCGACTTCCGCTTCACCCAAGCAGTTCCTGTCCCCGTAGGAATATGGGGATAATATTTAGTCTATACCAATATTATATAAAGAAGAAAGATTTGATTGTTTGTTTGTTTGCATTGAACAGGCTCCGAAACTACTGGACCGATTTGAAAATCTTTTACCGTTGGGTAGCTACACTATCCCCGGATAACTTTAAGCTACTTGTTATCCCTGTTTTCCCACGGGAACGGGACCTACGCGGGTGAATCCGCGTGTTGTCTGCTAGTATACAATATAGAAGTACAGATGCAGGTATTTGCCACCATCTAACCTTCGCACCTTATCGCAGTTCCATCTCCGAGTCTCCTTGCTAGACTACTCACTGCCTCAGGAGTGGCTTCCTTCAGGTCATAGGCCCACCCAACCTTCTGGCACAACCTGATAAAGGCCGTGGAAAGGTTGAGGAAGTCGCAATACTCAGCCGCCTTGTAGTCGAATGGAAACGCGTGATGGTAGTTGTGCCATCCCTCTCCCAACGTCGTCAGGGAGACTGACCAGGACTCTGCCGGGGCTATGGACCTGCGAGGAATTATTGGGGTTCTTTTTATATTTGACTGGCCTGTTGGTCTAGCAGCTAGTGACCCTGACTACCATGTTGGAGGTCTTGGTTTTGATTCCCACCCAGGACAAATGATTGTGTGATGAGCACGATCATTAATTGTTCTGTGTCTGGGTGTAATTTATCAATAATAGGTATGTAGGTATTATATTTAGAAATATATATAAGTATGTTTATCAGCTGTTTAGTACCCATAACACAAGCTCTTAAGCTTAACTTGGGACTAAATGGCGTTGTGGAAAAGTTGTGGAATATTTATTTATACATTTATACATACAAACATACATACATAAACTCACGCCTTTTTCCCATGGGGGTAGGCAGAAACTACAGAGCGCCATATATATATATATGTATTTATATATATATAATTAAAATAAAACAACACTGCCCGACATAAATTTCTACGTTGAACGGATTTTGTCTACCGAAGAATCGTTGAAGTGACAGATTGTTGAAACATTTCTTTTTTTTTTAGCACAATTATGTCAAGGATGAAGAGAAGAAATGTGTGAAGATTCTTCAGTCGACAGTATCGAGCATTATTTCTCCTATAATCTGCAAAAATGTTTCGTCCATCTGCCAAATCCAATCTTCCGTCGACATGTTGCAGCCAACTAGCTTAATCAGCCGTCCAAAATCAAAAGTCATTTATTCAAATTAGGCTGAAGATCAGCACTTTTTGAACGTCACAAATTACGTAAGACAATCCCCCAAAACGCCCGCACTTCGTAAGGAGTAAGGAGGACTTCGCCATTTAGTAAGGAGGCTAGGCAGTCCAATTAACTGCCTAGACGGTCAGAGTGTCGTCTTGGGGGCACTATGAAAAAAATACTTAGAAGAATTTCGCAACCAATTTAGTAGTAGCGCTCGCCGGCTGCTACCGCGGCACCGCTCGTCTCGCGCGTTGTTGGTAGAGATGGGTAGTGGGTTAAAACCCAATCATTCCACCCGGGTTAAAACTGGGTTATAACCCAAATCACCCAGTTTTAACCCATAATCACCCATTTTACTGGGTGGAAATGCATATTGATATGTTTTTAATTGTGTTAAGTACTACTAGTAGCTACACGCACTACTAGCTTGTCTAAACTCAAAGCCTGCACACAAAATCAGGCACTTTTATTATTTACTTGAAAAAAAATCAACGAATTGACATCATCACTTGCATCAAAAACACAGAATTTTTTTCCACAATAAGTTGTTCCGTAATTAAGTGTATTGTATTTTATGGAGAACTAGTAACTTAGACTCTTTATTGGTTATTTTTTACGTAAATAGCCTGTAGCAAGTTTGTCATGCTCCCGATGTTACTGCTTGCTGTAGCGTCGAAGGTCGGGTTACCAGCTTCCTTGAAATATGGCGAGGGGGGTAGAAGCTGATCTTTGCATTATGCTCGTGAACGGCTGCTGCTTGTGGTAACTGGTCGTCTGGCTGGCCTTGGTTTTGTTATTATTTTAACTATTAGCTTTTTATTGATTTATTTAACTTTGATGGTCCTAGATTATCATTGTGTGACATTGTGTCGCAGAGTTCTAGATATCATCCAACACTACACGTGTAAGCAGGCACGCTCTGTATACCGGGAGGTTATTTTTCAATAAGTTTACATTTGCTTGAGTTTAGGTAGGGTTAATGTCGGTAGCTAGTAGTAAATATTTTAACGGGATTGATTTATAGTGATAACTGATTGTACTGATAAATTCAAGTTCTTCTAACATATTAGACAAACGTGTTTCTGGGGAGTCTGTTAAGCCACTTCTTTTTCTTAGTGTTTTTGGTACTTTTAAAGTTGGTGTAAAAACTGCCTCATTGCGTATCGCAGGGCAATGTCAAAGTTTCACAAGCTTTTTATACCCTAACTATTTCTGCAAGTAAAGATGTTAAAACTTATTTTTATCATTGAATACAGAGTAAATTGAACGTGAGCTACACAGTTTATATAAGTAATGTTTGGATGATCGTCGTTCATGAGACGGGAAACTTTCTGCATATTAATTGCATTATATCCGATCATTGTAGCAAACCTGCCTGATCTATATTTACATAATACTTTTATATTTTTTTCACATATCTAATGACTTAAAAACCGATTTTCTCCCGTCTCAATACTTTAGATTAAGACGAGTTCTGGTTGTACTATCATTACATAATTTTTCTTTCATTCGTACAATTTGACCAACCAAATAGCACAGCAAACATGTTTGTGATTTCTTGTCTTCTTTTAAATTGCAATGCATTTCCCTATATGTTTTGTAAAAAAAAGTGGTAGAAATAGTTTTCTGGTAGGCCATTTGCACAATGGCTGAACTTTATCAAAAGTTGATAGAGTGTGTTCTACAATCGAAATGGGTATTTCCGAGACGTAAGAAGCGTAACATTTAACTTTTTTTTTTAATTTACGTTAGTTGTCAGACTCACTGCCTTTTATTGACAAACTTTAACTGCCTGTAACTTGCAGTTTTCGGGGCCATTTTTGCAAATACTTAGTTATTTTGTTGCAAGTATAAGTATTGCGAAGCAATAGCTACAGCCAATATGTTTGCACTTTCTCGAAATGTTTCCATTTCAGTTGATTTTTTCGTCTGTTGCCCTTAAACAAGTAGGTTAGCTCGATAAGATACGTACACATAGCGCTAACAAAATAATTGGATAGGAAGTGTCTTAAATTAGACTGTACAGTTACCTTAATAGCTGAGAAATAATTAAGCTTAGTAAATATTTATAAATAAAAATAATAAAATAAAATAAATTTATTTCAGATACAACCCATATTAAGAAAATACACACAATCATATAATAAAAACATCAATAATCACAACAATAATATTAACCAAGTAGGTTTTACAGTAGTCACTTACGTGGGACACTGTATGTAACTTGTCTGTCACAGTATAGTTACGTATTTTTTTTGTAATTTTGCGCCCCTTCCCCCCCCCCCCCCCCCCACAGTCCTATTAAGTTATGTCACCTATCAAAACCGGCCCATTCTTATGTGGTTGTATCACTATTTAACCTGATTTTCCTGTAAGTGTCATAAAATTAAAACCTCCAGCCAGGGTTATTATTATTATTATTAAAAAGGTTAAAAACTAAGCGAGCGAATACACGCCCTACATGCGTAAATATTTAAGAATCAGAAATATTTAGTTTTCACCCGGCCAAACCACCCAGTGGGTGGAATGAAACGGGTGATAACTGGGTTATAACCCACTACTGGGTTTTAACCTGGGTGATTACCCATCTCTAGTTGTTGGTCACAATTCTAACCTAACCTAACCTAATGGATCCCTTCCACATCGTTTTTACGACAAACGGTTAGTCGGAGACAAAAAACACCAAGATACTTTTAGCCTTAAATTTAGGTGTTTTATACGATAGAGTCGAGAAAATAAACGATTTGCAAACTAAACACTTTTTTGGCTAAATTTTTCTGTCCTTGCTCCATAGTGCCCGCCTAGCCTCCTTACTAAATGGCGCCGTTCAACTAGCTTTTTCCCAAGAAAACTGGCCGAAGTGACGTAAAAAGAAACATGATAGGAATCAGGATTGATAATTTTCACAGATAAAGAAACAACAGCTGTTTTTCACATAGAAATCCAAATAGGGACATAATATCTAGTACTAACCACTGAGCGGAAATATTTTAATCCAATAAACGATTGACTATCATAAAAAATCTGTTTTTGATACCTTTGCACTTACTAAAATTGATAAAAGCAATATTTAAGTAATTAAATTAGTATTATTTTAGTATTTATTGCTTAGTAGATAAAAAACATGGTCAGAAATGGGCATTTCCGTTTCAGTAGTTTGTGGCGTTTTTTTTTCTGCCTACCTTCATAAATAAGGGGATTATTTGATAATTTATGAATGTAGGTAGGTATGTTAGTGATCGATGTGATTTCTACGAGCGTAACACAAAATCATTTTACGCAACTTAGTTCCGTAACTTGTTATAAGGTCGGTATCCGTACGCGTGCGCGAGACTGTTGACAGTGAACTCGCAGTGGAAGGCGCTGGCGTACCGGATGCAGCACTGCCATGCTGCCGCGGCCTGCCAGGACTCGCCCCACAGCCACACGCCTGCCAGGGTCGGCAGCACGAAGCAGCACAATGTGTTGACCCACAAGATGTTCCTAAGGTACAAAACCAAAGATAGAAACACGCTTGTTCGATACGACTAGATCTTAGACAGTAGGTGCGTTTGCCGAAAAGTTTAGAATACTTTGTTTGTAGACATCTCGATTCATCGGAAGTACCTACTGTTGACAGAGATCTCTTCGTAGATAGAACTTCTTGCCGTAGGATCATTTTGTTCATAGAAACCACTGTTTCCAAATACCTTACTTCTTAAAAAGCACCACTGGAGAAGAACAAGTGTGTTTTTATCCTAGGTTCCAAAGTCAAAACATTTATTTCAATAAGGCCATTAGAAGCCACTTTTCAATGTTAAACTTACAAGTTAAATAAAATGAAAAATGGTTCTGGAATGGCATAGTTCAGGTTTAAGTACCTACTCTTTATTGTACACCGTAAAAACTTACAAATAAGTACCTAATAACTTTACAACAAGCTACACACAGTTACAATTAAACGGGACCAACTTGCGAGTACACACTTCTAAACAAAACCTAATTCAAAATCAGTTAATAAATGACGGAGGTATCGGTGAACATAATATCTAAATAAAAAAATACATATCTACTGTTAAAATACCTACATGTATAACCTTCTGGTTTTTAGTCGGTTTTGAAAAATAATTTCTTAAAATCACTACAGTACTCCATATTTGGGGGATTGTTTTCGACGAATGGTATTATTGTATCTTAGGTCCATACATATATATTTTTTAAGTCCATACAGGTAGGTACCTACCTATATGCATTTGTAAGTCATAAAACAATGGACGAGATTAACATAAAGTTCACTCTAAATGCTCAATATTATCCAATGATAATGACTTAATTAGTTGTTGCCCACAACGTCGTCTGACCGAAAATTAAATTGGCTCAGCCGTTGTGTTGATTAGCCCTAACCGACAGACAAAATTAATAAAAGAGCTAAAAAAAAACTTGACAAGTCTTAAGGGACACCCGGATGTAACGAAGTGTCCTTCGATTGATTAGTAAAGGAATTGTAAAATTCCTTCAAGATAAATCGAATGGAACCACGTTCCATCCGGGCGTTTTCGTTACAACTTTTGGTCCCACTCTTCTATCCTCCCCCCTCTTCCCCTCCCTCCCCCTCATCCCTCCACTCCCTCCCCCTTACCCTCCCCTCCCCTTCCCTGTTTTTGTTTTTATAAGAGTTTAATAAAAAGACGTTACTCTGACTTAGCAAACAGACATTTCAATTTTATTTCTTTCTTTCGATATTGTATGTACCTATAAATTATACACAAGCATATTATTATAAGAGAACCGAAAAGTATGTTGGCAATGAATATAATTACAACTCATGTTCTTTAAATAGAAAATAATTAGATGCCACTTTTCAATAACGTAGGTTTTTGGGTAGGATTATAATGATAATGTAAAGATGATGAACTTAAAATTCATTTTACTGACGAGTAATTCAGTTTACTGACGAGTAATACCTACACCATAAAACTTATAAATAACTAGCAGACGACACGCGGTTTTACCCGCGTAGGTCCCGTTCCCGTGGGAATACAGGGTGTCAGGTTACTCCATACCAAATTTAATTAAAATCGCTTCAGCCGTTTACACGTAAAGAAGTAACAAACACATACTCACAACTTTATAATAGTAGTGTGACAACTAAAAGTGCTACATAGGGTGTTACAATTATTGGGCGGCCTTATCGCTAAAAGCGATCTCGTACAGACAACCTTTTGATGGACTTGATAGTAAAGGAGAAAAGATATGTATGTAGGTCAATGATATTATAAGTAAAAAGAGTGTTGGACAAGTTATAAGCGCTCAGCAAGCGAGACGTTAAAATGTGGCTAACTAGCCACACTTGTCACCTCATTGTCGCGTCGCGCCGTCAAGGGACGCGTGCGTGCGCTAGTGTAACGTTTTTGAAGATCAAAATAATGTTGTCTAGGTAACCAGCTATCTACACCTTTTTACTTATAATATCATTGTATATAGGCAGTTAGGTATTTTACATATCTCTTGCTCTGTAAGTACACCCTTACACCCCTGAATGCCGGGGTGTATGACTATCATTACAGCATAGGTTTTGGAATTTGAAAAAAGAACTGTCATACTCATACTGCACGAAGAATATTTTTAAAAAGTTATTTTTTTTTTCTCGGTATCGATTAATTACTCGAATCGGAATCTAGACAATTTATTTTAATTAAATACACATTTTTTTCTTCTTAATAAATGTTCATTGAAACCTGCTGTCTTGTTGTTTACTTACCTCACAATCGATATGTAAAGCAGAGTATTTATCTCGGGCGTAAGCATCAATTGCATACTCGGGTTAATTAGCGCCTTCGCTTCGCTCAGGCGCCAAAAACCTCGTATGCAATTGATGTCATACAGCCCTTGGTTAATAATCTACTATTTTCATCGTGGTTAGGTCTCTATTTAACTTGTCATAGTAGTAAATAAAACAAACATCGAACGGTATAAAATTAGTATTTCACTTATAAATATAAAAATCACAATATCCGCGCTAAACAGTGTCATTATTTTAAGACATAAGTAGTATATTAATATTATCTTACAAAAGTTACATCATTGGGAATGAAGTAGAATTATGTAATAAATTTTATAAACATAGGTAAGTAGTATTTTTAGGGCTACCTCAAGGTATTATAATTATACTGATGAGCTGTTTTGTGGCTATAGGTATTCCCGATAATATTTTTAAATATAAAATTACGTTTGTGTACCCCGAAAGGGTAGTCAGGGTCGAGACCCACAACACTACGCCTGTTAAGTCTCATAGAATAGGGGGGCAAGCCTATTGCCAATCTAACTCATGGGCTGCTATTGAAAATTCCTGATAAAAAGTCCGATTACACTGTCCGACATGGATATTGAACCCCGGACTTCGTATTCAGCAACAGCGCTTGCTGCCACTAAGGCAACTAGATAGTCAAATTACAAATTAATTAATTCAACAACACAACAGAAGACAAGGTATCAAACCGACATGGTGTCGTTTCGTTTTACTCTCTCTAGAGCCATAGACAACACAGTATTTCATATACACAGATTATCACAACTATCTGCGTGTTAATTTTATCCACTTCATTTTGGCACTCTCTAAATTATTATACCTGTTTAATACACGGTAAAATTGAAGTCGTTCTGGACCTATTCAGGGGTTATTATACTCATAATTATGAACAACTTTTACTATGGAAACCTGAAATCGCAACAAAACATTTATGATTGTATAACACCTAAAAATGTAGGGTACAGCAGATTTTATCTATCTCGCCGCGTTCGAAATACCGACTGACGATCTACATCGCGATGTAGGATCATCGCGATGTTAAGGTTAGCCGCGTGATTGAACTTATACATAATCCCGAAAACAACCGTCGCGCGTCGGGCAGTAGTAGCCCACCAGACACAACACCACGTCAGGGGGTCGACTCTGCTATTGCAATCGTGTCTCAATGTCCAGTCAATGATCGATTTTTGACGTATAACGTCAAACTTATGACACATTCCCCATACAAAAACTGTCAAAGTTGTCAAATATTCGATCAATGACCGGACATTGAGACACGATTGCAATGACCGGACATTGAGACACGATTGCAATAGCAAACTCGAGCCCCAGGTCGGAGTATCCAAGCTTTTTAATGGTGTATGAGGAACTTCACATCCTGTTCCTCATACATTTAAAAGATTTAGTTAGAATGTGAAGAATAGTCTACTTTTGATTTAAAATATCTCATTACGTTCTGATAGAATTTTTTTTTCATGATTAGCAGACGAAAAACTTAAACGTTCGGACGTTTAAGTTTTTCGTCCCAGAATCATGTTTTGAACTATGGTATCGGGTTTTGCGTGTATTTCCTTTCCTTTAGTTACCTACTGTGTCTCTTGTTAAAGCAATCATAAGTACTAAGTTGAATTAAATTTGAATCACATACATATTTTACAGAGAACTTTGATGACAACTTAGATATTACAAAAAAATAATATTGCACTTTAAGTGGACTTCAAGCTACGCTGACTATCAGACGGGGTACCTACGGTGCGCTTAGTCACATCTCTGCGAGTGCGCATGACGTCATCCTAGACACTGATGATAGCCAATACGAAACTAGCTGTTTGACAGTTAATCGTTGAACACTTTGTCAGGTGATCATCACAGTGAACTGTCTACGGAGATACGCAATATAATAGCCCTGCAGAGCAGTCCTGACTATGCCAGTTACCGCTACTTGTATGGACCCGAATATTAATAGTATCTAATAGTGTTTCAGGTTACTGCCCGCACAGAAGCCGCGCGTTTTCTGACTACTGTAAATTACATTATACTTGATTTTCTGGTAATTTTGTTGTATTTATGGCAACTATCGTCTTGCATGCGCGCCGTCGCCATCCGCCCAGTGCCACGAACATGGAACATTATCTTTCCTTCTTGTCAGTTTGTGATGACGTAGTATTGCTGTACTCGTAACTACTTGAAGGCTGGGTGGACTTCGGTGGCATAATCTGTGGAAAAGGTAGATACATAACATCACGCCTGTAATCCTCCAAGAGTTAGGCAGAGGTGTACCTACCTGGTAGTACACACCCATATTTCGCCAGTTATGTTAAGGGAAGGTTCATATCTGACGGAACATGCGTCGCGTATTATCGGTCGCGTAACGCCAGAACAGACAAATGTATAGAAAAACACTTGACCGTTCACACTCAACCGATGATGCGTTAGTGCGTCGCGCGTACATTGTCGCAAACGCTCGGCGCATGTTCCGTCAGATATGAACCTTCCCTAAAGTCTCATGTAATAGGGGGCGAGCCTATTGCCATCAATGTCACAAATTCAGACTCCGGACGGCTACTGAGGAATTTCAGATGGAAAAACTCAATAACACTTTGTCCGACCCGGGGATCGAACCCGGGACCTCATGTTCAACAGTAGCGCTTGCGCCCACTGGACTAACGAGGCAGTCAAAAAATTTGAGAAAAGGGTGTTAAGTATTAATCAGAAGATAATATTACGGTTATTATTTTTAAATTTTATAGAGAGCAATCAATAGTATTCTATTCTATTGCGGATGGTAAATGATAAATGATAAATGATAAATGATAAATGATATTTATTTCTGTAAATAGGTTTTCACAAACACTTTTACACGTCTTTTTTTTTAACTAGTAGATAACATCGGTGTTTCACTACCTGACTACTCGGAACTGCCTCATTGGTCAAGTGAAATCTAGAGGTCACAAATGCTACTGCTGGGCTCATGCATCAAGGCATTACGCGCGCCTGTGCGCTTATTAGGGTTACCCAGAGCTGAACCCATAGCATACCCGCGTGATATAGGTATATGGCGGGCACCATTAAATGGACCAACACCCAGGTTAGGTGGCTACTCACAAACACCATAATTATATTTAAAAAAAAAACTACTTTTCGCACCACTAGACCATGGCATTATCATAACAGTAATCATAATAATAAAGTGTTTTCTAGATGTTTTAAATTGAAAAAGCCGATAAAATAGAAATATAAACAGCGGGTTAATACTCACAAAATTCACACTCGATTTAATTTTTATGGCTATATCATCTAGCTGCATTCCAATTTCACGCCCGCTGCCTGTCCATCTGTAAAAGAAGTAAAAGTCGTTTACTTTATGTTCAGACTAAAAGTCCATAGGCATGTCAATTTCAAAGATATGAGGAACTGGGTGTAAAGATCCTCATCCCCCATTAAATAGGGAGGATCCTAGACGGGTGTTGCGTCTAATGAGCTAACCCCGACGGACGCTGTTAGGCTTTTGTATATTGTTCAAAAGAGCGGATAACTTTAATACCGCGATGTAGGATACGTCAGTTTAGTTCGTATGAGGCGAGATAGATGTCGCTACAGATAAAGATATATTTATTCCATAACTGTGTAGTAGTAGTTACAAACTTAGAACGGTTGTAATTATATCTGAAACTAACTGTTCCTCGCGATTATACCTGCTTAGAGTGAAGTAAGGTAAACTAAATCAATTACCTAGTATACAACCAAACGGCGAGCATGCCAGCAGCGCCCATGGTGACGGCCTGCCCTAACGCTACCACAGTCTGGACCCCGAAGGTGCTGCCGAGCACGCTCAGCAGGTAGCCCACGATCAGCAGCGCCAGGAACACCAGCGGCGTGCTGAGCATGCTGTGCACGTTCTTTCCCTCGTTGTGCGCCGACAGCTGCTTAAACAGCTCCTCTAGGTCCTGTAGGTTGAAGGAGTTAGTAAATACTTAATAGCGTACGTGTTTTTAATAATAATTTAATGGCTTTACAACACTACACAAATAAGATCTTACCTTGACAAGAAGATCCTTAAACTTGGCAGCCATCTCGTCGCCTCCCATCTTCTTTTTACTATCAAAAGAGTGCAGCGCCTTGTTGAGGCACTTCTTGTGTTCTTCGTCCAGCATCTCCTGGTTCATGTAGGGCTTGGTGCCGCCGCAGACCTCCTCCATGAGGGTCTCGTACACGTTGCGGGCTTCCGACGATGCAGATGTGTTGTTGGCTTCAGCTGTAGCCTGAAAATAAGGGGTAATTTATAATCACGGATAAATCATTTTATTAAGAAAGTCTGTAGCCAATCAATGTTATTCTTTCTTTCTTTTCTAAGAAAACCTTCAGGACTACGTAGCTGACCTGATATGATACGTATTCAGATTCTCTAAAAATTTAGTCTTTAATTAGCAATAGACACCGATACAGACAGACGTGTTGTTTGTTACGCCAATTTTTGTCCTAGTAAAAACATTAGGAAGTGGTGACGGGTGGCGTTTTGGGGGACTGTCTTATCTAAGTATTGACGTTCAAAATGTGGTGATCTTCAGCCAATTTGAAAAAATACTTTAAAACTACTACTAATAATCCACTAACAATCTACCTACTAATAATCTACTTATAATTTTAATTTTTGATTTTGTAGTAGGTAGGTATATGAAATGATACAAAATGCCTTCCGTTACCTAAAATAAAAAAAAATATGGAAGAGCATATTATTTGGCCAAATGTAATGGTCACATTGTAAGAACTTGCTAAATTGTAAGAACTAAGTAGTCTGGGTGTTGATGCCAACCTGCAGTATAGTCATGGGATTCGGCAGCTCCTCACTGTTGAACACGTCGACGTAACTCTTGAAGTAGTTGAGCAAGTCGCGCGCCTTCACCGTCTGTCCGCCGATCTTCTTGGTGACCAGGTTTTCCGGTGCCAACACCAATGGCACCAGCTGCTTTAAACACGACTTGAATTCCGCATCTATGTCTGGAATGGGATAAGACAGGTCTTAGAGAGGGCCGGCTCGCTCGCAGACATAGGAATGGGGGAGGGGCATCGCACTCAAAGACCGGAGGGGGGCAGTATCATTTCTTACCAGATAGTTTTCCGCTGAACTGTGGGTCAGTGGACACCTTAGACCCGGGGTAGGGCATCAGGAAGCAGGTCACATCTTCAAAGCAGCGCGCGATGTCTTGTCGCACCCGCTGCAGCTCCTCATGCTGCCCCTCGCGGACCTGATGGTAGTCACATTTACTTTGTATAATTTTACTAATACCTTCAGATTCAGTTTCTAACATTCTCATTGATAGAACTCTGGAGTTCTGGACTGATGCCTCCACTGTGTGGAAGAAAGGGTCGTATCCGACATATGGACCCAGTTTGATTTGCTAAAATGCAAATGCCTTCGAATTTTTGGAGCCCGAATATGCTCATTTCCCTCTGTTGTTTTTGCTTACTGTTTTAAGGGCAGTGCTTGACTACTGTGCTTAAATACACAGAATGTACACTCATAAGTTCGCAAGACTTGAAATCGTACCAACAAACCAAGTTACCAACCGTAAGCCGTTTCTTGAGCAGTTGCTCGCCTCCCACGGCGCCGTACGGGTGGTCGTAGGGGTAGGACCAGTCCCGCACCAGGAACTGCAGTCGCTGGAAAGGCTTGCCTCCGATCTCGTCCTTCGCCACTCGTCCGTACTCCATGAAAAGCTGGAACACAGATTCATTCATCTTAAAAACCACAATCTGCATCGGATTCAAAATTCTTCGCATCATCGGATCCGGAACATTTTTCTTAAGGAAAACTGAACTACTTAGAGAATTATCTCATTTGTCCTTTGACTAAACCATCTGCTGCCAGGCTTTTTCCCCAACTATTCTGGGGTCAACTTCCAGTATAACCAGATACAGCTTAAAACAGACTTGTGGAATAGAATCGGTGTGTACCAGTATTCTACCCAAAGGATAATAAATACTAACAGCTTTTGAACGGGATTTTGATGATTACGTTAAGTTTTATGGGTGAAATTGGCCCCGAGTCTTCATCCTACGGCAATTGGAGTGGGAGTTGTGGAGATGGTTTTACCTACTACTTTTAGCCTTGTCATTGTTTTGAAAATGACTGACATTGCCGAGTACCTACTTATCTAAACCCATATAAGTATTAGTATCTTCTGCCAACATATTTTCATGTCTATTTCTGTACCTGTAAGTGCTGCAAGTCATCCTCCTCAATGTTCTGCGAGAGGTTGTAGATCTGCACGGAGGACAGCATGGTGGACAGTGCGAAAACGGTGGCGTTGTCCTTCACGGTGGAGTTGCTGTCGAAGGTGCCTTGAGTGTCCATCAACAGGACCACCACCTGTAACATAGACAATGATACATATAAACAATTTCGGAAAAAGGCGCAGAGACGTGAAGTTGAACGTGACACCCAAATGGCATAAGAAGCTTAGTAGTATTCGTTTTTGAAGACACCACGTCAGTGCTTAATCCCCTTCAAGGTAGACAGACTTATGGCATAAGTACAAATCTTCAGCACAAACTTAGACAACCGTACGGCGTGTATTCACCCTTACATCGTTGGCACATCTACGGTCCGGACAAAACGTTTCGTCGTTTATACCGCGTTCATCGAAGGACAGGAACAACTTCCTTGCTGAAGAAATCTTGCCGTCCGATTATAATTTAGGTGTCTACGAGGCTAGAGTGAAAAGGCTCTTTTAATGAACTAGTGCGCTCACCGTCACTGATCACATCACTGCAGCACTGCTTACCATCAGGTGGGATCGCAGTCAAGCACTAGTCCATACCATTAAAAAAAAAAAAACCATTCGAGTGTTACCTTCTTGTTTCAGTGTTTTTATATTTCTACATTTAGTCGTTGCATAAGAGTCTTCTTTTATTTATGCCCACTAGTAGGTATTACCTTTTCTCCATTAGACAGCGAAGCTTTGAAGGGCTGCGACCAGAGGTGTATGCCGGTGGTGTGCCGATCAGAGCCACCGCGCCACGAGAAACCTTTCAGAGACTCATCCTCCTTCCCCAGCCACTCGCCTCCACCTTCACCGTTGTTGTACTGTAAGAGGGCATAAGAAATTAGAAGCAGCGTTAGCAGACCTTCAAACAAGTTGTCATCCTTCCTACTCACTCGCCCCCGTTTCCTTTGAGGGTATAAACTACAGAACAGCAGAACGTTACCTGCAACGACTCTTAGGGTGATCGACAGCCACAAACACCGCCACCTAAAGGTAGGAGTGGTGACCACCGGTGTTAACCGTGTGCGCCGGATCCATACAAAATAAATGGAAATTACAGGAGTGCGGCCAGCCTTACCATACTTCCTTTGTTCCATGTACGTTAAAAAATCAGCCGGTCGGTTCAGTAAAAGTTACACCGTGAAAATGACAGCCAAATTCACCTTTACTTCACCTACATTTGGCACAACCGCAGGGCACATTGTTTTTTTATTTTTGTTTTTTCTGTTATTGTTATTTTTAGTTTAATTCTTTTGTTTACTTTTTTTTTTATTATCGTGTGCCTGTGTTTTGGTCCAGTAAATGCTTTTTTCTTTCTTATTTTTTTTCCATTTTTCGGGGTACCTACATGAGGGTGGATGCAGGTAGGTACTACCTCCAGACCGTCCTGAAGAACATCACCAATTAGGTAAGTGAGTGTCCTAGGGCGTCTCCTCCCACACGACTTTTCCACTTACGTTCTTATGATATTTTAGTGAACAAGGATCTTATACGAGTATACCTACGTAGTTCGAAATGGTCTGGTAAGATAATATGCGAAGATGCGTCGCCTTTTCCGCCATAGTAGAACATTTCAAACAAATCCACACCTCATTATGCTCACCGTTCGATCCAAGTATCGTAAGAAGAAGTCAAGCAAGAATGACTTTCCCTTCCTGTAGGCCCCCGCCACCGACACTAGCACTACGGGCCGGTCCTTTACGTCTTCTCGCAGCAGCAGCTCATGCAGAGCCTCCTCGTGAAGCAAGAACGTGTGGTCCTCGCTCGGTGTCACCACCTGGATCCCCTTACCTGATGATAGGCTGTCCATATTTTCTGGAAATAAAAAAAAAGTGGTTAAACCCAAAAGTAAGCTCATTAAATAACACGCTCGTTGTGCAACGTCACAGTCGGTTAGACCATAAATAAACTCAGTATTGTCGCATATAATCTTGGAGAAGTAGGTAAGTAATTAATTCTGACCGACTTTTGTAGGACGTGTGAAAAAATTGGTCACCGATTAATCGGACGTGGGTGAGCAGCCTTCACCATTAAACGTCAGCCCTGGGGGTCGAGTCTGCTATTGCAATCGTGTATTCGTGTCTCAATGACCGGTCAATGATCGATTTTTGACGTATAACGTCAAACTTATGACACAATTCCCATACAAAAACTATCAAAGTTGTCAAATATTCGATCAATGACCGGTCATTGAGACACGATTGCAATAGCAGACTCGAGCCCCTGGCCCTAAGTAATTGAAAATCATATTATGCCGTTAACCTATACCTCCATTTCACCCAATTAATACATAATTAAACACACTGTATATAGCCAGTCATCGTAACTTGTGATTAAATGCAAACAGAAGTGTGGTACCTACTCATGTTAGTTATGTAGCTTATGATTACGACGAGTAATTATAAATTGTAACGACTTGATAGTAATACCGTTCGGAGCCCTATTTACCTAATAATACGTTACTTTCTTTGATATTGAGGTAAACACAACTCTAAATATTTTCGAATAAAAAAACGTTGCCATACACTAAGAATTAACCTGCATCGTGGGTGCGTTTACAAAAAATTAAACTCATACACAAACCGCCAGACCCGCAACAACTATCTGTAGCTCACACAAATATGTTAATATGTTTTGTGCGGGATTCGAACCCGCAACACGGAGTGCAGCAGCCGCTACTGCGCACTTCGTTTTTGCTTCTTCAAACCATTCCAGTTGCTATTTGCATAAAAATATACGTATGTACACCCTTCCTCACTACTTCTTAGCTTAGTTTCCGTGCATACTTCTGGTCGGTTGTGGAGGTCAGATAGCCATGTAAAATATAGGTATTCGGCTGCATCTAGTTAGAATACCCCAGTTAGAAGCCGACCCTAACATACTTGGGAATAGTCTGATGAAAAAAAAAATATATATATATATTAAGTACTTTTTATTTCAAACAACACACACACAACTGGCACATAACTGGTACATATGTATACACACTCGCCTGTTACGAATACTACGCACCTGACCTTCCTGAAGAACTTACTAAACCATTACTGATTACTTTTCTTACGCGGTAGACACCACTGCCTTCCTCTTTTTTGGCCTCGCCTTATACGCAGGGTCAGCTTTCCATAATTATCATGCGACACCATTGTTTTATGTCGGATCTAGTGAGTCATCTTCCGTAAGGCCAACAATATATTTATCATACCTATGTCTACAAAAATACTGTTCTTCTAACCTATACAAAAACGATTCTCCGGTGACTGCATCCTCAGTTTTAATAAACCTTGAAACCAGCAGGAAGACATAATTAATATATTTCCACTAAGTATTAATCTATCTATAACATAACCTCAGAAAGAAAACTATGTCGAAGCACAGATTCGGCCAATATTTATACGCCATTATGCCGTGCTGTCAATTTTCAATGTCAGAATGTAACTGGCCGCTCCATAGGTAAAGAAGGATCTATTAGATGGAAAACAGGAACTGCAGAAAAGAGTTTGTAACATTTTGACTGGCCTGTTGGTCTAGTAGTTAGTGACCCTGACTGCTATGCCGGAGGTCGTGGGTTCGATTCCCACCCAGGACAAATGTTTGTGTGATGAGCACGATCATTTGTTCTGTGTCTGGGTGTAATTTATCTATAATATGTATGTATTTAGAAATATAAAGTATGTTTATCAACTATTTAGTACCCATAACACATGCTCTCAAGCTTAACTTGGGACTAAATGGCGTTTTGTGAAAAGTTGTGGAATATTTATTATTATTATTTTATTATTTTAGACAATAACCTACATTATCGTTATCATCCTCCTGTCCTTATTCCTATTTATTGGATGACGACGCAGCATTTCTTCTTCATCTAGGTGTAGGTACGTATCTCAATTAGAAGTCTTTTCAAAATAATATATGAAAAAAATAAGCGGCAATAGCCCAGTGGTTAAAGCGTTGATCTGGCGATCGAGAGGGCGTGAGTTCGATTCCCACTCATAGCACTATTGATATGAACCTACTTCAGACACATGCATATTTAGCTTAGTTGGAAAAAATTGTCACTTGCTTTCTAGCCATATCGTTTATACAAAATCAATGTACCTATTGTTTCTTGACACAACACATTCTTATTAAAAAACAGCGTAGAAGTTACAAAAATACAGAATTGCCTGTAATCGAGAGAAGTGGATTCTCTTGATATCAAGCAAGAGACATTCTTATATGAGCTGGGAAAATACCTTCATCAGCTTATTCGCTAATCATGTCACCTAAGGAAAATACCAAGTGTTGTCCGCTTGATACCTAATTGATCATGACGCAAATCCAACCCAGCTCTTGTGTTTAGAGGCATTGTTCCCATGTCGTCTAGTAAACCTAAGTGTGAACGACATATTAAGCCTTTTAGTGTACCTACTTAACTATGTAATCTTTCAGTCAAGTGACACAGTTCCCACGAAACGATCGATTTTGTAAAACCTTGCTCGTATTATTAACACGATACGATCGATAACAAAATGCAAGTTTAGTTGAACTGTTAGTTATTCGCTCTAAGGAAGTCACTTGACTACTCTGTTGGGGAAAATGAGCTCTATGACTTTTATTAACTGATACCTACTATACAAGGAAGAACTGACTGATGACTATTTACTTAGTAGTCGGATGTAGCGTACTGAAAATAAATAACTAAGTCATTGAAACAAGTCATTTTGTAGTTAGCATACGAAGCTAGCAGAGTTCATACCTTACTGACATTTCTACAACCGATTTGACTAATTGGATACCTTGGGGCGCGGCAAAGCATTGCGTGGTTCGCACTATTTTTCCTTTGTTAGGGCCTTTTTATTGTCATGCGTCTTTGCACCCGCGTGCGGGCCACGGCCGCATGCTTTCCGCCCGCAACGATATAGTGTCATGTTTTTATTCATGCGTGCCACACGCATGGGGGACGCCAGTGAGACCCTTACACAGAATTAAGTTATTTTGGTTCTTCAGAAAGGCCATCTGTGTAGTACTCGCAACCGGTGTGTGATTAGGTATCTTATAAAAATCGTAGCAGTGGGCGCTCTGTAGTTTCTGCCTACCACCATTGGACCAATTCGGCAATCGCGAAAAAAGTTAGAGTTGAAAGTTGTTCATATTCATGGGCAGAACAGCCAGTGAAAAGTCCCATGATTAAAAATACATTCTGTATAATAGCTATTTAACAACATTTTAGTTTTTAGTCCCTCATCTAGATAACAAGAAAATATTCGACACATATTTTTTTCTTTTTCTGTACACACTGTACTGGCTAGTGACGTCATGCGACATTTTAACTCGATGTATCGACGTTATTTTTTGAATATGTGAAAAAAGAAAAAATACGTATCGATTATTGTCTTGTAATCTAGACGAGGGACTAAAAATTAAAATTTTGTCTAATAGCCCATTGTTTGTTTCGTGTTCATCTACTTGTTTCGTGTTCTCTACAATCATACTGAAAAGAGCTAAAGTGCGAACCTGCAACGCTTTGTGACTCAGGCAAAGGCCCCTTACCACTGGGCTACTGTAACCATTAATTAGTTAAAATATTATTATTTTATAAAACTCCTTAGTTACACTACACTAATTAGCATTAGGTACATTATTTGGTTGACAACTTACACTAGTTAGTGTATAATTATTTTATTCGTGATTTAAACTAAGTCAAAGCAGTCAAACACAATAGGATCATTAATATGTATGACATTGTTAGAATCACCAATTGCAGTACCTTACTACTATTTATGAGAATATGCTAGCTTATTTTTACTACCTGCCTCGTTTGTCTAGTGGTCTAGTGGTGTTAAGGGAGGGTTTGTATTTATGCTTTTGCGATTGCACAACGACATGCTTTGCTTATGCTTTGTTTGGTAGTATAGATACAAGCCTACCTTACTGCCTCCCTCAGAGGCGGTAGGGTGGCGAGGTCTTGAGGGGGAGCGCTACGGTCGTGTAGATCCTTAAGGCAAGTCTGGTGTGTTCTCCTTCACGTGGTTGCCGCCCTGTTCTTGGTCTAGTTCCTTATGAAATAGACGTAACAAAAACCACCAGGCGATTTTTAACCTAACCATGACCCTCCGTGACCGAGCGGGCGTGGGCTCGGCCGCCACTAAACTCAGCTGGCGTCGAGTAGGTAAATTTGGTCACCTGCGCTAGGACCTGCGCAGTTGAGCGCCGTAAGCGGGGATGAAGGAGTCCTGGAGGGTTGAGCCGAGCGGCGCTGGCGGTAATGCGTCCGTGACGCAACACGCCCTCTTTGGTCTGGATTTCAAGCGAAACGGTGGCCCTACCCAGTAGCCAAGGGTAGGGAAATGGCCATAGTGTCCCGTCAGAGGGCCACGGCGAGGGGTGGGAGGTCCGCGGAGGTCGTCTTCGGACGGCCAAAGCGGTGGGTGAAGGTCATGCTGAAGGTGTAAGTGAAGGTTGATTAGCCGTCAACCTGATCAAGCGCCTGATGTCGCACTGTAAGCCAGCCTCACGCCCCTATATCTCGAAGGTAGTCCTAACGGCCGAGCTAGTTTGTAGCGAGACGTTCCCAGGTGCGGGCTCCAAGGAGGGTGGGAAGCCGGAGAGATGAATTTTAAATACTAAACTATGGACACCCAAAGACCATACGACGCACACACCACACACACACCTCACACACACACAACAACCACACAAACACGCACACCCAACACACACTCACACTCACAAACTGCACATACACACACCGGAGAGGAGGCGAAAGCCAAGGATTCTCCAGCCCCCGGATGCTCTGCTGCTAACGCAGCGAGCTCCAGTGCGGCTACAGGTCTGGCAGTGGCGAGAACCGCTGCCAAGACCAAATCCAAGTCCCGTAATAAACGGAGGAAGATGGCGCTGCTCGGGACCAGTACCTCTCTTCCTTCTCTTTCAGGTGCGGAGCCCGCCACGAAGGTTAATTCCTCTGGCTGGGCTCCCCCCACACATCGTCCCCCGCCTACTGCTCCCCCGTCGGTGGCCGTCACTGGACAACCGGTGGAGACCAGCACCACAGGTGACGCGTTCGCGCTAACCTGGCAGGTGTAGAGGAGCAGGCACAAAGGCAGGAAGGAGGACAAACACCACCGCGCTGAACCCTCAGTGCAGGCTGCCCCGGCCCCCTCGACGGACAAACCGAAGAGGAAGAACAGGCCGTCCCAGAGGCAGCGGCAGATACTGTGGAAGGGTAAGACTCCACAACCTAAACAGGCTAACGCCGCGGGCCGGGTAGAACCGACCAGTGGCAATGTCAACTTCTCCGCAGGCAAGCGGTCGCAGGCCGTGGTCAGCACTAGCCGACCGGGACCTAGCCAACCAGCAGCCAGCGGCGCGAGTGGACCAGCCAAGCACACAACAGCGCAACCCGGTCAGAAGGATCAGAGCGCGGCCAAGCGAGCTCTCAACGAGACCTCGTCACCTCGAGGAGAGCGCAAGCGGCCGCGTCTTGAAACATCTAAACGGGACGCCAAAAAAAGCTACGCCCAAGCAGTTAGCTCCGACCTGGATGTCGCAGTCACCTGCGACCGGACGGGGCACATCAGCAGGGATGTATCAAACCAGGTACTCGCGGCTATCCAGGCGAAGATAGTCGACGAGGCCTCCTCCCCTACACAGGACTCACCTGCACCGACCTTCAGAGCGAGGCCGGTGTTCAGCAGCGGGGCCCTTAGACTGTGGTGCGGCAACGACCACACCTTAGCTTGGCTAAGGAAGTTAATCTCCGAGTTGCCTCCCCTCCCTAGCACTACGCTAGTGATCAGGAGGCAGGCGGACATCGGGCGCCGGGTGAGATGCGGAATCTCCATCCCTGACGAGCAGGGGATCTTCACAGAGCCGTCCAAAATTGGGCGCACTCTGTGCTACCAGAACCCTTGGGTTGGCGTTAGGGAGTGGGTGCTGCAGGGCGCCTATAAACAAGCCGAGGCGTGGTACGTGGTGGTCGGGGTCCCTGAGGACCAAATTCCGACCCTGATGAAGGCCGAGCGCCGTCTCTCATTTGGTGTAGGGACGGTGTACGTGAAATTCCAGGGTCCGAACGGCAGATTTGTCGACGTCCCTCAGGGACATCCGACCGCTGTAGCCAGCGCCGACACACAGGCGGTGGAGGCAACTCCACCCCCCACAAGCACCGCGGAAACACCCGCGGTTGAGTCTGCAGCAGCAGCGCCAGCCGCCCCTTCAGCCGCCGGCGTGGACGCCGTCCTCTCGGGTGAGGAGCTCGGGGACATCACCTTGTCCTCGGCCTCTGACCTGGAGGAGGACGGCTTCGACGCGGGCGACCTGTTTGCCGGGCTTCGGCTAGCAGGAGACGAGGAAGGAACGTCCAGCGATGGCGTCCCCTTCGTCGACCTGTAAGGTCCTGCAGGCCAACCTCCACCACAGCCAGACCGCGACGGCTCAGCTGCGGAAGTGGCTGGAGGTTCAGCACACGGCCATTGCCTTAATCCAGGAGCCGTGGATTAGGGCGGGCCATATACAAGGACTCTCCAATCTTGGTGGTAAGCTCCTAGTTAGTACAGATCACGATAAACCAAGATCGTGCATCTATGTGACACGTAACATCAAAATACAGCCACTAACAGATTTCTGTTGCAGGGATGTCTCTGCAGCTAGGCTACTGATACAGCGAGGGGACACAATAGCAACTGTGGTCTTCGCCTCTGCTTACATGCCCGAGGAGGATGAGCCACCGCCGCACGACCTCGCCCGCCTCGTGACTTACTGCGAGAGCACAGGGCTTGAAGTTGTCATAGGAGCTGACGCGAACGCTCATCATCCTCTGTGGGGCATGGACACGCAAAACGCAAGGGGTAAGGCCTTAGTAGATTATCTATTTACAACAAACCTAACCCTACTAAACACAGGTTCTGAACCAACCTTCGTAAACAGACGTAGCCAAACTATCATAGACCTCACTTTGGCATCGGAGGGTGCAGCGGCCACCACCACCGGCTGGCAGGTCTCTAAGGAGGCCTCCTGCTCGGACCACAGATGGATCCGCTTCGACATTCAGGTCTGTGTAACACCAACACCACCACGGCGAAACCCGCGTAACACGGACCGTGCTGCCTACACACGCAACCTCGAAACCAAACTTGCGTCAACAAACTACGGGATGACCTACGAGGACACACCGCAGATCGACGAGCGTGTAAGTCATCTCACTAAATCTATGCTAGACAGCTACCATTTATCCTGCCCCGAGACCAATCCGCCCTCAACACCAGGGAAGCAACCATGGTGGGGAGCGGATCTGGAACGCAAGCGCGGGAAGGTAAGGTCAGCCCTAAACAGAGCCATGAACACCTGTGCTGATAAGGATTGGGACGCGTACTATGCGGCCAAAAAATGCTATAAAAAATGCATCAGATACAGGAGCTCCACTGGATGGCGAAAATACTGTGGCAATATCGAATCTTGCCAACAAGCAAACAGGGTAAGGAAGATCTTGGCCCAGCATAACACGACTGGGCCCGCTGTTCTCCGCAAACCCGACAACACACTTACCACCTCACCAGAAGAGGCAATGCGCGTCCTTATTGAAACTCACTTCCCAGGCTGCGCTTTTACACAGAATATCGACTGGACAGAGGTAACCCAAACACCGTCAGAAAACGACTGGCGCTACGCACACAAAGTCATAACGCTGGAAAAACTCCAGTGGGCGATCCGGTGCTTCCATCCTTTCAAGGCGGCTGGTCCGGACGGAATCTTTCCTGCCTTACTGCAGTGGGGTGGAATCTCTGTCGCCAGCAGACTGGTACCCGTAATGAGAGCGTGTCTGGCTTTCAGATACGTTCCAAAAGGATGGAGGGAAGTGAAAGTCATATTCATTCCTAAGCCAGGTAAGAGTGACTATACCAACGCCAAATCCCACCGACCAATCAGCCTGACCTCCTTCCTCCTTAAAACCATGGAGAGAATGTGCGAGAGAGAGCTGAGGGACGGCGCTTTGAAAACTATTCCACTCCATACTAACCAACACGCTTACAGCTCGGGTAAGTCCACGGAATCAGCCCTCCATCTAGTGGTCGGCCGGATAGAAGAGGCGATTCATCAGAAGGGCACTTGCCTGGGCACTTTCATAGACATCGAGGGAGCCTTCGATAAAACAAACTTCTCCAGCATCAACACCGCGCTCTCTCGTCACGGAGTAGAACAGGTACTGACAGACTGGATTACTAATATGTTAAGTAAACGAGTGGTTCGACTTGAAGTAGAACAGCAGATGGCCATGATAGCCAGAGGCTGCCCCCAAGGTGGCGTACTATCCCCGCTCCTCTGGAATCTGGTGATAAATGACCTCATCACGAAACTCAACGCGAACCATTTCTACACTATAGGGTATGCCGACGACCTCGCTATCCTCATTTCGGGGAAAGTGACGGGGACAATCTGCGACCTCACTCAACAGGCACTACGCATCGTTGAACGTTGGTGCAGAGAGTTCGACCTCTCAGTGAACCCCACGAAGACTGAACTAGTCATGTTTACCCAAAAACGAACACTAGGCCCTTATCGCCTACCCAAACTTTTTGATACAGAACTCCAGTTAGCCAATGAGGTCAAATATCTGGGAATCATCCTAGACAGCAAGTTAAACTGGAGTAGCCACTTAGACAATAAAATAAACAGGGCCTGCATTACCTTCTGGCAATGCAGGAGGATGATAGGTAAGAAGTGGGGCCTATCCCCTAAAATTATACTTTGGTTGTACTGTGCGGTGATCCGACCTATGATCACTTATGGGGCAGTGGTCTGGTGGCCCCGCACCAAATTAACTACAGCCTGCAACAAACTGCAACGCTTGCAAAGGCTCGCCTGCATGGCGATCACAGGCTGCATGAGGACTACTCCGACTGTGGCTCTCGAAGCCATGTTGGGGCTCCCACCGCTTCATCTGTTCATACAGCAGGAAGCGACAACGACGGCTGTACGCCTTAAAACACTTCAACTCTGGAGCAAGAGACAAACACAGCACACCGCGGTACTGGAGGGATTCTATAATGAGTTCCCCCTGGCGAAAGCAACAAACGATCGGGTACCTAAACAATTCGTATTCGATAAGAAATACAAAATTCAGCTCCACGAAGATGACCGCTGCGAGGGATTGAACCCCGCGGAACTACGGATCTTCACGGATGGATCTAAAACAGGTACTGGTACTGCGGCTGGAGTCTTCTCGGAGGATCTCAACATCCACATAGCCAAACCTTTGGGGGCCCACAACACGGTATTTCAGGCAGAATGCATGGGCATTTCTCTGGCGGCATCTGCCATTTTAGCCAGGGAGGTTGTGGACCACTCAATTCGCATACTCTCGGACAGCATGGCTGTACTGCTAGCACTAAACAACCACACAGTGAACTCTGGGTTAATATACGAGTGTCACCAACGCCTGAACCAGGTTGGTAATCTCAATAATATAACCATCCAATGGATCAAAGGACACAGCGATTCCCGGGGCAATGATGCTGCGGACGAACTCGCTAGAAGGGGATCGAGCATGGCAGCGGTGGGACCCGAACCCATCGTACCACTCCCTTTCGGATACCTACGCACACTGGTAAGGAAACGAACTAGTGAACAACACCACAAGCTGTGGCTAGACCACGGCGAGTGTAGGCAGGCCAAGGAAGCACTTCCTGCTATCGACGGCCGCCTCACTAAACGCGCGCTTCGGTTGACCAAACCACAGCTGCGCACAGTAACAGCCGCTATTACCGGACATGGCTCTTTTAATAAACACCTCTTTGTCTTAGGAGTCACAGACAGCCCCCTGTGTCGTGCCTGCATGGAGGAAGACGAGACAGCAGCCCACGTGCTTCTGCACTGCCCAGTGGTTGCAACATACAGGGCAAAGTACTTAGGTAACCCAGGTACTCTCCGCGAGATAGCCAGCAACATCGGGGCACTGCTGGCCTTTCTCGGGGAATTGGGATGGTTAGAATAGTCTCCCACCCGCACGCAAAATACGCGCTTTGGCGTGGAGTTGCGGACACCGGCCCGTTATACTATACTATACTATACTATTGTCTAGTGGTCGCCAGCGCTACTGCTCATGAGGTCCCGGGTTCGATCCCCAGTTCGGGCAAAGCGTTATTGAGTTTTTCCATCTGGAATTTTTCAGTATCAGCCCGGAGTCTGGATTTGTGCCCGATTGATAGCAATAGGCTCGCCCCCTATTACATGGGACTTATAAACATAACTGACGAAATGTGGGTGTACCTACTACTGGTACATAACATACACCTCTTGCCTATCCCTTTGGGGATAACAGGCGTGAATATAATATATGTACCTATGTATGTACTTTTACTATTGTTATTGGTGGTGGTGGATATGAGGAGTGTAGTGTGTTTGTATTTCCAATACAAACTAATGAAGTACAGACAGCCACACTCGACTCAGTAGAGCGCAGAGCCAAGAGGCTCATTGGTGACGAAAAGCTGGTGGGTACCAAGCTTCATACCCTGGCCCACCGCCGCAAAGTTGCATGTCTGTCGGTCTTTTACAGACTGTATTTCGGTGAGTGTGCTCTTGAGCTCCACGAGCTCATTCCACCATCTCCTTTCTTCCATCGGGAATCCAGACGTACTGCAGGTTATCACCTATTCCTTGTAGATGTTCCACACATTCGCACGAAGCGCTTTGCCTGTTCCTTCATTATGCGCACAGCCAAGGAGTGGAATTCCCTGCCTGCATCAGTGTTCCCGAGTTCATATGACCCCAATCTGTTTAAGTCGCGAGTTAATAGGCTTCTTATGGGTAAGCTCGTTCCATCGTCGACCTCATCTCTGACCGCAGGACAAGATTGAGGTCAAGAGTAGACCCATTATATATATAAAAAAAAAGAGAAGACGCCAGCACATCAAGTTACCCCAAAGTGTCAAAAAAACTTTTTTGCAAAAAATAAAACCGACTTCAAGAAAAACACTAAACGGTGTAAAATAACTCTGAATTCGGAAGTCTGTGGCTTTGGTGGGTTTGTCTTACTCATGATGGGCCACCGACTTCCGAATTTAGAGTTATTTTACACCGTTTAGTGTTTTTTTTGAAGTCGGTTTTATTTTTTGCAAAAAAGTTTTTTATTTTTCCATTTTTAGTTGTTGCCATAAAAATATTTGCCATGAATTCATTTTATATTCTTAATTGTTAACAATACATGTCATGATGATAAGGTTTTCCACTAAATCCTAATAAATTAAAATTAACATACCTAACTGACAAAATCTAGGTATATTGTACCCACCTGCGTACCCCTCAGAGCATACAGGCGTGATGATACGTCATGATGTTGTATAAACAATAAACATCCAAGCGATTCCAGCAATCACGACAGATTTGCCGTCTATTTTTGAAGAGTTCCGTTGTATATCTCCGAAGATCAGCACCAGATCTTCACCAAATTAAAATGGGACCACCTTAGGAGTATACTCTTTCCAACAAAAAAAGAATTTTGAGAATCGGTCCACAAATGGGGGAGAAGTCAGGTAACATACATAAAAAAAAAAAAAAAAATACATACACACGAACATAGAACCTCCTCCTTTTTTGAAAGTCGGTTAAAAAGAGAAGACGCCAGCACATCAAGTTACCCCAAAGTGTAATTTTTTTTTTATCGTTCGTCAACTTTATTTCAAACAAATAAGGTTCATATTCAATTGAGAAAATTTGACACTTTGGGGTAACTTGATGTGCTGGCGTCTGTACAATACGAATGTATGACATTGTATGAGGTTTACGTTGTATTTTTTTTGACATTGTATTATTTTTAACCGACTTTCAAAAAAGGAGGAGGTTCTATGTTCGTGTGTATGTATTTTTTTTTTTTTTTTTTTTTTTTATGTATGTTACTTGATTTCTCCCCCATTTGTGAACCGATTTTCAAAATTTCTTTTTTTATTTGAAAGAGTATACTCCTGAGGTGGTCCCATTTTAATTTGGTGAAGATCTGGTGCTGATCTTCGGAGATACACAACGGAACTCTTCAAAAATAAACGGCAAATCTGTCGTGATTGCTGGAATCGCTTGGATGTTTATTGTTTATACAACATAATGACGTATCATCACGCCTGTATGCTCTGAGGGGTACGCAGGTGGGTACAATATACCTAGATTTCGTCAGTTAGGTATGTTAATTTTAATTTATTAGGGATTAGTGGAAAACCCTATTAAGCTGACATGTATTGTTAACAATTAACAATATAAAATAAATTCATGGCAAATATTTTTATGGTAACAACTAAAAATGGAAAAATAAAAACTTTTTTGCAAAAAATAAAACCGACTTCAAAAAAAACACTAAACGGTGTAAAATAACTCTAAATTCGGAAGTCGGTGGCCCATCATGAGTAAGACAAACCCACCAAAGCCACAGACTTCCGAATTTAGAGTTATTTTACACCGTTTAGTGTTTTTTTTGAAGTCGGTTTTATTTTTTGCAAAAAAGTTTTATTGTATTAAAATCACATTATTAAATTGTATAATTTTTGCATGCCTGACTTGGTGCAACACAGTTGACTTTACATTCAATTTACATGATCTAGAAATGTATGACTATGTACTGTGTTGAGTGAGCAATAAACATTTGAATTTACAGCTGGACAAATAATCAAAGAAGTTTGACAGATTGGGGGTGGCTTGATGTTACGCTGGCCTCTGTTCAACAACCTATTTGCACATTTCTCACAGTCACATACCTACTAAAGATATTGGTGATAAGGTTGTATAGAAACTGCTATACAAGGCGGAAAAGACAGCGGCAATAGAGAATTATTTTACCCGTCAAAATCGGTCCAGCCGTTTCGGAGATTTCCGCAAACAAACATACAGACAGATAAAAAAAAAGATGTTGTGGTACCTAGATATAAAGACTCCAATTTTATTTATTCGCATAAATAAGATGTTGGCTAGTTGAGACTCGTAATTTTCGGCCTTACATACATATTTAAATGCATGCGAGCGATACCTACGAACATCGCACTTGTTCTTTAAACAATCAGACAGCCACTAACAAATGTAGTCGAGTGGAATTTTTATGGCATTCACTTGTTAATCAATCAATGAGTATAAAGAATATGCCAAAGTCTGCTGTATGCTGTATGCAGTTACTCAATGTAGGTAACTAATTTTTTGCCGTCAAGTATCGATATATCTGCTATTATTTTGTCAAGAGTCTACCTACTGGTGTGCTGGATAGCCTGGCTGCAGCATCAGCTCATCCTATTGCCATCAGTGCGTTGTGTTTAGAATCAAATGCAGGTTAAAATGAATCCAAACACGACATATCTGCTGTTATTTTTCCAAGAGTGTTTTAGTCTGCTAGATATCCTGGCTGCATCAGACCAAATACACCATAATGTTACTTATTAATATTACACACATGGGTGTTTGAAATTTTAAGACACACATATGTTTGTCAGTAAAGTTAATACCCATAGACGTCTAAAATAGCAACTGTAGCTAACACAAAAGAGCTGATAACCTTGAAACGGCTGAACAGATTTTGATGAATTATGTCTAAGAACCATCGCAAGAAACCCTGCTTTCAAATAAAAAAAACCGCATCTAAATCGGTTCACCCGTTTGGGCGCTACGGTGCCACAGACAGACAGACAGACAGACAGACACACACACATAGCGGTGAAACTTATAACACCCCTCTTTTTGCGTCGGGGGTTAAAAAATCAGTTGTTTCATACAAAAGTTTAATATCCGTGACTGTTATAGGTACCTACTCATGGTTAGAACACCATGTGATTGTAAGTAGGTAATCGATGTACCTAGGTGTCATGCGGATATAGGTAATATGGCAACAAATGATAGAGCACAATAATATGCTAACATCCGACCATTATTGGCGCATCGCATTACAATTTTACCATCATTCATTCGCTTGGTGTTTTTTTTTGTTTTTTCGTTCACTCATTAGGAGGTGAGATTTAAACCAGTCAAGGGTACATTTCCAGTATACGCTGACCTCTAAATTGTACGGATATTATTATATGTATTACGAATAAAATGTAATTATAATATGTTGAGAGGAGCGGTGCCTCAGTGGTGGCGGCCTCGACTTACGAACAGTAAGTCGTGGGTTCGAACCCAGGCAGGCGAATTACTTTGTGTGATTTATTTTCATCACCACTGCTCTCAAAACCGGTGAAGGAAAACATCGTGAGGAAACCGGCATGTCCTAGAACCAAAAATTCGAAGACATATAGGTATGTGACATACCAATTCGCACCGGGCCCGCGTGGCAGATGATTACGGCCCATGCGCAAAATACGCGCTTTGACGTGGAGTTGCGGATACCAGCCCGGTATCTTTATCTTTTATGTATAAAATGCGAGCTTATTCTACTACAAAAGAATAACTTGAAATTATATGTATGCCGGTACAAGTCGCATTTTTAGGCAAATGGTCCCGTACCGAGTAGGTAATTACCGAAAAATCTCGTTTTTATTTTATTGGGAGGCAGCTGCCTTGAATTAAGAATTTAATTATTTGCAACGAATAGACAAACGAACGGCAATATAGCAATAAGTACACGGTATAAATTTCAGTTCATGAGATGTTGTTCGCTAATACACAGACAAACGTAAGGATAGTAGAGGCTTTGAAATAGGGTCCCGTTGTCACCCTTTGGATACGGAACCATAAACAGTGTATCTGCTCACCACTGAACAAAGGAATGTGATGACAAAACATAAGTTATGCAGAAGGTACCACTCAACCGCACCGCAGATACATTTTCGTACCTAATGTCATCTTTTTTACACGAAAAAAATTGTTACTCATCACTTCTGTTTACACTTCTATTAAAAAAATACAAAGCCTGGATCTATGTACGCCCACAACCCTACCCATCCACTTTTAAAGCTTGCGTGAGTAACACAAAACCGGTAGAAACATAACACATTAGCCATCTAATCAACTTGACCACTGTTTACATAAAATTGCAGGTGAACACATGACGTAAAGCACTATTTATAACTTTAAACACACTTTTTAACCAAATTAGCACCTAACACGGTAACAAAATAACTTTCAACTGTAAATTATACTCACTATACAATTTCGTTCGCGGAAGTGTTGAGCAAAAACTACACGATAAGCAAGTTCACAGACCGCGCTCGTCGGCGGCTGTTTAGCTACTGGCATTCTGACAGACAGTTGCGTAGTTGATGCCATAGGATATTAATTCTTCAGAAGGCTTATTTTACCCAACTTTGAAGTTGAACAGCCAGTTTATTCTGTAAAAAGCACGGTGTAAAAATGCAGGTCATGTGAAAGTGAAGGGAACTGTCATGCTACACTTAGCTAGGAATTGATACACACACTTACGGGGTGTTGTACGGCCAATAAAATTGTAATAATAAAAAAATATCCGTAGGTAATGGGTATGATATAAAAATTTGTGGTGTGTTCCAACCAATCATTCCAAATAAACATAGGAAATAGTAAAAATTCGGGCTCCAGGAGCACACACAAAATAATGCCAAGGTTAAACTCACCTGCGGGAACCTGAAAAATTAATCTTCATGCGGGAGGTATCAATTTCACTCACGGGGTGACTTTTACTGAATCGACCCGCTCTACAGTAGCGTGTATTTAGTCCTACACACGCGTGGCGTGATTACCGTAGAAACTGATTTTGTCGACGGAAGAATAAACTCTTTTTTACTCTTTAGTCTTGATATTATTATTATTATTTATTGAGTTAAAGGCCAACACGGACCAATTATAAAAATAAACTAATACAAATACAATGTCAATACAATAAAATACAATACAAATACAATGTCAAATAAAATACACTACAATACAAATACAACTCAATACAATTGAAACAATATTTCCACATTAGCCCGTACATGTACCATGTCACAGTGATACATGTACTGGCAGTCGAATCGCTGGGCGAACATGCTCAGGATACTGTTCGGGCTGACCCGCACCCTGCGCACCAGGGATGTGCACCGCTTGCGCATGGTTGTATAAAAACAATCCACGCGCGCTTCGGCAAACATCCCCGAAGCGCTACAGTAGCGAGGCAGCCCCAACAACACCCTGAATGCATTATTGTATTGGACGCGTAGAGCGCTGTACTGCTTTTGCGTATAATTCACCCACAGACTGCTCGTGTAGAAGGACGTGCAAAATGCCCTGAACAGGGTGATCTTGACGTCTCTTGAACAACGAGCAAATCTGCGTGCGTGATATTGTCATGCTCAAAACGGGAGAAACACTACTAACTGTCACAAACCGACAAAGTAACAGTTAGAATTATTTCTTCCGTTTTCTCTACAATGTTCAGCGGGGCCCAATTTCAAAACCAAAATAAGCCTAACCAAATTAGTCTATAGGTTTATAGATATTTGTAGAGAGGGAGCGCAGGGCGCTATCTGTGCGCTGTAACATGCTGGCCCGCAGGTTTGCGCGGTGTACCGAGCAAGTCAAAGTGACATTATTTAAGGCCTTCTGTCAATCTTTTTACACCTGCAGCCTGTGGACTAAGTACACGCAGCGTACATATAGTGCTCTGCGTATACAGTATAATAACGCGTTCAGGGTGCTGTTTGGGCTACCGCGCCACTGCAGCGCTTCAACTATGTTTGCGGTGAAAAATGTGGATGGTTTTCATGCCATTATGCGGAAGCGTTGTGCGTCCCTCATGATGCGCATGCAGGCCAGCTCGAACAGCCTTCTGAGCGTGTTCGTGGACCGCTGGGACTCGCCGTTGTGGCGGCACTGGATGCGACTACACACTACGGGTGGTCGCGTCCAGGGCTTGGCATAAACTGGCACTCCAGTGTGGTGCCACTTTATGATTTTTTATTTATTTTGTATGTACCAACTAACAATAGTTTTATAAGGTTTTTTGTGTTACTAACAGTATATGGGCTAATAAGGCCTGAAATAAATGTCTTATTATTATTATTATTATAGACCAATTTGGTTAGCCTAATTGGTTTGGGCACTATAGCTTCTATTTCTGATTTTATCAAAAGTATCTGAAAGCAAGCAATGTTACAACTTTTATTATTATTTGTTAGCTGGTAAATTGTAGCTCCCTTTAATACATGATTTAATTATGAAGGACAAATGATAAGAATTTCATTTTCTCTCAAAGCTGGTGGGTCTCTTACCAATGAGAATTTGAGGTTGTCAACTATATTTTACTTATTTTTGCTTCCATACGTTCCCCCGACCGACGTATGGAAGCAAAAATAAGTATGGTACCCACAGGGGCCGGATCATTAACACAACAGAAACGCCATCACTATGCCCCTGACTTAGAGAACAGTTTAAAAATAAATAAATCTAAGTCGGTCTTGTCACAGACACAGGTTGTGTTTTTGACACAGAGCCAAAACTGCGCCATTTTTTCCTGAGTAGCTTCTGTAGTGGGATTACTGGCGTTAACTTTTAGTTGGTCGTGTAGTATGATGTCATAGACGCCCATTCCTTGTGTGATGTCATACGAGGCAGACGGGATTTGATCGGCTGCTGTGTCAAGGGCGTGTCTTTATTCGAACGATGTTTTGATGCTTTTACAGCGTTTTGAAGGGTGCTAAGGTTACTTGACAAACCAAGTAGGTACCTAAAAGTGTGCCTCGTTCTCGTAGGTATATCTTAAGCCCAACTGTCTGCTTTCGTGTTGATTGTTACTTCGAATCTTGATTATTTAACTTCATTGCTGCAGTTTTGTTTTTAATAGACTTTCAAAAAAGGAAGAGATTCTCAATTTGACTGTAGTTTTTACCACATGACCCCGATATTTAAAGGCTGATTTGGAAAATTATTTCTAATTTTCAAAAACAAATCATCTACAATTAAGTATATTAGACAAAAAGCTAAAAATATTTATTTCTTATTTATTGAGTTATTAATTTACACACACACGTTAGTGTTTTTTTTTTACTTTAACGTGTATCAGTCATTTACTGTAGGTACAGTGCACGTTACAATGCTCCATTTATAAGTAAATCACAAAATACTAATTATAATGTAACACACAACTCAATGGTAGAGTCTCGAGTCTCGACGACCTATCCCCGAGACCCCGATGGCGACTAGACGTTTTCCTTGAGTGGCTATGTATACCTACCTACTGACTAAAAAAAACACTAAAAAACATTTTAAACTTTCACGTAAGTGCTTACTTATTTATATATATTTTTTTTTTACTTATTGGTAGGTAGGTTACTACTTACTTTGGTTGTTAAAACTATAAAACCGAAGGCCTATCTAGAGATGCCTAGTGAACAACGAACCCAGTAATCTGATTAACATAAACAAAGTAGGTACCTAATGGAAAACCTATTCTATATGAGTAAGTTTGGAGTTTCTTGCCCATTCTTCTCCATACAAAACTAAGTAGGTACCGTTGGGAAGGGGCAACTAGTCTAGAATCACTTTTAAGTATGGTACGTTCAAAAGTGCCTTCGGTCTAATTATCTCTGACTTTGACACTACGGGCACTAGGCTGTCGTCTAACTGCGGTGCCAAAAACCTCCCTAAAGTCCTTCCGGGAACTCTCTTTCCGTGTCCCAGAAAAAGACGTTTTAGGGTTCCGTACCTACCTCAAAGAGAAAAAACGAAACCCTTGTGTAGGTAACAGTTGGTCCCGGTTGTCATTTGTAGATCTATGATCCGACAGTCGTTACAGATATTCAGAAGCTTCAAAATGTGACAAAGAGTTTAACTAAGGGGTATCATGTTACCCAGTTCCTGGGTTGTGGAGGTCTGACAGACAGTAGCTCTATGTAATATCAGTGTATTCAGCTGCATGCGGTTAAACTGGAAGCCGACCCCAACATAGATAGGAAAAGGCTAAGCAGGTGATAGCCAGTAAATAGTAGGCTAGTACCTGCCTAGATGTAGATACCAACAAACTCGTCAATTCTGATCATGGAGGTTATGAAGCGGGACGAAAATACTGCGCTGTTTGGATAATCTCCAAGAACTGGACACATTTGAAGGTCCTTCGACCTTAGTGGGCTTCAATATATCGATTATTATAATTTTCGCAGCCTGAAATGCCACAGTAGTAGATGTCTTTGATCTCTAGACGGAATTAATTAGAAACGAACACCTCCATAACAGACAGGAAACAGAAAAAGGTTAACAGGTAATTTAGCACCACGCAACGCCTCTTTTAGGAGCAAGCTCAAACCAACAAAACATACAACCGAATTGAGAACCTCCTCCATTTTTGAAGTCGGTAAAAAAAGGAAGACAGGTCGTCGCGAACTTCAGAAGTGAAGCCACCTTTTTATCCATGTGTGTCTTGAAGGGTTACCATTTATTGATTTTCTCCCTATAACTTGGGGTCTGGGGAATAATAATTTTATGCGGAAATTAATATTATACAAGTCAGCAACTACAAGTAAGATAATGTAGATTATGGTATTGTACCTGAATTGTATTCAATAGGTACATTTAAAACACACAAACAACAGAAATAATTTATCTCGAAGTAAGAAATCTTATTTAAGTTCAATCGAAAGGGGAATTAATGTCACTGACGACTCGCGACGTACTAAGAACGATGAGCATAGTTTTAGTGTAGGTGTGTGCGTGAGAGTCTATTTCACTTTCAGGAGCACGGTTTTGTGGCTTCACTATTGATATTCGCAGCGCGCCGTCTTCCTTTTTTTTGGTCTGAGGTAGCGAGTGAAAACGCAACTAGTATGTACCTACCTATCATCCACACGTTATACAAACATAGTCACTCAACACTAATATTTATTAAAAAATATGATAGCAAGTTGCAATAAAAACATTGTATACTATGTGTACAAGGGAATCCGCTTCCGTTCCGCGCCAACGACCGTCATGCTGACTCACACGCTCGTAATATTGTTGTTTTACTAAAAAGTATTAACCTCAAGAGCAAGCTTTGTGCACTTTGGAAGGCCTTAACATTTTCAGAAAGAAAGAAAAAATATTTAGGAAGCGCACAGGTACTAAGGCGATTATCACACTGCCGCGCATCACGCTGCTTGTTGCGTGTCTCTGAACTGAATCGAACGCGCGTGGATGCATTTTCTGTGTGTTGGACTGTGCGTGTTTTCTTTACAAACGGAGATACTTACAAGCAACGTTAAAACACGCATTCACGCGCTACGCTGCGTGGTGCGTGGCAGTGTGTTAACCGCCTTAATAAAACAACAAAAACTGACAAGGTAATATAGGCAAGATCAAAAACTAAAGCCCGTCTTCCGAATACCTACTCTCGCTTGATTGAGTATTATTTTTTTATAAAGCTTAAACTAAGTATAGCAATGTGGGCACATCACTAGTAGTCTTGTTAACCCCTCCAACTAAGCTAAACATGATTGTGTCCCGAAGTGGGTTCACGTCAATAGTGCCATGGGTGGGGATCGAACTCACGACCTCTCGATCGCTAGTCCAACGCCTTAGCCTTTGAGCTATTGCCGCTTGAATTAAAAAGTAACAAGAACAAGCGCAGATCCACCGTTGTGTGCACTGTGGGCATGCCCATAACCCTAATTGAGGTCAGACATAATAAATAATTGTTTTCCAAACACAAACATTTATCTTAGGTGGGAATCGAACCCACGACCACCGGCATAGCAGTCAGTGCCACTAACCACTAGACCAACAGGCCAGTTAAAATTTTGTAAACAGAATTGGTGCAACTTATAAAGTTAATCTTGGACGGTCTTGGACGGATACCTAGTCTTGAAGTCTGATTGAAGTAAAAATACAAGATTTGCCAGACACAGGGAGCAGTAATCGACTGCTGGCCACTTCAACCACAATATAGTCTCGCCTCCTCGGGATTTTGTCAAACTCTTACTAACATAAAACCACCCCGGTGTTCAGTCTCACACCTGTGCTGGGGGTCGCGGGAATAGACTATACCTACCTACTTTGCCACCACCGACTAATTAGCTGGCCTTTAACACAATATTACTGGCGAAACGAAGGAGGAATTATGCAAAAGATGATATCGCTAAAAAGGGGGAGACTCTTTAAATTAATTTGGATATGGGCAGGCAGATGACAACATCACAACATCACGCCTGTAATCCCCGAAGGGTTTGGCAGAGGTGTACCCTGTAGTACAGCTACATTTCGCCAGTTAAGCTAAAATCCCATGTAATAGGGGGCGAGCTTATTGCCATCAATCGGGCGCAAAATTCAGACTCCGGGCTGCTACTGAGAAATTGATATAACAATGGCCCAACACAGGAATTAAACTCAGGACCTCATGCGCAGCAGTCACAACGGGGTGGTTTTTAGCCAGAACGAGTCTTTCAGACGTCCTGCCCCCCAAGGAAGAAGAATATTCATAAGGATTTTCCAACCCGAGATAAAAAAGTACCTAGTAATTGTTAATTTTATCTGCTTTTGCTTCAGCATCTAGACTTTATTTTTGGATGATACCAATGTTAAATTATTACCTCCAACTACTATATACTGCAAATACTACTATTGTATGAACATAGAGACACGCAGCGCAGTAGTTCAGTTTAAAATAATAAATTTAGCATTTTAAAAAATCAATGCATTTCAGGAAGGTAGTTAGGTTAGGTAGTTAGGTTAGCAATAGGATAGGTATGGTAAGTTAGGTTAGGTTATATGTATATACATACATGTTGTCATTCTTATTCTATCTAACACAAAAGTATTACGAGCACGTTACACGACTCGCTAAATAAAAAGTAGTAAGTACATAGTAGTTTCTATTGTTTTGGATCTATTTGTTACCGCTGGGCTTGTTTATGTAAAAGCTGACCGACTGAGATATGACATGGGGAAGCAGTGCGATGCGGGGAGAGGGAGGGACCGAGCTAGCACTCTTTTTAGTGTTTAGTTCTTAGTTTATTATTTATTTATTTTTACTTTGTTTTGTGCACTTCTGGCATGTGCCAAATAAGTTTTCTTTCTTTCTCTAACGCGTCACGTGACAACACCCTTCCCGCACCGCACTGCTACCTAATCTATCAATCAATCAAGTCTAGGCTGAGAATCAGTACTTTTTGAACTTTTACATAAGACAGTCCCCCAAAACGCCCGCCCTTCACCACTTCCTAGTGTTTTTGCTGGGAAGAAGAAGTACCTAGTGGGTCAAACTCCCCAGCAACACATCTTTCTGATCATCTATCTTAGTTAATTAAGTTGTCGGCCTATAGTGGCTATAGTTAGAAGGTTCCTATATCTATATAGTTCCGAGAGATGTCCGTATGGCGTGGCAGGAATTAAATTTTGAATATGTATGTGACAGTAAATAATAGACCGTATTACTACGCATAAGAGAATATATTTCACTGAGACATTGACAATAGACACATCTAATATGATTTTCAAATCTTACAGTTAAAGATATCTCAAAAATACACACATAAACATCACAGTAGAATGATAAGTTATAATATTGTTATATTCTATAAATACTTAAATGCATATTATATTTCTGGAAAACTTTAAGAAGGGATAATTATGATGTAGGAAGTATCGTGATTTGGCAACAGATGACACGACGAAATTGATTAAGTATATTTTTTATCTTTACAATGGCGCCTATTCTGTTACGTACCATAGACTATTAGCTAAAAAGTATCGCTGTCTTCTTCTAACAGGTTGAGAGAATAAGAGACGGGAGAGCTGGCAAACTTATTATCCATTAATATATTAGAAAGAGGAAAGATTCTGGATGAATAATTATTTCACCATCTCCAGGCGACATGCTACTTTTTATCCCAGTATTCCCACGGTAACAAGAACTATGTGGGTTTAACTGCGTGAACTAGTTTAAAATGATTATTATTGTATTTATAAGTATAATAAGTGCCCGAATAAAGGCGTACAGGATATTCAACTCTTAGTGTTAAGCCGAGCGTTGAAAATCCTTAAAAAGAAGACAGCAATGTTTTTGATCAGTTTAAATATGCTGCCCTTTTATGTAACAGAATCAGGGCCATTTAATTTGGCCACATCTCACCATCGTTTTCCTATACCTTCATTATTACACCCGTATATCCTTTGAGCTACATTTATCTTACATCCCTGTACAACCGTTTAAACTCAACTTAATTGAAACAACCACAACAGTATCCGAATTTAAATATGGCGCCGAACGTTAGAAAGAGACGGGTATAAGTGAGGGAGAAGGCGCTCTATAAAGTCGAACGCTCCTTTGCCAATGTTCCTTATTTAAGTCCAGAGACTACTACTAATGATATTTTCCTCTCGCTCACACATTTAAGGTAACTGCAAATTTCGAGCTGCCTTCACTAACACATTTCAATCGTTGAGTTAACAAACACTCCATTTGCAATTAAAAGTGGCTGCGAATCGAAAACCAAGAATATTTCCAATTGATTAATTCAGATAGAATTGCAACCATAATTATGAGAAGCTAAAGCTGAGTTACAATTGTTATTGAAATAGTTGCTTCGGCTTTTGCCACTTTGATGGTCTAGCCTGGTGGTGTTACCGGCGGACTGCCAAATATAGGTCTCGAGTTCGGATCTACTGCCTCGTCCCCACTAGGAACATTTGTCGAGCGACATTATTGTGTCCTTGGTGACATCGGGCTATGTCGGACAACATTTCCGCGACATTGTTTTGAGACTGTTCCTTGTCACACAGTCGAAAATTATGAAATGAGCCGTCTAGAACACTGAGATCATTAAATACACTTGTTTTGTTTCGCAAGTACTGTTTAATCCACCATCTTCTCTTCTTTTTTTGTTCTTGATGCATTCATCATTATACAGGGTGTAATTTTGACCGTCGGACAAACTTCCACAGGCTGTTCTACTGTTGAATATGAACAACTTTCGCTATAGGTCCAACTCTGAAATCGCGAAAAAAAATCAGCTGTTTCATACATTTTCGTCGAGTAGGTATCAAACTTTTGTATGCAACAGCTGATTTTATTTTCGCGATTTCAGAGTTGGTCCTATAGCGAAAGTTGTTCATATTCAACAGTAGAACGGCCTATGGAAGTTTGTCCCACGGTAAAAATTACACCCTGTATAAGCGGCAATGTACGACACTACCTCTTCCGAAAACATGATAGGTTCGACTGAACTGATGTGGACGGAGACAAGACATCGGGCGATGTGGGGCGATGTGGGGCGATGTAGGGCGACATCGCCCGATGTCTCCGGGGACACATGTCGCTCGACAAATGTTCCTAGTGGGGACGAGGCTTAAGACACGCACCTCTCGACTTTTCGAATTCATTTGCGTGCCTCTTGCATAATTATCACTTGCTTCAAAACAAATGAAAGAGTTAATACGAGGAAATCGCCATTTCTGAGATTTCTCAACGATTTCACATAAGCCAAGTCAGAAGCCCCCACTGGTCACTATCCACACGATAAGAAGAACACTAAGCACAAGTCAGCTCTTTCCAGGAGTTGCGCTCAGCTCAGCACATCATGCATAAAATACCGACGTTCCAATTCAACCTTCCCGTGATCCCATCAACCGCCCAAGTCCGATTTATCAGACACTTGCCCGCATTTACACGCCAAAACACTTTTGCTTGACCAATTATTTGTTTTCTTGGTTCTACTTTAGGCTTTAGCTAAAAATTGTTCATTTCAATTGCGGACTATCTCAGTTGTTTGTTTGACAGTTAATGTTCAACGATGAACTGTCAAACAGCTAGGGCCGTATTGGCTATCATCAGTGTGTGTCTAGGATGACGTCATGCGCACTCGAAGAAATGTGACGAAGCTGACAGTACCCCGTCTGATAGTCACCGTAACTTGAAATCTACTAAAAGTGCAATACCATTTTTTTTTGGTAAATTCTCAGTTGTCATTAAAGTTTGGAAGGCAAGATGATAAATTTTCAGCACAGCAACTGATATGAACCAGGCGGTTAAAATTGCTAACAAAAAATTGGCCACTAAGAAACAAATTCCATGAACAATTTAACCGAACATTTTCTTAATGACCGTTGTATAATCCTTGTTGATCCTTTCAATCTTGGGTTTCAAGGAGTTGGCTTTAAGTTGGGCTGCCTTGTCGTTGGGTTCTATTCTGAGTGCTTCCTGTATGTCCTTCCAGGCCTCCTCGTACATGTGGAGGCCGGAGTGCGCGGAGCACTTTCTGTACAAAGCCTTCACATTCAACGGGTCTATCTTGAGTGCTTTATCGCATAGCAGGATGGTGGCTTCGTACTCATCGTGCTGCAGTTGGCAGTGTGCTAAGTTGTTGTAGAGTTTTGCCTGGGGATGAAATAAAATAATTAAATATGTAATTGCATATGGAAAAAACGATCTTGAACGTCAGCCAGATATACAATAGTTTCGGAGTATGCTTAGGTGGTTCGGGCTTGTTGAAAGGATGAATGAAAAGCTACTAACTAAAAAATAGAATAGAATAGAATAGAATAGAAAAATATTTATTCAGCACAGACACAAGCGCACAGCAACAAAGAAAACAAGTAATAAATAGCAGGTACACAAATTGCGCTGAGCGTGCCCATGCCGAAAGGGCCACAATGCCAAAATGTTTATAAGGCAGATGTAAGTGGAAATGCCGGGAGGGGACGCTCTAGATGGACATACATAGACCTTATTGGTGAGGTTCTTCAGAAAGGTCAGGTGCGTAGTACTCGCATTCGGTCTGTGCATGAATGTAAACGAAGAAAAAGAAGTGTGTAAAAATCTCAGCAGATCGCACTCTGTAGTTTCTGCCTACCCCCATGGGAAAAACGCGTGAGTTTATGTATGGACTTTCGAAGAAAAGCTGTGGCCGGCAGGAACCTTGACAAAAAAAACGATGTCAAAAAAACGAACTATATCACATTAAAAAAAAAAACCAGCCAGACCGATGGATGAACAAATAAGTGATCCTATAAAGGTTCCGTTTTTTTTTCCTTTTTAGGTACCTAAAGTACCTTAAAAACCAACCAGTAACCAGTTTCATGTTTACCTTGAGTTCTAACATGTCCTTGACCACCAGCTCGCTGACGACCTTAGGGTCCAAGGGTTCCGTTGCAGTCAGCATCTTCAGTGCCTTGTTGAACCTGCGGAAGGCATCAGCAGTCCGTCCCTGTTTGATCAGATCTACTCCACGCTCCTGTGGAAACAAAAAAGTATTTAAGTGGGTGGAATGTTTATTGTTAGTTGGCACAAAGGGACAATAGAAAAGAGATAGATTGAAGTGGTTGTATTAAACTATTTTATTACACAGTATGTTCCAACACGAAACCGAATGGTGATGGCGAATGCTCTCGGGTGACTCGCGTAATTCAAATTTACTTGTGTTTTTGCAATTTGTCATTTAGTGTCAGGCTGTATGTTGAACAAAATATAATAATAATATGCAACACTAAATGTTTACGGAAATATAATCATACGAATCTCTAAGTTCATATAATCTCATTGAATGATTATTTTTGAATAGTCATTTAATGGGATTAAATTAACTTAGAGGGTTGTATTGGTGATTTGAATGATTATAACTCAGATAATCATACTTGTTACAGTTGGAAATCATATTTCAATTAACATACAACCTCACATTAACCGGTCAATTGCAAAAGCACAAGAAAAATAGTTTTGCGAGCTACCCTGGCACATCCTCCTTAAGCATCTACTAAAGTAAGAAGAACTAAAGTGATGGGTGTGTCATTGAGAAAAGGCCGAAACAGACAATTGTTTAGCGATTTCCCCACTTTGTTTGGCGACACAGTCTTTGCCTTGGTACGATTCCTACAGGAAACCACTGGGCAAGCTTGTTGAAGAAAAACACCAATTTTCTTCTACATTTAAAAAGTAACAAGTTAAATAAATAAATAAATACTACGCTCCATATTGTTTTACTCTACTGCAAAGTTGCCTAATATTGAATGGGAGGAAATCAGTGGTTTTTATAACCCACTTGTTACATTATATTTATTTCTTAGATATAGGTATATGTGTTAATTAATTTCACACAATAATAGCACAATAAAGTGTCCCTATGAATCCTTGTGTTTCCCTTGCAGCATCCTGTACAATTTTAAACAATAACAATAGATAAACAAACAACTAATTAAATTGCTTTAGCTGTACAGTATAAGAAGGAATTCTATTTGTCTATTGTGTTTGAAAAACCTTAAAAAAAATAAACTGGGCAATCAGACATTTAATTGAAAGATTAAGTTAAAACAGCAACTTCTAAAAACCGTTTCATGAATTAAAAGTGGTTTAAAGTGAATAGAGACTCTGTGACAAGCAATAAGAAAAATAATGCCCATTTTCAATAGCACAAGACGACAAATTAATGTAATTTCTACATAAAAGGGTACTGTTGGATTTTCAACTCGCTTCATTGAACCTGGCTTTGAAAATCCAACAGTACAATAATATTTGGGTGCCTATTGTTATTGAAAACGGGCATTCAGGTGATTGGTAAGTAAATAACCCATTATTATCCATCAAATTTATATTGGAGTATACTGGCACGGCAATATGTATGTTCCCCATTCTAGGGTTTTTGTGGCATAGATGCATTTACAAACATAAGCCAAACAACAACTTGCAGGCCATACAAATACCTTTGTTCCATATGAAAATTAAACATGCAGTACTGCAGCCAATCGCTCAGCCACTGAATCAGCTGTGCCGTCATGTTATTTCATGATTTATAATCTATGTTTTTTATTTATTCCGAGGTCCTAATAGCTGGTTGGCAGACAATTCCTACATCCCACCTCTTCTCTTATAATTTCTACCAATGCCATCGTAACAAAATAAGGTTAGAGAGCCTGTCTTTATAGACTTACCTTGTGGTGTACAGCAGCTTCGTATAGCCGCTCCCAGCTCCAGTCACCGATAAGCTGCTCCTCCGTAACCTCGCGCAGCTCGACCTTACACGTGATCTGCTTTACAAGCTTCCAATCCGCGTTCCGGTACACCAGAGTCGCCTCACAGGTCTCCCCGCAACACATTTGCTGTAGCACCAACTCGAAGTCTTTATCTATGAAGGCATCAGAGTCGCCAATCAACACATTCCCGTCAAATGAACGGTTAAATATTCGGCTGACAGGCTCAATGTCACAGTCTCCCGCATCGTTAAAACATTTTACTTCAGACAAAGTGATTTTGCAACGAGAATCTTCGTAAGGAACCAAGGTGTAGTCTCCGGCTGTTATCACTTTCTTTCGTATCTCCCGGTCCGGGCGAGAGTTAACTACTGTTTCTTTGTGCATTTTCAAGCGGGTATGGTTTTGTTTAGTAAATATACGCCAATATATTTAAGATTTTAGGACTTTTCAGATTTTTCACGAACGAAAATGCGGAATGTCATTAATTAATTACTGACAGACGTGACAGTATCATTTCCTATCAAAAGGTTTCGTTCTGAAACTAAACTGTACTTAATACTTGCCAGTATATAAATACAATAGAATTGTTTCACGTAAGTCGTAACGCACTTTTATGAATAATGGCATGTTTCCTGTCATTATTTTTAAAACCAAGTAAGACCAGATTCAAAGATTTCTAAATAAGTTTAAACCGGAAATCGAATGGAAAAAACTCCAATAAATTAATCAGTTGTGGACACTTGTGGACTTTTGGCCCGTAAGAAAGCTGTTCATGATTTGCATGTTGTGTGTTGCATGTTTATTAATTCTTGAACGAAATAAAAGCTGTCAAGCGATAGAGCGTTCCAAACCCAATAATTTTATTTTGTGAAATAAGTTTTTTTTTAATATTTTCCTTATTTTACCCAACATTAATACTATTACATTTAACATAAAAAAATTTCAAGTAATCTTAATAAATGAATTAATCAAACACTTAATTTTACAACAAATGTAAGATTTTAAAATTTGGTTTATGTCAAAGACATTCAATAAACTTTAAATCGTTTTTAAATCTCTTTGCTTGACTACAACTAATGTCAAAGTCAGCTGCGCGAAAATTTCAAAATTATGCTTTTTAGTTCTGTTTTTTGAATCTTAATTAATATAAAAAAGTAGAAGAATACCAACGCTAGTCAATGTAATATTATATGATTGGCAATAATAAATGTGTGAAATAGTTTTTGATTGCCAATATTTCTGTAGTTACTAAATAAATAGTCAAAAGCGTTCACTTCTCTAAAGTGAGTACAATATTGCTTTAATTTGAAGCTCTTGAATTAAAGATGTCTTTTTAAATAATTATATCTATTTACGTCCCTTTAGATCGTTTAATATTTATACTTATTTGTTATACTAAAAACATAACCTTACCAGCTTGAATCTAATTTCTGTTTTTTTCAGTAATCATGTCGCTTTTATTAAAGAATGCGTGGCAGAGTGTGCTGAAAAGTAGTCCGTTGAGACCACTGAGCAAATCGCTGTTGGATAGAAGTCTCACTGCTAGCAGTAAATATTTTTTTATGCTCTTACCTCTATTATAAGCCTTTGACTGTACTGAAGGTTTGAAAGAATTTCCCTAAGAGAAGGATATCTTATTATCTATCATCAAAACTGGTATTAAATGGCACTACTGTATCTGGAAAGGTATCATAACAACACCATGGTCGCTCCCATGTTAGGTTGTAGCAAGGTCAATTTCTTCCCGATTCCTGAATTTAAATACTTACAATGTATTCTTATTAAAAGCACTAAGCAACTACATTCATTCTAACACAATAATGCAATGATTAGTGTTATTTTTTAAACCATTATTTTTCTATGTGTTTAATAAATTAAGTACCTATAAAATTACCATTATTCATATGGTATCTGTTTTGAATAATCGAGTTCAACTTAGTTTATTACCGCCCTTACGGGATAGGTATCTGGATGATCGCCAATTTATACCAGCTTGGCTAATACTGGCTTCCCTCGAGACGATTGCTATCACACAACTGTTGCAATAAAAGACTTTATCTGAGCCAAAGTATCTACGCAATATAAAATTTACCAATCCTAATAATATTTCTAGTAACTACTGAGGTGACCCGAGCGACTCCTCCAGATGCCTTGATGACAGACATCAAGGCTGCACCAACAGCTGTGAAGGTGCTGGATGCAGTCAATATGAACATCAGCCAGATGAACCCTAACCACACGCTGCAAGCTTTATGCTGCCTCTTTGAACTGCAGAAGTCTGGGCAGTAAGTAATAGTTCTTTTTATTTATCAGGCCCTGGGTGGAAGCCGGCTTTTGTAACAATAGGTAAATTGATTGTGTCTGGAATTCTGGTAGTTGACGAGATAACACCTTGACTGCAGGCACTATCGTCTACGTCAGGCCGCCAGTGGCCAGCCGCACACCTACTGTGAGAACCGCATAGTCGTAACGGATGATAGGCAACAATACGCCAGTGCGGATTATGCGCTAGGCGTGTATCAATCCTCGAGTGGGCACAACACCGCCGATGTGATTTTTTACAAATGTAACAAGTTACTCCGAAAATGACTGTCCTACACAATAGGATCCTCAGACTAATACAATTGGGTTTAAAATCCTATGTGAACACCTGGCATCTTAATTGTTAAAGTGAAATAAAACAACATTGCGAATATTAATTTAAGCCCTATCACAATAGAGTTTAGGATCCTTCGTATACACCGCATACCGATCATAAAAAGATTAATTATACAATTTTCAACTTAATGATTTTTGTAATTTTAATGTGGGTGTACTACCAGGTACACCTCTGCCTAGCCCTTCGGGGATCACAGGCGTGACGTTATGTATGATTTTTGTAATTTTATTAAAAATACCAACAAACCCCTGAAAACCGATTATGGGTTTTGTTTTTTAAATAATAAATATCATTGACTTGAAACTTGAAATTATCAATTGCACTCATTTGCACTTAGCACCGTACTACGCAAGCACTCCAGACTAACTTTCGATGCTGGCCTCTTGAAGCACAGGCGAAGGTCTATTAGAGTATGTTTAACCGAGCCAGTCAGCACCGAAGTAGTTAGACGTCAATATATGTACCTGAGCACTATTCTGTACAATCGAGTAAATAGTGTGTGCAAAATATATTCTCTTAATCTAAGACAGTTTCGATTCACCGTTGACAAGTGGCTTCATACTCTTACTTATGAGGAACTAGAAAACCTAATTAAAACGTAAGATACACGTAAACACCCACTCTCAACACGACACCACACACACGCACAACACGACACCACACACACGCACAACACACCCACTCACAACACGACACCATACACACGCACAACACAACACAATACATCACACGCATTACACATCGCAACACACATAATATGCTGTTATTCTGATTACCATACCTTTTAAATTTAATTTTTCTTTTCTATTTCTGCTTTATTATTTTCGTCTGTAATTTATTTATAAGTCAGTAATATATATATTTTTTTTTATACGCTGAGCACTGAAGCATAAACCTTTTTTTGTATGGGCGTTAATGGCTGCGACACAGTTTACAACTAATGCACTCATTATCGTACATTATTTTATTGTAATTCGTGTTTTTAGTTCCAATAAACATTATTATTATTATAAACATTATTATTATTATTATGAATACGTCTAAACAGACGTGAAAACTCACAGCAGTTGCGAGAACCGCACTCGCGGCATGATTTTACACGCTGGGCGTGATTAGTCGCACAACCGTAACAGAAAATATGAAAACACAAGCGCCTGTGAGCGAGCCGCACTGGCGTTCCGTCGGTGATTACGTAACGTATGTGAGTCTCGCAGTGAAGAGGTTTGAAGTATTTGAGAGCAGGTTTTCTGCAAAAGAGAATGTTTTCATAATGTTTAATTTTGTCCTTCCTGACTTTGTCCGCGTGCATTTGTTTCTTTAACATCCCCTCCGCCCTCTTTTAGTTTTGAATAAAACCTATAACACTCACATATTATAATGTAAGTAGCTTTCTATTAGTAGTGAAAGAGTTTTAAAGACGCTGTAAGGTAGACTGTAGCTGATACCTACATTCATAGCAAATAAATTTCTGATACTGATTCTGAATTTTCAAAATCGACTTTTAAATCCAGAGGTGGCAATGTCTCAAACTCACAAACTTTACCTGTTTTAAATATTAGTATACCTAGATTAAAAGCAAATCTTGCTTTGCTTGTGTGTACCCTAAATAATGCCTCTCTAAAATTACTATTTCAGGTCAGAGCCTCCAGAAAAATTATTATCAAATGAGAAATTCGCAGTTCTTTGTCAAAAGTTAAAGAAGCATGCTCGAGCACTTGATGTGAACCAGGCCATCGAAGCCACGAAGGTTCTGTCCTACCTGAAGGTGCCTGCCAACTCCACCGTAGTCCAAACTATGCTACAACTCCTCAGATGCTACATCAATATGCTCAACGTCAGACAAATAATGTTCTTAGACTTTTTATTGACAAAGCTCGATCGAAAGGATCATTTAGTTGACGCGTTAAGGCTTGCTTTACCGTTGGCCTTCCAAATTCACTTACCACTAGAAATTGACAGCAATGACATGCCTTTACTGAAAGATATGCTGGCTTATGCCTGTGCCCACAACCTACCTGACCGTTACATAGAAAATATAGTCACTGGGTTACTCCTCAATGATCAGGTCATAGATGCTCCTGTAGCTAAATCTATCATTTGGTCGCTATGTCAAGTAAATTGTACGGAAGAGAGGTTCCCGACTAGAGTACAGCTTCTCCATGTATGCTATGACATATTGATGCAGAGGATCGACCAGCTGTCGTACGAAGAGGTGCTGACGACGGCTACGAAGATCAAGAACAGGATTGTGGATAAGCATCCGGAGTATTATCATGAACAGCTGATAGATGCCATGGCTAACTCTGTGGTAGTTCGTGGAGTGGACTTTGATAAGGGGCTGCGGATGGCTCGCATCTTGTCCAGGATTGTAAGTATTTTGACCCAAGCTTCCCTTTTTCGTAAAGACTTAATAAATACGTGGCTGTGTTTTAAATTGAGACTGCTGGGATTTAATGCCTGTCGTAAGTAATTTTACTGCGTTTTTATGTAGAAACTTTCAGCTGAAAATACTCATTACATGAGACTTGTAACTGTCAGACAGACCAAGACAGACCAAGCGCAGCAACGCGCGTTTAGAAATAAAGTCGAAAATAAACTGTGTATACTTCTATCGGCATTGATGCTCTCGGAGTTTATTTATTTCCAACTCTATTTTAAACCACTACAAGGTTGATTATTGTTTACTTGTATGAACCGCGTTGTGCTGCAATACTCAATACCAGACTACCATTATGTGCACTGGCCCTAAGGGCAAAACTTCACCGAAGCTGAGACGAGAGGAGATGTCGCGTAATTAACCAATAGGACTGTATTGTGCTGAAGCTAAGTACCGAGCTGTCAAAATGATGCAAGCTGATTGGTTTTACGATGAGGTGTGTCGTAAAACCCGAAATCTCTTCTCTTCTTTACTTTGGTGGAAACCGGGCCTTAGAGTGTACTATGCACAAAGTTATTGTTAGATATTACTTCCTTGGAAAACACAGAACTACGCCTTGAGAGTTTATCATCTGCCAGAACAAGGTAGGCAAAGGAAGAACTATCTTAGGGAATGGTTCGTCCAACTGAACACAGCAACCAGTATTTGATACGGATCAACTAACTATCTGACTTCCAAAACCTAGCCTTAGTCCATAATTTAATTGTTAATTCGCTATCGCCCTGTATGCGGCATCGCACGAGCTTCTCAACTGCCCAGTGGTTGCCGCATACAAGGCAAAAGTACTTCGGTAACCCATGTACCTACTCTCCGAGAGATCGCCGGTAACATTAAACTGCTGCTGGCCGTTCTGGAGGAATTAGGATGGATGGAATAGGGTTTGTTCCACACCAATACGCAACAAACATGCTGTGACTATAGTTGCGGACACTTGACCGTTAAACCTAACCTAATTCGCAATTTTCCAGGCACACACCCATTTCAGCCTGGTCGGCTACCTCTGCGAGAAAGCGGCGAACAACACCACGATCCTATCAACTTGTAACATTAACACCCTCTTCAGTTTCATCAACTGTCTATCCAACAACAACTACACCCCTGACTCCGCACAGTGGGTCAAAATCCGACAGCAAATAACCGAGAATCCGACACTCATTGACGACAACCTCTCGCTACCCTGGACGAAGATATCCCTAGAAATGGCTTCTTTAGGTCTTTATGATGACAAGTTGCTAAAAAAAGTGTTTGGTAAAGAAAATTTGGAGAGGGAGTTTAACCAGCTAGATTACCTGCAGCTGTTGACTCTGCATGAGGCGGTGAAGGCTTTCCACGTTGAAGATTATGAGCTGCCTCAGGATCTGCTTGATAAGGCGAGGTCCGTGTACCCTGTGCATTATAAGACGGAGTTGCTTCAGAAGCACCTGGCTGCTGGCCTTGGGGGGGTAGAATATGTTGCCAAAAATGTTGTGCTGCCTTTTGGGTTTATTGCTGGTGAGTCAAAGTCTTAAGTCAAATCATTTATTTCAATTAGGCCATTTAAAAGGCACTTTTGAATGTCTGTCTTCTGAAGTTTATCTTACAAAATTTATTTGGTTTTCAGATTGCCTCATATGTCTAAAAGGTGGATATCCGCAAAAGTTTGACGTCGCCACTGGTGACCTTAAAGTGCCTATCGAACATCTGAACATCACGCCCGGCTCGGTACCGTAAGTATTTATTTGTATTCATTCATCATCATCATCATCATCATCATCATCATCATCATCATCATCATCATCATCATCAACTGAATACCTAAATTTTCCATGAGCGAAAGTCTAACTGACCGCACAAATCAGTTATTAAATAGCACGACACGATACGCCTTGGTAAATCTCGTTGTCAGATTTTCGTACTTACTCGTAACAACTCGGCTCGGTTATTAAATATGTATCTTAAAAAAAAAAATACTTATAAAATAAATCGCCATAATAAATGTTATTTCAAAACACGAAAATAACGCAGGTCGATCAATAAAATCAATCCGTACAATACAATTTGTATTGTCGCGGCAAAACAAGATTAAAGGGATAACTGGACTGGACTAAGACTGGCCTGTTGGTCTAGTAGTTAGTGACCCTAACTGCTATGCTGGAGGTCGTGGGTTCGATTCCCACCCAGGACAAATGTTTACGTGATGAGCACGATCATTTTTTCTGTGTCTGGGTGTAATTTATCTATAATATGTATGTATTTAGAAATATGTAAGTATGTTTATCAGCTGTTTAGTACCCATAACACAAGCTCTCAAGCTTAACTTGGGACTAAATGGCGTTGTGTGAAAAAGTTGTGGAATATAACTCCCTTTAATTTTTCTGCTCGTAGCGAATTATCGACTTTTGCATAGTTTGAAATATTGTCGCTTTTTTTCGCTTGAATGATAGTCAAGTCTTAATATAAACAAATATCGCCTCTATTTGAACGTTCACAAAGTCGAAATTTTCATAAATTAAGTCTTCTTATTTTTCCAGCGTATGCATACTGAACTTCCTTCCTGGCTGCTTCTCTATGAACAGCAATCGTCTGCGAGGCACCTTCCGCCTCGTGCTCGACATCATAGAGGAGCAAGGTTACGCCGCCGTCGCCGTCAACTTGAACGAGTGGCTGTCTGCGCCCGCGCACGAGCGCACCCCCTACCTCTTGAGGGAGGTGGAGTACAAGTGTGGCGAGATCGGCATGAAACTGTCCGCCAGTTGAGTAGTGCAATAGACAAGACAAGTTACTCAGTGCTATATAGTTTTAGTTTTATATGTATATTGATCTCTGGACGAGGATAGAAAGTTGTATGTCAAATATATTACATTTTCGTATGTTAGGTTTATATTTTTGTTTTATTTTAGAACTAGCTGTTGCCAGCGGCTTCGCCCGCTACAACTCGAAAAAAAATATTTGTTATTAATGACAAATATTTTTTTTTTCTTAATTTCCTTAAGATTCGCTTTAAGTTCCGAACCCTTGCAAGTGCTTTATTCCTTCTAACTAAACCGAAAAAAAATACATCACACGATCATGTATTGTAAATGCACCTAAATGTAAAAGACTTCTTGGCGTAAGTTAACGTTCGCTTTTTTGTTAAGAAATATAACAACGAATCGAACTTTACGCTCTTGCGTTATTTGGGAATTTTACACGAACATGTTGATCACTATTAGGAATAATTGAAATCAGTTCTTTTTGGTGAATTTATTTATTTATTTATTTATATATACTTTATTGTACACCACAAAAATACATAACAAAAGAAAACATATACACTACAAAACATACAATGGGCGGCCTTATCGCTTTCCGCGATCTCTTCCAGAGGCAACCTTAGGATGGACAGTGATTTATCACGATATAAAATGATATAATTTACTTTTTTTTTAAATTGACAACACCACCAAGCCATTGACAACAAACGTCAAAACATCATAGCAAATGCCGTCAATTTCAAAAAAGTTGATTAGCCTAAAATTTGTTACAAACGATAATATCCTGTGTTAATTATAAATGATAATTGATGTTATTTATCGCTGGAGACGTACGTTTGCGTGCAAACAGACATACAGAACGTCGGGAGGATTCATATCTTAGAATACGGTGTCGGAATGAACTCAAAATGGTGTGTGTTGCTGTTATGTAGCGTTGTAACAGTATGTGAGTGTAAGTACGGGTATGTTATGTGGCCGGGGAACAAGCTGATCGTGAAGACTACCGACTACTTCGCCGATGTACCGGACAAGCATGTCGCGCGCGCCACTTATAGCAACGAAATCAATAGCACAGGGTGAGTTATTTTAAACTACCTCATTTTTAGGGTAATCGATTGTAAAATCTTATAATTAGTACCAATAAATAACAGCAATGGCCCTGTAGTAGACATTATAGTTATTGTGTTTGTTTATTGCCACGCAACTGCAACAGAGAGTTATTTAGAAAGTGGGTAGTTACGGCTTTATTATGGCTGTCTGAATCCTGCTTAAGAGATATAGGGTGTTTCTACACGGTGCATGTAGCTGGAGCAAGTAAAGATGCGGGAACACGTGAGTAATATGCGCAAGCTACTTGTTCAAGCTACTCGCTTGTACTTGTACAGACGCCAGCACATCAAGTTACTCCAATGTGTCAAATTTTCCCAATTTAATATGAACCTTATTCTGTTTAACATAAAGTTGAAAAACGATCAAAGAAATTTGACACATAGGGGTAACTTGACGTGCTGGCGTCTGTACATAATGCAAATAACTGGAGCAAGTAAAGACTTGGGCTACTTGCGCAAGCAGTACGCACAAGTTATTTGCTCGTGGTCACGAGTTACATGCGCAAGTGACCCGCGCGAGCCACAGAGTACGCGGGTTAGATGCGCGGGTGGCTCGCTTTGGTACATGCTGGAGTCGTTTACCCGCATATGTTTTTCAACGGTAGGTAAAGTTTGCGATGCATACAACCTGCGCAAGTGTCTCAGTAAGCGCAAGCTACTTGCACCGCGTAGAAGCACTCTAAGAGATGGAGTTTAATGAAGCATTACCACTTCATTGTTATTATTTCTATCATCATAGGAGGTAACTATAGCGGGAGCCTGCGCATTTGCAGAGGATCACATGCGTAGCGGGGTTCCTCATAATTCTTCGGTACCTATCTGGTGCTTTTTCCGGAGCCTAGATCCATGGTCTTGCACTCTCGTAGCGTCGCTATGTAGGTCCTTTTACTTATGTACTTATATTCAAATGCGAGAAGAAAATTTTGTAGATACCCTTTTTTAAGCACGATTGCACGCACGAAGAAGACGTGGAGATTTGGTATACCTAGTTAATTTTTTTATGGAAAAAGAAACACTGGTACCTAAAGCAAAACTGTCGATTTGGGACCTCCGGGCGACCACTACATAGTAACACAATTAAATTGTGATTGGTAAAACGACGAATTAATCAACAAAGGCGATCTAGACATCGAAACTGCCGTCGCTAATGACCACCGTGGATTTAGGGTTTTGGGGATCAGGGTGAAAAGTTCCTCGTCCCCTAAAGAAAAGGGAGGATCCTCCGACCAGACGGGTGTTGCCAGGATTTTTTATGCGTTCAATCGCGCGGATAACTTTAATATCGCGATGTAGGATGACAGTATAGTTAGTTCGAGTTCGTATGTGACGAGATAGATGTCGCTACATTGACATGCATCACGCGTGCCGAACAGCCTGTGCCTGTGCTTATTATCCACCCAAACATGAGAGAGAGGTGTTGTTTCATTATCTAACGATTTAGTTATGTTTATTGTATTTAGGTGTCTTCAAGGCAAGAGCCTAATCAGTGATGGTGAAGCGCACTAGTTTATTAAGAAATAAACTAGTGCGCTTCACCATCACTGATTACCTATATCACTGTATCCATCAGGTGGGATTACAGTCAAGCACTGGTTTATAATATTAAAGAAAAAAACCAGAGATATGTCGAATTTAAGCAAAGTTTTTGCTGCGTAGAAACGGCGGAACAATTTAAAGTCCCCAGCAACAAGATTGTAGTATTTATCTTCTGTTATATCATTTGCGGAGACCAGCTTCTTCTTTCATGGATCTAGGTCTAACTAAAGAAACTAACTATTAAGATTGTTATTCCTTGGTCAAGCTGGGCGTTTCTGGAGCTGCACACATCGCCGGATTACTCGGATGAGAAGCAGGCGTACGCGGCCGGCTACCTGGAGGGCTACCTCACCAGAGACCTAATTTGGTATCATTGGCAGAACATGCTCAAAGGGTTAGTTATGTATACTCAATACTTAATATCATTGTTACTTTCTATTTTTTTTATGTGGTAATCTTTTAAAAGACCCAGTAGGGCACAGCAAAAGCGTAGGTGTCGCGTAGATGCTGCGCAAACGCACACTTGGTTGGCGTTCCATGATTATATCGATGACCATGTCGCAAGATTCGAGAGCGCGGCTGCGGAATGGAGAAACGTAAAATTTTCGCTCCGCTCTTGTGGACTATCCTATTCGTTAATATTTCTCCGTTTCTCCACTTCGCAGCCTCGCTCCGCTTCAGTGGTGTTCTTCGTCATTTAAACACTACGTTACTTACCTTTAAGAGCAGATGAAATAGCGGGGCAAAGCTGGTATGGTACCTACTAATTATACATAAAATGTATGTGTATTAGGTACTGTATTGTAATAGTGTTGAGATAAAAACTGCTTCAGATATTGCTACAACAAAACGGACGTGTGCGGTCTCATTGAAGAGTTCGTGGATAAGAATGAAGCGTATATGTCAGCAATGGTGCAGAACCGGATTATGGACCCCTATTGGTATCAGGTAAGTGATTTCTGGTCTTTGACAGGCGGGGACTTATCTTCCATTAGAGGTTGTTCCAAGGGCTAGTCGGACTAGGCTGCCCATTCGATTCCCGCAAAGAAAGCGTTCAAAAAACGTGCATATGACACTCCGGCCAAGACTATACAGTAAATAAAGTCAAAGTAAAATCATTTATTTCAATTAGATCCATAACAGGCACTTTTAAACGTCAGACATACAAATTAAATAAATTAAGAGAATGGTTCTAGTAGCACATTACAAAAGGTAGTTTCGTATGGAGAAGAATGTGCATGAAACTCCATACTTAGGTACTCCTTTACAATTTTATTGATTTTACAATATATGTGAGGACGATGTACCTACCTTGAATAAAAAATAGGTCTACGCAAGCAAAGTCGCGGGACTAACACTAGTTGCAGCGCTGTGTTCTAAATATTAGATACTTACACATATAACTCAATTAGGGTTGTGGGCATGCCCATAGTGCCCACAACGGTGGATCCGCGCTTAGTATTCGACGAGGTTTGAGTATCCGATCTTTAGAATAGAACTAGGTTCGGGTCAGCTTACCAGTCTTACCGGATAAAGCTGAATAGATGCCTGACCAGCGACCTCTACAGCCCAGTAACAGGGTAAAACTAAAACCCTTGGTAAAACTGGCTGTCAGACTTTCCGGCTTCTATAACTACCCGTACGTAACGACTGACAAAGATCTACAAATGACAGCCGGAACGAACAGCTTAAAGTGCTTTCCGAATCACGGAGCGGTCTTGATATGCCATGAATGGTCACCCATCTGCGGTCCGACCTCGGCAAACGTAGCTTAACCTTGGATCGGCCCGTAATGTAACGTAACGTAAAGTGTAATCAAGCTCAAGTGTTTGGACGCGTTAATAGGGTATCTGGAACTATGAACCGGAGTCGAATTCGTGAGGAGCTTTGTAATAGGTAGTAAAAGCCAGAAAACTTGTGAAAGTACCTTGTAACTTCTGTTGTGTTGCTTGCAGGTGAAGCTGTACTACATCCAGCTGGAAGGCCTGGCGGTAGGATACAATGCGGCCACGAAGGATCCCTACCAGTGGCTCTCTACCAGAGATATTATGTTAGTACTTTACAGAATTAATAAATAATCAGGCAATGTATGTAAACTAGTCACTACAACATATATGCTAAAACAAAGCCCTTCACCGCGTCTGTCTGCCAGTCGGTCTGCTCGCAATAAACTCATAAACTCCTGCACCGATTTCCATGCTGTCTCTGCACCGATGGATGGAGTCGTTCTCGATAAAGGTTTTAGTGTAGGTATCTATAATTTGTCAAGTTTTCGTATTCATTGGATTATAATATTTTATATGAGGATATTTGTTGGAAGTGTCGGAAAAAAATTAGCCGTTTGAGAACTGGGCGCGATAACCAATATTGAAGCGGGCGAAGCCGCGGATATCAGCTAGTAATGTTATAAAGAGGTACCTACAGTTTGTGAGTTTGTTAGGTTGTAGGGGTTAGATTATCTCTGGGTCTGCTGAACCGATTTTATTTTGTTTTACCAATAAAAAGCCACATTGTGAGTGTCATAGGCTAAATTTTATTTCCACAACTATCGAGAATCAGGAGCAACTATGATGAATGAAAAGTACATAATTTCGAAAAGCCCAAAATATGGGTCCTATAGTTTTGGATACATACTTACATACATACATTAACTCACGGCTTTTTCCCCTGGGGGTAGGCAGAAATTACAGAGCGCCATATGCTACGATTCTTACATACTTCTTTTGCTTCGTTTTAGAACCTCACCAATAAGGTCTATGTATGTCCTTCTAGGGCGTCCCCTCTCGGCGTTCCCACTTACATCTGCCTTGTAAATACCTTTCGTTAGTCGCCTTTCATCCATCCTTTCAACGTGACCAAACCATCTAAGCATACTCTTTTCAATTTTTGTTACTACATCTTCTTTTAAACCACAACGTTGCTTTATATCATCATTCCTCAATCTGTCATTAATTGTTACACCACACATACTTCGCAAGGAACGCATTTCTACAGCATTTATTCTACTTTCATGTCTCTTTTGCCACGCCCAACATTCACTTCCGTACGTTAGTGTAGGCACCAGCTCACCATTGTGAACAGCCAGTCGTGACTTTTCGGACATCGACTGGAGTTTTGGATTTACTTTTATATTAACGTAATAAAACATGCAGGTTAAAATTTTGAAATGTTGTCAATTACAAATGTGGTCATTTCACCTGTATCACATACCCCTGCCTACCTACATTTGACGAGAGTCATCTTTTCTCTTCCTAGCTGGATCAATATGCTGGGCGATCTCGACGAGATCGCACTTTCGGTGTCCATGCCGAGGACAAGTCCCGACGGACATCTGTTTGGGGACCACTGCACGGGGCTGGTCAAGCTGCTGCCAGACCTCAGCAACTTATACGTTTCACATGTCACTTGGAACAGGTCAGGATATCTCCTCATGATCAGAGATAGGGAGAATGAGTGGTAATAGCCCATGGTTAAGGCGTTAGCCATGGAGAGGTCGTGAGTTCGATCCTCACCGATGACGTGAACCTACTCTACAAGCATTATTTTCAGATTTCAGAAGTAAAACGCGCAAAAAAAAGAAACAAGTAGTTTATTGAACAAATATTTGGTTGGCCTACAGGTAGTTGTTTGCGGGTCTGGCTGTTTGTATGTATAACCATAACCAATGAGAAATTCCTAGTGTGGGGGCAACGTTTCTTTTAAACAAAGAAAACTGACTTCTAGAATCCTAAGTTCTTCTAGAACTTCTAATAGATTTGTAGGTACTTACTATACAATATATTTAGTTATTTATTTATAAAACCTTTATGTACAGACGCCAGCACATCAAGTTACCCTAATGTGTCAAATATACCCAATCGAATATCAACCTTATTCTGTTTGACAACAAGTTGAAAAACAATCAAAGAAATTTGACACATTGGGGTACCTTGATGTGCTGAAAAACTGACATTTTGGGGTAGCTTGATGTGCTGGCGTCTGTACAAAGGTTGACTTAATGCTTTAGGATAATAAAACTGAAGAGTTCGTTTTTATGCGTGTCTCTTAACTACGTACCCGATTGATGGGATTAGAGCCTATTGCCATCAATCGGGCACTTAGTTAGTTGTAAGGTTAAAACTAACTAGGTGCCCGGTTTTGAGCAACGACGATTGATGGCCTCAAACTGTCAGTTTTTTCCAATTGAATATAAACCTTATTCTGTTTGCAATAATGTTTAAAAACTATCAAATAAATTTGACACTTTGGAGTAATTTGATGTGCTGGCCTCTGTTCCTGAGTTTCCATTATGCTGCTGCTAACTGCTTCCATTATGCTGCTGCTAACTGATTCCATTATGCTGCTGCTAACTGCTTCCATTATGCTGCTTATTATTAACGGCTTCCATTTATGTGACTAAGTCAGGGCTCACCAAATGTTTTCCCCTCAGCTACCAATCCATGCTGCGTTTCCACAAGATGTACGTGATGCACCTGCACACGTGTCCCGGCAGCAAGGAACTTATACCCGGGTATAAGATGTCACTTTCGTCATACCCGGCTTTCGTACAGGTAATAACCGTAACGTTTCATTGAAAAAAAATTGTTCAGCATAATAGAATCAATTTATTTGTTTTTAATTAATTTTTATTAGTTTACGTCTTATTCAATCAAGTGGCTGTCAATTGTTGATTTTTGATATTCGTTGCGGGAAGTCAGAAGCCCGAAGTCTGACAACCAGTTTAACCAAGCTGTATCATGTAACCCAATAACTGGGTTCAGCTGCAGCCGGTTAAACTGGAAGCTGACCCTAACATAGTTGGGAAAAGGCTAAGCAGATGATGATGAGTGTACGTCCTATTCTCAGACCTACTGAATATAACTAAGTATGCACTCACAAAATTACATTTGCTATAAGCCTTTGTAACACCTTTATCTGACATTATGGTATGCAAATAAAAGAATATGAATATGAATATGAATATGAATACATAAAAATCGATCAAGCCGTTTCGGAGGACTTTTGTTTCAAAATTTCCGTTTCACAGTGAAACGAAAGTTTTGTATATTTAAGAAGATGTAGGTTGAGTAGATGACTTGTAAAAGATGCAGGCACTTTAATGTTTGACATGTTTTAACTGTCACGTTGTTATGGTGGTGCCTGCTAACTTCGTAACGTCTTCCGGTACGCAGCTTGGCCACAAGCAAGCGCGGATCCACCGTAGTGAGCACTGTGGGCATGCCTACAACCCTAACTCTGTGGCCCTAGTGAAAAGGGGTATAAGTCCAATTTTGTCGAAAATGAGTTAAGTGTACCAAAGTGATCAGAAAAAAATGCTCTATCGTTTAGTGAAGACAGATCTAAGCTATTTCTAAAAATAAGAAAGTTACTTTGTGTAAAAGGGTCCAACTGACACCAAAAAAACTGTAAAAGTCGGTTTTCTGATCACTTTGGTACACTTAACTCATTTTCGACAAAATTGGACTTATACCCCTTTTCACTAGGGCCACAGAATTGAGGTTGAGGTCTCACAGAACAAGTGATTGTGCTCATCACACAATCCTAGTCTAATTTGTCTTGGGTGGAACTCGAATCCTCGACCTCAGGCATAGCAGTCAAGGTCACTAACAACAAGTCTAGTCAAAGTAGTACTTTATGTATGGATGATTTATAATAATCGAGGTAGGTAAATGATTACCTCCTACTACCACTACTTCAAATACTACTACCTAATCTAGTATTGTATGTTACATAGAAACACGCAGCGCAGTAGTTCAGTTGAAAATTATATATTTTGTATCTTTCAAAATCAATGCATTTCAGTAAGGTAGTTAGGTTAGGTAGTTAGGTTCGCTATAGAATTGGTATGGTAAGTTAGGTTAGGTTATACGTAATAGGTACATATGTTGTCATTTTTATTCTACGAACACAAAAGGTTTAAAAGCACGTTTGAGTATAAGTATAAATATTAATACAGTAGGACGAGGCCTTTGATATCTGGAAAGATGCCGACAACGTCTAGACGCGTTAGGCCTGAAAAATACCTCCCGAACTACGAACATCGTTTTGTTCGCAGTTCGGGAGCGGCTTTCCCGCGTCTCGCCCCTCACACCCCGCACGATTGCCTTGTCTAGACGGCTTCGTCGGATGACTGTAGGTTTATAGACTGTGTTAGTGACTGATATGAAATAAAATATGGATACCTACCTACTGTCAGACACCCGTAGGTATGCCGAAACATTGTTGTTTATATTTATTTCCGTAAGTAGATCTTCCCAGATACTTTTACATGTCATTTTTTTTAAAACTAAATCGGGTCAGCATTTCCAAAGAAGAAATACCGACAGAAACTCAGGGGTCATGCATTTTAGTCCACACATGAGATTTTATTAATAACTAGCTTTTGCCCGCGGCTTCGCCCGCGTGGATGTCGAACTTCCGTCCCCTATGTTTTCCCTTTAAGGGTTGAATTTTCAAAAATCGTTTTTATGGAAGACATACTCTTCACTAAGAACACCCCTTCAAGTTTCATGTCTCTAATACCAGCGGTTGGGGCTGTGCGTTGATATATAAACGTAATAATTTTAGTATAATACTTCCGGATAGACTACTTTCAAAGTTGATCCTTCGGATATGTATGCATAAAGATTTCTGGAACTACTGACCCGGGAAAGAGCGCCGTACAACTGACCATGTGTAAAACAACTGATACTAAGATCAACCTGCCCAGGCGTATTGATTACCTACAACCGTACCAAGTTTGGTTAAAATCCCTATAATAGTTTTTGAACTATGCGTGCACATACAGACAGAAAGACAAAACATTTACTAATTGCATTTTTGGCATCAGTATCGATCACCAATCATCCTCCAATATTAATTTTGAATAGATTTTCAATGTGCATAATTATCTTCGTAGTGTGTGATAGTTCATTGAATTGTATGGCGAGCTATATTGTATCTTAAGATTAAATATTATAATATCTTAGCCGTGTGCAGCGCCCTTTGGTGAACTCCACTGCGGATGACGTAACCTACGACAAACTTATTATTTGCGGTTGGTACAGTAGTCAGGTCTATGGAACGAACCGCAAAATTAAGTTTGTTTTTTATTGTATATATTTTTCCGAGATAAAAAGTACCCAGTGTGGTGCCCAGGATATCAAAGAATAAGTATACCAAGTTTCATCGTAATCGAACCGGTAGTTTTTGCGTGATACCTGAACATACAGACAGACAGACAGACAGACAGACAGACAGACAGACAAAAATTTTTTTAATCATATTTTTGGGTTCGGTGTCAGTCTAGTAACACCCCCTGCTATTTATTTTTTTGATATTTTCAATGTACAGAAATTTTACTTCTACAGATTTATTATAAGTATAGATATAGATTTATATTAAGCGAGTCTAACGATGCAGGGCAATCTGGAAAAGGATTTTGAAGAAAGAATCAATTCAGTATTGAGTCGACCTGCATGTCCCAACAGACGGAATAATAAAATTTTAGCATTACCCAAAACTGACAGTGCGTGGCAGTCCACAGATGATTTCTACATCATATCGTCTGGGCTGGTGGCCGGAGAGACCACTATCGGCAACAGCAACAGGACCCTCTTCGAGCTCATAACACCTGTCGGCTCGGTAACATTATTTTTTACTTTATTTTACGTCATCGTCTTCGAGCTAACGGCCCGCTATGCTACATGACACCTACGAGGTCACCTAATGCCGCATTCCGACTGAACATCGGCAACTACCACACCACATAAAGCGGCAAAGAGCAACATCACTTGATGTAGTTTTTTTTTAATTTTCCTTACACTAGGGACATTTCTTATAGATGTCGTAAGTTTGTAGACATTGAAACTCGCATAAGTATACAAACAACAGAAACAACTACTTACTTAATAAAACATAGTACCTACCCTACTATATCTAGCTTTTTTTTCAATTAGCGCTGCAATTTTTTTTAAATATCGCAAACTTTATGAGCTTTTTAGCCACGCATTTTTAATAGCACTTGTAAGTTTTAGTTTTTGTCGTTTGTGCCTGTCCAGTCCTATATTGTGTGTCCCTATGATTGATTCTCTTCTTTTTTCATGTTATATACTTACGTATATGTCCATTTTCCAGGTGTTGGAGTACGCCCGAGCGATGATCGCCAACCGCCTGGCGCGCACCGGCAAAGAGTGGGCCGATATATTTAGCAAACATAACAGCGGCACATACAACAACCAATGGTAAGTCGTCTTCTTCTGTTGGGACGGGCAACACAATCCCTTTCTTTTCGTTACTAGAGTAGGCGAAATATAATATATCAAAAAAAAGATAGGGGGAAGCCGCTCTTCAAACGACTGGCCCCCTATGACAGCGTAGGCTTTGACCATAGTGTCACTTATTAAATTTAAAGCGGCTAACCGCTGGGGGCTATCCGCCATTGCTTTCTCGTTATCCTCACCTAGATTTATAATATAAAAACAAGCAATATGAGGAAACAACTAAGTAGGATAGGTTTCAAAAGCTCCCATTCCGCGGACAAAAGGAAACACATTTTTAAAATGAGAGTCATTTTTAACCGACTTCAAAAAAAGGAGGAGGTTCTATGTTCGTGTGTATGCATAGATATAATAAAGAAGGTATGCATAGATATAATTTAGATTTCTATGTGTGTATGCAATGTATTTTTTTTTTTATGTATGTTACCTTTTAGGGGTGTAGAGGGATCTTAATAGAAACACGTGTCCGGTTTATCTGTGTATATTTGAAAAATGATCCTACTTATATTTACATTATGAATGGTACAATTAGTGCTTAGCCTACGGTATTTACAATAGTCGCGTCCGTCAGAGGGCGCCCGATGCGCCGCGCATGCGCGGAGGCGCGAGTTCGTCGCGCGCCGCGCTACTCGATAAATACATGCGGACGCGCCGCGTTCGTCCTTTTCGCGGGCTGCCGGCGTAGCGTGAGGATCTCTGCGTGTCATCGCGTCGTGTGTCCACCTCTGCTGCTTCACTTATCTTCACGCACGTCGTCAGCCTTGCGCCCAAAACCGTTCTTTTTAGAACGAACTTCTTATTTCTTTAGCAGAGTACTTACGCCTTTTTCAAGGCGGTCTTCTTCACTATTTCTTTAGCAGTTGGTCGAACAAAAGGTATTGGTTATGCAGGTGGTACGGTAACGGTGTGAAGGTATTGTTTTTCTTGGTAAAGGTAATAATTATATGTGTGACAGGTACTGAGTCACTACATCACTCCCCCCTAAGCGAAGCGTACTTTAGGTTTTACCGCACGGCCGGATCGAGTGACGTATGATTCGTGCGGTACGCTTGGTGTTGATGACCGGGGCTCGACGCTCGTAGCTGTGTCCATGTTGCGCGGTGCTTGTTGCGCGCATGTTGTTGGCGTGGTGGTACTCTCAGCCTCGTTAAGTAGGTGCGCTGGCTTGAGTCTGTCTATTGAGACAACAGTGGTTCGAAGTGGCATCTGTATGGTGAAATGCTTGCTATCACGCTGAATCACCTTGAACGGGCCATCGTACGGAGGGGTCAATGGACTTCGGACGGTATCGTTGCGCACGAACACATGAGTACATGTCAGTAGGTCTTTGTGTACAAAGGTGCTTCTGTTGTTGCCATGTGACTTGCTGGTAGGTGTGAGTGATGCCATGGTGTTGGTTAACTGGCGGACGAACTCTGCGTCTTCATTTTTCGGCTGTGTAGGCACGAAGAAATCTGACGGTATTCTTAATGTCGATCCGTAGGTCATCAGTGCTGGACTGACTTGGGTGTCTTCTCGAAGTGCTGTACGTAGTCCCAGTAGCACGGTGTTTAGTTCCTCACTCCAGTGTATGCCGGCGCCTCTTGCCATGAGCGCGGCCTTTAAAGTTCGATGCCAGCGTTCGACTTGACCATTTGCTTGCGGATGGTATGCAGTGGTTCGAATCCTGGTGATGCCAAACTTTTTCATCAGTGAGTTAAATAGTGATGATTCGAATTGTCTTCCTTGGTCCGTTGTAACACGTACCGGGCAACCAAATCGCGAAATCCATCCGTCGTAAATCGCCTTAGCAACAGTGTCGGCGGTGACGTCACGGATAGGTATTGCCTCGGGCCATTTAGTGCAGCGGTCGATCATCGTAACTAGGTATCTGTAGTCGTTAGATGGCGGTAGTGGTCCCACGATGTCAACGTGAATGTGTTCGAAGCGTGATGATTTTTGAAACTCGCCGAGTGGGCTGCTTACGTGTCGCTGAACTTTGCCGCGCTGGCAGCCGATGCATGATTTCGCCCACATACCAACTTCTCTGTTTATACTCGGCCAAAAGAACTTTGTTGTCATAACTTTTCTTGTTGTTCGTACACCCACCGGGGTGACTTAGTTCGTGTTGCGCTTTGAAGGCTACTATACGATAAGTCGCTGGTAGGTATGGACGTAAGTTGCCGGTTGATGTTTCGCATATGATAGGTCGCTGACCTCCGGGTAGTGTGATAGGCGCAAACTTCAGACTCGGGTTGGACATGCAGATCTTCAGTTCTTCATCGTTTTCTTGGTCTATCGCAAGTTGGTTGAAATCGATCGTAGAGTGCGATAAGTCGATTTCTTCGATGCGTGATAAGGCGTCCGCTGCTTCGTTCTTATCACCGTGAATGTATTCGATCTTTGAACAGAATTGACTTATGTAGTGTAGCTGGCGTTCTCGGCGTGGTGTGTCGCTGGTACTCGGAGTTCTTGTTAGCGCGTAAGTTAGTGGCTTGTGATCGGTGATTATCGTTAGGTCACTGCCCTCTATCAGTCGTCGTAGGTGTTGCACAGCGGTGTACATAGCTAGTAATTCGCGATCGTACACGCTGTAGCGTCGCTGTGTCTCACTCATAGTCTTCGAGAAAAATGCTAGTGGTCTCCATACGTCGTTAACTTTTTGTTGTAGGACGGCGCCAATGCTAGTGTTCGATGCGTCGGTAAATAAACATAGCGGCGCGTTAGGTATCGGGTGCGTCAGGGTTGTTGCCTCGAGAATGCTTTGTCGGCACTTTTCAAAGGCTTGTTCTGCTACTGGCGACCATTGTATCTGAGTTTTGTCGTTCTTCTTACTGTTATGTAGATATTTGTTCAATTCGTGTTGATATTCGGCTTGGTGAGGTAAACAACTGCGGTAAAAGTTGATCATTCCTAGAAATCTTCTTAGTTCTTGTACTGTTTGTGGTTTTGGATAATTTGTTATGGCTTGAATTCGTTCTTGAGTGGGGTTGATTCCTTCTGATGAAACTTCGTAACCGAGGAACTCTATGGTTTCTTTGTCAAACTCGCACTTGTCGATGTTAAGACTGACGCCGTAGGTATTTAGGCGTTCGAGTACTTGTTCTAAGTGGCGGCGGTGTTCTTCCTTGTTTCTCGAATGTACAAGTAGATCGTCGACGAAACAGAATACGTTGTCATCTAGTCCTCGTAAAACTTCATGCATGAAACGTTGAAACGTTTGGCCGGAGTTTCGTAAGCCAAACGTCATGCAGGTAAACTCGAAGAGTCCAAATGGTGTAATAATAGCAGTTTTTTGAGCATCTTGTTTTGCAATAGGTATCCAGAAATATGCCATTTTTAAATCAAGTTTCGAGAATATCTTCTTGCCGTGTAGTTGATAAGTGAAGTCTTGAATTCTAGGAATTGGGTATCGGTCGGGAACGGTAACAGCGTTGAGTCTTCTGTAATCACCACATACTCGCAGTGATCCGTCTTTCTTTTTGACGATGTGAAGTGGACTCGCCCACGGACTGTTTGACGGCTTACAAATCCCCATCTCGATCATGCGTTCGAATTCTAGTTTTGCCGCTTTATATTTATCGGGCGGTAGAGGGCGCGCACGTGAGTAGATAGGCGGCCCTGTTGTCTCGATGTGATGTGTGACGTCATGCTTGGCCGGAGTTTTGAGTGACATTGGTCGAAGTACGTCTGGATATTTCTTCAGCAGGTCGTGATAAGTGTGGTCGCGGTTGATGATGTAGATTGATTCTTCGTTGTTATTTACTTTGACGGCGTTTACGCTGAGCTCGGTGACACGGTCGATTAATTTCTTTTGGTGCAGGTCGACTAACAGTTTGTGGTGAACTAGGAAGTCTGCACCCAGTAATGATGTCTTTACGTTGGCGACGATGAAAGTCCACTTGAATGGTCTTCGTAGGCCTAGGTTGAGCTCGAGTGTGCGCTCTCCATAGGTACGAATCTCTGTTCCGTTTGCCGCGAAGAGTTTATAGCTTGCATTCTCCGCCGGCTTGGAATACTTTTGGTTTCGTGCGGCTAATACCGATATGTCAGCTCCCGTGTCGACTAGAAATCTCTCTCTGTTGTTGATGTCGATAACACATAGGCGGCGGCTTGCTTGGTTTACATCGATGCCCGCCACTGTCGATGTACGTTCTAGTTTTCCCGTTTTGTGCTGAAGGAACACGGCGACTCGCATTTGCGGGCACCGTTGCCGAATCTGTAGTGGTAGCGGCACATCCAATCGGGATCGCCGGGCTTGCGGGCGTTATCAGTGCGCTGTCGTGAATGCGAGCGCGAGCGATTACGATAAGCGGAGTTTTGGCGGGAACGATGATGCGACGAATGTTGATTATTGCGGAGTTCGGCTACTTCGAGTGATAATTTTTCTATTTGTTTTGTAAGCATGCTGATCTGTAGGGTTGTTATCGCGTTGACTTGAATTTCGTTGACTGATGGGCTGGCTGACGGAGGGCTTGCTGTGGAGACTGCGGCGACTGTAGCGGGTTCAAAATGCTCCATCATTTTATCTGCCATTGCGGCTAATATTTCTAGTGTCGACTCGGTGTTGACAGAGAGCACGGCGCGAACTTGAGTGGGCAGCTGGTTAAGCCACATGACTTTTAGTGCTTCGTCTGATAATAGTTTGCCACTGAGGTCTCGCATTTTACGCAGCAGCTGGCTTGGCTTGTTATCGCCGAGTTCGAGGCCGCTGAGTAGTTTCTGTAGCTGTCGGTGGTCTGACTCTTGATACGTGGAAATCAGTCTGTCCTTGAGTGCGCTGTATTTGCCGGTGCTCGGTGGATGTAGGATGATGTCTCCAATCTGTTCTAGGTCGCTGTTTCCGAGAAGAGGGACGACGAGGTTGAATTTTTGTTCTTCCCCTATTTTGCTGGCAGCGACGGCGGCTTCAAATTGCGCGAACCATAGGCGAGGATTTTGGCGCCAGAATGGTGGTAGACGTGCAGGCAGTGATATCGATGCTACGTCGCTCTTCATTGTTGTGCTGCCTTGGGCGTCGCTGAAATCTTCGGTGGTGGACATTGTGATTGTGACGGTCTTGATCGATCTTGCTGGAGTTAATGGCGTTGATGCACAGGAACTCGGTCGGCTTCAGATTCGTGGTCGTCTTCTTCGGGTCGTGTTCGGAGCTGCAGGTTGTTTCGGGGTTTCTTCTGTACGTTCGGAGTCACCAATTTAGGGGTGTAGAGGGATCTTAATAGAAACACGTGTCCGGTTTATCTGTGTATATTTGTTTTTTTTTTTTTTTTTTTTTTCGGTGGGGCATCTCACAATGCACCCTCTGAGGGTGAAGACTGCTCAACCGGGCAAACCTGTGGATGTCCTTGTACACAAGGGCCTCCAGCCAGGGCACTAATGATCGTGACTCTAAGTGAACACTCGCTAAGGGCGCCCCCTGTGGGGCTCGGACCTCGGCTTAGGGTGTCACTGGGGGGACAGCAAAGGGAAGCTGGATCTCATTTATATTATTTGGGGACTATTTAACTCTAACGGCTCAGCTTCGCGGGCTGGCTCAATCAAGGGTCGGGGAGGGCGTCTATTAGAGCGTCGCGACGGTCCTCGGCGGCGAGGACGGAAGATGTTCGGTTTGTATATGTGTTTTCTGATCGTACTGGTTTCCCTATTACTTTCTTGGTAGAGGGTGATAGGGTCATCAGGGACAGTTAGAACATGCCTCGGTCGGCGAATCCTACTAATTTTGGAAGGAACGTAAGTGACGGCGGATGTCACGAGCGGATTGGGATGCTTTTCCGCTGAATCGAAGTAGCGCTTGGAAAGGCGCTTCATGAATTGTTGGATGGTTGGCAGTCTTAGGTCGATGTGGAGCTGTTCATTACGGACATACAGGGGGGCTCCTGTAATTTTACGCAGGAAGCGATTCTGTAGTGTCTGCATTCGGTGGAGATAACGTCGGTGAGCGTGTGCGAAGACAACGCATGCGTACGTCATAATGGGACGGATTACCGTTGTGTAGAGTCGCATCTTGCACCTGAGTGACAATTTGCTTCTCGCGGTTAAAAGGGAGTGAAGGCGACCTAGTGCAAAAGCAGCCCGCGAGCGAGCTGTTCTTATGTGCACAGAGAAGGTAAGCTTTTCGTCGAGAATGACGCCTAAGTATTTGGCTTGCTTTTCCCAAGGGATCGGCTTGCCTGACATAGTGATCGGTCTGGGGGGGGCGAGTTTGTCTTTTAACCGTGGCTTTCTGAACAGAACAGCCTGGCTTTTATCGGGGTTTACTTCGATCCTCCATTTGCGAAACCATTTCTCCAAAGAGTTGGCTGCAGTTTGAAGGTGGCGGGCGATTTCATTTTTACTTTTGCCAGTGTAGTAAATGGCAGTATCGTCGGCAAAGAGGGCTAGTCTGGCCCTTTTGCTTTTTGGAATATCACTGGTGAACAGTGTGAATATGAGAGGGGATAGCACGGAGCCTTGCGGGACTCCGGCGCGGATCGGGTGAGGGGAGGAAAGCTCTCCCTCGAGGCGGTATTGGAAGGTACGGTTCGCCAAGAAGTCTCGTAGGATGAGCACGAGACGGTCTGGCACACCCATTTGGTAAAGCTTGAAAAGCAAGCCATTGTGCCAGACTTTGTCGAAGGCCTTCGCTATGTCGAAGAAGATCGCACCAGTCATGTCTCGGCGTTGAAAACCACACATGATTTGTTCCACAATACGGTGGACCTGGTGGACGCAAGAGTGTTCGCTTCGAAAACCGAACTGCTCGTTTGGAATGAGGCTCTTTGCTTCGACGAAGTCTTTGAGTCGCTTATAAATAAGCTTCTCGTAGATCTTGCCGAGAACATTGAGTAAACTGATGGGACGGTAACTGGCGGGGTCGGACTTGGACTTGCCCGGTTTGTGAATACCGATAACGGTAGCTTGTTTCCACACCTGTGGGAAGAAGTTGTTACTGAGGGCTCCATTGAAGATGGCTGCCAGTAACACTATAATTTGGGCGGGGAGAAGTTGAAACACCTTGTTGGTGATACCGTCAGGGCCTGGGGCTTTGCGAGGTTTCAGGTCTTTTATGATGTCATGCACTTCGTCTGGAGTGACGGGAGGCAGCGGATCATCGGGGTCCTCGACTGGGGGGAGGGAGGCTCTGCGTTGGACTTCGCAGTCTACCTCTTGGACAAAGTCTTGAGAGACTGGTTGGGAACTGGGAGAGCACTGAGACTCTAGGCTGTCGGCTAGGCATTCAGCTTTCTCGGGATTGTCAAAAGCGACGCTCCCATCGGGTCTGGTCAGGGGGGGCATGGGCGGAGCTTCAGAGGAGCGCATCTTCCTCTGAAGTTGCCAGAAAGCCAGATGGTTGGGCTCAAGTTCGCTTAACGTTCTTTCCCATGAATTCGAACGATGCTCAGCAACACGCTTACTAACAGCACGCTGTAGTCTGCGCATGTGAGCCTTGTTCGCGCTGCATGGGAAAGAAGTGTAGGCACGAACAGCCGCGTTCTTCTCGGTTATCAGTTCGCGTACATCGTCCGGCAACTTCCAGCGACGGTCTTCCATCGCTGGGACTTCCCGTGAACATTCGTTCATGACAGAATGTACGTGTCCAGTAAACGAGTCGATCGCGGCCGTCGTTTCCTCAGCAGTGCTTATGCAGTCGGGGATGGTGTCAAGGTGGGTTGACGTGGTGGATTTCAGTTTTTCACCTACTTTCTTCCAGTCAATTACCACTTTGGATTTGGGGGGAAGATTGGGGTCTAAAGGACCCGAACGGGGGGCTAATTGTAGAATTACTGGGCGGTGATCTGAGTTAAGCTCGCATAGTGTCTCAATAGAGTGCAGCCGGAGGCTTATACCTTTGAGTAGCGCTATGTCGAGAACGTCAGGACGATGCTCAACTTGGTGAGGAAAGTGAGTGGGGGTCATCGGAGCGATGATATCGAAGTTAAGGGAGGGGCTGAGGTCAAAGAGAGTTCTTCCTCTAGGAGAGGTAGAGTGGCTATTCCAGGCCGGATGCTTGGCGTTGAGATCACCCGCTATAATGACGGATTCACTCAAGCCGAAGAGAGCTCTGAGGTCGTGAGCGAAGGAGGTTGGGTCATTCGCGTTAGATGGTGGGTAGTAGGCGGAGATAATAGTAATGGATTGGTGTCCAGTCATGCCTAGCCTACAAGCCGAATACTCTAGTAGGGACATTGGCGTTGGGGGGTCGATGGGGGTGCAGTACAGATTGCTCCTGTAGTAAATCAGGGTGCCACCCCTGTGGCAACGGTTTCTATCGTTGCGAATCAATTTGTAGTTTGCAATGTTTGGGTCACGATTGCAAGGTTTTAGAAAAGTCTCCTGGATAAGGAGGACGTCGAGCTGATGGTCGCGGAGGAATTTAGCGATCTCATCTCGCTGATTGGAAATGCCATTGGCGTTGAAATATCCTAGCTTAAGGGAACGGGGCTTGGTCATTACATAACGTTTGCTCCCCATTATTGGTTTTTGGAGGAGTGTTTGGCGATGGCGGCTGCTACATCAGGGTAAGCAGCGAAGATTTTACCGAAATCGCCTATATCGGCGTTGCGGATTTCTTCCGCCATCTTAGTGGCGGTGGGGGTGAAGAATATTTTATAGGCACCAATGAGGGTGTCCATTGTGCGTTGGCCCTCCTCGCAGATAGACTTAAGGTCGGCGGGGATGGGGGTTTTCGAGGGGGCGGGGTTTGCCTTTTGGGGCCGTGGGGCAGCAGTTGCCGAAGTGGCTGCCAGCGCTGGTGGTTGAGGGATACTCAGGTCCATGAGGGCTGGCAGTTTGGGGGTCAGGGCAGGGAAGGCCTTTTGGTGGTTTAGTTTGTTCCACGGTGAAGGGCGCTGCGGGCTTAGGGAGGTCTGCGTGGACGGGGTCGCCGCAGAGGGGGATTCCCTTTGCTGACGGGCTTCGTTGCGCTGTGTCAGCTTAGGGGAAGAGCTTTTGGGGGCCCGGGGGCATCCACGGTAGTTAGCCGGGTGTCCGGATTTGCCGCACAGCACGCAACTAGGCGGCTCAGTGCACTCGGCGATGTTTTTGGGGCGTGAGCAGTCAGCTGTGCCATGGTCACCCAGGCACTTGACGCAACGGGCCTTCGCGTAGCAGTTAGACTGCGCGTGGCCGTACAGTTGGCAGCGGTGGCATTGCCCTACTATTGAGGGGCGGAAAGGCTTTTCGACAGTGATGCCAGTCAACCGGCAGACGGACTTTATGTCGTAGATGGGGTGACGCCCTTCTACTTGGTCACATATAACGAGGACCATGTCGTAGACGTGGTTGCCTCGGGGTTTGTGGAGACGGTGGACCGCCTGGACGGGTATGTTTTGGTCCAGGAGGTCTTGTTTTATGCGATCTGTGGTAAAATCGCTGGGGACGCGCCTTATAATGACGCGGACGGGCTTGTCTTCCGGGAGAGAGTAAGTGTGGAAAGGCACCTCTCTGGAACGCAGGAGGCGAGAAAGACCCCGGTAGTCTGAGACCGTAGGGACGGTTATTTTGATCTGTTGGCCAGAGGACGTGGCGCTGGTGAAGTGGAGTTTAGCCTCATCCATCCAAGAGGCGACGTCGTCCCACATTTTCCTGTCCCGGAGGAACAGGGGTGGGGGGGAGCGGGGTTTCTTTTCGGGCTGAGTGTCCGATGGGGATGTGGTCATGGGGCTGGCGGGGCGGCTAGGGCCTTGGGAGGAATTTGGCACCGCTGAGGCGGGGCGAGAGTTGGTGGGGGAGGTCAGGGTTTTCTTTACCTTGGGAGGTTGGGTAGAGGAAGAGGACTTTTTCTTCCTTTTCCCTAAAACGACTTCGAAGCCGTCTGACGATGAGGCGGAGGAAGATGCAGAGGCATCAGATGGGTCGGATTGCGATCCCGAAGCATCGCTTTCCGAGTCAGACTCAGCGTCCATTTGGACAACTGGTGACTCGGTTGAAGGGGAGGGAGAGGGGGGGGATCGTTGGGCCAGTGGGAGCCCGGAAGTGGCCGGTAGCGGCGTTTCCGGAAGGTCGAGGACGTCCGAGAACGTCTCGATACCTTCAACATCGGAGGTGGTGGGGTTGGCGCTCCAAAGAGCTTCTAGTTCCTCGCCATATTTCAGGCGGATCGAATCCTCGGATTGGAAAATCCTCAGGATAAGCTGGACCAGGGGGTCAGCCATTTCGGATGGTAATATACTTGCAGGGGGGAGGGGGGGCAACTAGCTCCTATCACAGCCTCTAGGAGACACGTTAAACGTGAGCTCCTAGAGCAGTCAGTCCCCTAAAGGGCCCTTCCCCTGAGTACTTCCTAGTGTTATTAATGGCGAGAAGAAGTACTCAAACAAACTCGCCAGCAACACAAACTGACTGTTGCCTTAGGGGCCTAATAACCTAGCTCTCCGGGTGGGAAAGCCCGGAGATGAGTAACCCTCCCTGCCGGGTGAAGGCAGAGAGGTGAGTGCCTAAGGCGTACCCTAAGCTTGATTTTTGCCCGCTGTCAGTCTTAATGTACAGCGGGGTCCTATGGGTCTTTCGACCGATCCGGTGCCGCTGGGGTCGACACACCCAGACGTCACCGGGTGCAGCTGGAAAGGAAGGGGGGGTTAAACAATGGTAGCGACTAGGAGTCCCCCCAAGGTCGCTAACCAAAGTCCTTCCGACTTTAGCCTAACCCTGAAGGGGTTAGGCCGGTGCGTCGGGTCCGCACCCACTTGGTTCGTTGACACCGTTAGGTTTCCCCAAGTGACCACTTGAAACCAACAGTGGCTTTACCCTGAAGGGGCAAAAGACAGCGAACAACTGTAAAGTGCGCTACGACGTAGCGGGCCTACAGCAGTCGTGTCGTCACTCGTAGCTGGGCTACGAGTGAGGGAGCGTAGTCAAGCTACGGTGACGTGCGTCACGCGTAGCGAGGCTACGGAGCGGGGCGGAGCGTCGTAGCGTGAGCGCTACGGCGTAGCAGAGCAGGGAGCGCGGAGACCACAGGAGCGTGCGTTCGCGACGGCGGCCGGGCGCAGAATCAGTTTCACCTGTGTATATTTGAAAAATGATCCTACTTATATTTACATTATGAATGGTACAATTAGTGCTTAGCCTACGGTATTTACAATAGTCGCGTCCGTCAGAGGGCGCCCGATGCGCCGCGCATGCGCGGAGGCGCGAGTTCGTCGCGCGCCGCGCTACTCGATAAATACATGCGGACGCGCCGCGTTCGTCCTTTTCGCGGGCTGCCGGCGTAGCGTGAGGATCTCTGCGTGTCATCGCGTCGTGTGTCCACCTCTGCTGCTTCACTTATCTTCACGCACGTCGTCAGCCTTGCGCCCAAAACCGTTCTTTTTAGAACGAACTTCTTATTTCTTTAGCAGAGTACTTACGCCTTTTTTCAAGGCGGTCTTCTTCACTATTTCTTTAGCAGTTGGTCGAACAAAAGGTATTGGTTATGCAGGTGGTACGGTAACGGTGTGAAGGTATTGTTTTTCTTGGTAAAGGTAATAATTATATGTGTGACAGGTACTGAGTCACTACAACCTGATTTCTCCGCTATTTGTGGACCGATTCTCGAAATTCTTTTTTTGTTTGAAAGAGTAGACTCCTGAGGTGGTCCCATTTTAATTTGGTGAAGATCTGGTGGTGATCTTCGGAGATATACAACGGAACTCTTCAAAAACAGACGGCAAATCTATCGTGATTGCTGGAATCGCTTGGATGTTTATTGTTTATACAACAGACGTATCATCAAGCCTGTATGCTCAGAGGGGTAGGCAGATGTGTTCAATATACCTAGATTTCGACAGTTAGGTATGTTAAGTTTCATTTATTAGGGTTAGGTGGATAACCCTATTATAATTACATGTATTGTTAACAATTAACCATATGGGAACAACTAAAAATGGAAAAATAAAAAACTTTTTTACAAAAAATAAAACCGACTTCAAAAATAACACTAAACGGTGTAAAATAACTCTAAATTCGGAAGTCGGTGGCCCATCAAGAATAAGACAAAAGTACCAAAGCCACAGACTTCCTAATTTAGAGTTATTTTACACCGTTTAGTGTTATTTTTGAAGTCGGTTTTATTTTTTGTAAAAAAGTGTTGACATATATGTCATACTACTAAAGAGAAATAAATAAGTTCCGATTCTGTTTCTTCTATTCGTGTGGTTATTGACTAACCCTGGTCTCGGAGCCTCTGACTTGGTTGGCAATGTTGACATCACACGTCATCGAGAAGTATATCTATCAGGCACAGTTTGTAAGTGGCAGGAACGGTAAAACTGTACTTACAACTCTGTACTTGAATAGACATTCTGTGACGTCATTAGGTTGGTACTGTAATATTGCTATTAGAATTTTATGTAAGTAGGTAGGTAGGTACAGGTCTTGAGGAAGGTTATTTGGTATTTAACATTATGCCCGCTTGGACCACGTAGAGCGTAAAAAACCACCGAGCGTAAATTAAGCTGTCTTAATTTACTCATAGACTGTCATACCTGTGACCTGTGAACTTTGAAAGATGATATGGTTTTTTTTAAATTAATATTAATTTAGTTAGATGTTGATTCTTTGGCAGGTATATAGTCGACTACAAGAAGTTTAAGCCCCGCTCTAAGCACACACCTGGCTGCGTGCGACCCGGTCTGCTGTGGGTGGTGGAACAGCTGCCAGGCTTAATAGAGTCTGCTGACCTGTGAGTCTCGTGCATCTGCATAACCTTTTTCCTTGGTAACTTCTTCGAGTCAAAGGCGGTTTCGGAATCCGAATCCCTACCCGTGTAAATACGGTCCGTGCATACGCACTAGATCCGGCTTCTGTCATAAAGACATCGGATGACGGAAGCCGGATCTAGTGTGTAAACTAAGCAACAGTTCAACGACTATTCCGGACCGTATTTTCACGGGTTCGGATCGGACGTAGTGCAAAACTGCTCTAACAGGATACAGCCTACCTGCGTATCTGACACAATCTAGTTACAGGGTAACATGATAGTCGATCAAGACCCATTGGTTATACCTGGTTCCTTTCAACTCTTGACTATCTGTACCGACTGTCAAGGATCTATGCGGCCGAGGTCAGGTCTCGGTACCAACCAAAGAGATTTAAAATACTATAGAGCGGGCATGTCAAGGAAATGTCATAGAAAACTTTGATCCCATGTAACGCCATCTAGAATAATATATGAATATTGGAGCGGCAGCGGAGCGTACTACAAAAAACTCATAGACTTGTATCCAGCAGGACACACTTTTTCGGACGAAAATTTTGTTCGTGATGTCCGGTCTATAGGTATTGAATGTCTTTGGTACCAACCTTCCATGGGCTGACCATGGTCAGAACAGTTTAGCCGTGATAGACCGGAGACCGAAATCGGTGTTTCCTGATAGCTACAACCTAGGGGTCTTCAAGTCAAGAGTGAACAGGTTCCTTCTAGGCAAGCGTGCTTCATCGTCGACCACATCATCGCTTACCATCAGGTGAGATAGTGGTCAAACGCGTGCCTATCAATAATAAAAAAAAGAGATCGGATGAAACCACAGTTAAAGATTAAATAATAAATAAATATTACACAATTATTACATTAGTATCGAATTCGGTAATTAACCTTGACTTTACGGCAGATTTGTCTCTCCAACTCTATAGTTCAAACAAAGTTGATAATTCGACGTCACGAGTCGCTGTGGTGTAGCAGTTCGGGGATTGCAGAAGTGTCTTCTGTTCCCGTGACCCCGGTGCAGGTCCGGGGTAAGACCGGGGTGGTTTTAGGTCAGTAAGAGTCTAACAGACACCTTCCCGGGGCGGAGGAAATCCATGAGGATTTTCCACCCTGCAGTGGTTTATCTGTTGTTTGTGCTGAATATATTTAATTCGCGTTCGGAACAATTTTAAATTATATGGGCTACAGTTAGTTGTTCCGGGTCTGTTGTGTACGTGATATTCAAGTTTTGTAAACGCAAACACGACACAGAAAAAAATCGAAGTGTGGGGCAAAGTTTAAAAGAAAATTCTTTGTAATTCAATCAGAACCATGGTGCTGAAGAACGAAACGTACTTCCCATCGTACAACATTCCCTACTTCCCGAAGATCTTCAACTTGAGTGGTGGCAACGTGCGCATTGCCACCTTCGGGGACTGGTTCGGGTACCACACCAACCCTAGAGCCAAGATGCTGAAGCAGAAACAGGTAAGATTATCAATTACTACTTTTTTATCTCAGGTTGGAACATCCTTATGAATATTATCCGCCCATGGGGCCTGGGGGATCTGACAGACTCTTCCTAGCTTAAAACCACCCCGGTGTGAGTGCTGAACGTGAGGTCCTGAGTTAAATTTCCTCGTTGGACATTATTATTATTATGTTTTTCAGCAATTTTGCAGTAGCAGCCAGAAGTTTGGTTAGATTGGTGTTGTTTATTGATGACAGAACCCCATGATACCTTTACCATGGGGTTCTGTTCGGGAGCGATAGGTTCGCTGGCCAAGCAGCGAGCCTATCGCTCCCTGGCCAGCCCTTTATGATGGAGTTTGAACATAACTGGCGAAATTTGGGTGTTCAGGAACAAATCATAATTTTCGGGATTTGGTTTCCGGACTTAGATAAGAATTGGACCATTGGACGTGTACCTTCAGGACCTGTTGGTGATGTAATGTCGTTCATTACGTAATGTATCGGTATCGTTGTTGCAGGCCAGTATCTTCAACCTCCGCGACATGTTCAACACGATGCGCTACAACGACTTCAAGCACGACCCACAGGCGCGCTGCGAGCAGTGCGACCCGCCCTACAGCGGGTGCAACGCCATCTCAGCGCGGAATGACCTCAACCCAGCTAACGGTAAACATCGTCTTTTTACATTTATAATAAACTAGCACTACTACAATATTGCTTTATTATGTTAGACATTTAGATGGCGTTCGTTGGGTAGGTAGGTAAGTACTGAGACATGGGATCGCATGTCCTCTCTACCTATAATATAGTATTATGACAATCTCTCTGGATTTATACCCCATCAAGTTACCCCAATGTGTCAAATTTCTATGATCGGTTTTCAACTTTATGTCAAACTGAATAAGGTTCATAATCAATTGGGAAAATTTAACACATTGGGGTAACTTGATGTGCTGGCGTCTGTACATAATAAATAATAAAACTAACTACTTATATAACTTTGTTTCATCCGGGCGGCCCTTGACAACTCACAAGTTTTTTTTCTAAGACGGTATCAGGCTGGTATTTTATTAAAAAAAAAAAAAAAAAAAAAAAAAAAAAAATATTCCACAACTTTTCACACAACGCCATTTAGTCCCAAGTTAAGCTTCAGAGCTTGTGTTATGGGTACTAAACAGCTGATAAACATACTTATATATTTCTAAATACATACATATTATAGATAAATTACACCCAGACACAGAACAAATGATCGTGCTCATCACACAAACATTTGTCCTGGGTGGGAATCGAACCCACGACCTCCGGCATAGCAGTCAGGGTCACTAACTACTAGACCAACAGGCCAGTCAATATTACTATTTGCCTACAACTCTACAAGTCTACATTATCCAGGAACATTTCCATTCCGCGCGCTGGGTCATCGAAGCCACGGCGCTACAGACGTTAAGATCACGAGCGCGTATCTCCGGACCAGCTACCGGTTCCTGGCCATCTGCAGCCCCACACACAACATCTCTAGGGGCATACCGCCTTTCAGGTAAGTGCAGCACGTAACTTTACGACTGACCGAGACGCTGCACGCTCTCATTTTGTTAGTTAATTATCTACCTGCCTCATTAACCTAGTGGTCGCAAGCGTTACTGCTGAGCATGAGGTCCTGGGCTCAATTCCCGGGTCGGACAAACTGTTATTGAGTGTAAAGCTCTTTAATACTTTATCCAAAGCTAAAGCCAAAATGTTGAAGCACAAGCAGGTAATATTAACAATTACTACTTTTTTTTTTATCTCGAATCGGAACTACTTTATGAATATTCTCCGCCCTTTGGAGCAGAGGGTCTGACAGACTTGTACCTACTGGCCAAAAACCATGCCCGTGAGTGCTTGCTGTGCATGAGGTCCTGAGTTGAATTCCCGTGTTGGACATTGTTATATCAATTTCTCAGTAGCAGCCCGGAGTCTGAGTCGATTACATGCTCCCAGTGTCTGGCAAATCGCGTATTTTTACTTCGATCATGAATAGTACCTACTATACTGCATCCGATTAGGTAGTAAACAAAACGTAAACAATTTTGACATGTATTTTTAGTTAATAACACAGTTTAAAAATGAAATGCAGTGAAAACAGTTTTAGATACAACAAAAACGATTACATGATCATTATTAAAAAAATTGTTTAAACAGTACAAAAAAAAAAGCCTTTTATTTCTTGCCAATTAAATATTATAGGAAATTATTACATTTTATTTAATAACTTACATGGAATAAAATTTTTGTTTAAACAGTAGTTGTATTTAATTAATAAGCGTTTATGTAAAAAGACTTGTCAAGATTGTTTACCTTTAGTTAACCACGTACTTGGATGGAGTATAGATACACTATCCCGTAAGAGAATTCATTTTAAAAGTGACACCAATTATATTTACAAAATTTTGACTGACCTGTTGGTCTAGTAGTAAGTAAGTACCCCTGACTGCTATGCCGGAAGTCGTGGGTTTGATTCCCACCCAGGACTAATGTTTGTGTGATGGGTACGATCATTTGTTGTGTCTGGGTGTCTTTTATAATATGTTTATATTTAGAAATATAAGTATGTATATCAGCTGTTTAATACCCATAACACAAGCTCTGCTTAGCTTGGGACTAGATGGCGTTGTGTAAAAGTTGTGGAATTTATTTATTTATTGTATTTAAATTTCTAGTTGAAATAAATTCTATTTTTATTCTATATCTTTCCCAGATGGAGTACATTTGACCTGGGCTCCCAAATATCGCATGTAGGGCAGCCTGACGAATGGATGTTCCCGCCTATACTACACGACTGGGAGTGGGAGTGAACACGACCTTATGGCACACGAGATAAAGCACAGTTTACTTGCACTGCGCTTGACCAAGGGAACTATTAAAAACTAGCGGGTCCGACACGTTGACCTGCCCGAACTTTGGTTTCGAACCCGATAGCAGCGCCACCTAACGGATCCAATTGTAAACCTAAACCATCCAGGGGACCAGGGACCAACGCAACAAAACAAAAAAATAATTATCCAATTTGGTTCAGCCGTTCGGAAGTTATGCGCGTAGTTACATACATTTCGGCGATTCATTTTTATTAGAAATAATTTATAAAACAAATTAAATAATAATATGACGTAGAGAAATATGTTCTAAAGGACCACGCCGTCGCCATTGGACTTGTGTATTATTAAAATACAGTGCTTGTTGGTAGAAATATCTAATCATTGGCAAATTAAATGTGTACGAATCCGCCCCCTTCTATATAGCCCCACGTAGGAATGTACGATTTTTGTTTTGTCTCGGTTTAGTGATAGCGTTGTACCTAATAAGGCAAACATTATGATATAATTTGTAATCGTCGAGTTTTTATGTCCCGTTTATGTACCTATTTATTATAAGTTTTTTAAATAAATCGTGTTTTACTGATTATACTTGTTGTGTTGTTTAATTAGAAATCAGAACATACTTATTAAGTTTCATAAAATCGGAATAAGTTAGGAGTTTGAGAATTTTGCCCGTTAATGAAGTTTTACTTTTGTAATGAAGAGTCAATCGGGGCATCAACAAAAAAATAATACTAGTATTTTCTAAATAAGCAATAATTTTATTTCATCTAATATACACCAATAAACAATGCTTATAATTACACTTTATATACATTATGATCTCATGAAGGTACTCAAATTAATACACACTTTTCAAATCATTGTCATATTTATATCCAGCTTGAGAACATTGAAATCTATCTGAAGAATTAAAAGGTTACTTTAACGCTAATAATGAATTAATAACACTCGTTTAAAAAAAAAACTTTTTAGATACAGACTCATTACATGAATAGCTAAATACTCATGCACAGTGTTCTAACCCATTAACCGCGTGTGCCGCATAAAGGTAAGCGTCCACAGGTCCGCATCGCACGTATCGGATTAATTAGACTGCGTCCACTGTATCGGCAGCGATCGGATTGCCGACGCGAGTATCAGCAATCGGATTGCCGATGCCACCTTCATTCGGATTTTTGTAGTGATCGTACGTGCGGAAAGTGTTTGTGAGAATGGAGGAAAGCGATGAAGAGGTCGTTATTGTTTGTTTACTAGCAGAAGAGGAAGAACAAGAAAAAAAATCTAGAAAAAGGAAGCATAACTTTTGGAGCGCGTCCACTGATCGGCATTCCGTATGGTGTCATCGGTACGCATCGCATGTAGGCATTGCCGATGAGCGGTCCGTACGGTGCGGATCAGTGGACGCTGTTGTACGAGTTTTTATACAAGGCAAACTAAAATCCGTTACGTGCGATGCGTCCGATACGTGCGACGCGGACCTGTGGACGCTTACCTTAATACGGCACATAAGTATTTTCGTGCCCCTACCGCGTATCCTATTTCTGTGTCAGAGAACATGAATGACTTTTTCGTTTTATTTTCGTAATATTAATGCGTGGTACAACTAACACCATTATTAAATAGAAATGTTATTTATGCAACAAAAACTTAAAATCTATACAACGGTTGCTCCTCCTTATTTATTGTAGGTATTATTTTATTGATTTGTAGCATTGTAGCCACGCTAGAGGCACGACAACTGATATTTAGCCAAGCGCTTAGAAGGTTAAAAGACTTATGAAAATATGTGCAATGTTACTATAGTCCATTTTTTATAAGAAAAGAAATTAAAATAAGCCTTTGTTACAGTCCCTTCAACCGATGTTGACTTCTATTACGTTGGTAGTTACATATAGCAGCTGAAGGAAACAATAGGTATTGTATCCGCGTTTTTGCTTATAATGCCATCCTTTTAATTACGAAATAGAGGTTAAAATCGGTTGATCGGACTGTAAAATGGTTTGTTTAAATTTCTTTTCTTATTTCAAATAGATTATAGTTACAAGCGACTTACCAAGATCCTGGCTATGCAAATTGCATTTTCAATAATATTGTTGACAAACTCAAAGAGCCAAATGTAATTCATTAAAGAAAAAAAGATGAAGAAATAAATTAATACAATATTCTCTTCCCACTCGTAACAACATCGTGAACATTACTACAGGTTGTTTCAATTCTAAATGCGAAATACTTGACATGCTGCTAGAACAATATTCTTCTAAGATGGAATGAATGAGTATTCTTTATACAAACTTAGTTAATAACAATATAATATGATGTAACAGTAAATAATTATTTAAATAGGTTTTTTTTATCAATACTGCAGTAATAGAAGAATATCTTAAAACCAGGATTTTGTATCAGATCTTTCATATTTTAATTATTACTAGACTATACTGCAAGACCCATGTGAAGTTGATAGAAAAATATACAAATGCTTGTAACTTACACTAAACAGTGCAAGTAGTTTGCAGGTTATTGTGACATTCATTAATAATAAAATGCAATTTATTATTAAATACTTCAAGCACACAAATGTACAGAGGCAGACTTAATACATTAAGCATTTTCTACAAGACAACCTTTAGGTCATGCAGAGACAAACAGTGGTAGTTGCAATGCTGTACCATATCTTAATTTTCTACAAATTAAGGTACATACAATTAGGTAAGTATAGGCTACTTATAGCTGCAATTTGGAGGAACCCTTCACTCTTATGATAGACATGGTGAACATTATGAATATAGAAATGCTATTAATAGTTAAAAGTTGTTTCTTATGTACAAAGACTGTTATGTATTTAATGAATTGAAACTAATAATTTCTACATCTTGTTAGTAACAAATAATAAAGCTTTAAAATACTCTTCGATATTTTGTATCTATTTAGACTGATTGAAAGTAAGTGTTTTTACTGGTAAATATTATATAGATCTGTCTATTACTGCAGTATTCATAAGTATATAAAGTATTTATTACATACAACTTACATTAACATAGACATAGACTAAGCCAAGATTTCATAGAGAAAATAGACTGAACCAGTTTCTACATAGAAAATAACATTACCACTTGGTATATACTTTTTTTAAGTTCTAGTCTATTCTCTTTTTAAGACACCAATAACAGTATATTTTTAAGAGTTGTTGATTGAGAAAAATTGAATAGTAGAGGACTGGCAGGCAGGTGCGCCATGATTAGGAGCTACACATGAGCAGCATGTTCCCAATGGCACCTAGTCGTGTTGATGGTAGCAGTCTGTGCTACCATCAACACGACTCGGTGGCAGCCCCTATGCAGTCGTCGATGCCTCGCCGCTCGACGGCCGACGTTGACATTCCAACTTCAAAAAACAATGGCAGTAGATGCCGCTTGTTTGTAAAAGCTCTAAGATTGCAAATAAACCATTTTAAACCCAAACCTGTGAATTGAAACCTATCTTAAATTGGTTTACAACACTCTATAACCGCAAACATGCAAACTGCATTACATAATTAGTAAAATGTCAACAGGGTTGAACGGTTTTAAAACCGATTTTAACTGGGTTTCGGCCCAGATATTGTGGTTTAAAATGGTTAATTATTTGCAACTATATCCATAATACTGGTAGACTGGAAGCTGCCCCTACATAAAAAAAAACATCTTACTTTGCCATCAAGCTGATTCTTCATAAACTTTATGTTATCTTGGCTCGGTCCTCAGCTATAAATATGAACAGTTATTCTAAGGAGTTGAGCATGAGGAGTTGCTTCAGGACTTTAGTCTGCGACGTTTCTCGGATCTCTCCTGCTAAGAACATCTCATCTACCACAGTGTACACCTGGAAATTGTTAATAATAATTTTTTTAGAGGTATTTCTCAGTAAAGGGAGCTTAAAAAATCAATCAGTAATCTTATTCATATGTGTTGGGTTTTATGTGTGTTTCTTGATGTGTGCGGGACGTAGCGGGAACTTTCAATAACTTATTTATTTAAGACTGAATTGAAAAAAAGGTATATTTGACTTGTTAATTACAAAGGTATGCAAATTATTGTAAAAAAGAAATAAACGTATAGGGACGCCGCGAACGCGCGGTCGTCCAGAGAGAATTTTGAATAATGTTCCAATATTAAGGAAAGCGCGCGTAATTCTAAATTTAAAATTTGGAGTGCTGCACGTCGCGTTGCGCGGATCGTGCCAGCCAGCATTTGCTTCTTAACATGCCGGCCGCTTTGGAAGAACCATTCCAACACGAAGAACACGATCATTGCATAGGTAGCGGGCAGATCTTTGAGAAGGCTCGCCGGATGATGCCAGAGGCTGTACGGATGTCAGCGACACGTGAAATCCATCCTTCCCAGGGAATATTTGTGTGACTCGTCCTAGTTTACATTTGAAGGGCGGAAGTTTTTCCTCTTTAGTAAGCACGAGGCTGTCTTGAGCGATGTTTTCACTGTCGACCTTCCAATTTGTCCGTTTCTGGAGTTCGGATACGTACTCCTGAGACCAACGTTGCCAGAAATGTTGCCTCAACGTCTCCACTCGTTCGTAGCGCCCCAGTCGAGTAGGCGTGGTTGTCGTCAGGTCTTCGTAGGCAGGCGTAATCAGCGGTCGACCGATGAGAAAGTGAGCTGGAGTCAGCGAATGAAGAGATAATCGGTCGGGTCGGAGGAGAGAGGAGACAACGGACGCAAGTTAACGACGGCTTCAATCTGTGGTAACACAGTTTCAAACTCCTCTCGTGTCAAGCGCGCGTCACCCAGCACACGACGCAGGTGGTATTTGCAGGACTTGACTCCTGCCTCCCACAACCCGCCAAAATGAGGACTAGAAGAAGGTATGAACGTAAAACGAATCTGATTTTGATTAATAAAATCAGATATATCGCTCGAATTTTCCAAAACAACTGATAACTATTTTTCAGCGCCTACAAAATTCTTTTCACTATCTGAAAAGATTTGGTATGGTTTACCGCGACGTGATATAAAGCGTTTCAAAGCTAATATAATTATAATCTTGTGTGGAGAGGCTACTAACTAACTCTAAATGTATGGCACGAGTGGTAAAACAAATGAATAAACAAATGTATGATTTTATTAACTTGGCACCTCTGCCTTTGCGGTTCGATATGAGTAATGGCCCGGCGTAATCGACGCCGCATTGCATGAAAGGAAAGTTTGGTTCCAATCTTTAGGATGGTAAATTACCCATAATCGGGGTCGTCAATGTCCTACCTTTCATGCGTGTACAAGTAACGCAGTTATGTACTACTTGCCTAGCTAAATTTCGAGCTCCAAGCACCTACCATTGTTCACGCATGGAATACACTAGAAGCTGAGGTCCTGCGTGAAGTAATTTTTTTTATGTTCATACTCGCACAACAACCTAGTAAAACGATGTTTGCCACTCAGCAATATTGGGTGCTTCTTACCGTAACTCAGGTTAACCGCGTTATTTAACCTATCACCTACACGAATTATATTTAATTTATCCAGAAAAAGATTTAAATCCACTAATTTATTTTTATTTTGTAACGATATATTATTTGTAAGATTGTAGATTAGTAAGATTCATCGTTAAATAACTGCTGTTGTACTACTAAGACAACACAGTAACTGATTACTGTAATTATTCATCGACTGATAACGGACCGGATATGCGGCTTCGAGCGGCACCGAAAATGTGCACACGCACGTTATTAATAAATCGCAACATACTTAATATATGTACAGGCTCGTTGTAAACGGATAAACGATGAAAAACGATCAAAGTCAAAGTCAAAAATTATTTGAACAGACTAACTACAAATTAAAGACGTTTGTAACTTAATTTCTGGTAATTCGGTAGGAATCAATTCTTCATTATTATTAGAGAAAATAAATGTGCTAGGTTCACGTAAGAACGTTGGACCGGTCCACCATACTATGCGAGTCTTATTATATTTTAACGACTCTAAGCTAGCTCCTCTTGTTAAGAGGTTAACAGGGTTCTCGGTACCCTTAACGTGCCGCCAAACAATAATAGTCAGTTAGGTCGATGATTTGTACTACTAACACGATTTTGCACAAACGTATTGAGTGAGTGTAGGGACATACGTAGCCACCCTTGCACTATGGGTTGAATCTGTCCAAAAATAAATTCTATCAAAAGTTACACATAGGAATATTTTAATTTAATTCTACATTATAACTTTGCGCCTACTAGTAATGCGGACCTATGTATTGTTACATATTATTTAAAGATTTAGGTATTAGTAGACGTTTTTGCGCTCGCGTCAAATGTAACGTGTAATTTTGAAGTGAGACTTTGTTTACGATAAACACCGTGAAGTGGTAAAATATAATCTGGTTTAGCTAATAAATTGTTAACGTAAGACACCGGGGACATGTGATTAGGTAAGTGTCTCATATTCCCGCATAAAGCTTACAATATTATTAAATTTGTTTATAATGGGGTGAACGATGTAATGTGCTTTCAATCGATAAAAATTGATTCCTTGCCGAGGTGTACGAGTCACCTAACCTATCAACCGATTCCTTCAAAGGGTTGCGCACAGAAAACCCACCGTGTGTTTCACGCTGTGTGGTCTCTGTAAACAATGTTTCGCAATAACGATCATCCTTTGATAACGCTGAAGGTAAATCAGTTAGTTCTTCTAATTCTCTAAACCTGCGAAATTGGGAATCAATGTGAACAAGATTACATTGTACTCGGTCTGTTTTAAACAAATGATTACTTCGAATAGGGCCAGATATGATCCACCCTAGTTTTGAGTCATATAACGTAGGACCCGAAGCGAGTTTTATTTTGTTTTTTAATAATAATTCCCAAAAGATATCCGCGCCTAAAAGTATGTCTATGTCAGACGGGATACTAAACGTGGGGTCTGCGAGCGATACATGTTTAGGTATACGAATGCATTCGCAATTAACGTTCAACGATGGTAACTTTGATGTTATTCGAGGTAAAACTAAGCATTGGATATCTGTATTGAAATCACTAACTTTAGATTTTATTTTGATTTTACAGGTGTGAGAACTTTCAGAAACGCTTTGTCCTACACCTGAAATATGAACAGTGGATTGTATAATCGGCAACTTTAAACGATTGCATAACGATTCTGTAATGAAGCAATTCTGACTACCGTTGTCAAGAAGAGCCTTTACAGTATGATATTGGCCGTCAGCACTAGGAACATCTATCAGAGCCGGTTGTACCACGGAACTGCACGTCAGTGCATTACGTTCGGAATGAACCTGCGCATCAGCTGTTGACATAGGACGCGAACTTAACGTGGACGCGCTTATCCCATGTAGTAACGTATTATGTTTCCCTTGACATAATTTGCAAGGGCCATACGAACAGTCATTTAACGAATGACTGGAACGAATACAATTTTTGCATACTTTTTTGTTATCAACAATGGTAAACCTATCTTGCACAGACATATTGAGAAACTGTGCACACGAATACAGATGATGATCACTACCGCATAATTCGCAAACGCGCCTCTGCTTATCCGTTGTTTGTTTACCTTTGGCGACGTAAGAATGCGTGTGATTAGGTTGACTCGATTGATTATAAACTTTTTTAAGTGAACCTCTAGAATGGACATTGCTCTTCTTAAAATTAACCATTGCTAGCATATCGGCACGGTTTTTCAAGAAATCGATTAGATGCTGTAATTTTATTTTCTCACCTTTTAACTGAGACACTAACGAACCTGTATACGTTTCCCACTCGCGTTCGGTGGTCGGGTCTAGTTTTTCGACAATAAAATAAATGACAACGGTATCCCAGTTATCAGATGGTTCATCTAAAGATTTAAGTGCACGTAAATTGCGCAATGTCGAATCAATAAGCATTCTAATCTGGTCACTCGATTCACTTTGAAGCGGCTTGAATTTAAACAGCGATTTCAGATGGTTTTGAACCAATAAACGATTGTTATGGAACCTGTTTTCCAGTAAATTCCACGCGTGAACATAGTTTGCACTTGTGAACTCTAATGCACTAATCACTTGTAATGCAGAACCGGTTAACGATGACTTAAGGTAATGAAACTTTTGAATACTGTCCAAATCATTACGACTATGAATCATGGTAATATACGAGTTTCGATACTCTAGCCATTGATCAAACGAACCGTCAAATGCAGGTAATTTAATATCTGGTAGTTTTATTGACAAAAGGTTTGAATTGCCACTATTTACTGTTTTATTTTGATTATCGTTATCGCTTAATAAACACTTCGCGGTAGCCATAAGAAGAAAATAACGTTCTTCAAACGTTTCCCGATAGTCTATCTGTTGTAAATCTATTTGCTCAATTTCATCTTGTATTAAATTAAATTGTATAAACATATCAGAAATTGACTGTATTCGTAATTCAAGTTCTTTACGTGAGGTGATATCTAATGAATCTACCTTTTCCAATTCAGAAAGAAACTTCTCGAAAAGCGTTAGTCTGCCTTTAAGCGTGCTTCGTTTTCTTTTTAATTGCACGAGCTTAAGACGATCTGATTTATCAATTTCCTGACTAACATCCTGATAAGCCTCATCGTCACTCATTTTAGCGGGTGTGAAAGGCAAAAGTACTTACGGTTTACTGCACAGCACGGACCCGCGGCGAAGCACAGCGAAAGGCAACTGGAAAACGCACCACTTTCCACGATGTTCTTCTATTGCAATTGTTCCATGTGACGCCTTGCGTCCCGCGTCGTTCTTATATTTGGCTCGGAGGACCAATGTTGGGTTTATGTATGTTGCTTGATGTGTGCGGGACGTAGCGGGAACTTTCAATAACTTATTTTATTTAAGACTGAATTGAAAAAAGGTATATTTGACTTGTTAATTACAAAGGTATGCAAATTATTGTAAAAAATAAATAAACGTATAGGGACGCCGCGAACGCGCGGTCGTCCAGAGAGAATTTTGAATAATGTTCCAATAATTTAAGGAAAGCGCGCGTAATTCTAAATTTAAAATTTGGAGCGCCGCACGTCGCGATGCGCGGATCGTGCCTGCCAGCATTTGCTTCTTAACAATATGCTTTTGTATGATTGTTATAGTGTGTTATATATTAGTAATTACACTAACTACCTTTTTTATTTGGCTGTATTAGACACTAGACTGTACCATTTTCACTGGCCTGTTGGTCTAGTAGTTAGTGACCCTGACTGCTATGCCGGAGGTCGTGGGTTCGATTCCCACCCAGGACAAATGTTTGTGTGATGAGCACGATCATTTGTTCTGTGTCTGGGTGTAATTTATCTATAATATGTATGTATTTAGATATATATAAGTATGTTTATCAGCTGTTTAGTACCCATAACACAAGCTCTTAGCTTAGTTTGGGACTAGATGGCGTTGTGTGAAAAAGTTGTGGAATATTTATATTTATTTATATTTTACAATGTTCTGTTCTGCGGTGAAGTTGGTTGTAGGAACATAGAGTTATATAAACACTTCTCCATAATAAATAAATTGTAGAAAAGGCACATAATGCTAGTGTTTAGCTTCCTTTCTTTATTTCAAACAGAAAATAAACAGTGAAGGAAAACATTGTGAGAAAACTGAAAATGCCTGAGAGATATTTCTTGAGGGCATGTGAGTCAGAGGCCCATGGGCGGCAATAAAACTCTGACATCAGGTTATTCACTAAGAACGGTTTAAGCAGAAGAGAAAATACATGGTCAAGCAAATAAGCAGTAAAATTTCAATTGCAACATAAGGTAGTTAGAATACCTATATTATATTTGATGAGTGACTAATACACCTGGCAGGATGTAATGGAATTTTTATTGCCAAGACTTGACTATTTAAAGTGAAGTATTTTAATTTACTGGGATATTTACCTTGTAGAAGTTAAATACCAGGTCCAGTTCACAAACATTGTGGAAGTATTCATTCAGGACCTCTACAAAGTTGTGAATAGCTTCCAAATAGCACAGGTTATTGTCGTTCACGTCCACGCATATGCAAAAGTACAGTCCCGCGTACCTTCTGTATACAATCTTGAAGTTTCTGAACTGTAATAGTATACATAAATTGAATTTTCATGGTAGGGTACGACTAGGTAATCATAGTGATCTTTTATGGTGTATTTATGCTTCTTACCTCGACGAAATTAGTGTGTTTAGCGTCTCTGACGGTTACTACAGCGTGCACTTCCTCGATGAGCTTCTGTTTCTCGTCATCATCGAAGTTCATATACCATTTTGCCAATCGCGTTTTACCCGCACGGTTTTGGATCAGTATGAAGCGGATCTGTAAATAATGCACATCAAATGAAACGTCTGCTAAAGAAGATTGTATCAAACGTTAGGCAGAATATGTTTAAACGTTTACCATTTTGTAGTTATAAAATTAAAATGATATAATTTGTAAAATGTAGCCGTCGACGCCTCCTCTTCCTTTCAATTTTGACAACTCTGATTTAAAAAAAATTGTGTCAGTATTGTTTTGTCTATGCTGCAATATTGATTTCAGAACAGCGTTCCAGGTTTCAGCCTTCGCATTCCCGTAATTTTAGGCAAATAATCTAAACTTGAAATCAAAAGAAAAGTTTTGATAAATTGGGTGAAAATCATGACTGTGATACGTTTGCTAATTTTAAATAAAACTAATAACTTAAAAACATTTTTGTCTCTGGTTTTGGACTGTTGCCATTTTATTAAAAATGACCCAATGTGGTAAATTTCAGGTCACTATTTTCCATTACTCAGATTTAAAGATAATATAATTTAGCCTTTGTGGACTATACAACGCTTCTCTAAAATAAATAATAAATATTAAAGTAGGTATTTATCGTACTCTGAATTATATTTCTTAATGAAAGACAATTTTTTGAACTTCTCGTATCTTAATTTGGTTATCTTTCAAAACCTTACAATGGCAACACAAATATCGAATTGTTTTTCAATTTTCCAGTGGATTTTTGACGTTGCTACTACTTGCTCGTTTTTATCAAGTTTTCCTCCATGTAGTGCTTAGGTTTCCATAATGTCTCTAAAATAAGTAGTTCTGTAGGGAAATAAACCATTTAAATCTTAAATGACGCCCACGAAAACCACAAAAACCGAAGTAGAAATGGTGATACGGAATAGAAAAACTGTTATGAAAGACGGGATTATGACAATGTCTGGCATCGGCGAGCCCTCCGTGTTCCACGCTCTTGTGGTGATATTCCTGGAGTTTTTCGCGTGGGGACTGCTCACGATGCCGATCATCTCGGTGCTGAACGTTACGTTCCCGGATCACACGTTTTTGATGAACGGTTTAATAATGGGTATCAAGGGCATCCTGTCGTTCCTGTCGGCGCCCCTGATCGGCGCGCTGTCCGACGTGTGGGGCCGCAAGTTCTTCCTGCTGGTGACGGTGTTCTTCACGTGCGCGCCCATCCCGCTGATGACCATCAACACGTGGTGGTTCTTCGCGATGATCAGCATCAGCGGCGTATTCGCTGTCACGTTCTCCATTGTGTTCGCGTACGTGGCGGACGTCACCACGGAGGCGGAGCGATCGCGCGCCTATGGGCTCGTGTCCGCCACCTTCGCGGCCAGCATGGTGATCTCGCCCGCGCTGGGCGCCTACCTGATGGACCTATACGGCGAGGCGCTGGTAGTTGCCGCCGCCACCGCAGTCGCTATTCTGGATGTGTTCTTCATTATGGTTGCAGTGCCTGAGAGCCTCCCAGAGAAGGTCAGACCCAGCGGTTGGGGCCCAGCTATCAGTTGGGAGCAAGCTGATCCCTTCCAAGCGTTGAGGAAAGTTGGTGCCGAACGTACAGTGCTAATGTTGTGTGTGGCAGTGTTTCTCTCATACTTACCGGAGGCCGGACAGTATTCGTGCATATTTGTGTACTTGAAGTTAGTGATGGGCTTCGGTGTAGTCCAAGTGGCAATATTTATTGCAATCGTAGGAGTGCTCAGTATTGGTGTACAAGTTGTTCTCGGATTCTTGATGAGATCGCTCGGAGCTAAGCATACTATCATGGTGGGACTACTGTTTGAGATGCTGCAACTCATGTGGTATGGGTTCGGCAGCCGTACATGGATGATGTGGGCTGCCGGAGTGCTGGCTGCTCTGGGCTCAATCACATATCCAGCAATCAGTGCATATGTGTCTGTGAATAGCCGGGCAGACCGGCAGGGAGTGGTGCAGGGCATGGTGACCGGGGTACGCGGGCTATGTAATGGCCTGGGCCCAGCCATGTTTGGGGTGATCTTCTACCTGTTCCACGTGGACCTGAACGAGGAGCACGCAGTGGCAGGCAAGCCGGAGCAGGAGAAGTACGTGCGCATGGTGCCCGGGCCGCCCTTCGTGCTGGGCGCGCTGCTGGTGATCTGCGCGCTGCTGGTGGCCGCGTTCCTGCCAGAGGACGGCGCGGCCAGCCGGCGCACGCCGCCCGACCTGCGCTTCGAGCTGGAGCGCGGGCGGCGCGTGGCAGGCCCGCTGTCGCCGCTCATGGCGCCCGAGTCCGCCGCGCTCTAGCTGGCGGTGAAGGCCGGCCGCGCGGCCAGCGTTTGACTCTCAGTGCTGTGCTCAGCGACAGCGACCCGTGCATTTACGAGGTACCAAAGCTAACTCGAGTGAGTGACCGTGATTCCTAACGTTACGCCGACGACATCGATACATTCCCGCGTCGATACAGCTTAATCATCGTGTTTTTAAGCTTTGTATTATATTTTTATATGGTTTGGAGTCGCCGCTGCGGTGTGTACATATTTGTCTGAATAAAATCAATGAAATCGTTGTTAAAATACTATGTTTTCATGTTCCGAGCGGAGCATCACACAATAGGTTGGTAGCGTTCAGTGCTACATTTCGTAATACCTATGAGTCACACTTGAACACTTCACAGTCATTATAATTGCGTGGGGACGTCAATGTTGTCATAACTTGCCTCAAAATAATCATATTATTCCACTTGTAGATAGGGTCAATACTTTCATGAGTAAACAATAAGTAGGTACCTAGCCAATTGTAATGTTAGATTAAGGTTGGCCATAAACAGGAGACATTTACAAAGTCCATAGAAAAAGTATTTTGTATTAAAATGAGAAAAGTAAAACTTATAAATAGTGTAACATCTGGAGAGACTTTATGTAAAAACAGTAAATTGGAAATGTTTCAAAATGATGATACAGTAGGTATATATATATTGGTATATATCCTATATTGGTAGGTAGTGTGCGCGTCCTCTGGCTGCCTCGACGCCGAGTTGACGTTCAATTCATAACTTCTAAAGTATAGGTATCTTAAATATCAATAAGTAACACTAATTTCTAGTTGTAAAAACTGATCTACTGAAATAGAGATCTCAATATAAATAAAGGCTATTAAGTAAAGCTAGATTAAGTATATATTTAATGTAACATGCCAATTTTTAAAAACGGCCGGCGTTGTGGCGCGTGTCACATTTAGGTACATACCTACCTACCTATCTCACAAAGTTTAATGGATGAATCGATGTCATTCTGCAGTCATCTGTTATGACTTTGACAACATAGGCACGATATTTTTGAACATAAACAGCCGATAAAGGTCGTAACTTTTGCTGGTTCGGTTATGAGTTTTATTCCCCCATCTAATAACTAGGGTCGAAGTATGTCAAATATGCCAAATGTTATTCTGAAAATCCAGTCATATAAAGTGTAATGACGTCAGTGATAATCATACGCTACAACACTTGACACATTATCCATGAGTCAAATGTAGTAAATTATCTATCCTTTCCCAGAATAATCATTATGCTATCAAAATATTTTTTTTCCTCTAAATAACTACGACCTACAAGATGTGCTGATTCCGGTCACAAGTTTCGACTGCAAATAATTTAAAGGCGTATTGTTCATTGTAATAAATAGTTACAATTTCATTTCAAAGACTATCAACTTTTAACCATAACCATGCATTACCTCTCTGAACCTGTTATTTACTGGTTCGCGGTAATCGCGGTTAAGATAGGTACATGCTTATTACAAAACCTTTTTCGAGGCACAAGCATTACTCGAAAATTGTATAACTAACACTTAGGTACGTACTTTTTACAGTTTAAAAAGCATAGACATCAATGGCGTGACATTTTATATTTTTTCATTGGGCATTAGGCTAGGTTCCACTGTTCCATTCCATCAATACGCAGGCATCAAGCTTTCTAGGCAAAGTTTCGCGAATATAAAATATCTTTCAGGAAGCTTATTAACTCTTGAGCTTTGTTAATGAACTGCTCCGCTAATTCGTGCGATGACCTTGCTTTTAATAGGGCAATCGTTTGTTTAGGCGCGTAAACAAAATGACGCGGAACTTTAAATTTGACTGGTAGAAAATGCCTAAGGCATTAAGTCCGCCTATGTACATTTGTGTGCTTGAAGTATTAAATAAATAAATAAATTTGTTGGTGTGTAGCAACTTGGCTTTTAGTTAAATACGAAATTAAAGCCACCTTTCTGTTTGAATGCCTATTGGTATACAGTAAGTCCTTTTACTAGGAAGCTAGATTATAACAGGATTCAAATAAGCTAACTTTAAACTACCACTGACTATGTCTCCATAGCATGTTTGCTAGTTTATTGCATATTCATTTCAAAATTAATTTGAACTTGAAATACCTAACAGATGTTTTAAATTAAACAAAGATAAAATTATCGCGGTTTTAAACCCTATTGAGCAATAGACACAACAACTGGTCTACCATCCAAAGAGTATTAATATTACGTCATCTTTCAATAATAATTATTACCCATTGTTCGGCTCGATGCAGCGCGTTCTTAAACCAAACCATAGACGACACTTGTTGTTATTTTCCTGTTTAAATAATGCTAATAATATTATCCTTGTTTTTATAATGTTTGATATGTTATCTTGTTCATTTAATTACGCGCGGAACTCAGGGCTTCCCTATGATCATTACCAGTCTAATTGTTGATCGTACGATGTTGACGGGTATTTCCTGGGAAATATGCAAAAGTGGCGTCCGGTCAAATAATTTATCTATTTAGAGTTTTTTTACTCTTTTCTTGGCATAATTATTCAAAAACTGACTTTATCTTACTGTTACAATAAATATAATTCTGAATCTTAAACATATTTGAATTAAACTTTCATTTCAAAGTGTCAAAACATAATTACCGTGGGTGTCCCAAACCCCGAAAAGTAACAAAAAAACAAAGGTCCAATATAATAAGTCCCTTTAATACTTAAATTACAATGAAATCATCAAACTGCAATACCTAACACACGTATTTATCATTATTAATTATATTTTTGTCTATATACATGTACAAGGAGAGTAATATAAACTGTGTCCTACGAAAAAATTGTAATTACCGTGTCAAACCCTGTCGGGACCTGTACATTGCTCAGTAGACCAATAGTTATAATGAATATGCCTGCCCCGACTCCCGCAGTCCCGATCGACACATTAGTGGAAACGCATGTCTTTTGTTCCCTCCAATTTAGTAGATAAATTTACTTTTTCTCCGTGATTTTTGAGTTTGTCACGAAACCGCATCTTCACCATGGAATTCATAACTTGGTAAGGGTTTTTAAGACTATAATATACTTGATATACATTAAAGTACTAAGGGATGTGCTAACTTTAAACCCAAGAATTATCGAAACCGCCGTTTCGTTTCAAATGTAGATAGAAAAAACTTACCGAACATCATTACCATGTATGTAATTACCAAGTTTTACCGTGTCTTTTTGACCCATGGTAAGGACGATTCTGACACGGTAATGTTGTTGGCATAGGAGTTGGTGAACATTTCTGAATCGGTATTTGAAACAAGCTGAATTACATTCCTTTTACTGATCAAAGATGGCAAGAAATAAGGAACTTTCAAGGGAAGAGTTACTGGCTAAGAAAAAAGCAGCTGAACAAGCAAGAAGGGAGAAAATCAAGTCGAACCCAGAAGCTCATACACTACTCAAGGTGAAAGAGAAGCAGAGAAATGAAAGAAGGAAAGAAGGAATGAAGCGAAACCCATTAATACTATCATTTTTTTTTTCTTTTTTACCACAACGGTGGCAAACAAGCTTACGGCCCGCCTGATGGATGGTAAGCGGTTACCGTAGCCTATGGACACTTGCAACACCGGGGCGCCACACGCGCGTTGCCGACCCTTTAAAAACCTCTAACTCCCCTTTTGAAGAACCCCATACTGTAGCCCTCTGAGAAAACTTCGGCAGGGAGCTCACTCCACAATCCAAGTGTACGCGGGAGGAAATTCCTCTGAAACCGCACTGTATGGGACCATTTCGGCTCCAGTGTGTGGGCATGAACTCCCTGTCGACGGCGGGCGGTGCGATGATAGAAAGTGGCCGTGGGCACCATATCAAACAATTCCTCGGAACACAACCCATTCACTATACAACCGCTAGAACACACATAGGGAGGCAGTCTCTCCTAAGACTTAGGGGCTCAATACCGCTTGTGAGTAAGGGATCGTCGACGAGTCTCACAGCTCGCTTTTGAACCGAGTCAAGGGCCCAAGCTGGTGACCAGGTGCTCCCGCCCAGAGATGACAGCAGGACTCCATATGGGGCCGAATCTGCGACTTGTATAGCAGCAGTTTTTGCCCCGGTGTGAAGTACCGCTTCGCTCTATTAAGGACACCGAGTTTTTTGGATGCCAGCTTGGCCTTGTCTTCCAAGTGACTTCGGAACTGAACGTCGCTGGAAATGTCGACACCAAGGATCCCTATACTCTTACTGATCAACTGATGGTAAGGGTTGTGTCTTGGAATTGTGGGGCCACAGTAAATAGAGATTGCTTAGTGGTGAACGCACAAACTTGTGTCTTGGAGGGGTTAAACCGGACTAAATTGTCCCGACCCCAATCGGAGACTTTCGATAAAGTACTCAAATGATGTCAAATGATGAAACTGAACAATTACCACCAAATCATGAGTTTCTTGTAGCTTATGGTGAAGAATGTTACATGCACAGGACGTCATACCAGCAACTTCTAAAACGTTGGAGAATATTAAAAATCAAGTGGAATCTCCCGCAATGCTGGCTACAGTCATAGACGTATCTCAGAGTAATTTTTACCTGACACCAGATCTGAAGTCCTCTGAGGTACCTTGCTGAACCTTTTGTACAGGACGTTGGACCAGTGACTTCTAAATCACTCTCAGTGATGTTAGGCATGTCACCAGATCTTATAGACGCGGCAGATCCCTACAGAATTGGCTTATAACTTCCTATCAAGTAAAAAAATGAACCTGACTAACAAAGCTTTTGACTCCAAAGCTTTATTGGTCAGGTTATTAAATTAAATACAGATGAGAGAATGCATTAAAATGCGTGCTCAATAAAACTACTGTGGTATCATTTGTCATTACCGTGTCTCATAGTAATCACCATGTTTTCAATTATAATTACCGTGTTGCAATTTGTCATTACCATGTGGCCTAAAACTTTGGAAGCCTATATCTTCTTCATTTATTCGCGTACAGGGGGGCCTTTAGCATAAATTAAATGTAATTGCTATAAGCAGTCAATACAGCGAAAAAAAAATGCGAAAAATAACATTTTTTTGTTTTATAAATTTTTTCGTGAAATTGCATATTTCCCAGGAAATACCCTGACAGTCCGGATATCATTGTCGCTTCACCGTCACGAAATATTTCCGTAGTAACCTCTTGCGAAACTGATGGAGCGGCGAACAAATCGACGACTGTCTATTCTTTCATTAATGTCCTTTTAAAAAGGGCAAACCTTGACACTCCTAAAGCTTCAGCCGCGTCGAAAGGTAGTTGGAACTATAAAAGAATTGGTAAAAAGTTTCAAGAACAAATATCAAAGGCATTTAAGTTGGAAGAGGCAATAAAATTCTTGATCGAAGTCGTGAAAGTTGTGCTAGTCAATCTGTCGAGCCTCTCTGGCCTCTATTTGATATAGGTATGTGAGGAATATGGGGTCACGCAAGGTTTCGTTTGTACACGCCACGGCTAGAGGCAGATACTTGGATAACGCTAGGGGTTTTAGAAACAGATAAAAACAAATAGCCTAAATCTATTCCTTTTTGGACCATCTTATACGAACAACAGGCATATTACTGTATATTCGGTGTTACGGTTTTATCAGGACACGACGGATTTGGAATCACTTCCATGTAATTACGTGACCGAATGAAAATACTAAATAATTTTCCTCGAAAAATGAGCAAAGCACTTTAATTTTCTACGCTGGTAGCTTTTCACATTCGATTGGAGTCTCTTACGTTTTTTATACCATGTATCAGCATATTCAATGTTTTAGTCACATACAATTGTTTTTAAATAGTGTTTGCACCCTATAATCTTGTATATCTAGATAACACACTGTCAGAGTCAGACCGTGATTTTGAATATCGCTAGGATTCCGGTTGATTATTCTGTTTAACGTAAAAGGTCAGGCTCCGTCAGCCAGCTAAAGAAAATCGACATTTCAATAAAAATTGATTTTATTCATAGAATCCTAAGTAATTTCGGAGATTATTTCTAGAGGTAGATACTCAAATATCAATCTTTTGCGTTACATAACAGGGTTTTAATCAAGAGTTCCATCTCAGTGGAACGACAAAGGAAAATAATGAAGTCTACTTGATCCCAGGTAAATAAATGTAGAGATAAGGAGATAAGGAGTCGACTGTTGTTTTCCGTGACGTTAGATCCTTCAGAGCAGTGTCAATGGCATCCAAGACAGCCGAGGATGTTCTTCTCAACGTTCTCAACATACAAATGTCATAGGTAATTCTAGTTAGTTAAGCTAGGACTTCAATTTTGCCCTGATTACTTGGGTCTGTAATCTACTTACATTTTGGATTTGCCGAATCATTACCTAATTAACTGAATGATTATATAACTTGTAATTAAATTGCAATGGCCGCCAATTTCAATATGATTGCACCAAACTTACTGATGCATATCTTAGTCTGCGTTTACGAATCGTCGCTCTAACAAAACGGCAATAAAACTATTCCAGTTTTAAACTCCTGTACTTATTCAGTCTGTTGGTACCATTATCGATTTAAAATGTTTGATTGCTTTTGTGACCTAAATTACCGTAATTTATCTACAAAAACCGATCTATAATGTCATAAAGCCTCTTGCGTTGAATAACGATCGGAAATTTCACATTTCTACACCTTTTCGTCGCTCGCAATGTCCTTGCCCTATTATACGCTCAAGTACCATCTCATCAGAACCTCTATTATGTTATCTTTTTTACAACGAACCTCCTTCCAAGGCTTTGGTTGAATAGAACCTCTTGAGAAAAAAATAGAACGTCAAAAAATGCCGGCAAAAAATTGTACAGCAAAGCGCTGTTGAATTCAATCTAAATGATTTTTCTGTAATTTCTAGTCATTTATTCAGGCAGAACAGTATCTTGGCAACTTTATTACGCCAGTGGCCTGCCAGAGCAGCCTCCCACACCGCACTTCTGCGCCACGTTAGCAGTTATTGCGTAATTGCACAGCAGCATGGCGACCTTGATTCATTCTTTGTTGAATTCATTTTTAACGCAGATTCCTTGTTTGAACGTTTAATGCATATTCGAACGATGTTTAGCATTTAAAATACTAAAAACGTATTATGATTCTTTGAGCCGTTTTCGGAGCATTTCTGATCGATTGATTTTCTATTTTCTAAAAAAAGAACATTGTTCGTTTTATTTCGTCCGCTTTTCTTGGCACTAGTTTAAAGTACTTCCGTGATTCCCTTATATTGTTGTAAGTATCAAATATAAATGAAACGATAAATAAAATGGTAGTTTTCAAAGTTATTACACAGAGATCACGTAATTTAACTATGCTCCGATAACATCTCTAATTATATTAAAATATCTCGACATAGCTTGTCCAGGCGACAAAAATTCTTAGAAATCCACACGAATTCCATATTTTATCAAGATTTAACCTTGTACGTGTATTTACTTGATGTTATAGTTATGTGCTAATTTATATGTGAAAAGTTACTTCGTGATTTAACCACTTAAACACTTTGTTCGAACACAGCTGTGGATAATCATTTATCCTGCCCACGTGTAAAAGTTTTGAGCCATAGGAACAAAATAATTCACATTGAACGTGCAGCTGTACGAAATACTTTAACATAATAATCATAATGATTTGTTTCCTGAACCAATCCAGCTAAACGTGACCGATAGAATTCGCCGGCGCACGCGCACTCTAGGTATTGTTTTGTCTCTGCAGGTTTGTTGCACACAGTATGAATTACTGGCATTGGCTCCGAGCTTATGTCAATGGAACTGGGTTTCACCATTTACTGACTGTTACATTGGCAGTATTCACATGCTACATCGTCGAGTGGCATTATACAACTGTTAATATTACTAGGCTACAGACGTCAGAGCAAAACGGGAAAATGAAAAAAACTTAAAAATCCCGGTAAGGAGGATTGTCTCTGGGTAGTCGCGTTGTTTCAAAAGAACAGGGTAATATTTTCAATTAGAGATAAAAAAAACTTAGCAAAATATAACACTGCTAAAGTTGGCCCATATTCATTACTTTTATCCTCCAGATTATTATGAAACAACTTCGTAAAGTTTTTAGTAAAATTTCGGCTGTACAAAGCAGTAAGCTCCGTCGCTGCTTTAAGAAAATCGGGATTTGTAAGCAGTAGATAATACATTTTCAAATTGCGGTAAAATGGAAATTAGTTTATCAAATTAACAACTAACTTGAAATGTCCGTAATCATAACTGTCATTCACTGACAGTGACAGTGTTGTTTTAAATGGCGGCAGCCGGTAGCACGGAACATTTTATTGTCTTAGTGTCATGTTATTCCGGAAACAATTAATTTCCCACAATCTATTTTATTCTAGATAGAACTATGCCTCGCTAAATGGTCAGATATGTTTTAAATAAAAGCGAAAAAGTTACAATGGTTAGCTCATATTAGTTCTGACAGTCAAGAATAATTTCCATTTCATTCCAAACACAATAATTGACCACAGAATATACCATGTTAACCGAAGGTCACGCCAGAATACTAAATAATATTATCATTGGATGGTCTAGACTGGAACTAATATAACTTGCTAACGAAGTTTAATGTTGTCAGAAACGTGTTGGATATGCTATCATAATAATTATTTTGACGTGGCTCTAAAACTTTCAAACTAGCTCTGTATTTTGCTCTGCTTTAGCCTTTAGTACGCTTTGTCTGAGAAGTAGAATGCTCAGTTATTTTGGTTAGACTGGAAGTTGACTCTATAGTTAAATGTACAGCTTGGCAAAAAAGAGTAGAAAATAATGGAGGCGCCACTGTGCTGTTCGTATGGCAACCCGTTGCAACCGAATAGCGTACTGACCTAATCTTGACACTAAGCAATTTTTTTTTAGACATAAAGTAACAATATATTCGTAACCTGTATAAGTATAATTTTTTAAATCAGTAAGTAATTAGTAGTAATTTCATTGAACAAGGACGTGTTCTCGACACGCAACTGATTACTTACCTAAAAATAAATATTTGGGTAAATACTCCTGACTTTACTACATCGTTTAGGAATTATAAAAATAAAACATCATATTGTTTGACCTAATTCTTTATTCCATATTTTAATCTAGTAAATCGTCCTCCAAATAGTCCACCCTGACCACATCCATGTCATGGCTAGAACTGGCCACAAACTCATCTGAGTCATGTTCGGGTTCAGAGGTGCTGCTTCTATCATTTTCTAGATTTATGACTAATCGCTCTATTTCCTCGTTCATAGTTAGTTTTTTTTCCCAGTAATCCTTTTCTGTTCTTATTACATGTTAGCACGAGTTCTTACTATCCTCTTCGGTAATAGCTTCGAATGCACGTTTAGCTGCTTCCTGTAAAGACGAAATATTTCATTTATGTCATACGCCCGAATACTGAAACGCCTCTCAAATATTTGACGGCTACTTAAACGTTTGAGAAGCTCTCATAGTCGAAATTCATATTCTCATATGTCATTTAAAAGCATTGATTAAATTTAACAGGATCTCAAATTAAGTTGTACTTAAACTCAACTCTGTATAAAATCCGTATAGTGGAACGCCACTTAGCGCTTTTTAACTGTCACATCAACTGTCAAATCGAGTTAAGTAGGTGATATATAACTAAATTATTTGGTAAATGAGAACGTGCTGAGAACAATTTTAAGGACTGCTTATTTAAGTATGGTTTTTCGAATTGCTTGAGTGGTGTTTGTGTATACCATTTAAATTTGAGGGATGCTTAAATTTAAGTAGCTTTTAGATGAGTAGGAGATTTGAGTAGCGTTTCAGTATTCGGCTGTAAGAGTATTAAAAGTAAAACATTTTGTTTACATACTGTTAATAAGCCGGATGTAGAAAATACCCTTTTGTTTATTTACTTCCGCAGGATTTTTCTTAGAAAACGCTAACAGATTTCCCTATATTAAATAATAGATTTAGATTTATTTTTTAGACTATGACACGTATATATAATAATTTATTTTACATTTCTAATGCAAACGATAAAACAAATAATTCTATACCTTGATATCACACATAAAGTATAAGTTAAGTAGAAATTGAATTTTCATTAAAAATCAAGTTACCAAAGTATCAATTAATCTCGGCGCACTATACCAGAGTAATGCAGAAAAAATGTAAACATAACCTATGTGCTCGACATTTATTGTTTTAAATTTCTAGTTATTCCTTATGCCAGCAAATTAATATAGCTTTGTATTCATCAACTAACACTTGATTTACCTATAATCAACAAAACAAACTCTTACATACCTGTATTATAAGCAGAACTTTAGAAAACATTGTTAAGTTTAGAAAGAATAGTTTGGGCCTCATGTTCCGCCAGACATCGCCTGTACACCTTATAAATAACCTCCCTGCCAGCACTCCGAATCGTTATATTCATTTTTATTCACTTTTTACGTTTATTAATCAACGTTTGGTGGACGAAATTAAAATTTTACGAAATCGTGAACTTTGTTTATTATGAGATGTCATTATTTTGAAAATGTTGCCAACAGACAAAAATTTAGTTCCGTTTCTACACTTTTTTGCCAAGCTGTAGTGTAGAGTAGGACACCTCTTTCTTTTCAGCTTTTTTTCACATTCTGCTGAGTTTATGCCCTGCGTGCCTTACGCCTTCGATCCTGTCTTCCTGAGCTTCATCTCCTGCTGTTATGCTGTTACAACGAATTCTTCGGACCTTGATGGTAGTATTCCTGAGATTCTCAGCATGTGCTTGGTACGAAAATGAGGTAAAATAATGCTTGTTACCTCAGTTTACGCTTGATGTTGGCATTCAATTTTCAAATATCACGTTACTTTACCAACGCTAAATCACTCGGTAGGTAATAGTTAATCCTTGCCTGCTATATCTAACGAATTATTTAGGAGTCACGTGTCGCATGAAATAGTGAGTTTGTAGCAAAGGCTGACTGCTAAAGCCAGGGTTTAAATGTGGATGTATGAAACTGCGGTTGTGACAGGTTATCATCAATAATAACCTTTTTATTAGGTCGACAACCCTCTCGCAGTCTGGTCTACGATGGCGGGGGACCTAACGGCGGGAGCAACGATAAGTCGCTGACATATCGTATTCCTTTCTTTATGGTCTAGTCAGCGTGCAGAAGCACTTTTTTTTTGTGACTGGGTGTAGCAAAGACATCAATTATTGATTTTTTTACCGCCTGTGCTGTGAGGTATCGCGACCGATAAGCGTGTGTTATCAGCTTGGAACTAATGCGCCAGCACTTGTTTCAGTAAAACAAGACCCATTCGATTAGCGTTAACGGAAGTTGTACACTTTTACAGTGTCTACATTGAAGTAGATACTGTTGTAGATACAAACCACGATAATAATAGGTCTAGTGTGTCGCAAGATTGTATCATTATATTCCGCAATTCCTAACTCCTAAATTCCGATAAAAGTTAAAAACACTGAGATAAGTTGCAGGTACCTATAAAACCTTAGAAACAAAGGCGTTTTTCTTGTAGCCTATAATAATATTATAATCAATTAATTGCCTGTGTTATGGTAATATGTCAATATTTTGTTATTTAGATATCTTGCGAAAATGAGTCCTCAATCTGTCGTCATGATAACCGAATTGTATTGAATCAGATTATTTAATCTATATAAGTACGAATTGGAGATATCGTAGCGTTCTCTTTAAAAAGTGCTACGAACTGGGAATCCCGAAATTAAAATGAGTTCATATTCTAATCAATCGTTTTCCGGCTTATTTCTTTTCACAATATTTTTTCTTTAATTCAGTGTTACCTCAATAAGTCACTACTCAATTCAGTTTACTTACTAAATTGACTTAAGGTGTTCGACAACAGATTAATCTCATGGCTTTAGGCACAGTGTACACCAGGGATGAGGAAACCAAGGTTATTGGATACCCGGGCACTTAAAAACTGCGAATAAAATAAACTGTTCTACCAGTCCAGAGAACTGACTCCTAAATCAGCAGAATCTTACGCTCGTCAGTTGACCACGCGCTTGCGATCAAGTGAACTAGGTGATTTTCAGTTTTTTTTTATTTTTAGGGTGTTCCACTTTAGCTTTGACAATTCTAATTATTGTTTCCTTGAGTTAACCTAAACAAGACTTAAATGAATAGGGGCTGGAATTTCCAGCTGATGCAAGCGAAATATGTTATTAAACTTAGCTAGTGAAATTAAGTGTGTGTTTTCACTATCGACAACTCTAAGACACACCTAAAGAAACTCAGAGTTTACCAATAATGAAATGTGTCTGTTTAGTAACCATTACCTACTCTAGTTTTAATTGCCAATTTAGTTTCCTCTAAAAGTTAAAGGACTAAAAGGAAATACAAAAACACTGAAGCAAAGGTTCATTCAACCGAAAATATCTATGGAATGCTCTGATAATCAGCCCGATAAGAATGACTTTACGTAACTGCTTATTTTAATGAAAATATTAATGGTAGAATAGAAATTCTTCACCTATTTATGGGTGATGCGTCAGAAGAATAGCACGCGATTATTTAAATTTTCGTATGTTTTGGCAATTAGCAATCCAGTACATATATGTTACTAACATAGTTCGAGACTATAACATAATTATATAAAATTACGTACTCAATTATAATCCCATAAAGACCTACAGCTACAGCTTACTTGAATTTTTGACTTTGTCATGTCCAAATCTAACAGAATCGAGTATCGTGCTCATTGATGCTTTTAATTATTGTATTTAAGCAAATAAATTAGTCGCAATCGCGAATACATTTGGTTTTTATCACAATTTAATTTAATACCGAACTGCAACTTGCAAGAAACTTTAGAAAAATTGATTCTGCGGGATACCCTGGCGCTTTTACCTACTGAAATAAATAGACTAATTTCTGTAATAAAAAACGTTAGTTAGACATTCAATACTTAGGTATTTAAGACACGAACAATATTTTCATCTAGGTTACTTTTGGTGGTAGTGGACACAAGTCGATTAGTCTAGGTCAAAGAGATTTAAAAGACTATGTCTTTGCTTGTAAAACACCAAAAACCTCGCAGCAGGGCTAGCATGGGCTGGGGATATAACTTTTATCCACCGGTTATTACCACTTACAAGGGATACAATTATCTTATCCACCTGCCATAGCACGACAACAGGGGGAAAGAGAATTAAGTATATCACTTTTTGACATTAGACGTGGATACTCATCCACGGCTTATAGCATGGCGACTAGTGAAAGATTTCGCGATTCGAGCAATCCCAATTGGCAACAAAACAAAATAAATATCCAGTACAGATGTACTAAAACGATGAAAGTACTTTAGTTTACATGACATTCTTGACTATTGTGTAATTTCATGAAAGTTTTCTTATAATGGCAATAATTTCGAGGACAAGTGTTTCCCCTGGTTTATCCCCGTGAATAGTTTATCCACCCATGTCGCCATGCTCGGAGGGTGGATAAAAATGATAGAGGGGAGTAGTATTTTATCCTCTCCCCGTGGAAAGAATATCTCCGGCCATGCTAGCCCTGCAGGAGTAGATTACTAACATCATAAACAACAACATTTGTTCTACGACTTTTTCGAAATCATACAAAAAAATCAACTCTCCATACAAAACTCGATCAACTGTTCGGATATATGTATGGAGAGGAGTTGATTTTTTTTTGATATAGTATCTTAAATCTTTTCGAGTAGGTAGGTAGGAATGATCTCATCACGCGGACAATGATTAATGTCAAAAACTTGTCAAATATAACGTAGGGCTATCATTGGCCAAATGCACAATCCGTGCGAAGCCAGAAAGGAAGAAAAAAAAATAACGTAGCCCAGGGCTGGACGTATTTTTGACAGATTGGCACAGGTTATAATGCGAAAGAAATTCGGGGATTGCTTCTAAGCTCATCACAGTACCTACCTACAGTTTAATGGGGAATGTCCGACATTCCTGCAGGTGCCTGCCAGTGACAGATGCCATATAATATACGTAGGTACCATCATAGATTCTTATGTGACAACGAAGATTTACAATTTCTCGGCGCATTTGCTTGTAACACGTGACAAGAAGTATGACGATGGCTTAGGTGACTCAAGATTTTCAAGCATGACTTGTCAGTTGCCCCACCCAAGACTTCGCCACGCCATTAAACAATAATCATAATAATCATAATCATAGTCATTTATTTGCTAATATGGGTAATTACATAAAGTTGTTGATAAAAAAAATTGCACAGACCAACCATATTACACCTCGAGGCATGCAAATTACAGGGCTTTAATAGAAACATTTTCTCGCAAAATTTCATAAATAATACAAGTTATATAGTTTTATTCGTACAAATCCAAAGCTAATAACAAAAACTGCATACAACATACTACACAATGTCACTTATAATACAATAATCAAAGTGAATATAATTTACTTTAGCACTTACAGCATTTTTCGGCCCGTAAATTTTTATGCAATTGTATATGCAGAACTGGTCCCAATAACCTGTTTTGTGACGTCGATCTGATAATTTTACAGTACCCGTATGAAGTTTAACCATTGGAGAACACTGACCTTGTTACAATATACTTTTAAAATGTTCCTTTTTATTTTTTCGGTTATATTACTTATCAAAATGAAGTAGGTATGTCATTAAATACTAGTCCTGGCTCCTGAACGTCTATATAGGTTCAAACGCTGAATCTCCCAAATAATTTGTCAGAAGAACATAGTGTACAAGTAATAAGAGTTTCTTTACTTATTTAAGAAAATAAATATCACAAAAAAGACCGTAATACTTTCAGACAGCCTGTTACGAACCATCTGGCGTCGGAAAGTAAATAGACTCTATGTAATATTGTATTACTTACTTCAATATGCTGAATTAAAAAAAAGCCAAGTTCAAAGTCTACGCTTACTTTATTTATGATGAAACCTTTTTGTTAAAGGAACTTTCCATGAAACTAAGACCTTTGTTAGTATTATTGGCGCCGGCTTGTCTCAATTCTGACCTACATGTATTGAATGGCTGTCTTTGGCTGCTACAAAGGCTTACTGCCACCGCCTACGTCACACTGGCGTGGGGTGGCAACATAATAGGCATGTCATCGGTTACGCAAAAGCAATAAACAGACACCATATTTATTTATTTTAGCAACACTGAAGCAGTTTGCGTAATTTTAAAAAAAAAGTCGGTAAATGTCATAATTTCTAATCTGCCATTTCTTCATGAACTTCGATCACTAATAGCACTAGATACAAGATCAGGAACAAAAATACCTCGCAAAAGTGTCCACGTTTAGACACGCATAAACAATTGCATTTCTTACTACAAATATAGAAAAATGTTTTATAATATTATCAAGTTCAGTTCATTATAAATCTTGACACTCAAGCATAAAGTTTATTTACAATTGCAAAATATTTATGCCTAAGTCCTTCTGTCGTCGGAGAAAAGTAAAAGGAATAAATTTGAAATGTGACTTAAAAATAAAAGCCATTTTTATAATAAGTACAAAAATATTTTTTCTAACATGAAACTTAAGGCCTAGAAAATAAGGTTAAAAACGTTTTGTTCACAATTTCGTCTTTACTCTATTTTGGAACTAGACGTAGTTCTTGGTATGACATTTCAATGATCAGAACACAGTAAGAATGGAGACGTATTGTTGCAGAATAATCATTTATATTTCTTATGCGAGCGAAGGTTTGTTTTATAATGGTAGCAAATAATTACATTTGACCCATTTTAAAAAAGGTAGTAGGCCTAAATTAGTACAATAGTTATTTTATCAAGACATTGCTATTAATTGTCTGCGGGTTGGCTCATAATAATCAAATCAACCTACAAAAAAAATTAATGCGTCTACTTTTGCATGCGATTTAGAAGTTTTCACATTAATATTATAAAGGCAAAAGTTTCTGAGTGTGTGTGTGAGAGTGTGTGTTTGTATGTTTGTTCACTTCACGCTCAAACGGCTGAACAGATTTGGATGAAATTTAGTATGCAAGTGGAGAGGAGGGGAAGTGGAGGGGGAGGGGAGGGGTGGAGAGGGGGTGGAGAAGGAGGGGGAGGGGAAGGGGAATGGGAAGGATGAGGGGAAAGTGAGGGAGGGGTGAGGGAAGGGGAGGGAGCGGTGAGGGGAGGGGTGTGGGAGGTGTGGGGGAAGGGGAGGGAGCGGTGAGAGGAGGGGTGTGGGAGGTGTGGGGGAGGGGAGGAAAGGGGAGGGGGAGAGGAGAGGAGTTGATAAAAATGCTATGCAATAGCTTTACCGTGGCAGTCTCCGAGTGCCACACGTAATTTTTTTTAATTGATAGGGTATATAAACAGATTTGTCCCATTTGTATAAAAACTCATATCTAATGAGGGGCCCTTGAGGAATTGAGGGAACTCTTCAAAAAATATAGGTACACACGTACCGATTTTTACATTTTTAGTAACAAATCAAGCATTTTCATTTAGAAAGTAACATTTTGTGAAAAAAAACTAATGAAAAAGACAGGCGACGGAACTCTTCAAGACATAACAGCAAATTGTTCGCGATTGCTACAGTGAGATGTCTATGCATATTTGCATAACATAACATTACGCCTGTCTATTTTAAAAGGGGCCCGGCAGAGATGTACAGATTAATGTTTAGATAGAACTTCTTTAGCAATATTGTTAAGCGATTTCAATGATTCTTTGAAGTTTTGAAAGACTTTCTTGGCACACGAAGAAACTAAAAATGGCGAAACAAAAACTTTTTTACAAAAAATAAACCTTCTTAAAAAAACACCGCCAGGCGAAAAATAACTCCAGTTTCGAAAGTCGGTGGCCAATAATGAACGAAACAAAACTAAAGTAGCATTAACCGAATTTAACCAACAAATTTTTAAGTATTAGTAACAAATTATTAAAATGATTACGATACAAATCTACTCCATGCATCTGCTGTTCAGTTAAACAAAAGTTTGTGCAAATGTTGGCGAGCATTGGTCAAACATTTGTAGCGGTGGTTTAAAATCGGTAATTTTGTTAAAAAAATGATATTATTTGTTAAATTTTAGCTTAAAATATAACTTATTCTTCATGTCCTTACTGAAAGTAAAATACTCCGGCCGAATAATTACGTTTTCGGGGATTATTTTTGCAACTGTTGAATACACACTGCGGCATTGTGGGACGTGTTTACATTGGCCGTGTTTCAAGCAAACAAAACAAAATACCAACCCCGGTTTCTATTGAGCTTATATTTACCGAGACGGATTTTTGACGCCGACCCGACATCTAGTGCTATTATTGATCGAAGTTCATGAAGCAATATTATAAAGTAACTAGGTATAACCTACGGCTAACCGTAAGATGATCACGTGACATTGGCCACTAAAAAGAAAAAAAACGAGAAATTGATTTTACTCTACTCAATAATAAAAAAAAAGGCTTTTCATTTCAAACTCGTCTTATTCGCGTTAAATTCTAATTAATAAAGAAAACATTTAGATAAGTCCAATTGATGTATTGATGCGTTTTTAAATCGTTCAGTAATTTAGACGTGTTTTTCGAAGTTGCGCGATTGGTACCCATTAAATCCATATTTTGAGATGTGGTTGGTACGCACGGCTGCACATCAAGCAATAGGTATATTTCCAGTATCAGATAAAAAAATATCTGTACGTGTACCTAAGTGTACATGTGCAGACACCAGCACATCAAGTTACCCCAATGTGTCAAATTTCTTTGGTCGTTTTTCAACTTTATGTCAAACAGAATAAGGTTCACATTCAATTGGGAAAATTTGACACATTAGGGTAACTTGATGTGCTGGCGTCTGTAGAATGTTAGTAGAGGTTACGGTTAAGTGAAAGGTCGACCGCATCACACTACGATGACAAATGACAGTCGTAATCGTTATTATTACGAAGTTCCTAGCTGGTAATTTACTGCTTGTATTTCAATTTAACAGCAATTTTACTTTCTTCATCATTAAATAACGCTTACATTTTGTCTTTCAAATAATAACGTATTGACATAGAAGCTGCGTTTAGTACCTAAGTACTTACAAATCTAGTGTCCACTTTATCATCTTTGTGTGCGTGAGGCGAATGTGCTCGCTGAACACTCGCGACTTCGCGAGCTGTGTTCTGACGGAACGTGACTTTTCGTACCTACTGACACGGCTCGCAAAGAAGCCAATTTTGGCTGTTTTAATTACCTCAGCACTCGTAGGTACTAGGTTTTTATGCCTTTTTCTAAGGTTTCGTCAATTAATGTGACTAGGGAATTGACCCCTAATGCAAGCGTTCCAAAAAAAAAACAAAAAATAATTGGCACCTTCATTTCAATGTTATGTAACGCAAAGAATTTAGCTAGCATTATTTTCCTAGAACAAAAACAAACGAAGTAGCGAACTATTTGTGTGACTCATACTGCTCGTACAATGAACGTTGACGACTAGGAGTGCAATAATAAACACTACATATCTTGACATACACACGGATCTATACGCACATTAGGTCGTTTCACGGATAACCTATTTTATCGTAGGCAGAATTTAACGTAAAATAAGCGCCCACATTAAAACTATGCTTCAAGATCTGAAATCAGATACGGGGAGATTTATTTTTGTAACATTCATAGCAGCTCTATTTGTATACATTATCGTGTTATCTTTTATTACAAAATTGTACAAATATTTCAGTGTGATTGCGTTAGTGTCACGTTTCTCTACCGGCACGACACGACACGTTTAACACCAATAAGACAGAAATAGACGTCGTTTACGTCACACGTTTTAAAGACAATCTGTCAAAATCTGTAACCTTTTTTTTTTCAACCTTGACATTTCGTAGGCACCGCGTTTTCGATTAAGATGGATCGAACTATTGGCACCATTATTACTATTGAATCAAAACTAAAATTAAAAACCCAAAACATACGTTGTGTAAGTACAAACAGTAATTAAATGTTTGTTAAAATGTAACAAGAACAAACGATTATGATAATTATGTATTGAGATGACAGTTACTAACAAAAAAGTAAAAGCGTCTTCAGTGTTCATAGACAATAACGCCAATGCGCAGAACTTTCAATGGCACTGGATTGTAGACTTTACCATTGTATCCTTGATGTTTCCATCATAGTAATTGTTAATTGAATAGCCCAAAAACTCAGTATTCCTGTTCCGATCGAAATATAATGTCTCTATTAGGCTGTACCTATCTAAGTATCTACACTATCACCCCGTGACCTTTGGTATAAAAATGGCTTCCATCGGCTGTATACAGTGTTCACTCAATAGGGAATATGCATGTAATTTAAATATGGTTCGAATATTTTTTTTCCGAATCTTTAATAGCAGAAAATATGAACTAAATCATTGTTTTACTTTTTAATAGCGTCATAATTATTTAAAATTAAAAATAAAAATAAAAATGCGAATTAAGCGCGGGAAATTCAAATTTGTGAAACGCATCACCATTGGTTATAACGAAAATTGACGTCAAATACTACGACAACAACTCAAAGTCTACAAAACATCAATGTGTAAGTATGACATTAAGTATTGGAATGGACTTTTTATTGGAAAACATAATTATTGCCGTGTGTGTTGTGAACTAATTTAATGTTCAAGTGTAATTTTAGCTTCATAGTGAGGCTATTAACATTTAAGAAAAATTACTGAAAGTGGTTTCGTAAAAGCACAATCTGACAATGTTTATTGCATTCGGGTACAAGCAATACCGGTAAACTGGTTTTCGAGCTTTTTTCGTGGTGAAATGGTTAGAAGAACGAAAACACCCTAAGTAATAGTAATAGGATCACAGTAAATGACGTAATCGAAATGGCGCGCGAAAATGGCGGCGTTTAAACCGCTCAAATTTATTCTGTATTTTAAATATTTTTTTAAGCTTCATTACTGCATTTTTAAATATGTTTATATTTTTTTACTATGTTAAAACGTTGTAAACAGTGAATTAAAAATATAAAAAAAATACATGCATATACCCTATTTAAGTATATTTTTACAGGCATGAGTAACTCGTCCAATAATATTTCTGCGACGAAAATACGAAGTCTTTTATTAACCTTCTTGAAAACGTCTAGTAAGAAAACAATATGTCTGTCTTTTGAACTGTCCGAGTCTTTGAGACGAATTGAATCCATTTATTTACTACGAAACTATACAATGCTTTCAAGACTATTCAATAGGTACCTACTCGCCGTTACCTTGAAAAAAAAAACTGTTTGTGACAATTTCCACGTTTTCTTTTTCGAGAATGAAATAAACTTCTTCAAGCGTTGGGCTGTAGAAGTGGCAATAGCCCAATGGCTAAGGTATCGGCCTGGCGATAGAGAGGATTGAGTTCGATCCCAACCTATACACTATTGGCGTGAGTGAACGCAAATCCAGACATAAGCCTATTTCGCTTAGTTGAAAGGGTTAACAACACTAATAGTGATGTGCAATCCATGCGGCCAGCATTAAACAAAAAAAAATAGCCAGTCTTATCTTAATATAATTCAAAAACACAAAAGTTGTTGGTCACAACTCACAAATTACAGTTAGCTTAATTAACCACCTCAACTCATTAATTTACACGATTATTCAATGCCTCTTCATATTAGGTAATTGGAACAGAGAAATACAATTATTTATTTGGACGCCATGTTGACTTTATGACTAACTCGCTCTTTGGACAAAATTTTCCCGTTTCGTTATGCGCAAACGTAGACAATGTTGGTTAACCTTGTTGTATCACTGGTTTTGTATCTGAGAGGACATTTAAAACCGAAAAAATATAATTAGGTATAAGGCGTTAATTCAAATAGATTGGTTTGACTACCTGGAAAACTTGTAGCTCAGACATTAAATAAAAAACTTGTAATTATTTTAAAAAGTTGATGAACGAATATAAAAACACACTTTTATTTCAGTGAATATCCTCTCCGTATTAGTATAGTATAGTATAACGGGCCGGTGTCCGCAACTCCACGTCAAAGCGCGTATTTTGCGTGCGGGTGGGAGACTATTCTAACCATCCCAATTCCCCGAGAAAGGCCAGCCTCTCCGTATTAGCTATACTTATTGTTAAACATCGTCCTACCTACCCACTGTAAAATGTAAATTCGAACGCCACGATTAGACATTGAAAGCTTAGTTTAAAAACGTCATGATTCAAATTTAGAACTCAATAGAGAAAAAGAATAAAAATATTGATTAAAAAAAAAGTGTGTGTTCGATTTAACAAAATATAACGTAGAGAATGCCTTGTTTTAATGGGTTTTGAAAAAAACATTTCTGCTTATTTAAAAAAAATTGTGTATCTACACTGTCTATAACAAACATATGTGCGTTAGATACCTACGACATGTAATACGCACCTGACCTTTAGGATACTTTATTAGGGATTTGCGAACCTTTAGGAAGGAAATTACCAATAAGGTCAGAGTATGTCCTACATAAGCCAGAACGTCCCCTCGCGGTATTTTTCATTTACATTCACGCTGTGTAGCAACACCACACTATTAACAAGAAGTTTTACAATGGTGATTCCCTTGTTCAAAAACTAAATTATAATTAGAGAATTGGTAGCTCTTACTGACTTACATTTTAAGAACAGGACAGATAATGACGGTGACAGATAATAAATTAGGATTTTTATTTGAACTCCGCCATGTCTTTGGTAGAGATGCGTTTGAAATGTCGACTATCTGTCTCATTGAGAAAAGTGAAGTATTTGAACTTCAATTGACAGCTTTTAGTTATGTCCGACCTTTTTTATTCTATAAGAGAGAAAGAAATGAAAACATCTTAAATAAAGTTTAGTTTAACAAGAAGGGATTTGCGCCAATATCTTAAATCTGTGTAATTAAATAAGTCATAACTTATAACAGACCTGCAGAATATATAAAACTCACTACGGCTAGATTTTAAATCACTACGCGAACGCCTGCATTATATGCGCATAGATATTTAGATGACAACTAGTGCCAATGTAAACGGACGTACGGCCTAAAACGGCGCGATTAGATTCAATACTAAAACATAAACACTAAACTCCTTTTCATACAAAAAGCACCATACCGAATACCGATACAATACAAGAAATCCGATATTTTTTCCCAAAATCCAAGATAATAACAGCAGTTTACTCTCAATGGTGCTGTTAAACTGTTTGTCGGGTGGTAGACAAGGCGAAACGTCGCTATTTAGGGTTCCCTAAGTAAATAACGTCGTTCGCAAAACCACAGGTGCCGTGTAATCGCGAGTATGCTAATACGCGGTGAACCTTTCTGTCTAAATTCAATGTAAATACACTTACCTTGGTTGAAGTGTCGCCCGTGTCCCGTGTCCTATTTGTTTTGTATGTATGTATTTATGAATTTACTTACAGTGATATTTTGGGGTGAAAAATAACATTTCTGCAACTTGGAAGTGTCTCAGTTTAACTTAGCTTAGATTGTGTAGTATTTTTCTTCAGGGTCATACAATCGCAGGACTAGTTCTTGAAACTTCATCATTTATCCCTTTCAAACTATGTTGAGGTCGGCTTCCAGTTGAATCTGATATACTGAGTACCAGTATGTTACCTAGAGCTACTGTCTATGGATGGAGGGTTGGTTGTGGTATTAAAATCGACATAAAAGACATCCCGCGGATTATCCTGTTAAATTGTTAATAGCTGCTTTTGTAGGTACATCCTGAACAAAGATCACTTCTTTCATTCTTTTCCTTATGCCGTCTTAAAAAAAAACTAGGAAACTTAACTAGGTAGTGTGAAGGCTTGTTTGTATGCGTTTAGCGTTCTAGTTCAGTTACGAAATCTTTTGTTTCCAACACTGAGCACATAATTGACCACTTTTTTGAACTTGGCATTGTAACACGGCCACCGCTGCCGCGGCCGCGGCCGGCCGGCTGTGGTCTTGGAAATTTACATAGATTATGACATGACTTAGATACTTAATGTTGCTAGTGGTGGTTCTAGAGAATCCAACAAGGGAATCCTGTTTTCGCATTACCTATTGTAGTTTGTCTACCTATTAAATTTGTAATGATAGAACCAGTTTTAGGTACAACGTTAATTGGGCCTGTAACATTCATTTCGTTAGGCACGAAAACAATGAAAATATCGGAGGTTTTCCCACACAAAATTCCCATTGTTTCGTTTCCTCAATGTACCTAGTAGGAACGAGTTTCCATAAACTCTGCCGACTAAATATCGGTTTAAATTATATTTTGGTCCTACCTACTTTTCTCCTCAACTAAACGCAACGCAATATTTTGTCCAGTAAAACCTCTGCGTTATATTGCTATGCACGCCATAAATATAAATTTTAATCATTTTACCTTCCATCAATATATACCAACGCAAAAAAAATGTTAAATAAAATGTAGGTAAGTGTTTATGACTTGTTTAGGTTTTTTTCATCATAGCCATGTTAAATCCAAGCGCTAATTTATGGTTGCTTTAAAAATATAATTAGTGACAAACAAATTATGATCAGGCCATTTCCTCTATAGCATTGAATTAGAAAAGATACTCTATAGTGTCAAATAGAGTGTCATGTATCATGCAAAGCGTACCCAAAGTAAGTCATTCATTACATCCCCATGGTCTGGCCTGACAATAATAATACATTATAGCCCCGCTCGCGCTGGTCGATAATGTGTTTTAAATATGGAGCCTCAACTAAAAGTTTGTTTAAAATTATTTCTAAAATTGAATTGTTTCATATTGTCTTACATAAGATGTGAAAAGTAGAGTAGGTATTCTCTCCGGGAGTGTAGGTATTTTGTCTTGGGCTAGCTTCAATCCCTTCCTCCATTTGATTTCTGTATTATCGACGCTCGATATTGAGTATTCCGACCATGACCTAAGGCTCTGCTTCGTCCCCTTTGTGCTTAATCTACTACTGTAACTACTCTACTGTTTATTCTTAATTCAATACTTACAATAGAAATGGCGGCCATGACAGCAGCGGAAGCTTTGACAAAATTGCGGTGAACGTTGAAAATAATTTTTGCTTACATCCTGCTGATTATTTGATATCAGCGCGATGCAATGTTTCGAAAATTAGTGTACCTTTTCGATTGCAGAACCGAACATGATGAATTAAATTTTAAAAAAATGGCAAATATTTTAACGCCAAGAATGACGGTTGAAACCAAGGGTGAAATCGTTGAAACAGGGTCATGTCCTTTTAAGTCATTGGGATGACATAGCGACAGGTAAACACAGTCGTATAAAATTGCTAGGTATCATGTTACAATATCAGTGTAGCTGTAGTACGAAAGATTTTTAAAATTATTTACTTAAGGTATTCAATTTTTTTTCTAGAACTTAGGTATTAAAAAAACACAAATCATAAAGTTGCAGGAAGCATGTCTTATCAAAATGGCCGGTTTATCTGTCTATTGTTAAAGAACCTCTGGACATCATCTAACTGCTTGTAGTCTTGTAGACAATACACATTGTTGAACTTCCAAGGCACCAACCTCAGCATAGTTTTAAAAAACCTTGCGGAGGTAGTTTCCTCAGTAAACTGGTTCATAACAAAGTCTAACGTTGTCCTGAGAATGGGGGCAAGTAGTGCCACCTGTCAGCGTGACCGTGAATTATAGTCGCGACGCGGAACGCAAGCAAATAATTTTCTATACAAAGACTGACATGCGAATTATTTTTATTTTACGTAGGCTTTTCAAAATGGCCGCCGTTTTTTATGCACCAAACCTGTTCCTGTGATTATTTTGAGTAAAAGCAAACTTACCTAAAATTGCGGAGTATTCCAGTTTGAGCACCTATTTATTGAGCACCTATGCATTAACCTATGGGAAATGGGAATACCTTTGGTGCTAAATGCATAGGTGCTCAAACGGGAATACTCCAAAATTGCAGTTGATTAAAAACATTTAGACAGAGATGTGTGTGATGTTTAACACAATAGGGTTTAGGATCCTTAAACGAGTGTTTTTTTTTTTAATAAAGAGATAAGCCATACTTTTGCATTTTCACTACGCGGCTTTTCAGAGATAATAAAATGTTTATTGGAAAGCCTATAAAAGTTGTTACAGTAGAAGCGCGTTTAAAAATGTATAATGTTACCGGCCTACAGTGCTCGTAAATAACAGGAACATGTGGAAAATCTTTGTGAAATTTTAAACACTTTTGGTGTTGGCCTGTTGGCCGGTGCAGCGCAATTAAAGAGTAAAAATGTTTGCCATGGTACCTAATGGTGACGCTCAATTTACTAGGTTCTGCTTCTGTCGGAGTTATTTGCATTTTATTAAGGTGCTTTATTATGCTTTACCTAACCCATAGATATAATTAGATTTCTATGACCTAACCTAAGTAAACTGGTAGGTCATTCACTAAGAGATTTAAAATACTATAGAGCGGGCATGTCAAGGAAATGTCATAGAAAAACTTTGATCCCATGTCTCAGTAACGCCATCTAGAATAATATATGAATATTGGAGCGGCAGCGGAGCGTACTATAAAAAACTCATAGACTTGTATCCAGCAGGACACACTTTTTCGGACGAAAATTTTGTTCGTGATGTCCGGTCTATAGGTATTGAATGTCTTTGGTCATTCAGGATCTTTATTCCTTTGAATAATGTACCGCTCCCGATATCCTCAAAACCCAGATAGCACTTGCGGTTAAAGCTTGCTTGATACACGATATTGTAAAAACGTCCAAGTTTCAAACGGTCGTCTCGTCAATTTAAATGTGATTGAACTCCTGTCAGCCATGTTGAATTTTTAATGTAGACTAATCCGCCATCTTTCGATCAATATTCATATTTCTACATAAGTAAAGAACGAGAAGTATTGTTAAAGTCAAGCTACCATAGCCAAACGTCCTGCATGTCAGATTTTCAATAACCACAAAGTTACGCTGAATTGAGAAACGTTTTTCACTAGCCTTTGTTAGATTATCGTCAACACGATTAGATTCGGTACACCATTTATCGATATCGGCTCGTTTACAAGTTCATTATTAGCCACAGTAGTTGCAGAAATTTACTTGCGGTAATATTGTAACTTCCTAGCTACCTACCAGTTAATTAAAAAAGTGTTGATAAACACATTAAATAACATATTTTAACTATGAAAAAGATACAATTCTATTTTAAATTAATAAATGGAAGTACCTACGTAAAACCGCCTGCACTAGGCACATAAATATGGGGGGAGGCACAGGCATGGCTTGCTTGCACACCATAAATACTTGTGTGAAAAACCGTCAGATTCTTTAAAAAAAAACAAGTCAATGGTCAATCCAACAAAGAACCTACTATTCGCAGTGCGCATTCGTCCCGTGCTCTTAAACAGTACTCATAATAAATGTAATTTTCTACCAATCAACCGAGAAATAGTTTTTTAAGTGTACGTAGGTACATGTATGTTCTTGATTGAAGGTTTCCAACCACCTTTAAATTTAAAAATATATGCTGTGGTGTGAGCAGGTATTAAAATCATCGTTAAAGGAATATAAAGCACTTAGACTCAATTCTACTTGTTTATGGTCTAACTAACAACCTCTTGACATTGATCGGCATTCTTTCAAGGACAGCAATTACTGGCCAAGAATTAATTTAAAATGACTTCACGCGGAAGATTTATTACCCGGCTATGACATTATTACGAAGTAAACGCGTGTCACTCTATCTTGGGCATTATGTCTGTTTTAAATGCTGAATCTTTTATCCATTAATAACTATATAAAAATAAGTCGGGTTTTCCTTCCTGACGATATAACTCCAGAACGCAGGAACCGATTTGCACGGTTTTGCATTCGTTGGAAAGGTCTCGGGCTCCGTGAGGTTTATAGCAAAGAAAATTCAGGAAAAATAACAATAAATTACATTATTAGAGCTAAAATACTAATAAAAATAAATTAAGTTACATAAATCAGATGCAACCTTCATAGTCACTATGAAAAATTATGACACAAAATTAGAGAAAAGTAAATGACAGATTGACAACTGACATAATGTCAGGCAAAAAGTAAATATTGAAAAGTATTGTGTTCACTGTGAAATTGTGAAAAAAAAAGTAAAAAAAATAAGTTATTCGTTTCCTAACATTTCAATTGGAAACCATCAAATCCATAACGTGTATTGTGCAATTTTTTATTGAATTTCAACAGCAGGCATTTGTCTTTAAGGTGGTAAGTTGAACTGTGTAAATTATGTCGATCGTGCATAGTTAGGTAATAAAAATAATATTAATAATCTTCTTCTTTAATATATAAAATTTTCGTGTCACAATGTTCGTTCACATACTCCTCCGAAACGGCTTGACCGATTCTCATGAAATTTTGTATGCATATTCAGTAAGCCTGAGAATCGGCTACTATCTATTTTTCTAACCTCTAAGTGATAAGGGGTGTTCACCCCAAATTTGTATTTTTTATTTTTTTGATATATTTTTTTATTATTATTTTTATTAAGTATGTGGCATCAAAAAATACATACAGCTCTAAATTTGCACTTTTTTATCACCAACCCTTGATTTTTAATAGTCATTTTCATAATTTTATCATTTTCTATCCCGCTCGATAACATCAATTATTATCACTTGGTAAGTTATCCCCTCCATGGTGTCACTTCTCACCCTGTAAACAGCACGGAGTAGGGATGTTACCTCTACAGTTTTCGGCTATTATTTATTAGTGTTTATGCTTCAAGCGTAGTAGTTAAACATTTTTACTATCTCAGTGTAACTCTCATATCAAATATATTCTCGAGTAACTTTATTATTTATTTATTAATCTATAATATAAAAATGAGTCGCAAAATGTGTTGGTAAGCGCATAACTCAACAACGCCTGGACAAATTTGGCCAATTCTTTTTTTTATTGTTCGTTGATGTTCAAAGATGGTTTTTACGGCGACAAAAAATCCAATAGTTGCCGGAAAAACCCTAAAACAGACCTTTCTTTTTCCCATAGAAACGTTTTCTAACTAAAATGAGCTTTATTGCTATTTTATAAAGTTCATATTGAATTACAAGCACTCACTGTTGTTTAAACAATGTAGGTATGTTCCTAACGTCTAAGAGTCAATTTGCACATTAAAAGATATACGGAGCAATCATAACCAATTTGGTGGTGCAAAGATTTTATTAGCAGGAGATTTTTGTCAAACATTGCCAGCTGATGAACTCAATGCATGTCTAAAGTCCTCCAATTGTGAAAACATGTCAAAGTATTTCATTTAAGCAAGAATATGCATGTCGAATTGCAAAATGACCAATCTGGAAACATATTCTCATAAACAACTCATTGACATTGGTAGTGGCAAATTTCCTATAGACATGTTGACTGGCTGCATTAACATTTCTCAAAGTTTTTGTCAGTTAACTCGATCAAAAGATGAACTTATCCAGAAGGTGTTTCCAGGTGTTTCTCAAAATTACAGGAACCATGATTGGTTGAGCGAACGAGCTATATTGACTGCAAAAAACATAGATGTAAATGAATTAAATTTAAAAATGCAAGAACAAATTACCGGCGAATCGAGGATATATAAATCAGTTGATTCGGCTACTAACCAAGATGATGTAGTGAACTATCCACCAGAATTTTTAAACTCGCTGGATTTGCCAGGATTGCCACCTCAATCTTCAATTAAAGGTTGGATCGGTAGTTATAATGTTGCGAAATATCAACCAACCGCGTCTTTGCAACTGCACACGGTTAGCGATAAAAAAATTACTAAACAACGTGATAGAAGCAACTATACTGAAAGGAAAGTATAAAGGAGAAGACGTTCTCATACCGCATATCTCAATTATACGGAATGATGTGCCGTTTGACTCTAAACGACTACAGTTTCCAGTTCGGCTTGGTTTTGCTATGACCATAAACAAGTCCCAGGGGCAATCATTAAGTGTTTGTGGTATTAATCAGGAAAACCCATGTTTCTCACATGGTCAATTGTATGTTGCCTGTTCCCATCCCCAAAACCATCAGATTTGTTTGTCTATATGCGCCAGATAATCAAACAAAAAACATCGTATATCACAAAGCACTACAATGAAAATAAAACTGTTTTTTGTTAATAATTATGATTCACATGATTAACAATAACGGGATTACTTATTTTAAAATGCTTATATATGTTTTATTTAATTATATTTCTTATTCACAACGCCCTATCACCAGGGTGACGGTTCTGTTTAGGAGATTTTTTTGCCCCGACAATAAAATATAAAGGAACAAAAAAATGTCACATTACAAATCATTTTGACAGGAATTTATTGCAATTTAATTAGGCAGTACGAAGTCTGCCGGGTCAGCTAGTCCATTAATAAAAAAATAAAATTGATTCTGAAATCTTTAAACAGGAAATTAGAATATAATTTATACAGGAAAATAAATGTAAATAGGTAATAACCATACCTATTTTATCGTACATTACAGGTACAACACAATCTCGACCGAAATAATTAGAATTAATTTATACACAATTTACATTATTATTTGCTCTTTTAATTCCTTCAAATTTAACTGATAACACAAATGATGTGCTTTTAGTAAGTTAATCTATCCTTTATCTATGTAGACATAACGTTCTAGCAACATCACAGCTGTTATTGTGTGCTAGAGTGCTTAAATTCTATCGGTAGTCTAAATGAAATTATGTCTCGACTGGCGTTGGCGTGATGACAGACAAACAGTCCAAGCTGGCTTGGATGACATCACTGGCTAATTACCCAGAGCGCATGGGGTTGTATCGAGGTCACAGCGATGTATCGAAAATTCGAAATGCGGTCCACTTGATAAAAGCGCATGTTGTAGGCGGATTAGTAACTGCATACAACGTAGACGTACGAATACATAATAATATAAAACTACATTACAGTTTAATACCAGGTTAGTTACTAACCACACGATAAGAAGAAGACAGTTTAATACATTTTGTAACGTTGATTCAAGCAATTTGTTTTTCTAACCGCATCTTTTATTCATTTCCGAAATTACTTGTGGCGTCAGTGTTTGCAATCAATTCAAATTCAGAAGCCAATTTGATTCGGACCATCTAGTCTTTCACTCGACAAAATCTGGAGCCAGCACAATTTCCATGTAAGATGGAATATAATGTCTAATGGAGGACCTTGAATAGGAAACGGTATCGCTTTGGAACCTTGAGCACTCTTTCTCCATTCCTTGAACACTAACAGCTTTGAGTATTTGAAATAATAAGTAAATTATTTCTTCAGATGTTAACCTTCATTTAAACCTTGAACCTTGACCACTCTTTCTCCATTCCTTGAACACTAACAGCTTTGAGTATTTAAAATAATAAGTAAATTATTACTTCAGATGTTAACCTTCATTTAAACCTTAGCCCAATTACTTAGCCCTCAAGGATGGCTTGCAGTCATAAGCTCCGAGTTTCTCAGCAACAAAACAAAAGTACAAAATAACGAACGAAACCGGTTGAGGAGCAAATCCGGATTGTCTACTCGACGCCTTGCAGTTGTAGCGTAAAAATGGTAAAATTGCTTTGCAGTTTCGACTGCAAAAGAAATTTATTTCATTTATATTAGGTACTTTTCGCGACGGCAATGCTGAAATTATACTTTCTATTCGAAGCTTCGTTTAAGTCTTAAGGTCTGAAGCCTCTGTATTTCAAAATTTACGCAGACTTTCAAGCTACAAGTCAATTTGTCACAAGCCAAACCCCGTATTCTCAATAGAAATAAGATTTATTATCAATCAGGATAAAGGGATCACATTCCAGCGCCGTAATTAATGGTAGGGCCAACGATTTATGTCTTGAGATTTCAAGACTATTTCAAACATTGAATTAATTTAAATGAAGTGAAATGGTACATACCTATTTTAAACGTAGATGATCTCCTGCTGACCTACCTCAAAACCGGCCCTTAAATAAATATTTTGATGGGCCTAAATCGGCCTAATAATATCTCCCACAGTCTCACATCACATCATTCAAGTCGTTGTAATGTTATGCAAATTTATATACTGGGCAGTGATCTTGAGAGGCAATGTTGTGAGAAATACAGTTTGACTATTATAATTATAACTCATTTAAATAAAAACAAGATTTGATCAACATAGCGTCGCTTCGTAAATTCTTTTTATAAAATGTCTCTTGAATCGTCGAATCATTCGATATTTTTGTGTGATGTAAGCTCCGCTTTATCTGTTATTTTTAATCTATGCTGTTTCACGCGGTGTTTTATGGTTGTCTTATTTGTTTAATTTAGAACGTTGACCTCCTTTGAGCTTCTCTGTTAAAATGAGAACCTGAGTGTGATACAAGAAGGTTGAATATTTCAGTTTAGTTGTAAGATTTTTTTTTGCTTTTGTAATTTTAAAATATTTTAAGCCTAACTTGCGTGTTGTTTTAAGCTTCCACTACCTACTTATACCTACTTAATTTTAATTGTGAAATTAGCTTTTTTACGACTGTTAGTATTCTAAATATTCAAGGAACATGCATTTTATATCAACTTCTATAAACGGTAATACTGGTTTAATATCTCTCATGATCAACTATGTATGACCAACGGGTAATTCTCATGACATTGACAGTGGAAACCTGTTTGTGAGAGGAATGTGTGAATTATTTGTGTGGCGTACACAACAGCCAGCGCAGTAATCGAACGAGAATCAAAATCAATGTATCACTTACGTCTCCTTAATATTCAACAAAGTGATGACAAAATAATGTTTAATTATTATGCTATCGGACACGACTAAAAGTGCATATTTATCGTTGTTACGTAATATTTTTTCCAGTGTTTCTGGTAAAATGTGCTCGCCATTTTATTACTGTGTGGTCCCATGCAGGGTGAGCTTTCAAAAGCTATAACAAGGATGTAAAATGTGTATCTATTATTTTTGTGTAAATAAACTGTATGTAAGATAACTTTGTTTCCTATAAGGTAAGTGTTGAAAACATTCACATTTTAATTATGTTGAAAAAAATAGCGTTCAGTTGGGAGTGTTTAACAAAAGGTGTGTACTTATTTGTGACTGTACTAAATTAGGGTTAATTAGAGGATTGTGACTCTGTCAACTAACTGACATTGACAGTTTAGAATGTCAAAAGGCTCAACACACACGTTCGTATCATCACAAATGAGTGAACACCACATTTCATCTTATTGTGCTCTATGTAGTTAAGATCCTATTGTAGCTAAATAGGTCCCCGAACGTAAATTAATTTATATTGAACTGTAAAATAGTGAGATAAATATAATAATTATGTAGAATTATTTTTAATATTAAATGTATATACTAGATTGGATCGAGCGGCAGACGACTGTGTCGGCAATGAAGATTGGAAATATTTCTAGATTAGTCCTAACAAGCCCACTTGATGCGCCAGCCGAGTCACGCTATTGGGGATAGCGAGGCTGCGTACATATCTATCACACTAGTACACTTCGTTATTGACTTTAAAGAGCCCAGTCTTAACGCATTTATGGTAAAATTGGGAGATAAATTCCCATTGTATCATTGTTGTATTGTATTGTCTATCAGAATCTGCCGCTTGCTCCGAAGCTCCGTTGTGATCGCTAAACGTATTTTTGTTAATGAGTGTAATGCTGCACATTATAATGAAACCAACCTTCCATTGAAACCTGCGTTGGCTTCCAATACAGCAAAACATCTTTCATCCACATTGCAGTTTAATCTTTTTCTTGTTATCACAGCAAAGATATTTTGCAAATTATTATTTCTACACTCGATTTTCTGCGGCGATATTCAGGTGTAATATTGACAAAGCATAATATTTGACTGTCGGGAAAGGCAGGCACTTCATAAATTAAGAATTAATCGACTTTCCATCTTCTGCCGCCCACGTTAAATATTTTGAAATTCGTTTCTCATTTTTTTCACGGCATTATATGTTATAAATGACTGACTGGCCTGTTGCTCTAGTAGTTGGTGACCCTAACTGCTATGCCGGAGGTCGTGGGTTCGATTCCCACCCAGGCCAAAAGTTTGTGTGATGAGCACGATCATTTGTTCTGTGTCTGGGTGTAATTTTTCTATAATATGTATGTATTTAGAAATATATATATGTATGTTTATCAGCAGTGCTGTTTAGTACCCATAACACAAGCTCTCAAGCTTAACTTGGGACTAAAATGGCGTTGTGTGAAAAGTTGTGGAATATTTATTTATTTATTTACAAATATTTTTTTTAAGGTAGCGTCGTGATTTACAAATTAATAGTAGGTACCTAGTTGGAATAATTATGACGAACGATACTTCATAACATTTATTTTAACCTTAACAAAAGAATACAGAATTGCAAATGGCGTGTCCCTAGATAACATCTGGAAGTTGCAAGCCACGCGAATCATGTCGGAAAGTATTAACTCGAACTTGCACCGCCTCGCTTTTCCGACGGCCGGGCCACGACCTTAGTAACACAATGTGACCATACATAATCTGTGCAACCCTGAACTGTGCAAGCCGATATTCGTGCTATTGTACAGATAACAAGATAGGTAATATTCATCTTTCAAAGCCTTTTACGGCATTTCTACGAGAAATTTTACCTTGAACAGAGTATAAAAAGATTTTCTACGTCATAAATTCCGAAGTATTTAGTTAACTGCCCTTCTGCACTACGTACCTAAAGAGCAGTGTCGTATCGTTTTACGTCATCATAACGGCAAATTAATGGTAATTTTAAACAAACGATATTTCCTTTGCTCTACTTACGCTTCGTCTATGTAGGACTTGTAGGAGCGAAATTCTTGTAAAAATATAACTTTTTTATGTTATCTGGCTAACTCATGTCATCTCATGCCTTAACTAACGTTTGGTCGTTGGGATGAGTTGATTTTCGATATCGCCGCAGAAATATCTTGTGCAGAATATTACAACTCCATTACTTTTCATGATTGATTTTTTTTATGAAAAGAAAGAAAAAAATATGTACCTATGGTTTCAACAACCGTTTATGTATTTTAGTTAAGTTTCAATGATTTTTCTTTGCTCTACTTAGATATAACAATGCTTGGTTTTATTACTTGTTTTTTTTTTATAAAATGCCAAACTGTAGTAAACCTAGTGTAATTACCTATACCTAAATAATATCAAGTATTATTATACGTAGGCAATTCAGTATCATAAAGGTGGACTGTTTGATATGGTCAATTAACTCCATTGTGGCACATAAATGGGCAACTGATGATCATATACTATCTGTGGGTTGTGTTGGCGAAATTTACTAAAACTCGTTTTGAATGCACTTTTTTATTACCTATTATTTATGTTCACTATCACTTAATGTCTTCCTCCTTGTGTGCCGAACGCCTTTCATGCACTACCAAAATAATCTATTTTTGGATGTCAATGTCACCATATGATGTCACAAAGAGATCCGGGAATAAAAAGCTAGATTTAGCTAACACTAGCCTGACAGATTTGACATCTTTCAGTGTCAGCAAAATTGTGTATCTAAGCTTTTTTGGCGTACTTCGGGAAGGTATTTCTAGTGTGCTGACATATATTATTTAGGTTTTTATTAACTTAGTTGAAAACTCTGTAGTTATGTGCATTATCAGGCCTTTACCAAAATTTAATTAACATTCAAGGAGCATTAGTACGCGTACACTAAAGTGTTATGGCAAATGACGTCATCGTCGCAGTCCGCGTTGAATTCATATTTCTTCAGCGAGGTTGATGTTTATCCAGTCTTTCTCTAAAAGTAAAAGGTTGAGATGTGAGGCAAAATTGTACTAAAACAGTAGTCTATTAACGTCATATTAGATACCTAGTATTGGGCACGAATCCAAACTTTGGTCTATTACACTGCATACATACTATAAGCCTACCGCGGAGAAAGTCATAAACTTAATAAGCGACTCATTTAACGACTTTTAAACTGTTCAGAGCTATCTACAGTCTGCATTCTGCGTAATGTCGTCCGTGTGACCTTTTACGGGACACTGTACGGAGCTGTTCACTCAGCAAATATTTCTGTGACGTCATCTTAACGATAATATGACGCGCGCGTGTTTTACTACTACGTGTCTCTGTATGAGTATTTTTCCCCTAAGAGGGTACAGTACTCAGCAGGATTTTATTTTGGAAAGTCCTGTCCTTTGTTCTAGACACATTTATATACCTACCTACGGGCGCAGGTGGAGTTGGCAAGAGCTGTAATGAACGCCACACAAAAGAATCCAATCGATTTATTTACGCTCTAACACTGTCTGAACCTGTCGTTGTTTCTTCTTTTTTTTTTTGGAAGGATTATCATTATCTCCATCTAAGTAATATTATTTTTTTTAGTGCCCAGTGGAAGATAACCAATAATAGATCAAATGCACTACGAATAAGACACAAGCGAGGCTGAATCCCTAAATCATTTTGAACAATTGCGCAGTGCAAAAAAAGTACGGTTTTATTTGGACGTTCGCCTAGTAGGTATTTTATTAGTGAAGACAAGCGTAAGGTTTTTTAAGTTCTTGGTTACATGCAGTGAGAACAATCATATATTGTATATTGTTGATATATGTAGCATTTGAAATCTTCGTCTGCCTTGCTTTGCCCCAACTGTGTTGGGGTCACCTTCCAGTCTTACCTGATACTGCTAAATACCTGTATTTTACTTATGCTACTGCCTGTCAAACCAATATTCAATTATGTAGGTAGGTAATATAAAATCTTTAATAGGTACAAATTCCAACGTTATCTGTAGCGATCGAATTTACAACACAAATAAAACTAAACTGATGAGATACCGACTGAAAATCACGTGTAGGGTATAAAACGTGACCTGATATATAGTAATAAATAGCTTCTTTACTTTTATTAATTTTACTTTAATATATTTTGTGTTTATAGTCTGAGCTTTGATAATTCTGGAAACTAAAGCTTACCTTAATTTTAAAATGGTCTAATCAATTTTATTAGTTTCCAACTATCCAACAGAGTTTAAAATGCCAATGTTCTGAATACTTTTTTTTACTTTTTTATCGTAGTATCTCCTGAAAGGGAATTCAGCCAACAATGCATTTTTGCCATTGGCAACGTTTTGCTTTTGACAGTTCAATCAACAATGCTTCGAGTTATGTTCGAGTTTCTGTTCCGCTAGCAAAAAAAGAAAAGAGCGATATTTTTAAAAGCTAGGAATACTTTTTTAAACCGGGCAACAGAGCAGTTTTTCTACAATCAGTCTAATGTAACCTAAGTGTCTTGAATGTATCGATTCGATGGCAGTATTGCAGCAATGCGACACAATCGGGCACTTTCCATTGCCTACTTAGCGCTTGCAAATCAGAAAGTTATGACGCCTTTTGATTCGCGAAACACTAATTGCTGGGCCTTAAATAAATGCCTATTTCTTTTCAGAGTAGGTACTGTAAACTAAAATCTTCTACCTGTGTACTTATCACTGAAAGTGTACATAAGTATTTGCATTTATTACTAAACGTAGGTAAGTAGGTACGATTAGTTTATGCAAGCATTAATTTCTAGTACCTACCTCTTTTTCTAATAGTAGGAACTATATAATAGAACCCCTAAAAATAATATTGACACTGTGTGTCCTGTTTTTATTATTTCGCGTGTCTCGAAAAAATAATTCTCGAGACAAATCTTATGAAAAGGCCCTTGACTCTTCAACGGCACGCAGTCCAATTACTACGTATTCTTCACATCAATAGGTGCTCGACGAAGGCCACTGGCGTTTTTTCCTTAATGTTAACAAAGATTTCATATTTCAATGAAAAATACTGGGTTACCTATATATTTGCCTACCAATTTTGCTTCACATCGCTCCCTGACACTCAACATTTTTTTATTCTTATCTGCAGATACACGCAATGAAATAAGGATTGAATTTGTTGCGGATTGTTTAACAAATTCAGTTCCTACCTATCTAACAGACGTTGATTACCGTTCTGAAGAAAACTAATTGCTAAACTAACCTGTTACTAATATAATACAATGTAAATAACATGAATTATTTTATCACCTACTCAACAATTTCAATAATGGTACTTAGGTACCTAACCTAATTGTGTTTATCCTTGAGTATTGGGAAGGTATACCTACATAGGTACAACAGTCGCTAATTTCGAATGTATTGAACTTGACAGCCACACGCTAAGGCATCAGTAAGAACCACAGCAGTGAAAGCTCAAGGTTAAGCTATTAGATAATTATATTTGATGAAAAAAATACAATAGCAGTAAAGGTACCTACTTAATCTTGCTAGCGAACGCTAGACCGTTGACCCGCCAAAATTGTTCCAAGATGGCGGGTATTGGCGCCTAGTGATTGGTAAAACAGCAAAAATAAAATATTATATTTGAAGGTACTTACCCATTTCTAGCAAATGGCCAATTGACCTTACTGGGAGGCTATAACGGCTTACTGTTGTATCTCAGGCATTCTATTATACATAAAACCGCGTCACTTCGAATTATTTCGAAGCCCAATTCTCCCACTGGGCATAAAGTTCGGGACAAATCAAGTAGGCCTCCTGAAATATTCGTTTTATTGTCTACATAAAACTAAAGTTGATTTGGTCCGCAAATAAAAGTTTCCACGAGATCACTTGGTTACTCTTACATCTCTAGGACTTATATTAAGTAAGTAGGTACGTAGTACTTTAGGTAAAATTAGTTTTTCTGGCCTCTCCATACCCTTTATTTACCCATAATCGGGATTAGATCAAGTTAAAAGGTCATTTAATTTAGTTTAATTCTGAAAATAATACCTGCCCTTATAAGGACAATTCGTTTTGGGAAATCATTAAGATGGAGCAGGTGTTTTTTACAAGGTACCTATATTTACATCCCAATGGAAGAATTTCTCTCCAAAGTTAATAATTCATTCGATAGTACCTAATTAACAAATTAAGAAGTGCCAGTAAACTTTGCCGGCGGTTCTAATATTGATCTCTCGTTTGTCTACTCGCAATGACTAATGAGAAAGATAAAAGTAGATACGTAACAATGTTACTTGTTAAACTCATTTTTGTTTCTTATGTGCCCGACTAGCCTAAAAAAAATACGTCTCACACCTGCGCCGGGGGTCACGGGAACAGAAGATACTTCCGCGACCCCCGAGTGCCCGACTAGCCTGACTCAACCCACAGTAAAGGTAGCGCAATGACAGAAGAATGAAAAAAGAAAACTAATATTTTATATACTTAGGTACTGTACAATGAAAGCTAAGCATTTTTCACTAGAGTGAGATATTTATTTTCCCTAACAATGTATTTAAATTGTATTTTAATAGAATAACAGTACAAGTGTTTTATTGTGAATGTTTGTTTTCCAATAAGTGAGATAAGTGAGATTGTAAAGTGCACAAGGGGTAACTTTATAAGTAAAGTTGTCCAGTCATTACGCGGGTCAAAACAAATTGTTTTTTTCTATTCTGTGGTTCACAAGAGTCTTGCCTATTACAGCTGCTGTTATTATAAGACGAACTCATGAAATGACGTGAAATAAATTAATGTAAATAAAATAAAAGCGATTATGATAAGTAACTTTATGATCTTGATGTTGTCAATCCCAGAACTACTCAGTAATTTGATGCCCTGAAGAGCTGTTCTTCGTCATATTTCTTTACCAAAAATGTCTAGACTCATATTTCTCATTTTTTTTTTAAATTCTGACAACGTAATGACTGTACAATTAATGTAAAGTATATTTATCTTATTACGAGCATCGTGATGCCTTTATGCCACGGCGAAGTGACGGCACCCGTGGTGTGACGTGGCGGACAGGTGTCCTCCGTAACACGTACCATGCTGTGCTTCTATGTTGAGAACATTAAATAAATCTGATTGTAGTCACAACTTAGTTTCTTTTTCCTAATTCCCTGTATTATTATAGCCAAGTCACTTAAACTTAGTGACACATAGATTAAAACTTCCTGGAGATATTTTTGTATGCCAGATTTCAGTAACTACGCAAAGCGACAGCGGAACAAGTAAGCGTGAAGTACGTACGTACCTACCTGCCAAGAAGAATTTCTATATTACTGACCAAATCTACTGCATTTCGGGTTGGTTTTTGGTGGGTTGGCCAATAGCTGGTTGATTTTTTTTCAATAGGCCTGGTGACCTCGTCGCTTGCAATGACACAACACACAACACGATATTATTAGCGACAAGATCACAGTGCACTACGAATCCGCTGCATAACAAGAGATTGGCTTCAATTGATAAATAACAATGGGTGATAAGCGGTTGTCATTCGCAATCCCATGAGGGCGTGCAGCAGACACTAGTGTACCTACTTCGTTGAGTTGCGTATTATTATATTAATCATTGTATTATTACGTGAAGCGAAAACTTCGGACAGAGTACATGCTCGAGTCGCTAGACCACGCACATGTTTTTAAACGGTAAAGTTTACGATTACGATGTACAACCTGCACAAGTGCCTCAATATGCGCAAGGTACCTACTAGCACCGTGTAGAAGCACCTTAAGTCAAGATGAACTATACATTATAATGGGATGTCGAAATTCAAACATTTCTCCTAAAAATGACATCATTTGCTTAGTGACGTTTTTGCATCACAAGTGCGTTAAGTGGGCAAATTGAGCACACTTAATTATCAGGCTTAGGTGCATTGGCATAAAGTTTTGGGTCGGATACCACACGTTATGCATTTGGAGTGACTCTCTCATAAGTTGAGCTTCACACGTCATAATTAGCCAGACTTGGGGATTACGATAGTCACTAACATATGTGTGCAATCTACAACCTAGGTTCTACATTGTTGGGAGCTTCTTGACACTACAGTAACCTACTTCTCATCGGGATGTCGCAACACTTACGATTTCGCAGGGACATAAATGCCTACTTGCACATGTATAGGATACTATGCTAGTTTTCTATCGTTTACGTTTCGGGGAGTGTGCATCGGAATTGCACAATTTAATTATGCCAAGCCCTTTCCATCCGCTGACCCTAGACGTACGGCGCTGCGCCACTGGTACGTAGTGGACATCCCACCCATACGTAGGTACTTACTGAACTTTTGGTAACACATTAATTGTGCTAAGGAGTGGAATTCCCTACCGGAGTCGTGTTTCCAGATAGCTATCGCCTAGGTTTTAAGTCAAGCATTAATAGGTTACTTCTAGGCAAGCGTGCTTCACCGTCGACCACATCATCGCTTGCCACCACCAGGTGAAATAGTGGACAAACGCGAGCTTATCAGTATCTAATTAAAAAGTGAATTTAAGCCCAGAAGCACGCAGATCGAATGACGCTCAACTATATATTTATGAATAGCCATTAAATTGTTACACGGGTTGCGGGCGACGCGTTTATCAATAAAACCACAACTCATAAAATGTTTTTGTTTAATCTGTTAGATAACTATCGAACACAATATCAATACATGATTAAGATGGCACTGTCTGTCATGCCTATTAACAGTTAGTTAGTATTAACATATTCTCTAGAGTAGATAACAAAATAATTAAGTCAAAAGTAATGTGTAAGTAGGTACGTTAATACTGTTAAGTTTTGTCTTACTTGGGAGAAAATGAATGGTCGCTATGAAGTGTGTAGGCGTTGAGAAGACGTCATGAAATGTGTTCAGACCCCGTCTACCCACGCACAGCTAATATTCTGAGGGTTTTCAGCGCGCCGCTTTACGCCTCTCAGGTAAAACAAAGGGTTAATCTTTTATAGAAACGAGTAGTGAAATTACGTATTGTATAAAAGAGGCAGAGTTATAAAGATTCTAGTAAATATGGCACCGATTGTAAAACTATGGAGCGCTTATCTAAAACACTAGTAGGTATATTTTATAAAAAAAAAAAACTAAACACGAACCTCTAGTACGAAATGTTAACATTAGTTTTTTGTAGTCAAAGAGATTTAAAATACTATAGAGCGGGCATGTCAAGGAAATGTCATAGAAAAACTTTGATCCCATGTCTCAGTAACGCCATCTAGAATAATATATGAATATTGGAGCGGCAGCGGAGCGTACTACAAAAAACTCATAGACTTGTATCCAGCAGGACACACTTTTTCGGAAGAAAATTTTGCTCGTGATGTCCGGTCTATAGGTATTGAATGTCTTTGTTTGTAGTCAACAGATTTTTAATGGCACAAGTCCTGACTCGGGACATCAAAAACTCCAAACTGCCAACTTGCCAGTAACATGCAAAAATAACCAGATTTTCACATGAATTCTAACAAATTCATCACAGTTAAGCTAAAGCTAACTTAAGACCTTATTTTATTGTTTTCGCCCCCTAAAATAAGGCTAAAATCCAACCATAATATCATTTAACTCACCTTCTTTGAGGAAACTATTCTATAAGTCTATAACTACTCGTCCTTGTCTATGTTTCTCATCTTCATTTGTAATTCGAACCTTCTGTTGGTCCTGACGCCTTTGATAACGGTTCTATTTTCATTTCTCTTGACATTTCGTCTGTCGGTGAAGGACTTTTCTCTCATGACTGTCAGCTTTGCGACTTCCCGCCTTACGGACGTGGCTCCAGTTAGGGAAGGCAGTATTCCGTGCCTGGGCAGCAACCCATTAGGTTTCTCAACAGGTTTTTCTTTTGGTTTCTCGACAGTCTTACTCGGTATGCTGAACGGGTTCACGTCGAGGTTCAATTTGAACCCGAATCTGGTGAACCCTGGTCGTGTAGTTTCTGGTGCGGGTGCCTTTGTTGGGGTTTCTGTTTTCTCTTTGGGTTTGACTAACTCTTTGCTCTTTTTTGGTGATTCTGTGGTATCTGTAAAAAAAAATGCATACATTTTTTAAATTTATTTACTACGTTTAGGAAGGTTTAGAGACCAATAACGTAATATTTGTTAATAACACATAACTACATGACCAATAACAAGACTCAACAGACAGATAAAAACGACGAGTAAGCGTAACGCAGCTTGGATGATCAAGTAAGTAAGTAGAGTTAGTGTTGTAGGTAAGTAAGTTTTCATTTTTAAGTACCTACCTATCAGGTTAAGAAATTATAGTAACTGTAATTAAATAGTAACTTAAATATCCTAGGCCAAGCGGATTCAATTTCCACATAACATTGCATGGATAATGGCACCTAATCTAGAATTCCAGGTGCAATGGAATCCGGGAAACCTCAAGAAGAAAAAGGTATGCTTAGATGATTAGATGAAGGATAAGTGACAATTAGAGACTTTTGTACATAGAAAACCCCAGTTTTGTATGGACAAAAGCTGTATGGAGCTGAATAAGGATGAGTAGTCCCCTAAAAGTTATTATTTATAAGGCAGATGTAAGAGGTAACGCCTACTAGACGCCGTAAAAGGACATGCTCTGACCTTATTAGAGATATTTAAAAAAAAAAGTCAGTTGCGTAGTACTCGCAAGTGCGTGTATGAAACCAAAAGTTAGTTGTATTGTCTTTTTTATGGAAAACCGACGTTCATACGTATGCATTTAAAAAATACTTTTTTGCAAAAAAATTAAACCGACTTCAAAAAAAACACTAAACGGTGTAAAATAACTCTAAATTAGGAAGTCTGTGGCTTTGGTGGTTTTGTCTTATTCATAATGGGCCACCGACTTCCGAATTTAGAGTACACATCTGCGTACCCCTCAGAGCATACCAGGCGTGATGATACGTCATGATGTTGTATAAACAATAAACATCCAAGCGATTCCAGCAATCACGACAGATTTGCCGTCTATTTTTGAAGAGTTCCGTTGCATATCTCCGAAGATCAGCACCAGATCTTCACCAAATTAAAATGGGACCACCTCGGGAGTATACTCTTTCGAATAAAAAAAGAATTTCGAGAATCGGTCCACAAATGGGGGAGAAATCAGGTAACATACATAAAAAAAAAAAAAAAAAATACATACACACGAACATAGAACCTCCTCTTTTTTTGAAAGTCGGTTAAAAATGCAACAGTCGCAGAAAGATAAGGTTAAACACCTTATGTATATTTGCTTGCACTTGCTTTAACAACATAAATAATTAAAAATACGTTCAGAAAGATTTATAAATGAGACACTTACAGAATGATTCACTATAACGACACCGTAAATTGACACTCATTATTACAACTTTGATAAAAAATTGTGCAAGGTAACCTGCCTTCGTCTTAAAAAAGCAGTCGGACCAAGTAACAATATTTTGTGAAGGTTTATTTGGGTTTATAATGCTAGTGACAACGATTGAGATATAAGAATTAGTCTTATAATGATAATATTTCACAACTTAAACACAATGCCATCTAGTCCCAGAATAAGCAAAGTTTGTGCTAGTACTACAAAACTAATAAACATATTTTTTCAATTCTAAATACATACATATTGTAAATAAATTACACCAACACACAGAACAAATGAACGCATCGCAAAAACATTTGTCTTGGGTGGGAATCGAAATAACGACCTCCGGCATAGCAGTCAGGGCCACTAACCACTAGACCAACAGGCCAGGCAAAGTAATGATGAGGTAATCGAATGCGTTGTTGTTCAGTTGGAAATTACACGATTTTTAATATCACCACTGATTACTGTGGAATTAGTTAACTCAAGAGATTTGTAGAGAGAGAGGATGTCATAGAGAAACTGTCCTTCCTTCCACTTGACACCACCAAAACGACACCACCGGTGGTGTCGTATGGAATCTCTAGCATATAGACTAGAGATTCCATACCCGACACCACCCTAGTGATGTCCAGAAACGCGTGTTTTTGACAAACAGCTCCCAATTAATTATTTTAAGTTATCTATAGTTAAACGATAATTAATAAAACCACTAAACTGTGGTTTTATTAATTATCGTTTAACTATAGATAACTTAAACAAGATTAAAGAACGGACCGGAAAACTAGTCTTCCAGCATGTCAACAATTGTTGTTACGTGCTTGTAATAGGCCTTAATGAACTTTTCTTTTAGTGTTTCTTTTCCGGGAAAAAAACTTTCAGCCAACAATTTTGCTGTATTTAATACAATCTGAGCATCACTCAAATGGTCCGTTTGGGTACAAGTATCCTTGTCAAATGACGTACCTCATTAATGAAACTGCTTGAACTTAATTGGAGTTTTCATATCAACAACTTTGTATGTAACCTCACTAATAGTCGGTGGTGTCATATGGACTAGAGATTCCATACGACACCACCAGTGGTGTCGTTTTGGTGGTTTCAAGTTGAAGGAAGGGAAACTGTGATCCCATGTCTTAGTTAATTTTCCAATCTTTATAAACAGCTGTGTTCCAAAAGCGTCATTTAAAAATAAAATACACAAGTACCTATTCAATGATTTGTTCAAACCCTTGAAAATATTTAAAACTGAGTAAATGTGAATGATTGAGAGTAAATGTAATACGTAATCGATAGGAATTGCTTGTGTATTTATATTTATTAAGTAGTGGGACTTATTTGTATGACTTATTTAATAAATAAATAAATAATAATATTACAATTTTAATTTTTTTTTATTCGCTGCATCTAGAATATTATATGTTATGCGTTCAAATGAGAATAGGAATGACCTTGCGCCATGTTGTGAAGTCATTGCTGTCAGTTCAAATAAATTGGGTAAGATCAGCAAAAAAAGGTTTTTCAAAATATATTTTTTACGAATAGCGAACGAATGTCAAAGTATTTGTTTACATTGGAGATAATCTCTCGAGCCCTCTCATGCACAACAGCGCCTCGTTCCCATATTTTCGAGCAGTCAGGGAGATGAAAACAAAAACAAATAACTGAAATAACAACAACAAACAACCGTGTAACAAACAGAATTAATAAATAAAAAGTAAGCACTCTACAAGACTTATTATTCATTTTGAATAACTTCGACTCAGTAAGACAAAAGAAAGAAAATAATTGATACGCGATTAAGGTTTCGTTGCAGGCCGTACTTTTCAAGCGACATTTGACAGATAACGGTCATTGACGTTCCTATTCTTATTTGAAATGCATAGTATGTAGCAATATTGGAGCAAGAGCGGAGCGTACTAAATTAGACTCATCGACTTGTGTCCAATAGGACACAAGAATCAGATGAAGATTTTGTTCGTAATGTCCGGTCTATAGCAATTAAATGTCTTTGAGTTACTAGGATGTAATGTCACTGAAACATTCAGAAACTGGGAAGTAAGTATTTAGGTTAAAAAGCAAAGAGATTTGTTATGATAACTGACCACGTATAGAAAGAGCAAGATGACTCACGCTGTCGTTATCACAGATAACACTTATCTATTTATGGCATTACGTATTGGTATCGATTTCATCTGAGTCAATACATGTTACAGAATTTTGGGCCATCTAGTGTTGTCAGAAACGAGTTAGAGGTGTTTCAAAATAGTGTTAAGTGTGTTGTTCAACGTTTATTTTCTGGTACTATTTTCAAGAAACAAAGAAGCTTAAAAGAACATCAACAATCAAATAGAAATAGGTATACATAGAAAAAGTCTTCTAGTCATTTAATTCAAGCATAACTGTACCTATGTACCTACTAGCTGTTCCGGAGAACATCGATTAGCCATTGCTTAAAAACAAAATCGTCCTATTCTCAGACCTCAATTTCATAAGGATTGGTCAAGCCGTTTCGGAGGAGTTTTGTAACAAACACTGACATGAGAATTTTATATATAAGAATATATGTATGTTTGTTTAGGTAAATTGTTATCGTCCAAATAATTGGTTTCAATCTGATGGGAAATCAAACCATCACCAGCGTATTATGTTCAACAAAAAATCATAATTTAATTCGTATTGTACGATTAGTTACGCGCTATTTCCAATACATTGTCTAAATTCAAAAAGGTAACATTTATGGTGATTTCTATCAGTAATATTAACAGCGGCTGCATAGTATTACGATGATTATCGACAAATCGCCGGTGGACGTTGCCCTCTGCAAAATGTTTGATGGCCTAAATTTAGCGACGCTGCTGTGTCGCAATTTGGGATGTAGATCATTGATAACTGAAATATTTATCTACAAATCCAGGTTATTTGAAGCTATTAACAGTTTACTTGCGTTAAAATATTGTCGTGTCCATTCTGGCCGATTTCTATTTATAGGTAGGTTTAAGGCTAATTATACTTATAAATCCCTAAATACATCCTACTTATCATAGATAAATTACACCCAGACACAGAACAAATGACACAAACATTTGTCCAGGGTGGGAATCGAACCCACGACCTCCGGCATAGCAGTCAGGGTCACTTACTACTAGACCAACAGGCCAGTCGAAAAAAAATAATATCGAGGATGCGACGTAACGCAGTGCAGATACTTTAGGTCAAGAGGGTTGCGTTCATCCACTCATGACCACTAGATCGCCAGGCCGAGGCTTAAACCATTGGACTATTGCCGCTTACGCAATTGTTTGATCACAATAGATTTGTCCCCTAATACATGGGACTTCAACACAACTGGCGAAATGTGGCTACACTATGGGTCTACTTCGTAAATATTACTTTTTTCATGGTGTTGCAAAAGCTATTTAGCAAATTTAATTCATACGCGAACGCAGTCGCGAGCAAATGCTAGTGAGACATTATTAAGTCCATAGTGATGACCAGTTCAACCACCCACCAAATAACTACGGTTGCTAGGTTGCCAAACCTAATAGCCTGACGGACCAGCCAGTTTGGCCGGTAATTTGGTTAAAAAGGCCGGACACCTTACATTATTGAGGATTTTATGTCTCAGTATACAATAATAAAATTGGTATGTAAGTTCAAGATTTTTTCATTATTACCATAAAAAAGCTTACGTTGTTTTAAAAAGCTGGACACCGTTTAATTTGGCCGGACACGCAAGCAAATAGCTTATGTCCGGCTTTATCTGGACGACTGGCAATGCTACAAATTACAATAGCGCAGTTTAGTATCTTAGCTCATTCAAGACTATAACCAAAGACATTCAATAAACTATAGACCGGACATCACGAACAAAATTTTCATCCGTAACTTCTGTCCGAACGGACAGATGACACATAGTCTTACGTAGGACATCTGCCTGTCAAGACGCATTTGTGTCAACTTTGTGGAAAGTTGAAAAATATTATTTTCCACGAAAACATGCATGGTTGCGCCTTACGTTATTGCAAATCCCGTTACGACAAAAATAATGGACGTCGCTACGCTTTATTTTCGTAGGTATTCTTTGTATTTATTTAGTAATTAGAATTAAATCATTTTCATAGATTGTTCTAGAACATTTGGCAATTCTGTATTTAACGCCCTCTTGTGTTGAGTAGCTAAAGTACTGTTTTGTAGAGATGGGATAAAGTTCATCGATTCTGTTATCGATAAATGTCAAAATAATAATAAATAGATAACTCAACAAAATATTACAATATTAAATTAAATTTATTAAAATATTATACTGTATGAACATTTCAAATAGGTTTCTGTTATTTAAGGTTTCCTAAAGAAAATTGTTGTGAACACGAGACTTGGATACGGTTTTTTGTGTGAATTAATATGCATAATTTAACATTTCTCATCATCTTTTACATATCGTATTAAACATTTTAACAGTATTGCTAAGCCAGACTAGGATTCATTTCACCTCAAAAAATTAAAAGATAAAAGATATTTATTTCCAGATAGATTGTACAGTTCCACTTACAGACTAATAATATAATCTATTAAATTTATATAACTCAAATTTGTAAAAAGTATAATGAACTCTGGTACCCAAGGTAAGATTTAACTTGTGTCATGGATACCAGTGCTCTCTCATGGTTTTCACAGAGTTACATTAAATATTAGATGGAGGACGTGGTTTTGATGTAATTAGTAGAAGGCAGTAAGTATTTTTATACATAACAGTCTACACACAAATTGTAATAACTAACAACAAAGATTCATAGGCACCACTTACTTTAGCGGCAAGAAAATTGCAGTCCGGAGCTTCATTAGAATTTTTTTCTATGTTCTTATTTGTATGCATTAATTTTAGTAAAGATACGAGTTTTGCGTATGTTTCAATATGTACGTTATGTTTTATTTTTAAAGTAGCTTTCAAAAATTGAGTAAAAACTCCACATTGCAGATGATCGCCTCGTCTGTGATAAATCTAAAAAATAAGATAGCAACACAGTCTCCTAAAAACTGCTTGCATGCACCCTTTGTAAGTCTCCATTCATTGAAGACATGGTATGTTTTCAGATATTTCTCAGGTAGGAAACTTAATTCTGCATTAATAACTTGTTGTTTCAACTCTTCCGGTGTTATAATACTGTTCTCGTCACTACACTACTACACTTTCACTTATATTTACGATTATTTTAATATTTTTTAACTTATTCAACTCTTTTCGCCAGCCAAGAAATTTTATTCCCGCTCTTTTATTTAAATTAAGACGTGTTTGGAAATAGCACCCATGATATTTTATTAAGTACTCAAAATATATTACGTAACATTATTGAAACTAGAAATAAATATTTACAGGTTAAATATCAGTTTTATTTGCATTAGATACTTATTTTCGCTTAAATACAACAATAAGTTAACAATTCTAAAAATTACATTACAAGACATAATTATCTTTTTGCAAAATTTCTTTAGTTAGTACGAAATTCTGAACGTGTTTGTCTTTGAGGTCGAATTCAAAATCAGAACTTCGAAAGGGCTGGTCTTTGTCTCTCTCTCTCTCTTTCTAATGGCGGGAAAGAGATAGAGTGTGAATGTTTCAAATAGTATGATTAACCCGAGGCTGATTAAGATATTTGCGGCTCTAAAACAAAAATTAAAAAGTTACTTGGTCTCACTGATTTCAGGCAGCAAAACCTACATGTTTGAGCTACTGAAGTGAAAAAAATATTATAACTTTTATCAATATTATCGATACCTTAATCTAGATGGTAACATCCCTATCACAAGTTTCTACTTTCTACTTTACGGCACGTGGTACTGCCAGACTTACGATTTATCCGTTTATCTACGTATTTTCGACCTTGCTTCGGATATATCATAAAGGTATACGTATAAGATTCATAATCTATATTTTCTTGGTTTATTTTTTAATAGAACATACGTAAGGAATACTGCGCTATTAAGTAGGAAGTTTTAATAATTTTCTACAATATACGGCGCCAGCGCTGAACCAAACACAAGGTCGTAATAGTGAGCAGACCATATTAATTATTATAAGCATAATAATGAAACTGGATTTATTTTCTAAGTCAATAGTTTTGTAATTAGTACCTAAGGTAAGACGATAATCACTTTCTCATTACGGTCCTCTTTTAATTTCAGTTATAAATGTGTTTCTTTTTTTATGCCTGGCTTAATTTGTTTAGTTACCTATTTATTTAACTGATTTGAAATATTTTTTATTTTTCCGGCATTTTCCTTTGATCTGACAACACTAAAATTTAATTCGGCTATAGCTCGCTTGGTGGCCACCAACCAGAATTATTATTTTAGTCAATTTCATTCTTGAGTTTGCCGTTGCCGTTCTAATATCGCTATTTAATGCTAGATGGCGTTACTGAGAGATGGGATCACAGTTTTTGTATGACATTTCTTCGCATGCCCCCTCTATAGTTTTTAAATCTCTTTGACTATATCTAACAATATTAAAAAAGTATAATTTTCTTATAAGTTTGGTTTTGTTTTGTTTATGGTTTATGGTCTTCTACAGCAAATTAACATTTACTTTTTCATAGTCGTTCAGAATTTTACACAAATTAAATAAATGAACTACTTTTACTCCATATTTAATTGAGTCAATCAGATTTCCTCGAAAACTACGACACTGATACGATATGTTGTGTTTTTCCTACCATAATACGTAGACATAGGTAGGTATCACGTGTCGTCTGCGCCTACGCACATGCTCGGCGTTGATAAGATACGCTGTTTCAATAAGGAGCCCATACAATCACTATAATAATTTCGATTGCAGCGAGTGACGCACCGATTGGTAATCGATAATATGATTAGAAAGTATTATAAGTAAGGATTACTTGACTTGGGTTTTCATAAATTCCTCTATTAAAGTGGGCATTTTTCGAGGCCAGATGAGGGTTTAGGTTCTATTGGTACACCTCTGCTTAAGCCTTCAGAGGTTACAGGCGTGATATACAGGGTGTAATTTTGACCGTGGGACAAACTTCCACAGGCTGTTCTACTGTTGAATATGAACAACTTCCGCTATAGGACCAACTCTGAAATCGCGAAAAAAAAATCAGCTGTTCCCTACATTTCGACGAGTCACGTGACCAAAAATGTAGGAAACAGCTGATTTTTTTTTCGAAAAAGTGAAAGTTGTTCATATTCAACAGTAGAACAGCCTGTGGAAGTTTGTCCCACGGTCAAAATTACACCCTGTATATGTATACTGATACTGCTGCCGGCATCATTTCTTTTACTTTTTTTCTTTTTATTTTAACCATTAATATTGTCACTCCGAGTCTAATTGTTTGTACCTGTCATCAAACATAACTCAAGAGAGAGCCCATAACTTAAGTTTACTCTTAGCTTGTGTGTAGTAAACTACAATAGCAATGATAACCTGTCTGTGTACTACAACTTAGCAAATAAGGACAAAAAATTGTAAAATGGAAATAAATAAACTAATTATTATTATTTATTTATCATCCTACTGCTGGGCAAAGGCCTGAAATTGTGTAGGGTATTTTTTGCTTTGAAGTATTTACTAGATATATGACGTCATAAGATAAAAACGCAATTCTAGTTCGCATCATTATCATTTTGTTCGGTAGGTACCATTTGTTCTATGGAACATGACGTAATAGAACAAATTGAGAAAATATGGTTTCTATTTGTACTATAGAACAGTTTGTACTTTTTGTCTCAAATTGTTCCATAGAACAAACTAATTTTATTTTATTATTTTATTTTATTGCTTTTATTTTTCAAAATAAAAATATTATGTAGCGAGTAGTTTCATTTTTTTGATAGTGAACTGTACCTAGTGTTAACGTCAGTGATTAATGTCATTCACGTCTTATATATCTTGTCATGGAAGAATTTGGGAAAAGCGATTCCCATTTAGTTCTGTGCATATACAGACAAATAAAAACAGGAGCAAAAGCTAGTTTGTAGTTCTATAGTACAAATAGGGACAATGTTTTCTCAATTTGTTCTATTACGTCATGTTCCATAGAACAAATGGGACCTACCGATTTTGTTCATAAAACAATGATAGTCTTGCGTGACAAGTAAAGAGGGATCGAAAGTGTGTAAGTTCTAAATTTTTACTCCGATTCTGTCTATTTTTTCACTACTCGTCTTTTTCTAGTGTGATAAAGTATTTCCTACATGATATGGGCAAAATTGTAGTGTTTCTTCCACAAACGCCATTAATAAAGAGTTGAAATTAAAGTTTGTTATGTTTGTTTGTTTGTTTTGGTAGTTTGTTTGTTGTCCTGTCTATGATAGCTGGCAGGCTTGATTGCGTATTTGTGAACCATTGCTGCAAGGTTTCCGCTGGGCCTGTCACCTTGCGGCAATGAAGTCACATTCCGTTTATGTTATAATCTTTGTTTGTTACTAACTTAGTTGGTAAGTGTATTGTTACTAACACTGTGAGTCCTGTTACTTGTTTTAATAAATTATTATTATTATTGTTATTAATAAAAATAAGTAATTCATGTTAAATATATTTGATAGCAGTCCAAAACGAGAATACACACAATTGCATGCGTACTTCAGTGATAAAAACATACCATCAACTTATTCGCAATATTATAGATAAATTGCACCCAAACACAGACACAGAACAAATGATCGTGCTCATCTCACAAACATTTGTCTTAGGTGGGAATCGATCCCACGACCTCCGCATCGGCATAGCAGCCAGAGCCACTAACCACCAGATCAACAGGCCAGTCAGATACAGAAGCCAATAGCAGTTGCTTGGCTCTCTTGACCCTGGGTTCCTGGGTCCAAAAACCCACCGAAATAAAGTAAAACCTCCTTACTCTTGGGGCTGATCCTGTCCAGCAGGCCAGGGGGTGCAGTAGGCGTCAGCAGCTGCTTGGCTCTCTTGGCCCTGCGCTCCTGACACTCGTCCAGCGACTCCATCTTGTCGAACTGCTTCTGGTGCATGGCGGCGAAGTTCGGCAGCTTGGTGCGGGACGGGTTACCATCAGACTTGGGTTTGGATGGGGTGGGCGGCTTCTTTGGAGTCACCACTGACAGTTTCGCTGTGGAGTTTGAGTTGGTTTAATCATCACTCATTTTTAGATTTTACATCAGTATATTATTGTGAAATGAAAGTCATTGTGACTTGAAAATTGTTAATTTTCAATTTCATAATGTCAGGGACAAGGCAATAGGCTCGTCCCTTAGTACATGGAATTTTAAACATAACTTGCATTTGTATGTACAGGTCACACAGCTGCCTAACCCTTCGGGCATAACAAGCGTAATGTTATGTTTATAAGTGTAAGTAAGTATGTTCCTCTAATTATATTATATACATAACATCACGCCTGTAATCCCTCAAGGGCTAGGCAGAGCTGTACCAGTAGTACACCCACATTTCGCCAGTTATGTTATTATTACCCATAAAACATTGGAATATATTTACAACAATAAACTAGGGTAATTACAGTACTTATCAACTAAGTAGCGGAGGTGGCGAGTGATAAGAGAACACGTAGCGGTAATATTTAGTGTGTTATCTGATGTGACTAATCGAACGTCTTGGCTAGAGTTCCCACACTTGGTAAGTAAAATTATTAGTTTCCGCCCATTTTTTAGCATTGTTAAATTGATGAATCGGCAAAGTGACAGATTATATAGACATTTCTTTCGTCTCGAGCATGACAATGTCAAGAAAGATGAGAAGTTATATGCCGAAGAATGCCGAACAATGCCGAGCATGAAGTGCGTACCTATTTTCTCCACTTTTGACAGTTCTTTTCGAAACATTTTCTGACAAACAGTCTACATCAAATGAGACCTAGACAAGAGCAACTTGACAGTTGCTATAGACAGCATGTAATTTTCTTTCTCTACGTACAAACGCTTTGTCAACGAGTCGCCTCATGCTCGGGTAGAAGAAATGTCTAGTTGGACAGAAAGAAATTTGTCGTGTCTCGGAAGAAAGAAATTAAGTGTTCATGCTACGCAGGCAGGTTTATTGAAAGAAATTTGACACATTGAGGTTCCTGTCTATATAATCTGTCACTTTGCCGATTCGTCTGAAGACAAAGGCCGTTTCTTCGGTGTTCAATGTGTTCATGCTACGCAGGCTGACGAGCTCGATAATACATCTACTTCTCAAACGTTTTGTTTTGGTAGTTAATGCGGTCGCAGAATTTATATTTTACGTCTACCATAAATTGGTGAATACCCTTTTCAAATGTGTAAAATCGTAGCGCGACACATTTATTTTTGAAAGGAGAAATAAGCGGAAAGCTCAAAGCTGAGTGACGCCCAAAGTGAACTGTTGCGGTTTTGCTTGACGAATTTGTGTAGGCGTTAATCAGACACCTACTTCATGAAATATAATATAAGAATTTTCATAGCTTTCGAAGTTTGCCCACATTATTTGTAAATCTTATAAAAATACTAGCGACCCGCCTTGGCTACGCACTGACGTTAATGGTCCCCTCTACTGGAAATCCCTTAAAATTTAGATTAACCAACATTTTATTGCATTATTTGGCATAATGAAATAAACCCATATTCGAAATTACAACTTTCAAGAGTTAGTAGTTTGATGGTCCGTCCGTACTCACAAAGTTAACACGAATTAGAATATATATAGTGTTTACTATCTTTTAAATAACCTAGCTTGTTTGTTATTCTATTACGCTCACCTATGTATGATATTAGTACTATAAACGTTAAACCGTAACGTGTGTCGAACTCCTTACATATTTTATTGTAGCTATCACATTATATCGAGACAATGGGGAGACGCGTAGCCGACGGCTTACATTCCTTACATCATCGCAATAAAGTTGTCAGATTCAATAAAGGATGGAAAAAATAAGTAGGTACCTATTCTTAGATGGTTTGGTGACGTCAAGAACATAAAATGATGAAAGGAGACAAACAAATACAACCAATATCATTTATAAGGCTGAGGCTGAGGCACTATTAAGACAGTCCCCAAAACGCCTGCCCTTCACCACTTCCTAGTTTAATTGCTATGTGTATTTGCTAGGAAAAAAAGCGGAACAAACTCCCCAGCAACGCGTCTGTCTCGTCATTTTAGAAGAACTTGAGTTTACACAATATTGGCAATTAACAATGACAATAAAACAATCATTTAAATTAAATAGTTTGCTACATGTTAGCTAGTACACACCAATATACAAGATAGTAGTAATAATAATAATAGGTACCGATATTGACACTTAAACTTAAGCAAAAACCTGCAACAAACTGAATAAATAGAAGCCTGCAAGTAAAAAGGGCGAGACTGCTTACGTGTGCTGTACATGATCTTATGTATATACAATACATATTTATAAGTAAGTCAGAATATAGTAAGTGAAAACGCAGCGAGGACGAACGTTGCCTTATTTTGTGACCAATAAGTTTAGTGTCAGGTGCGTTACAGTGAGAGTATGAACGAAAACGAAACAAATATCATTTGTAAGGATCGTAGCTAGTGGCGTTCTTTAGTTCCTGCTAATCTGCCTTGAGAAAGCGTGGTGAATGTGGTGATCAATGCTCGTGCCACAGTCTAAAAACCTACAGTCGTCCGACGAAGCCGTCTAGACAGGGCAATCGTGCGGGGTGTTAGGGTCGAGACGCGGGAAAGCCGCTCCCGAACTGCAAACAAAACGATGTTCGTAGATCGGGAGGTATTATTCAGGGCTAACGCGTGTAAATGTCGGCATTTTTTCAGAGATCAAAGGCGTCGTCTTACTGTAAATATTTATACTGTGCTCGTGCCTTTTCTGTATGAGAAGAGGCCTTTGCCCTGCAGTGGAACAGTAACAGGCTGGTATTATTATTGTATTTATTTGACTGCCTTGTTTGCCTAGTGGTCACAACCGCCACTGCTGAACATGAGGTCTCGGGTTCAATCCCCGGGTCGGTAAGTGTTATTGAGTTCTTCCATCTGAAATTTTTCAGACGCAGCAGGTCGGCAGTAGGAATCTGGATTCGTGCCCGATTGATGGCATTAGGCTCGCCTTCTATTACCATAACCATGACCATGACTTAAAAATAACTGGCGAGATGCGAGTGTACAACAGATACACCTTTATATTAATAAATATTCCACAACTTTTCACACAACGCCATTTAGTCCCAAGTTAAGCTTGAGAGCTTGTGTTATGGGTACTAAATAGCTGATAAACATACTTATATATTTCTAAATACATACATATTATAGATAAATAACACCCAGACACAGAACAATTGATTGTGCTCATCACGCAAACATTTGTCCTGTGGGAATCGAACCCACGACCTCCGGCATAGCAGTCAGGGTCACTAACTACTAGACCAACAGGCCAGCCATTCAACAGTCAGACACCTTTGCCTTTGGTACCCTTAGTGGATCACAAGAGTGGTGTTATATTCAGTTTCCCCTTACCTGTGGCACTAGTAGTCCTGGGTCTGGACAGACGGTCTACCGACTGCTGCAGGTCAGCCAGTCGCGTGCGCTTGACGCGACTGTCGTCTGCATCGTTCTGTGTGTAGGAGCGCTTGCGGCCGGCACGCGATGATGCATCTATAATGAAATCGTGTGGTATTGGTATACTTGTGCTTTACACATGCAAGCTTATATAGATAGCAGCTGGACAACAGTACATAGCCTTCTTATGTCTGATACGGCCACCAGTGGTGATGGTTTATACAAAATATACGAAAGTGATGTACCTAAGCCTATGTAAGTAAATTATTATTATTATTAATGTGCGCAAGACTGTCCTCTCACTGGAAGCTCTCTTGGGGAAAAGGTATCCCTCAAGGCATAGGAATACGCATGCGCGTTTTTTGGTAAAGGTAAGCCTCCTGTCTATGTACAGATGCCAGCACATCAACCTACCCCAAACTGTAAAATTTTCTCAATTGAACATGAACCTTATCATGTCTAGAATAAAGTTTAAAATCTATCACAGAAATTTGACACATTGCGGTAGGTTGATGTGCTGGCGCCTGTACAGTTACAGTTATAAATCCTAGTTTATTTAGGCTTTAGTTCAATAAATATGTTTTTTTTTTCTATCATAACTTTCATGAGGTAAACTGTGATTTAATAATTTAATGGTTAAATAATTCATATGATCATATCCATTCATACTAATATTATAAATGGAAAAGTAACCATGTCTGTATGTTTGTTACCTATTCAGGCCTTAACAGCTGAACAGGCTTGGATGAAATTTAAGGAACACAGTGTTTGATTAACACACAGGCGAAACCGTGAGGAACAGGAACAGGGAGTAATTTTGTGGTTCTCTTATTATTTTTCAGGCCATGAGAACCACATTAGCCGTTTTAAAAAAACATTTTAAAACACCCTACTAGGAATGCGTTTAAAGTCAAAACATTTTTTTTTAAATGTTGTTTAGGCCACTCTGGTTCTCATGGCCTCATCTATACTATTATTATAAAGAGGTAATTTGTTTGTTTGTTTGTAAGTTTGTATGTAGGGGGTATTCTTCGGAACTAATGATCCAATTTTAAAAATTATTGCACTGGTGGAAAGCTACACTAATCCCTGATGACATTGGCTACTTTTTATCCCTGTAATCCTACGGGAACAGGAACTACTCGTGTGAAACTGCGGGACGTCTGCTAGTTTCTTAAATAGAATTATTAAAAACTCACCATTCTCCTCAAACACAAAGCTCTTGTTGGACCCCTTCAGATTTGACTTGATGACCTTCCTCTTCTCCTGCGTAAATGTGACTGGGTTGTCCACTGGGCTGCAGAACATCACCCTAGTCAGTCTCGGAGCCGGGTCTGCTGTGCCGCGGACACCTTTCTCAAGTGACCGCGTCACATTCAACATACTCTTCTTTTGGGAACTCTTGGTGACATGGTATGGAGTGCAGCCTGCTGTTGGCACTGATTTACGCTTGGTTGGAGTACCAGCTTCAGCTTCAGTTTGTTTTGGACTGTCCTTGGTAAAGGTACCTTCTCTTTTCAAAGGAGTTTGAGGTTTCGGACTCTCTGGTTTGGTGATTGAGACGTGAGACTCATCTATACTGCTTTCTATGAGTAAAGGAGTAGTGTTGACTATGTTCTCAGTATGTTCTAAAGTATCGTCACTTGTAATGCTGATGCGGGAGATGTCAGACTTGTCCACGACACTATTGTCTGAAGTCATTAGAGAAGATTTTGAACCTGAAATTACATTTTCTGTTTCATCATTGGTGTTTTCTTTCTCAAAGGTTGTGTTTAGTACAGTCTGAATGTCAGGTGTCTTTGATTGTCTGGGTGACTTTCGTTTCAGATTATTATCACTCTTCTCTGTTTTCTCATATGTAGTATTGACAGCTTGCTCCGAGATGGTATCATTTTTATCAAAAGTTTGTCTAATGGGCCTCCTCTTCGTAGTAGAACTGGATATGATATTGTTATCTTTTTCAAAGTCTTCTTTACTCAAACTGGCGATAGAAAAGTTACTCTTGTCAAAAGATGCATCTCTGAAACTCGATTTTCTGGTCATCGCACCTTTTTTGAAAGCATCAAAGGACGTAGAGATATCCTTTTCAAATGTTGAATCTGCTGCTTTGTCTGTTTTATCATAAGTTGTGTTCACACTAGTCTTTTCCTTCTTTTGAGCTGATGTGTCAGATATTAGATCTTTTTCGTATGTTGCATCCAATTGTTTATGGTTACTTTTATTGAATGTGGAATCTTTTATGGAAGCGACATCTTCCTCAGTTTCTTTTTCAAATGTTGTGTTTAGTATGCTTTCTTGTTTATCAAAAGTAGAATATATAACATTTGAGTTGCTCCTGTTTTCTTGCTTATTGGAAACATTAGATACATTTAAATCAGTCTCCGTAGCTTGAATGTGGTGAGTATTGGTTAATGAAGCATTGCTTTTGTCAAATGTGGAATCTTTTAGAATAGACTTTCTTGTTTTCAAATGTTTTTTAGAAACATTTGAATCAATTTCAACATCCAGAGCTTCTTTTGTAACTGATGCATTGCTTTTATCGAAAGTGTTATTTTTAGCCATTGATTTTCTAGTATTATGTGGTTTGTTAGAAATATTTGATATGTCAATATCATCATTGTCATCAACTATTTCTTTTGAAATTGATGCATTACTTTTATCAAAAGTGCAATTTTTTGTAATTGATTTTCTTGTTTTATTTTGTCTGTTGGAAATATTCAGATCATCAACATCATTATTGTTATGAGCTATTTCTTTTGCAATTGATGCATTACTTTTATCGAAGGTGCTATTTATCACCATTGACTTTCTAGTTTTATGTTGTTTGTTAGAAATATTCAAAACATTAACATCATCATCAGCTATTTCTTTTGCAATGGATGCATTACTTTTATCAAAAGTGCTGTTTGTCACCATTGACTTTCTAATTTTATGTTGATTGTTAGAAATATTCGAAATATCATCAGTATCCACTATTTCTTTTGCTATTGAAGCATTACTTTTATCAAAAGTGCTATTTATCACCATTGAATTTCTAGTTTTAAGTTGTTTCTTAGAAATATTCAAAATATTATCAGCATCTACTATTTCTTTTGCTATTGAAGCATTACTTCCATCAAATGTTACATCTTTAACAATAGAATTCCTTCTCAGTCCCTTGTCAAAGGTATCATTACTTAAAACATTATCTGCATCTTCCAACACCTTTTCTGGAACTGATACTTCATTCACTTGTTTAATATTTGACTTTCTTCTCTTTGATTTGTTAGAAACATTTAAATTACTTTCTGTAGCTTTTTCAATATTAAGATCTTTGGAAGTGTTACTTTTATCAAATTTGGCGTCTTGAGACTTAGATTTCCTTCTTTTTAGTTGTCCATTGGACAAATGGGACACATTCATAATATCTTCAAGGCCTTTTTCAAGATTGTCTCTAGCCACGGAGACAAAACACTGGTCCACAAGTAGTAACTCTTCAGAAACAGGCTTTCTTTTTTTATTACTTTTGTTGTTACTCTTATTTTCATTAACTTTATCAATTGCCATGTTTACCGATTCATCAAGCTTGTCAATAGTATTGTTGCTACTATTCTTTTTGTTATTTTTTCTGGTATTTTTGAAAGTTATATTATTTTCTTTGATTTTGTTGAATGTGGGGCTGAGTGGAACATTGGCTGGTACTGTATCTTTATTTTCATTTCTGCAAGGGCTGCCTGCAGCGCTATGGAAGGAGTCAACAGACATGCTACTTCCGTTGAGCAAAGCATTTTTAGAATTTTCATTTATTGGAACATCCTCGACAATGATGGAACTTGTCCCTTTCCCTTTCTTCTTCTTCTTTTTAGACTTCTTAGTGGGTGCTTCTGCAGTAGAAGGGTTGTCAACTACTGTCTCCACTTTCTTTTTTTTCTTGCTTTTCTTTGATTTTGGCACTTCTGTAATCTCAGCTACATTTTCATGGTTCTCAGCCTCCTCAGCGTCATCCACCCTTTTAAAACGACGCGATTTTCTAATAAGATTTTCCGTTTCGATGTGTAGCTCTAACTGCTCACTATTTTCAACAGGATTATGTTCTTTGAGGGCATTTTTACGTAAAGATCGACTTGGTTTAGTCTCAACTTCTTTTTTGGTCGCGGTATTTCCATGTAATTCATCGTCAGTAGGGTAAGTCACGTAATTGTTACGTTTTTTGTTTTTTAAAATTGAGACGCTTAGTTCGTCCAAATTCTCTTTCACTCGTTTGCTTCGAGTCTTCCTTTCACCCTTCTCAGCAGGTTCTTGCACCGTCGTAGCTGTATCTTCGAGCAAAGACGTATGAATCCCTGAAATACGCGAAGAAACACAAGTTAGTGGGCGTCACATATGCAATCAAACGCGATTACGCGCACAAAGTTGATATCGAAAGCATTATTTAACGAAACTTACGTTTTCCTGATCTGGTTGACATATTTTATGAATTGTTTGCTTTTGTCACAGTATTTTAGATATTTATTCACACTGTTTACATTATTTTCACCAATAAAAATAAATCTATTCCGTTTTCGGCCGTTTAACGTTTACTTATTTTCAAACTCGCTTGTTTGACGTTGACGTCATGTCATTATTGAGGATCTAGACCATAGACAAACTTTAGCACTAGCAGACTAGACCATAGACAAAAGCAAACTAATATCCTCAATGAGTTCAGAAAGAGACACTGGCTGGATTGGAAGGGTTTTCGATATTTTTTCTGCCACCAGACGGCGCGGAGCTTCGTATGCGTCAGGTCCAAACAGCTGTCAGATAGCACAGAATTTTACCGAAACTATACTTTTTTTAGAGAAATTCGTTATTGATTTTATTATGGATTACGGCCAGAGAAAGGTTTCTGATCTGAAGACTGAGCTCAAAAACAAAGGCCCGAAAGTCACTAGTGTCCATGTGTCACTTAAGCCCTGCCCTCCTGTTTTATTTGCACACATAGCCTATGTAAGCAAATAAAAATATGTGACATAGGTACTGCACGACACTGTGGCATTTTAGAAAACGATATTCCTTTTGTAACTTTTCACGGTGTTTCTTTTGCCTAAAAAAGTGACATTCGCTTTTTATTGAAGATTTATACTAAATATATCATTCCAAATGCAAGAGTAGTCACTTTTTTTGGGCAAAAGAAACACCGTGCGTTTTTAGGAACAAATAAACCAAAAAAAGGTCGAAAAATAGAAATCGTATGCGTTTTGACAGGTGGTTGGACCTGACGCCACAGTGCTGTCATCTCGCGAAGAACATTTCAGAAAACCTTCATTTCATCCTTAGATAATATCAATGTAGAACGTCAACGTTTTAGAGATGAGAGCAAATCGATGAGAGTGAGTTCATTCTGATCACTAATCATACAATAACATACCAAAGTTAAATAATCAAACAGTATTAAATCCACTAATCAGTGTTATTAGCTCATATATTTAGTTCACATTGAAAAGGTCTTAAATGATTCTTAATCATTTTATTTCATCCTTTCATGAAAGTTGAACATGAAAAAACTGAAAAATCAATAATTTATTGTATTAAAATGATTTCATTTACTTCACTAAACAGTAGCAACACCTGTTGATATCTGTCAAAATAATAACGAACGAACCAAACCAACACTCCAACAGGCAACAAGCAACGCGGTACATTAAGTACAAGTTTTTCGTAAGTTTACTGAATTATTCCAGTGATACACAATGTTGATGACCAAGATGTCATGTTCTATAAATACTGTGTAACTGTGAATTTCCAGTTCCCAAAACGGGTGTTAAATGAAACGAATTTGTCTTTCGGGCGTTTACAAAACGTCAAGTAAGCTTGAATGAGTCAATACTCAGCACAATGGAGAGACAGTGTTGTTACGCATTTGTGTTGTTATTGTTGTGCTCATGGGGGTGCAGCGGCGACCGTGGTGACTACATCGGCTGCTACAAGCTGATGGTTGAAAATGTGCTCAACACTCACACTGGACAATCTGTGGACGTTTGTTTGTCGGCGTGCGAGCAAGTGTACTACAAATACGCTATCATCGGTGAAGAGTCGACGTGTTTCTGTGGGAATGCGCCCGGGACGTTCCAATTGCCTCTAGATTCGTGTGGTACTCAATGCCCGAAGAATGACAGTCAAAAATGCGGCGGAGACAACGCCGCAAGTGTGTACGACACCGATGTTTTCTCCCCTGGACCACCAGCGTCTATCAATATTGTTAACATAACTGAAACAACAGTGAGGGTGCGCTGGACCGCCCCTAATGCATACTCATCAATATCTGATTATATAATAAGAGCCTTAGTTCTCGAGACATACACTGATGCTGCTCTGATAGATCTTGAATGGAGAGTATCAAATAAAACCTTTTACACTGAGCTATTGAACTTGCAACCAGGTTCTAAGTACCAAATTGGAGTGGTTGCAGTCAATAAAGGTTTTGAAGGGCCAAATGTCACAACCACAGTAGAAACGGTGATTGGGACTCCGGACCCCAGCCCACCTGACATAGAGATCAGGGATAGGAGAGGAGACAGGATGGTGGTACATATACCTGAAGCTAAAAATGTAAATGGTCCAGTATCAATGTACAGGATTGTAGTCTCCATAGAATTGTACCAGCAAGGGTTTATCGTTGCTACACTTGGAAACTACACATATGCCACTGATAATGGACTCCCTTACTACATTGCTGCCGAGTTAGACCCATATGATATTGAGCATGACTTCATAATTGGAGACAGACATACTTACAATGGATTCTACAATGCACCACTGCCATTGACCAATGACATAGAAGTGTCACTGGGAGTAGTTAGTGAGAAAAATCATGTAAAAAAAATCAGGTATGCAGAGTCAGCAAAAAAGATTATCTTGAATATTAATGAGCCTGAAGAGACTTCCCCAATGGTGATAGCTCTTGGAGCAGCCATAGCTATCAGTGTTGTATTGCTGCTCATAGGAGTGGGGCTGCTCATCATACTGAGAAAGAGGATACATATAGTGAGATCACAGAGAGGGTCTCAGTCCATGCCTTTGAGTATGAGTGAACCATGCATGGAGATTGAGAATTCAAATTTCATACAAGAAGAAGATGAAAGAGTAGATTACTATAGCAATTTAAAAAGAAAGTTATGGAACATACCCAGAAACCTCATAGATATTGATATTTCTTGCATAGTTGGTGTTGGCAGTTATGGCAAGTTTACCAGGGGGAAAGTACAACAACATGGGGCACAGACCCCAGGGCTTGTGCAAGTGGTGGCCGATAGGGAACTGGAGAGACCTGACAAGAAGCAGATGCTGCAGGAACTTGACCAGCTCATCAAGTCCAGTGAACATGAAAATGTGATCTCACTCATAGGCTTTTGTGAAACTAACACCACCTTATTTGTAGTTCTAGAAGATCATAAACACAGCTTCAAGGATGTGCTTCTTCAAAGTAGACACAGAGATCTTCAAAATAACAAATTCTGTCTTTTACCTGAAAACAGATTGCTTCAGTACTTTGTTGATATTGCGCGAGGTATGGAATACTTACACAGTAAGAAAATATTACACAAACGCCTCAGTTGTCGTAACATCGCGCTCGCAGACAACGGCGTCGCGAAAGTGTCCGGTTTTGGATTATCGCACATGAGACCCTTGCATGAAACACCCGATTACACCAGATGGACTTCCCACGAGATGTTACGACAGACGAGGTTCAACCCTAAGGCTGATGTTTGGTCGTTTGGGATACTCTTGTGGGAGGCTCTGACGATAGGCGCCACTCCGTACTTCCATAGCGCTAATAAAGACGTTGCAGCCCGCATTCTGCGAGGCATGCGACCTTCACAGCCTTCGTACGTGGGCGACGAGCTCTTCCAGCTGTGCCTACAGTGCTGGCAGGTGGATCCCGACGAGAGACCAGCATTCCCCAGCCTGGTTCAGGAACTGAAGCCATTCGCCGACGCTCCCGGCTGCAGGAGTCTGAGCTTTACCCATTACAATGGTTTCGATTTCGAACCGCACGTGCCGCAGTACGAAATCGTCTCGTAGTAGGTATTTAGGAAACTAACCAAAATATAGTTTTATTAGGATCCAAAGAGATACATTTGATACTCTGATGTTAGAGGCGAAGTCAACGGCAATGGTATTTAGATAAAAATCGCAATATTTTACCATAAAGGAATTGATATACTTTAACATATATCTTTTCGACCTCTTAATTAATATTCATAAAGTATTGTTTCTTCTCTGTCCATGTTAACTATCGGGGCGACTAGCGGTTGTAGTCACGCGGAACAAATGATCACGCACTGGCGACCGCTCACGATTCCTATAATAAGCAATGGCTCACGGTGAATGCCTGATTCTATAAATTCTATACTGCTAAAGCTCTTGTCAACTATTCATTTATGGCAAATTGGTCATTATGTTGACAGCTATTCGAGTAATTTATTTTCTTTTTTATCTGTAGGTACCGAGAAATTGCAAAAGTATTGAAAAACATTTTAACTTATTATCTTCATACAGTAAAGTATTACTTCGTCAGTTTGTGCTTACTAAGCAAGTATTAACAATAATAGCTATGTAGATTTTTGAATAGCACATTGTAGTCGACGCTATACGTAGGTAGGTGACTGTCCTCGAACACTTGTTACCTTTCTCGTAAACATAGGCTTAATAATCAATAAATAAATTAGTATGTAAGTATGCTAGTGTATGGAACACTATTATCTAATTAAGAGAGGCATCAACAGGGAGTTTCGGAATGATTGTGTAGCTGACATAACTGATGGTGGATGGATCATTTTAAAACTGCTTTATTAACTACAATGAACTGAACTAATCTAGAAGTAGATCTATTATATACAATTTGTAAGTTCATAAAATAGAGTGTAGGTAGGTACTGTAAAAGTACGAGTTGGTATGAGTTGTCTCAAAAAGTTTCGTCATTTAATAATACCTACTTAAAATCGAATTAATAGCTAGTTATCATAAATGCTTAAAAACATGTTGAATTTAGTTACAAATGAAATCGATAAGTAATCATCAAGATTCGCGTGATTTTATTGTTTTTTAATTTGGCGTGGGACGAAAATTAGATATAGGTACTTTCTTCAGCCAGTCTACTTCAGTTTTGAAACAATGTAATCGATAACTTTATTACCTACTTAGTTTATAGCATATATTAGTTAAGTGTATAGTCAATCAATTTAGTATGAAGATCTACCTATTCCTTTGAAAAGATAAACCGCGGAACCATTGCAGTGTTATAAGTTGTACATCATCTGTACTTGTCTGTTTTTCATGTTTATTGAAAGAAGAATCTCATTTAAAGTTTTACCTTTGTTGATCTGATGAAGAGATCTTTTTTATAGTACTTTTTTATTTATTTACTTATAATAAGTAATTTTATTCTTGGGAAATAATAACGGACGCCCAGCTCGAAGCCTTTACACTTGCAGAGGTCGATCAGTGGATGGGTGACCATCTAAACCCCTGGGCCTCCCGTGTTTCAGATACCACGTAAAGCAGTTAGTCCTGGCTGTCATTAGTAGGCCTTGGACAGTCGTATCAGCATTCAATAGTCCGAAAGTCTGACAATCAGTCTTACAGTAATGAGTGTTGTGTTAACTGAAGATTTAGAAGAAATTGAGTACCACCGCTAACATAGTTGCGAAAACGTTGGGCAGATGAGCTGATCTGTGCCCACCTGATAAATCTGTCCAGAAAACTAAAATTTGGACTTAAAAAAAATTGTCCAAATCACAAGTGTAAAACCACTACTTACATACTTCTAGTAATGTGGGTTGCACATTATTAGTAGTCCAACTAAGCTTAATGTCTGGAGTGAGTTCACGTCAATAGAGCAATGGGTGGGGATCGAACTCACGACCGCTCAATCGCCAGGCAGACGCCTTAGCCATTGGGCTATTGGCGCTAATTAAGATCTTTATATTTTTTTATGGGAGTCATTTTCGAGGTGCCTTTGCCAGTATGTTGAAATTTCTCATCAAGTGTTTCAAATGTGATATTATACCCATGATATTGTATGTATAACTTTTGGCGGGTCTATCAAGTTCTGAAATATTATTTTTATTTAGTTTTTACGTATTTCATTTAATCGTATTTTGGTATGTTTAGTTGTTTAAGTTTTTTACTTATTGTGTGATCTTGAAATAAGGAATTCCGTCCATTTCTTCGTATTTTTGTACGAAATCTCATTTTTGCGTAAACTTATTTTTATTATGTAACCAAGCGACTTCTTTGATAATAAAAACGATAACCAACGTGTACCAAACTTGTTTATTTTGACCAATTTACTCACTTTTCCTACATATAAACAACACACTATTAAGTAGGTACACACAACAAACATTAACATCTAAAATATTTTAATTATTCTGAGAACTTAGAGCAGATGCAGTATTTTCCAATAAGGTATTTAGTACCTAAAATTTGAGTATAATAAGCGCTGCTTCACAGTTGTATCCAGCTATTTTGTATAGACAAACGACCCATTCGTTTATATCTAGGCCATCTAGGTAGTCTTGCTTATGCTAAGAATGCTTTGAAAGCTAAATATAGGTAGTCTAGCTAGTTCATTATTGGGTACCTTATTGCAGACAGTGAAAGGAACTTGCTCTAGGAACTTTGTACAAAGGAATGTCTGTTGGTACACATCATGCTATAAATTTCCTGTATAAGCTGGTCTCCCATTGTATAAGCTTTCCGTACAATGCAAGATCAGCATAAATTGGAAATGTATAGCTTGATATATAGCCGTGTTACACGTGTCTCAAACTGTGTTGTGAGGAAGGAAGGAGGATATTAAATGAAAACGACACATTTAGTTTTTGCATTTATTAATGTTAATATAATATAGACAATGTTCAAGGTACCTTTCAATTGGTTTGGAGCTTTTAGACACTAAGACATTGTAACCTTCCATTTTTACCTCTTATCATTTACAACATTGCAAAATAACACTTCATTAGAAAATCAATCGGACAGTACAACTAACTAAACAATAATAAACATTGACTAAAATATAGTGAATTTTAAATTCAAAACATATTTATTATTCAACATTGTTTTTAAATTCAAACTTAATTAAAAATTATATTCTCGTTACATAACATTGCAGACCCGTTTATCGTAAACCAAGTTAACAAAAAATATTAATAATAAAAATAAAAATTCCATCACTGAACTGTACAGCAACAAATGTTATCAACGTATGACATTTACACATAACGTACGGAGCCGAGCTCGCTCTATACATACTTATAATACGCAACAAGTTATAATTCAATAGAATTAGTATAACATATCAATCTCAACATGTGTAAAGGTTGATGAGACAACGACTGATCGGCGCTCGAGAGGCCGAGAGGCCGGTACGCGCGCCGGCCCGGCGTCCGCGCACGACTCGCGACAGGCGTGCGACTGGCGACAGTCGTGCGACTCGCGTCGGTCACAAGACTCGCAACAGTCGTGCGACTCGCGTCGGTCACGAGACTCGCGACGGTCGTGCGACTCGCGTTGGTCACGACACTCGCGACGGTCGTGCGACCTGCGACAGTCGTGCGACTCGCGTCGGTCACGAGACTCACGATGCTCGTGCGATTCGCGTCGGTCACGAGACTCGTGACGGTCGTGGGACTCGCGACAGTCGTGCGACTCGCGCCGTGTCACGGGCCGGACACGGCACGCCGCGCCGTCGCTCACTCCGTACACTCGCAGCAGCAGCCAACTAATGGAAATCTTCAACTTGGGCTTTAACAATAAAACTGACGTGTAACAATCAAAACGTTAAACACCGCGAGTGTACCGCGGGAATCGCACACGACTACGCCCTGGCGGACGAGCCCACATGAAACCGAGCGAAGTTTTTATTTTAATGATTAATAAACAATTATATATTACAATTAATCCCTACCGTTTGGGACGCGTTCGTGACGATGTCAATATGCGCGAGTTGATTCCTCAGTCTTTAATAAATTGATGACAATGAGCAAGGAGAATAACGTAAATGAAAAATGTTATGCAATTATATACAGATAGTGAGTGGGCGAGCGTCGTGTGCGATCCGCGCCCATCAGAAACAAGCGTATGGTGATGTCTTAATGTTGAGTTCGACTTGAACGCACAGCCATTTTCCTAAACACAGTATCGAACCTTACTCTAGCCTAGCGCACCCAACGGCTGCCACCTTCGCGTGTATACCCACTAAACTACCTATAGTAATTACAATAAACCACTCTATCAACAAATTCAACAACATTTAGCTATTAAAATTAAAATGGGAGGATGAGAAGCGCGTGCCGTGCGCGGAGCCGGCCACGTGCCGAGCGAAATCTCTCCGATAGATCCGAACAATGAAGAATGACAACTAGCTACCTTATCCTACAACATTGAAATTCCTTAATCGTAACAGCATTACTTAATGAAGTGCGGGAGTGGTACGCGGGTGCCGGGGCCGGTGCATGTCGACGCCCGCTGCGGTATTCAACTCTACGCAACTGAGCTCTACATAATTTGACACAACCTGTAACAGACACAGTGCTCGGTCCGTGCGCGGGCGGGTGCGGGCGGGAGCGGGAGCGGGCGCGGGAGCGGGCGCGGGCGCGGGAGCGGGCGCTACAAGCGTGCGGTGATGCGTGCACTCAGTATCACAGAACAGTCCGGAGCGGTGGACGTGGCCAGTAGTGTGTCTACGACCATGCACTATTACAAGTAAGTATTCGGGACGACGTTGCACTATTTATTATCTTCCACGCGATAAACTTTATCCAGATAATGGTTACCGCACTAAAATTATTATTTTGTATTCACGTTAATATACTCTCAAATATTGTAACAACTTCAGTATAACAACATTAACATTTCCCAGTAATTTTAATTTAAAAATTATCTAATTATACCCATTATATTGATTTTTAAATATGTTAATTATAACTAACTAGAATTCCATTGATAACTATCATAATGTCGGCGCGGCGGTCGCAATGTGTCGAGATAGACGCGCTTAGAACACCCAGAGTGGATGCAGAACAAACTACTACACGTGCGAGGACAGCGAGCGTCTCCATGGACGTCTACTTCCTTTGAAGCATGAAACGAAATGAGTGCCGTATTGCGCAGTGTCACGACACTCGCACACTACCGCCCTCTACGAGAAACACTAAACTCTAGCCGGAATGTGTCCGACACACGGCGACACCGCCCCGAGCAACAATAGAGGCAAGTAACTTAGTAAGAGAGAGAGAGAAAGAGAGTGAAGAAACGAGACGGAAACTATGTCTACCCCCAGAGCTCGCCCGAACCGTGAACTGATATATCTTTCTTTGGAAATCATACATTTCTTTTAATTGACGCATTTGACTTATACGTACCGACTAATCGAGATTTAGTTCCGATAAAATTGAGCTTGTTAAATCGACGTGACAGGCGTTCAGGCTGTGGCCGACACGACCGTCGCTTGTGTGTTCGCGATCACTATCCGTAACACTCGGCTCACATCGCGCTCACTACCAAGTCCCCATCCCCATCCCGTATCACTAACATTACCTAAACACACCAAGATTTCACAATCAACTTCTTAAAAATCAGTTCGTTAATCATTACTACTCGATTATATTATGCATAGTCTGAACATTTCGTTACACTTCGAAGTATCCATTCAGTTCTCACCTTATTACTCATACTTTAGCCACCGCGAACGCACAAACAGACATTTTTATTAATTGACACAAGACGATATCTGTACCTACCCCCAATATACATAGTTTAGATGAGAAAAATTCGAAAAACACCGGAAATTTATCCAACAGCGTTACCTATACACTTTAAAGATTGAATATATATTAACTAGCTACGGTAATGCCACACTACACTGCGCAATGTTAACTACATAACACACGTATATATGTAATAGATCAGTTAACAATATCCACAACTTGTATCATCGAGACGTCACTGCGAGCGGCCGCGTGCGCAGGCGCAGGGGGCGGGGCCTCGCTCGGAGAGACTTACAACAACGTTAATTCACTATTATTTCACTTTTCACGGAAGTACGAGGTTATGGCGAATCGAGCGTGCTCACTTCCCTAATAATTAATTAGTTAAAAATATTTTCATACTTTTAATTTATCTATAATCGCGTAATTGTGAATGAATTTACTGAGAAATTGTCTCTCAATTCCGATTTCTTAAAAACTATCGTACATTAACTTTCATCATTTAAGCCGATTTCGAATTACTATATTTTTTATTACGATTACGTTTTCTTTTGTACTTCATACGTTTATTCACATTTGATAGTATTCACCGCCTTCGTAGTAAGTTATCATCACCCATTAGTATCTGCATGTACTTGTAACTAAACGTTCGCGTTGGCGCCCAACACGGGGCCGAACATTACACGGAAAATAAAGTTATAAAACGGGTAGTTGTCACCTTCGATTGTGACTGTTGATGGCTGGAGATATTCGTGGAACCTACATCTGACATCAAGGGCGACCAGTCACAACCGAACGCAACGCACCGCGCGTCTGAACATGTGAAGAGGCTCACCTCACTAATCTTGTAGAACGATGGCACTTCTGAGGTAAACGAACACAACTTATAACTACCCTCCGGCGAAGTACCGAACGGCTTCTACACTAAGTGGAGACTGACACGTAGTACCTTGACAATGTCGACGAAAACAATCACAGTATATTATGTAAATCTAACGTACAGCGAACGCGAACGACTTTTCGACGGAACAAAGATAAATCGACAAGAATTATTGAATCTTTTATGAATCAACTACTAGTCGATCAGCGTCTGCGTCGCGGCTTATACAGACGCTGATACGACTGAGTCGTGCGACTAAAAGTCGTCGGCGTGCGGACACTAACAGACACAAAAAGAACGTCTTGGTTAACCGACGGCGCAAAAAAATAAAATATTCAATCATATAGTAACTGTAAATAAGAATATATCATTTATATTGTCATCTCGATATATAGAAATCTGCATTTAAAATGTTTAAAATATTTTTTTTATTATTCAATCTACTATTCTGGACATGCATTTTTATTATTATTTAAATTGTACTTATATCGTAAGACAAATTTAGACCGACAACAAATGAACAACTATAAAACATTCCTAGTAAACAAAAATATTAAAACGAAAAGATAATATTTATTATTTTGTTTATAAAATGTATAAAAAAATAAAGATCTTTACCGAGAGAAAATCAGGAATGAAAAACTCTGCTAGCCAGATTCCAAGATATTAAACACAAGGGTGACACTTGAACTCAGTTAAGTGAAACGGCGTGCAGTGAAACGTTCGGATCTTGTACTCGTGCGCACCGGCTTGACGACTACCCTCGTATTGTTACACGCTTGTATAAGTTACACAAAACTCTATTGCAAGAACAGGCATCCCAGCTTTATTATGTCATTCAAATCTGAACAAGCCAGACAGACAGACAAGGTAGGTCTGATTGTGAACTTATCAGAAGAATACACGTGACCTGGTACTGGTACATAACCTGATGGATTCTTCTACCAACACTGCACCCTGGCTTGTTCCGGTTTGAACCTGCAGTACAAGGGCCGTAACCAAGTCGATGCTTGTCATATAATATGTCAGTAAATTAAACAACTTTGGTAGGATTTAGCTCCTAAACTCCCGTAGTGCTGCATAAGGTATCGATAACATCTCTCAGCGAGACGAATAACTGTGTCGATAGATTTATCAAATAACCACATCACTAATCCTAATAAACTAAAGAAAAATAACTTATCAATGGTAACATTTACAATGAAATCAACTTTGTAAATAAAAAAAAATGTATGCCGTGGTGAATAATATACAAAAATAATATGTGTATGGAATAGGAATTTCCGTGATAGGAGATATCACAATATTTCATTATTATATCTTAATCAACAATAACCGTCTGCTAGGCAGAACAAAATAATTACTTGTCATCACGATAAGAACGTAAAATATAGTGTGGAGGGAAGCGACGCCGGGCGTACCCACTAGTATCATTGTACTTTCATATTATATAATCTGCAACAATCCAGTGTTGCGTCGGAACTGAAGACCAGTGGGCACCGGGCACATTCCCACCACGACAACACTATGTTACATGCATAAAATCAATATACATAAAATTGTATTATTGTAAATAGGTAACTATGTGTCGATATGTGTCGCTGCGCAGGCGCACGTGTCCCACGGAGCTGCGCGCGACGCATATCGAGAGCTGCATAAATTATATCCTCCGTCAGATAAAACAAAGAAAACTTCTTAACTAGAGTCAGGTAACTCGCGCCAACAGTTTGCGGTAACAGCGCGCCTGTGATCCAACAGTGTTTGACTAGAACTAGATACTACGCTAGAACGAAATAGACTCGGCGGTACTCGTGATACGCGGGGCGGGCGTGCGTACCGGGCGTACCGGGCGTACCGGGCGTACCGTGCGTACCGTGCGAGGCGGGTTACTGCATGAGGCCGGAGATGGCGTTGTGGCGCGTGCGCTTCAGCTCCTCCTCCTGGATCTTCTGCTCGATGAGGTACTGCGCGTTGGAGATGGCGGTGGGCGTGCCCGTGATGGTGACGATGCGGTTGCGCGTGCCCGGCGCGAACGTGCCCTTCTTGGAGATCTGGATGTTGGCGCCCGACATCTGCTGGATCTCCACCAGGCTGCGCCCGCCGGGGCCTGCAACGCGACGCCTCGGCTCAGTCGGATAGAACACAGGTTGGTACGACGGATGGGCATTCAGTTACACTACGTCAGTTTTCATCCGAAACGGTACAAAAATAAATAGTTTACGAATCAATGCAAGTACCCTTCTAAATTATATTAACCCCAATTTGGATAACTAAGTGGCAATAACTCACATTAGAGCACGGTGCGTTGCTTGTGATTTCGTGTTATAGCGGCAACGTCTTGGTAAACTTAACTCGAATTTATTGTTTTAATGTGAACAAACTATGAGTTTACGAAAACAGCTGTTAGGACAGAATGCCGGTAAGTCGTGTCAACCTTTATTTATACGTAAATTCACGTCTTATTTCCTGATTTGTGCCTGATTTTATTGTTTTTAACAGGTTTGGGCAGTGACTTCCCAAATGCTAAACAAAGTTCTTAGGACCATCCCTAGCTTGTTCAGTTATTAGCTACTGCATTCATAGATGATGCGTAAGGATTCATGACACAATATTTGGAAAGTAGAGTGAAGTGTTAACTGACCTAGTATGGCCCCGACGATGACCTCAGCGATCTCCACGTTCTTGGAGTCCTTGGCGCCCGCGTCGGCGGGCGTGGGGCTCTTGGACAGCGGCAGCAGCGAGGCCGACGGGAAGCCGGCCACGCCGCCCACGCCTCCCACGCCGCCCACGCCGCCCACGCCGGCCGACAGCGAGATGGGCGCCACGGCTGGGGGGCGAAGCGCCTCGAATGCAACCTCCGCGAAACGCTCTAAGGAGCCGCCGCGCGCGCCGCCTGCGGACGCGTCACTACGTCACACCGTCACCGCGCCCCGCCCGCGCCCCGCGCCCCCCCGCTCCGCGCTTAGAACGTTTCGCGCTGCAAGACGACAGCGCGCCGCACGCGCTACTACTTGCGATACTGTGGCGTCTTGACGGAAGTGTTTCTAACAGTGATTTACTTTAGCAGCTCAACTTATACTCCAAATAATAGACTCAATATTTCAGCGTGCTATGTTTACAATGTTATGTTTCAAAGTTCCTAACTGGCTCTTACAATTTAGACGTTAGAGTTCTTTTATTGAACATAATTATGAAAATAAATACAATATACATAAATTGTACCACAGCAATAGTTTTGCCATCGTGTTATAGCCGCTATGTTAAATTGACTCAAAATACGAATCCAATAGCGCAAACTATTAGACTGCACAAAGAATTGACTTGTAAATGGAAAAACTATCAGCACGCTGAAATATTACCGCTGAAGATTAGTGACTAAGTGAGTCTAGGTATACTGTATGCAGTACTGCCATGCGTCGGTAGTGCTACGGGTGCGCGTGCGCAGTGCACGGGCGACTAGCCGCGGCGGGGCGCTGTCGCGGACAGAAGATACATGATACAAGGCAAAAGAACAACTTTACCGATTACTGTATTTTTTGGTGTTTCATAGAAAAAACTGAACTTTACTTACATTTTCTTTACAATTTAACTAGATCTAGACAAAACTATAATTCGATCCAAATAAAAAATATTATATAAAGTTGCTTAATATTCTTTTTACAATTGTGGGAAGTTTAAATAAATACATTTCAGTTTACAGAACTTTGTTCTTATTTAGAACATTTTACTCTAAAGTTGTTCTTTCTATTAGATATTTATGTCATGGATCGGACTTGGTTAGTAAGCAGTAATCTGCGTTTATATTTAAAATTCACTGTTCTAGAATAAGCAGTGTGTTAATACAAAAAAAAAAACTATTTTTTTAAAAGTATTTTCGTTTTTGATAAAAATATTAAATGCAATAATTTAAAATTTGGTATCCATTTCTTAATTTTTAATGTTGTCATGGATGTTTTGTCAAATATTTAGGGTATCCGTCCATAACACAAGCTCATGTTATGTATTGCCGACAGAATGGTATGGTAAAGCGATGGTCAAGAATTTGGAAAAAAACTTTTGATAGATATTAAATAAACAAAAAAATAAAACTGTAAGCCAATTGTGTTATTTAGATCAGCAATACAACACTTGAAACACCATAAAAATATCTAAAGCATGCAATTATAACGATATAGTATACATAGTCTTTTTCTTAGTATTAAACCGTGTTTCGTTTCAAAAGTCATTATATTCACGCCCCACTGGATTTTACAAGATGCCTGATATGTTTTAGTCTTTTTGGTAACACTTATAGGCCCACATCATTTGCTGTGTGTAATCTGAAATCACATTCACATCTGAAAAACGTCTGTGTATTAGGCTCCCACGTTCCGGGACGATTTGTGTCTCAGCCCGGAATGCGGACACCTCAGTGCTTCGTTTGGATCACATGCAGTCGTTTGCGCTCAATCAAACTAGGTTCAGTCTAAATAACCCTTTTTGATTTCATTTTCGTTTCGGAACCAGACAACAACATAACAAAAATAAACGAAAACGTTATTTTTACTTCTCATTTGAAATAAAACACGGCAGAGTGAGAACAAAAGCATAATTGGAAGTTATTATCACGACAGCCAATCAGATACCAAGAGAGAATGGACAAGCGGTGTGAAATTTAGAATTTGGAAGCGATGTGCGGGGTGTGGTACCATCCGGCGCCGAGTCACCGCGACCCAGCAGGCCGGGCGTGGACGGGGCGCGACCCGTTACCAACAAACGTTTGGTTCAACTATACTGTTCACAACGTTCAAATACGAATTTCCGGTAGATATATACTCAAATTGCGGCGATTTCGCCATTTTTTAAGAAAATGACAATTATTCCATTTCAGTATATTTCTATCATTATTAAGTTCAAAGTCAAAATCAGTCATATTATACAAGTTTTTTTTCAGAGAATATTTATTAAGAAACTTTCAATTGTACATAGACCCATAATAATTGTACAGACGTCAGCACATCAAGTTACCCCAATGTGTCAAATTTTTCCAATTGAATATGAACCTTATTCTGTTTGACATAAAGTTGAAAAACGATCAAAGAAATTTGACACATTGGGGTAACTTGACGTGCTGGCGTCTGTACATAGATTGTGCATACTTGATTTTCAAACAATTAAAGATTACTTTAGTAAATATTCTTCGAGCAATATAGTTCATTGATAAAACCAGTAACGAATACTCTTCAAAAAAACTTGTTTTCCGTAAACAAGTAGTTAATTTCAAGGCCTCGCTAAGGTGAGCTCATTAAGTAGTGGTACATTATGATAGTAGGTAATTACATAAAATTACTGGTGTTATCAAGATCATTATAATAAATAAAATTGTACAGAATAATATTATTCTGTTGCCAACTGTATGCCAGATTTAATTAATTTGTAATTCTTGATCTAATGAGAAATTGTAATTTATTAGGTACATTTAAACAAATGGGGGAAATTATTTTTATTTCTTGTAGAGGGAGCTTTGTCTCAAAATAATTTTTAACATTTACTTAAATTTACGGCGTTTGTTATTTGATTATACGCCGTCGGCATGTTAGCTTGAGATGTCACGAGCGCAGCTTGCGGGGGGTAGGTAGGTAGGTAGGTAGAGTGCGTCCGAACCTGAGTACATACCGAGCGGGACCTGCCCGATGGGCCCGAACACGGCGGGCGGCTCCTGCTGCAGCGGGAAGTAGGCGGCCGACAGCTGCGGCGCGGGCAGCGCGGCGGGCAGCGCCAGGCCCAGCACGCCGTGCTTCACCAGCACGCCCAGCGCCGCGCCCACCTCGCTGATGCCCGCCTCGCTGTAGCCCGCCTGGCGCAGCGCCACCTGCCGCCCACATGTACAGGACAACCGACCCTTCACTATTAGCTATTAGCTATTAGCTCTGACGCATATCTGCCTTGCGTGCCAGTCCCAACATCATTCTGCACGCGATCGCCGCCCGGGCTGATAGCTACTGTGAGCGCTTACAAATCGCACCCGATCTGTTTTAGTTATTAAGTACCTAACATAGGCTAAGTTATATTGTTACTCATAGCACAATGGACTTCTTTGTTGAAATAGATTATTATTAAACTCTACTTTAAAGTATTCAATGGAGTCATAAACAGCAGCGAACTACTAGGTAAATTGCAAATTAATGAGCCATATTGTTAGCCGCGGAAAACGAGCCACAATCTTTAAATAAATAAAATCTTTATTAAATCTTTTTCTGAGATCTTTTTACACAATATGCCTTGTTACATATAAAGGCCACAAATAAATCTTAAATATTTAACAATCAAGACTTACGGAAAATTTATTTTAAACCTAGAAGTAGGTATACTAGATTAATAAAACCTATGCTTCAGATTATCACTTAACAAGACTAAATTATTACGGATGCATTTGTTACATGTAGAATTATAGAATAACAACTTACGAACTAAACCTTACAATCATACTAGAACTTCCAATAGTTTCTCTATGTATGTGTAATTGAGCTTGAACAAATCTATTTCACGTCTCAGGATCTACAACTAATCTTGGACATTTTGCCGCCGTAGGATCTTGGACATAACCCTTCCCGTTTAAAAATACAAAAATATTTTATCCACCGCAGAATCTTAAATGTATTTTTTTTTTCCATTTTTCTTGAATTTTGACCATTTTTGTTTTTAATTTACCTAGTTATAAATGTGCATGCTGTGGTCTCCTATAATTGAAGGAACACACTTAAGAGAATCTTTAATTATGTTATTTTAATTGTATTTGCATAACTTTTGTTGGAGATCCTCCTAAATAAATAACTCGCTTCTGTGTTTGTCTCGTCACATACGAACTAACGACTGACATCCTAAATCTCGATGTTAAAGCTATCAACAACCGTCGGGCAGCAGTCGGGTAACCCACCAGACATAACACCCGTCTGGTCGGAGGACCCTCCTTTTTCTTCGTGGAATGAGAAACTTCACACCCTGTTCCTACCTCTAAATATTTAAAACATGTCTAGCTAATTGAATGTAGGTACTAAGTAATATTTGAAAGTAATCAACTAACAAACACTCATACAAACTTTATGCACTTCTAATATTAGAAACAAGAATTTATATAGGGTGACTGGTAATTAGTGACCGATAATTAAATACGTGATTGTATTCATGATTTCAATTATCTTTCCCAATTAAACTTTTTTTTTATGCACAATAACTTATACCTAACACAGTAAAATAACAAGAAGTTTGTAAGAATCGTAGCATATGGCGCTCCGTAGTTTCTGCCTACCCCCATGGGAAAAGGCGTGAGTTTATGTTTGCATGTATGTAAGTAATAAAATAACAATAATGCTGTTTGGAATTCCCACGTGCGCGCCTGTGATCGATCACAGTAGTCACGAATCGGCGGGATCTATCAGCTGATAGTCTGATCTCGGGAAGGGCTAAATCTACTAGTAGTAGTAGCGTCACACGCTTCCCCACCGCTCCCGTTGTGCAGTACTGACGTAATTGAAAGTTAATTAGTATAAAATAAGTTTATTTGGGAGAGTTTATTGAAATGATGAATACAATCACGTGTTTAATTATCGGTCACTAATTACCAGTCACCCTATATAGTTTCCCGACAAAAAGTCAGTCATGACAGTCATCAGTCATCTGAGCGAAGACTACATACAACGAGAATGATAAAAATGTAAAGACTAAGAAAGAGTGTGCCAATACAATCTCCGTTTTATCAAACACCGGATGCCATACTCCCTTTCCATATGAGGTCGCACGTACCTTGATGTGGTCGAGCGTGTGCTGCGTGATGGGCGCGGGCGGCTGCGAGCCGGGCGGCGCCAGGCACAGGCTGAGCGCCAGCGAGCCGAGCCCGGCGCCGACGGCTCCGTTGACCAGCACGCCGCCCACGCCTCCGCCCAGGCCGTGGTTCTGTAACATGTCCATGCCCTGTGACAGGAGGCGAATGCGGGGATGAATACATGATTGACACAATGATATTACTCTGAAATGAAATGTTATTAAAGTAGCACACACAATATGCAGGAATCATTTTTTTTAATAAATAAAAAAGCTGAGTACAGTTATTTATGAAGAGTTATTGTTAATCTGAAGTATAATATAAACTGTTTATGACTTCACTACACCTTTTAATTAATAACAGGGTAAAAGTACAATTAAACTGGGACTGATAGACTTTGACTACACAATATTAATTGCTTAGATATTTAATAATTTTGTTATAATGATCAAACGCAATCTAATTGTACCCTGAAGTCGGTCTACAAAATAGCTTGGAAAAACTCACATATTTTGGTGTTTTTTTTTCTGTGGTAGAATTTCAACCCGTATTTTAATAATATAGAATCACGACATTTATGTAATTATGTGATATGTGTTAAAACAATATACAAAAGTAACTAACAACCAAACACATATAATTATTTCTCATCGGACACACACATATATTAAAAAAAAACAACATAAAATAGTATACATACAAAGTGGAAAGGACATAAAAGCACCATGTAAGATATAATATATGGTAGCCGACGAAGTATTTCTACCCTTGGGGTACAGAATCATGTTCTAAAACTTATGGTGTCAATGTCCTTTGCACCCTATATGAGAGTTAGTATAGTGTGCTAGTAAGTACTAGTGTACACATAGTGTAAGCTGTAAGTATCACATCACCAGCTACTCCATACATTAGCCCATTGCCACCATACTTTATATGTATGTATTGATATTAAAATGATTGCGTTGTAATCTTAGTATTGACAGTACTGAGACAATGTGGTAAAAAAACTGGGTGTGGCCGACCATTAAGAAAGAAAATATTTCTGCATTTGTACATTTCAATGCATACAATTAAGCATTCTGATTCTGCCATCCTGGCACAAATGCATTAAATATTATACTGAGTGGTGTTTTAGGCGGCCTAATCTAATTTCTCTTCTTCAATAATTTTATGCGTTATTAAGTTCAATCTGATGGTCAATTTCTATAATTAAAAACGTACAAAATCTAGTCACAGTTGCTTTTCATCTACAATTATTGTCATTTTTTTTGTCTAAATATCTACACTTGAAATTTTATGTTAGGTCCATTATTCACCCACGACAACACTATCTGCTAACGCCGTTATTAAATAGCAGAGATAAAAATAGGCAAGCACGGATCCACCGTTGTGGGCACTGTGGGCATGTCCACAACCCTAATTGAGGTAAGACAAAACAAATGATTGTGCTCATCATACAAACATTTGTCTTGGGTGGGAATCAAACCCATGACCTCCGGCACAGCAGTCAGGGCCACTAACCACTAGATCAACAGGCCAATCAAAGTAGTACTTTATGTATGGATGGACGATATACCAATCGAGTTAAAGTTTTACCTCCTACTACTACTACTTCAATTACTACTACCTACTCCAGTATTGTATGTAACATAGAGACACGCAGCGCAGTAGTTCAGCTTAAAATGATGTATTTTGTGTCTTTCAAAATCAATGCATTTCAGTAAGGTAGTTAGGTTCGGTAGTTAGGTTAGCTATACGATAGGTATGGTAAGTTAGGTTAGGTTATACATATGTATATATGTTGTCGTTCTATTTCTATCTAACACAAAAGGTTTAAAGAGCACATCAGAGTTTCGCTAAATAAAAAGTACCTGTAGTTATTATTGATTGGAAACTATTTGTTCTTCTTATTAAAAGGTATTCATATCTTCTCTCATGTATAATATTATAAAGTTCTCGTGTGACACACAGTGTTTGTTACTACATTCCGCGGAAACGGCTTGACTGATTCGTATGAAATTTTGTTTGTGTGTATATTCAGTAAGATTGGTCATAAACTATTTTTTTTAAAGGCGGAACAAAGCATGCCGCATAATCGATAAACCAACTCAAAAACTCTATAAAATACTGAGGTCCCGAAAATCGGACCAATTGTTGTCGTAAGGAAAACTTCGAATCTGGGCTCTGTTCCGTGAAGTTCAGGCAAATAGGCACTACCTATTCCTATATCTGGTCATTAGGTCCTCACGTGAGGTAACAGTGAGGGCACGATGCCTAAGATAAAAGGCTAAGGCTAACATACACTCACTCCTTTTTCTCATGGGGGTAGGCAGAAACTACAGAGATTCTTACATACTTCTTTTCTTTCGTTTACATTCATACATTTTGTCATACAAACACGCCGGTTTTTGAGTCTATAACAAAATACCTCATGTTTACGAAGAAAAATCATTTAATATACATAAAAAAGAGACTATTTTCCTTACTCATTGATAAATGCTACTATTCGATATAAGATTTTTTAGTTTTCAAGAGTTTTTAATGTTACTTATTTGTTTTTTTTTGTCATTTTTATATAGATTTGGTTATGTACCCTGTCTCTGTGGTTTTTATATATAACAGGACACAATTAGTTGTTTTTTTAGTTTATAAAGGACGGCTGTAGAGCTACGTAAATGTAATTCTTTTTGTTTTTATTTGTTCTTTGTCTGTATTAGTAGATAGGTATGTTTTATGTTTACTTTTGCATTTTTGCTTTTGCTTTTGAGGGTGTTGGAACTGTTTTTACAATGTTCTCAGCTTGTTTTTATTCACAGCAAAAAAATATATTTCTGATTCTGACTTTGAGTACTATGCATATGACCTTTCTGAAGAACCTCACCAATAAGGTCTATGTATGTATGACTTTCTAGGGCGTCCCTTCCCGGGGTTCCCACTTACATCTGCCTTGTAAATATCTTTCGTAGTTTATGGCAAAATGGATGCTAGGGCAGTGGGCTAGTGCAGGGGCTGGGTGCGGCGGTAGCGTCGTGCGGCTGTGCGCCACTGGCACACGCTCGCGTGCCGCCACAGGGCGGCGCTCCACTGACACAAGGCACTGGGAATGTGCTACATACTGCAGCGGCAGTTGTGGCTTCAGCTACTGCTCTCTTCTATTCTATTGTTACTTGTGACTGCAGGTAGTAAAATGGTCTTGCTTTCAGCTTATCAGCTCAAAAAATGCTTACATGGCTTATAGCGCCCAAGTAGCAGTAGAACACTGAGTCCTAAGTCACAGGAATTCCTCGTTTAGGAGTCAGGGTGTCAACTTTTGTTCGCCTTAATTTGTAAATTAACTGATATATTATGTACTAGCAGACGTCACGCAGTTTCACCCGCGTAGTATCCGTTCCCGTGGGAATACGGGGATAAAAAGTAGCCTATGTCCACCGGGAATAGTGTAGCTTTCCACCAGTACAATAATTTATAAAATTGGATCATTAGTTCCGAAGATTACCCCCTACATACAAACTTCAAACATACAAACTTACAAATTTTACCTCTTTATAATATTAGTATAGATGAGTTGTAAGGATTTGTGTCAATAAAGTATTATTATTATTATTATTATTTCCTCGAGCCTACGCTCCCCTTTCTGTTAAATAAATTATCGCCTATTATGTTTGAATTAGGAAAACATAAAGGAGAATGTTTATTATTACTATGTGCCCAGGTCCAAAAAAAAAAAAATCTGAGATCCCCAGGCATGAATCTATCGTTGATCGACTCATTCATTTGAAATTACTACTTATGTGTGGAAAGACGCAAGGAAATCGAACCTGAAGTTTACGAATTACATTTATTTTTTATTTATATAAATGATGCAGAAATGCAATCGTTGATGGGGACTAATTATTTGCTTATAGGTATCTCGATTTCTGCAGGAAAGATTTTTTTGATTCTTTACAATAAAATATTGCATTTGAGATGATCTTTAAAACTAACCATTTGGCAAGTTTGGGGTAATACTTTTATTTATTTTTTTGCACTAAAAAAAACATTCTTCTTTACTTCAAAAACTTTTACAGTTGAGAATTTCAGATCGCTTGTAAATAACATCTAGGAGCAAAAAAAACCCATGACAACTACAAATTACTTTGATCCTATTTTATTGCGTGCCAATGCAATGCCCGTGCCTTCTCTGTATGAGAAGAAGAGTACTTGGCTCTGCATTGTTACAGTAACATTATAGGCAAGTATTCTGATTTTGATTAAATAAAAATGTGTTGAATTAGATGTTTTTTTGTTTATGAATACATCATCTCATCATTTCCTAAATTTGGAACGAAGCAGGACCATTTTTCTGTAACTAAAATTGGTTCAGGCAAAAACGGAATGTTGTACCTGAATCACAAATAATAATAGTATTTCCTCATACAAAAACCCTGATGCTTCTAACTCCCTACATATCATCTACAAGCCAGTATCCCTTGGACATCGGTGGAGCGCCCCCGCAAGCTCTGAGCCACAGGTCACGACAAAGGAGCGTGTACGAGAGGTCACCTCTTTCACCTCAGCGGTGGGCACGGCGTAGGGCGAGCCGGTGGGGTTGTAGTTGGCCACCGGGCCCGCCACGTCGGCGTACGACACGTTCGGACAGGAGCCGGACTGCGGGTCGTCCACGACCTTCTGTAGGATCATCAGGCAGGCCTTCTTGTTGTTCTCTTTCTCGCCTGAAACGAGAGTAACTTGTGTTAGTAAGTTCGTGATGCAACGCACCACGTTAAAATGTAAGACATTGTTTTAATATAGAGATATTTTGTTGCGAAAATATATTATTTGAATAGTGTGCTTTGTCTATCGTAAATAAACATAATTTGGTTTCTGTCAATCTTTTGAAGATCACAGAGTCATAATAAAGTTTTAAATATATGCAGGTCTAAATCTGTAATACACATTGCCACGCTATAAATTAAAATATGGTTAAACCCCTCAGCAATCGCATTGCAAAACTCTTTAGCGCCCTAAAAGGTCACACAGTAACGCAAAATCTGTGATGTTTTTATCTAAAGTCCGACTTTAGATAAAAATATAACAGATTTTTGTATCTAACAAAAATCTTAAAATTATAATGCTTGCGACCCGTTGTTACTCCGCATCATAGGGTCGTAGCGGAAAGTAAAATAGCCTTTAAACCTCCTCAAAAACTTGGCTATCAAATACAAAAAGAATGTACTAAATCGAGTGGTTGCTTCAGCGATAAGGGCGTTAAAACAACTCAACTGTAGATTTATTAAATACATCAAATCAAATATCAATTATTCAAATTAGGCTGAGAATCAGCACTTTTTAAACGTCAAAAATACCTACATAAGACAGTCTCCCAAAACGCCCACCTTTCACCACTTCCTATTGAGAAAATCATCCGCAACGAACAAAGGCTAAGTGCCCTCACATCAGCTGTTACACGCGCCGTCCATACTCCGTATATAAACTGATATAAATTAGCTATTAGTATAATAGTGAGGCAACCGGGCACTCAGCCAGCAATGTGCAAGTTCTGCACTATTTCATAGGTACATTGTTTCTACTAATGTCTCTGTTAACACTGAGCTCAAATAATAGCTAATTACGAAGCTATTAATTTAATACATCAGAGGTGAAATAGATTATTCTTTGTAATACGGTGGCGATACGATTATAAACCAAGCCAAATACAGCTAGTAATTAAAAACGTCATAAGAAAATTTTAGTAGCACTTTGCCGACCCTAAAAAAAGACCCCTCTCTGCTTAGACTTAGTAACCATATTTTGACATTGGCCGATCACCTGACAGCGTAAATTTGACATTATAATCTGACATACTTTTCGTTTCGACATTTATTTATGACATCTTTTAATAAATTGAGTTATATTTTAATTGTAAAAATTGTTTTGCACGTGACAATTCTATTCTAAAATTATTTTGTTCCGAATATTCTACACAATGTTTATTGTTTGAATAAAATCAAATAATAAATGAAATTATATTCACTCACGCAGCATCTTTTTCTTTTGTTTCGATGTAATAATATGGTTGATGTCCATTGCTCTCCCTGTTTACATGATTATAGCTAGTCGACAAACTACGCTCTAGGTATGTGGCCGTTCGCTTCAAAAAAAATCACCACGTGAAAATTTGAGTGAAGTGAACTGTACCAATTTATTTATTTTAATATTTCAGGAACACAAATGTACAGAGGCGGACTTAATGCCATAAGCAATTAAGCATTCTCTACCAGTCAACCTTTAGGTCATGCAGAGACAAACAGTGGACAATTGTGTCTTGTCAAGGATAAACGAGACATAGTTTTATTTGCAAAAGACACTTCACTTTTGTTTAAACTTAAACGCGATCTCAGAAGTGATTTATTGGTTCAATGTCAATAATTTATAGTTGTTACAATTTATTGTAGATATAAACCAAATGCTCAAAATTCTCGTTTTCAAGACAAACATAAAATAAAGTGTCGTCTAGTGCAAGTTAGAACGTGCAATAGACACATATTATATACTAGTCCAACCTTAGATAAGCATCGGAATAAGTCATCAGTCATTGTCACCGCACGTTGTGATTTGACCTTTAACACTGTCTGTTCCTGTCGGTACAATAACGAGGATTCATGGCGATACATAAGTTTACATTATGACATTTTTTAAACCGCTTCTATTTTTTTTCTTTTCTTCGTAGAATGTTAGGGTGACAAAGGAACTTGGAAAACTTAAGACTAATGTGCCATGGTCGTTTTGATATTTCTTCCAAGTGAATTCCATCTATCCGTTCCATCGTCATTTTCTATTTCTGTTTGATCACATATTATCAAATCAAATCAAATCAAATAGTTTATTTGTAAAACATAGGTATACAAGCTGATGGTCACATATGCAGGGTTAATTAAATCTCTATGTTTTGCCAGTATGACATACAAATATTATCTAACTGTCTAAGGTTCAGAGCACTAAGAAGTTTTAATATTCTAAATGTATCATTACTTACTGTGAAAAATTTAAATGTCTCTTTTATTAAGTTAAAATATTGTTCAATTAAAATATATTGTATTGTTATAATTTATCGTTTAGAAACTCGTCTATTGTATAGTAGCATTTGTCAATTAGAATTATTTTGAAGGCAGCTTTAAACTTTGTCAATGGCAATATTTTGACAGATTCGGGAATTTTATTATATATTTTAGGAGCTATTCCAAAGAAACTTTTATTCATCAGTGCTGTCTTACACTTGACATTGCATAATTGATTCACATATTGAGAGCGTATGGGATTTTTCTTTACTGATGACAGCTTGGGGAAAAGATGCAGGTTTGCTTTGACAAACAGTGCTGTTTCTAGTATGTACAGCGACGGTAATGTCAGAAGTTTTAGTGACTTAAAATGAGGTATACAGGTATCTGTAGTCTTTAGACCACACATTGATCTAATACATCGCTTTTGCATCCTGAATACCGTCTCTCTGTCAGTTGATTGTCCCCAAAATATTAAACCATATCGAAGACATGAGCCGACAAGTCCATGGTACGCCATTAAAAGTGTCTCTATATTTACTTTTTTTGATATTTGAAAGAGTAGATATGCGGATTTACTTAGGCGCTTACATACATCTTCCACATGCAATTTCCAAGTGAGTTTATTGTCTATAATTATACCTAAGAACTTGGTATCAGTAACCTCTTCTATTAAACAGTTGTTGAAGGTAACAGAAATATTTGGGTTTTCACGACGTTGATGAAAATGCATTATTTTAGTTTTGTTTAAATTTATAACTAGATTATTGTTATTGAGCCATTTTATAATGTCGTTTAAACAACTTTTGATGTCAATTTCATAATTACCAGAATTAGTATACTCGACAACTGCTGTGCTATCATCAGCAAAAAGGATCATTTTATGTGCTATAGCTTTTGGGAGATCATTAATGTATATTAAGAATAATAGCGGTCCAAGCACACTGCCAATCTCTCTATCTGTCTATCAAAGTATCTAATTGGTAAACTCTGTATCTTCTCAATATGCAAGCGAACATATCATATCAAGAGTTCTCCGTGCCTCGTAAGGCACGTTTCCCGGTTGTCAATTCGTCAAAACAATGTTTGCGGGTAGTGGAAGTCCGAAAGTCTGACCTCCTGATTCTTACATACTTTTACGTTCATACATGTACTTCGCAGCTGACCTGTCTGAAGAAACAAGTATTCAAGTATTTATTGCAATCCATAATGAACATACAGGTGGAAGGTTAAACAGATTCGAGTAACAATTATGGACCCTGTCGGGCACAGCAACATCAAAATTAAGATGAGTAGGAGAGAGGACGAGCGGATTTTTAAACATTAAAAAAACTTGAGAGGTGTCAAGGGACACCCGGATGGAACGAAGTTCCCTTCGATTGTTTAGTGAACTATTCAATCTTCTCTCTCTCCCCCTCCCCCTCCATCTTCCTCCTCCCGTTCCCCTCCCTCCCCCTCTCCCTCCCTCCCTCTCCCAACCCTCCCCATATCCCCCTCCCCCTCTCCCACACCCTCTTCCTCCCCCTCCCTCTCTCTACCCCCTACCTCTCCCTCTCCCTCTCCCTGTGAACATGCGACGCCGCACAGCTTACAATAGCTTACTATAGCAAAAAGTGTCGTGACAACTTTTCGTAAGAATTTTTTCCGTCTAGCCCCCTTTCACAACGCGCGTTAAGGAACTTCGTTCCAAAAAAAATATTAAATATCACAAGGTCCGTGTATAGCCTTTTAAGGCGTCCCCTCCCGTCGTTTCCAGTCTTACTAGGGACGATAAAAATGAGGAACATATTTCCTTTTCCCAGACTCGCAGTTCGCGTTTCGTCTTATCGGATACAAATTCAGTGCCCGCGGCGGTTACGGCTATCCCGTTAAACCGCACGGTTACCTATCCGGCACAATCCGGCGCAATTTCCTGCCGCATCCGCAACCGATGCGACATGGATGCCGCAAATCCAATATCAGATAATCTGACTTTCAGCTAGTCAGCCGTTTATTCAAGTTTAAAATATCAGCAAATATCGAGGAATTTTATCGGGAAACTTGGGGTTGTTGTGTTGTTGAAAACTGCTTGTATTACGGAAAGGAAATCAGTTCGAATTTTTTCACGAATTTAATGCGATGTAATTAATGAAAATATGTATGTGTGTACTTGACTGTTCCTATTATTGTCACAGTAATGTTACAAAACAACGAATAAATCTTATAATAATAATAATACCAGCCTGTTACTGTCCCACTGCAGGGCAAAGGCCTCTTCTCATACAGAGAAGGCTAGAGCATTGATCACCACGCTTGCTCAAGGCGGATTGGCGATTTCAAACTTATATTAACTATAAGTCCAGGTTTCCACACGATGTTTTCCTTCACCAATGTCAATGATGTCTAAGATAAACTTAGGAAGTACATATGAATTGAAAAAATCACATTGGTACTTGACCGGATTTGAACCACAACCTCGTGCATGAGAGGTAGGCGCCTTAACCTATGGGCCATCACGACATTTACGAAATCTTATTTATTAATAAATGTTATATATCTTACATTTGTAAATAAATAATGAAATGAGAAATTGTTTAGATAACGTTTCATTCTTTTCTTCATATTCGATTCATTCTGTATCCAAAATTTGGTATGAGACAAATCTCACGATATCTATCGTGAGATTTGTCGTATTGTATCAATAAGTATGTCCATAACAGTACCACACTAAAAATAGTTTCGTCACTTATTTTTGTTTGTAACAAAAGCGATACTGTATAATTAGGGCCTCAGTGTGACCTCGCGTCGCGCCCGTGAAGGGCACACCAAAAACCATCGGATTTCTATGCATTACGGTGAAATGTGGTTAAACAAAAACGATTTTATATTTTGTTATTTTACTAAAGCTGGATTTTCCACTGTAGGGTGTTTACTTATAAATCCAGAATGTCCTCACGATGTCAATTGATGATTATTATTATTATTATTATGAGCCTGTGGTGTCCCACTGCAGAGCAAAGGCCTCCCTTCCATTCTTCCACTCCTTCCTGTCTTCAGCCACTTTTGGCCAATCCTTCAGAAAGGAGTCCAACTCGTCACGCCATCTCCTTCTGGGCCTACCGCGTCGCCGGCTCCTGCTGTCCGGGATCCAGTCGGTCAATTGATGATTATTAATCATTGAAAAAGTCAGGTCATTGTTTCTGACATCATTGTTGTTGCCAGTCATTGTTACTTGCCCAGACATGAACCTACAGCCTCGTGCATGGAACACCTTAACCACTGAGTCTGTACGGCAAACCAAGCCAAAGCGAGGTTTTGTATAATGAAACACTTAATTATGAGCAAATCGGTCAAAGGTTAACCAATTTGGTTATATTACAAAAACCTGAACGTCACACACATAGCGCGTATAATTCCGGAGGGTTAAGCAGAGGTGTATTTACAATACACCCAGTCCCATGCAATATGCCCAGGGCAACCCTATTTAATGTCCATCAGGGCAAAAATCCAGATACCGGGCTGCTACAGAGAAGTTCCAGATGGAAAAAAAAAATGACGTTTTGCCCGATTCGGGGACTGAACTCGGAACCTAATGCTCAGCAACAAGAATTGCAGCTAATGAAGCAATAAGTTAAATTACACAAAATATGAAGTTCTAAAGCTTTTTCTAACACGTAATTAAAGCGTCAAGTTACAAACAATCATGAAAAGAGCTCTTAGAACTAAATCCACTGATCCATAGACAGCAGACTAGGACGCTTGTGTAAGCCGATACCTCCTCTCACCGCGCGGACACATTCGGCGGACAATTGCAACACTATCCGCGGTCATAACGGTAATAAAACTGCGAATAAATTATTATAACTTTCTCTTTTGTTTAAAGCTGTGATCTACCTATACATAAGTAAGCGGCATAGTCACAAAATCTGTTGCAAATCCAGCAAAACAGCCTTATTTTCGAAAAGCATTTTCGGCATGGCGCCGCGTATATACAATCACTTGCCAAAGTCCATACTAGAAACTTCATTAATTGATGCTTTCAAAATGAAATTAAAAAGATTCTTATTATGTAAGTGTTACTATAGTGTTCAGGATTATTTAATGGAGGATGTAAGGACATATTGATGTAGTACTAGTGCACTAATTTAATTATTAATATTATTACTTTGACATTTATTTACAGATATATCTTGACATTCTCGTTTAAAACATGACATTTCATATTTTAAGTACTTACATTATTCTTACTTTAACATTTATTCACAATTTTAACTTAACATTATTAAATAACAAATGACACTTTAATCTTTCATTATTCTGTATAAGTGACATTGTGTAGTATGTTGTATGCAGTTTTTGTTATTAGCTTTGGATTTGTACGAATAAAACTATATAACTTGTATTATTTATGAAATTTTGCGAGAAAATGTTTCTATTAAAGCCCTGTAATTTGCATGCCTCGAGGTGTAATATGGTTGGTCTGTGCAATTTTTTTTATCAACAACTTTATGTAATTACCCATATTAGCAAATAAATGACTATGATTATGATTATGATTACCTACATTTAGAAATGTATCTTTCCTTCTATGTGTAATTGGAATGAAAATCAATAAACAGCAAGTCGTAGTCGCCCGTACTACGACTTGCTCTTTATCGATTTTCGAGGGTTTTAAACTTTAAAAGAAAAAATAATTCTTTTGCGGTTGATTCACCATGTCATAACTTCAGGAACTGCCAATGCCTAGCATTAATATGGAACTACAGCGCTATTCGCGTTCACTTCACCCACATTTTCACGCGGTGATTTTAACACAATCGCACTGATCTTTGCAAAAGTAAAGTTTTATTTTAAAGAGGTTTCTGTTGATTGATAATAAACTGTGCTAAATAGAGACTTTATTGTTTCTGCAAGATTCACTTAAACTTCAAGTAGATTTATTTCAGATTATTAGCATTTACAAATATCAAAGAAATAAGGGAAGATGGGCATTATTTTTATTAGCGAAAACCATTATTGACAATATGCAAATATATAGTCCATAATAGTCCTTTTCGCATGATACACCACCTGACCTAGTTACTTCCTAAGACTTTTATAGCAATATCTATTACCAACTACTATCTGTATTATTTTACTTATTAAGTATCATTTTAAGTAGGTATTCCTAATTTTAGTTTAGAAGGAATCACCCAAATCTTCCGCCACAAAAGCTGGTTATGAGCTTTTGTGGCGGAAGATTTGGGTGAGAGTTTTCCTCATGAAGTGCAAAAGCGACCATTATTGATCGATAGTATTACGTGTCGCAACTGCGGACATTTGGCTCGGCGCCTATTGCGTATGTCCAATGAAGCGGTTCAACACATCCGCGACTAATTGCAATGGCTGTGCACAAAAAGAGACCAAAATTGGAAAAATTAGCTCCTACATTGTATGGAAAGGAGAATGGAGATTCAGAACGGGCTTCTGCTAACAACAAAGGATTTACGCAAGAACGTGGATTAGGCACCGGTCATTGTGTGCCAACAGCTATCACGCCACATACGAACAAAAATGTCGAATCCTACATCGCGATATTAAAGTTTTCTGAGCGATTGAACCCGACGACAACCGTCGGACAGTAGTCGACAAGACACAAAAACCGTAGGAGAATTTGTATCTTTTCAAAGGTGGATGAGAAACTTAAAAACGATACACCCCCAAAATTATTAATACGTCCGCGTCGTATTATTCGTCGCGATGACCCAGTGGTTAAGGCATCGCCTCTTATGTAACGGGAACTGCCTATATGTCTTTTCAAATTCACATGTATGAAGGTAGTTGCTAAGTTTAGTAGTTTTAGAGATATCATTGACATCGGCGAAGGAAAACAATCGTGGGGAAATCACAGTAATCCTATGTTTTGACTTCTTCTCATGTAAAAGACTTGTAAATAAATCAGACTCTCATCTATAGAAGGATCGGTGGAATAACTTCGTAACACCCTTTTAGTTGACAAAATATATTTCAAACAGAAGTTTCAACGGAGCAGCATTTCCTAAGGATTGCTTTTGTCTACTATATTTATTTATTTATTTTTTTATTAAAACTTTATGCACAAGTAAAAAAAACTGTACAAGGGCGGACTTAATGCCTTAGGCATTTTCTACCAGTCTACCTTAAGGTGGTGCAGAGATGGAACAAGGTAGGTGTAACTGGGCAAAAATTAAGAACTAATATTAATTACTATACTAGGTCAACTTAAGCTCTAGCGTTCAACTTTTTATAGATCTATTCGTCAGTATAATTTCCGGTTAGAGACCTGCAATTTCATTGCCTATTTTACGGCTAGATCTGAGAAGATAGGATATGCTGCTGGTTTTCACCGACTGTAGGCAAAACCTAAATGAATGCCTAAAGCGCGCTGATGGATTTTCAGCGCTCGGTTACAAGCAGAAAGCCGAAAATTCAACAATACATAAAACCGGCGTTAGACGTAATTTACAGTGAGTGGAAAGTGATGAATTGTACCTAAATAGGATTAGGAAAAGCGAAGCTTACGCGTGTTTTAAGAAAATGGAGGCTCGGCATTGTATTATGTTAAAGCAGGTTGATATGAAACGAAATACAAAAATCTTTAAGTTAGATAATATTATTTCTTTATAGAACACAATATTCAAAGACAATATTTGATCATCAACATACGTCTTATTCAATCTCCACGATGTGTTCAACTCGCTAGACATGACTTGTCTAAGTCAATGCGAAGCGATTGTCATCTGAACTTCTGAACCAAATTACACAAGGATGCGGAATTACTGATTTTCCAAATTGCGACCCGAAGTGAAACTTCCAGGCTTAACTGTCTGTTACGAGTGTCAGTTCCATAGCTATCCGTGTCATAACCGGGAACAACTGCTCAACGAGACACTATAATAGGATTGCTAGTGAAGAGATGGGAGGATCCTTACGAATAATCCCTTCAATTAAAGCCCTATCGTGGGGTACCGAGACACTGACGGAACAACACTTATCTCTGAATAATAAAGATAGGATAATTCGGTGAATTGCAAATGGCGTTTAAGGGAGCTGCTTATCTAATGAGGTTCGCCGTGATCCCAGATATCCACCCTACAGTCTATTAATATTTAATTAATTGAGCACCTATTTCCACCTGGGTGGAGCATCAACTTAATTACAATAATTAAGGGTACCCTTAGTCGTTAATGTTAACAGCGCCCCCTTATTTGGCACTAGCCTAAGACCAATCACCAATCCTTTACCAAGGTGATAATGACGATGTCGTGGCAGAAGTGTAAGCCTGTCATGAAGTTTTCGTAGTTTTGATAATGATGAATGTGGTTACTGGTACCTCGATACTCACCGACAACAGTGATGCACCTCTCCTGCAGCGACAGCTCCTTGGCCTTCTGCGAGATCTGGACGTAGCTGCCGCTTTGTTCCTTGATCTGCTTGATGTAGTTGCCCCCCTTACCGATGATCATGCCAGCTGTCGAGTTCGGCACCAGTATCTTCACCTGGAAAGAAGACGTGGCTGTGGTAATGGAAATGTTAAGAGGCGAATGAGAAGACGTGATATTGCTGTGGTTATAATGTTGGTTGACCGTGAGTGGAACCGGCGAATTTTGACCCAACGATACAAGCTGTTTGCGTGAACTTATGCGTAGATAGAAAGATACCTATACAATGGAAGGTTACTAGATGGCATAGAAACTTAAGGTAAAGGCAAAAAGTTAATGCAGTTAGTGTGCTATCGCACTCTAGAATCCCTGCTAGCTAATCTCGGCTTTTTCTAAAAGAAATCATTAATTACGTTACTTTCCTACGACGATCTAAACGATCTAGAATAAAAACCAACGCCACAGGCTGGCGTTTAAACTCCATTTTATGTAGGCTTTAAAGCAGAGCAGCTCCGCTTTTATAGTCTTAAATGGAAGGTACGGTAGAACAAAGGGTGAATAAAAGCTAAATACACAGTAAATTTGATTTTATGTTAAATGGCATTTACGTAAACAGGCAATATTGCTGAGAATTCATAATTTTGAAGCATCCACCGTTGCCACGGGAGCAGCTATTAGCATTGTTGAATTTAATATGGCATTCTTAATTGTTGTTCATGAATTATTTAGCAGTTCTGAATGTCATTTGATGGTCTCGAAAGATTGGAAACTGATTGTTTTTTTTTACTGGAATTATTACCACGGTCTCTATTGTCTGTACATTTTTATCAGCAAAATATTTTCTAATACAATGCTCATTCAGTACCATTTTGAAAATTGGTGGAGCATAACAATGAATGTGCTAAAATCAAGTGCGAGCATCAAGGTCCCTAAATGATTGCAACTGGCAGCCATACAAAAGCCGACTTAATAATTGGTAATTGTGTGTTTCGATTTCCGAAAGCAAATAAGTTTGCTTGACATTTACGAATCGTTTCATTAGAAAAACTGAGAGGATGTTGGCCCGCGCCAGTTCTGTAGCTTTATAACTAGCATCACGGTTATCTGAACCATTAGTGGTTGGCAGAATTACTGTAATAATACTCTGATGTAATCCTTACATATTCTCTTACTGGTAGTTACGGCGGGTAATAGCAGTTAATTAATAGTCTTGCGAGATACGATCTGCTCATCCAGCAAGGTTCTCAATTCAGGTATTTTACTAATTCAAACGTCAAATTTGGGTAACTTTTTCATAGTTTTGATAAAAAAGTGGTCTAATTTTAGGTCTCAATTGATAAAATGTAAAATGTCGATAGAAAGAATCATTCAGAGTCCTTTTCTATTATAAGCATTATTTATTGGCGATAGAATAATCTCTTACTAATATTTGTCCTATTTTTGGGAGAATTGAGGTCGCAATGACTCTAAAGTAAACATCCGCAGCGCTTACAGCAGGAACCTCCCCCAAGTGATGTAACGACCGCAGAGTTCTCCCGCATCGCATCGCCAAAAAACCAAAGACTAAGTATACAACAGACACTCAACAGCGACTGCATTACTGCTGAGATACTGTGTCTGTTTTTCTTTGTGCTTGGTACAAGCAGGCACCCAGGTACTTGTAGCTTTCCCAGCACATGATATTGATCTATGACCCTGCACGTCCGCACGTCACCGCACGGGGTCGGTCACACTCGCCGCACTCCGCCGCAGACGATATCGAGCACTGTTCCGCAAACGCTAATCAGCCGAGAAGATAACAGTTTAGAAATAAAGTTTATTGCTGCTGTTACATAACTCATGTTTACTTTTAATGATGTTAACTGTTGATTTTATAGGTTTCAGGGTGTTACTTGGATAGTGGAGAACTTTTATGTGTAACGTCAGCATCAGATGCTTTATATGATTGGGATATAATCAATGTAGATATTTGTGTAGCATTATTGGAATCTTTTACACCTTTGTACTCGAAATAGCAAGGCTATATTCCAAGTAACCAAAGCACAGGGTAGGTACTACGCCATTTCATAGAGACCATACACTTCGCCGACCCTTAAAATATTACAAGGAGTTATGAGCCCAAGTAAATACGTGACAATACACAACCTATTTGAGGACCCAAAGTCTACTTTGGACGGCTTAAGAAGGTGGGAACAGCTGGAGAAATTAGCTCAGGACAATACTAAAGATGTTTAAGGGTCTCGAACGTGTAATTGTTGGTACAACATAGGTTCAGACACAGAGTGGAGTTTATCGCGGGCGGCACACTAATGAATTACGTACGCCGATTGTGCCGGAACGTGATTCGCCCGCGTTTGACCTTGCGACGACCACTTAGCTTGTATTACTTGTGTGAACCGGTGCAGTCACGATGTACTGCAGATTACTTGCAACAATCTGTCCATTTTATTACCAAAGGGGCATACCTATCCCGTTTTTAAAATACGTGTTAATTTGCCGTCATTTTCGACATTGATTGTGGCCGAGATTGGCACAAGATTTTGAATGTTTTAAATTGACAGTTTCTATTAGTTTTGGGGGTTTAAAGATGAGATGAGATGACAATTTTGTCAGATTGTATTAGACAGGATAAAACTTTGTCAGAAAAGCATCATGCAGCCTTCTTGCTGAAACGGATTCGATGGAAAGGCTTGTGGTGACTCGTGGTTTTTAGGCAAGATGAATACCTACAATAGAATAGAGAGAGAGAGATAGGGGACATGATTATTTATTATTATTATTGTTAATTACAAGTGCAGTGATAGTAAAAATAGACCAAGCAATTTTCAGATACAATCAATTCTCTCGTTATAATATATCACCTTTAATATTCTACGAAAACTTCAAACGCAAACAAATCATGAGTTCGTCAAAATATAGCAGTAGTTAGCAAAGGGTCATTTCTAACAAGCTTAAACAAATACAAACTTAAGTTGTTCTTTCTATCTTTCTTTGACCGTAATTGTTATAATCACGAGTCCACGATTAAGGGTAACAACTGGTTTATGTAATTAAAAAAACAATAAAACATCGGCGTCCGTCGGTTCGAGTCACGACACATAGGTACACTGGTACATTCTACTTGTAGGTACAATTCCCTTACGTGAATTCTGTTATTTTTTCTCCCCGCAAGCAGAACGGAAGCTCATACATAATATAAATATGCATTTAGTGGTTTCACGACCGCACATAGCTTACTTCATAATTCAGACTTGATTCTGTGACGTGTACGCTCCGAGCGCGGTTTTGTAATAGCATTTTAATTTGTGAGTACTTCAAATTTTTAATGGTGTGGTTTCCTTATGACTTATTTACTTATAACAAGAACGTAGCTATTTTGAACTAGCTTCTGTCCCATTGCTGGGAAAAGGCCTCTTCTCAAAGAGAGAAGGCACACTTTCAATCACGACTCTCAGAGCATGTTCGCGACTTTTGACTGATTTTAATGTTTCCCAACGATGAAGAATTTATTTTATAAAGAGGTAGAACTGTTTATTTGTTAGTAGGAGATAATCTCTAGAAGCACTGACCCGATTATGAAAATCTTTAACTGATAGAAAGCTGCACTATCGCTGAGTGCTATAAGTAGGCTTTTATCCAGGATAAAAGCACAGTCTAAAAACCTACAGTCGTCCGACGAAGCCGTCTGGACAGGGCAATCGTGCGGGGTGTGAGTTGCGCCGGGAAAGCCGCTCCCGAACTGCGAACATAACGATGTTCGTAGTTCGGGAGGTATTATTCAGGGCTAACGCGTGTAGACGTTGACGGCATTTTTTCAGAGATCAAAGGCGTTGTCCTACTGTATTAATATTTATACTGTGCTAAAAGTACGGTTGCTGTGAGCAAAGCCATGGAAAAAAAAAGAAAAATAGGAGAAAAACCAGTTAAATTAATAATTCTGGAACTCCTTATCCTATAGGTGTGGAAAATTGGATCGCATCGGTAGAAATAATTAAAGAATAAGTACCAGTTTCATTTGTTAATTGATACAGTTCTGTGGGTACCTCACATAGGTACCTAATTATAAACCTATTAGATCTGGAATACTTTTGATTGCTTCTCTGTTACTATTCTAATTTCCATGCTCATTCGTTTCGAGTGGTATATTGGATATTTATTAACAGTTAGACACAAATACATGTTCTGTTATACATAGAGCACGGTTATGTACACCACTGATAAGGCAATATAGATAACACCGTAACGTGCTATTTACATTATCATTAGGTAGCTCTACTGAAACCAGGGAAAGGTTGTTGAAGAATTAAACAATTAATTCGAGCGGATGATTTGGTTTATTTATTTTACTTATTTAAATAAGGTAAGTAATTGAAATGAACTGTTTTTGCAAGCAAACACAGAGGATTATAAGAGTGCGTGTGAATGAATCATTGTATGAAATCATCCCCAATTTGTGCTATATATTATTTAAACATGATAAGTAGTAACATTTAAATCGAAACATAGAAGGAATCTTTTAAAATTACCAAATCTTTGACTTGTCTTTGACACATTACCATATTCACACTAATATTATAGGCGAAAGTTTGTGAGTGTGTGAGTGTGTATGTCTGTTACTTCTTCACGTCTAAAAGGCTGGAGTTATTTTAATGAAATTCGGTATGGAGTTAACTGACAACTTGGATTAACACATAGGCTACTTTTTATCCCTGTATTCCCACGGGAACGAGACCTACACGGGTGAAGCCGCGTGACGTAATGATTTACTTTTTGAATATTTTGCCATACTACGTTAACTTTTGTCTTTTTATAATTCAGCACATCATTCTTGTCCTTTCACGTAAAAGGAGATTAAAGATACAACTTCAGTTGATAATATTTGATGTTTTAATATTTCTATGGTTACCCTTCTTTAAGTCATTAAACCCCAAGAGGACACCGTTGTCCGCGCTGTCATTGTCTTTCTATTGTGTCTCTAATTGACACGATTGCAAGGCTAACAATAATCGAGTAAAGCGGAGTAACAGGACACGCCCAAAAGCGCTTCCACAACACTTCAGTCATTTAAAAGAATATAATTATATCAAAACGATCAAATACTCGTACAATGGTAACTCCACTCTGATAATAACGACAATAGAACTAAAGTAATAATAAATCACCCGTGATGGATGTGATTCCGTCCGCAGACCGCGAAAGTGTTTCACGCGATGCTTACAAATTGTTATATTGAGGTGAACTTTGACCTCTACACGCCCGCCAAGCAGTCAAACTTTGCAGTTATTTCATAGATTACACTGAATAAAGTTCTGCGGTAAAAGGTTACTCAGAAGTTGGGAAAACTGCTACGTACTGTAGCGGGCAAGACATTTTGGCTTTACTAGGCACAACTTCATGCAGAATATCATGATTATGAAAGAAATGCTAGCGATTGTAATATAGGGCAATGGTTTATAATATTAGATTAATTATGCACCATGGTAATAAAAGCAGTCTATGTCTGGCGCTATTATGTAAAGTAAAACCAAGCAATTAGATGTTCAAATTAGTCTGTTTTTGAGAACCTTAAAGGTGTGATACAAACTTTAAGTTGAGGTTTAGCACAATGAAAAATAAAAAGAGACAAAAGGAGAAAATAAAAAGTGTGATCAGAAGGTATAAATCTAGAGCACTACAAAAACAAAACAATTTAAGCTACATAGACATGTATATTGTTCGCACTGCTTATAAAGGGAACATCTGTATGATACGAAACTCACTCTTATGTCACTGTAGTGCGAATATAATGATAAATCTCTGCGGTTTATGATAAGTTATGAACTGACGGATAGAACAAATACTGTCCACCTAGTTAGAGCTTGTAAATAAAATATTCCTGGAAGCTTAACGCATTATATATCAACTCAATTGTACTCGTCCTGACAGAAATTCCGTGAATATGGAAGTTTGTATCTATAGGTATACGTTTCACTGTAAAACCATTAATATTTTCGTGCAAACCAAAAAATCTGGAAAAAGCGACACGAATGAAACCTAATATTTCCAGAATAGAAGACGCAGCATCACATTCTTCGAAACCGTCCAGCACACAAGTGGCCTACCTCAATAAATAAAGAAAAATACTCGTCTCTATGAATACAAAGTTGGCCCTTAACTGCGGGCGGCCATTTGCATGCAAATCGTCTGATATGGAGGCCTAACGGTTTCTGCTTACAATCGCAATTTGATTTTCATTTGGCTAACCTGCTGTGAACACAGGATAATGTTCTCACATCAAATTACTGCGCGTAATCACTTTCCATTGGCTCTATCACTGACGAGCTAAATGGAACAGAAACATAAATGGTTATGCATTCACTGATTAGAACTTAGTCTGTTATTTTACGTAAAACAGTTTCCGTAGATGAGAAGTATTATTTCTACTTAATATAGAGTGTTGATATAGCTCTCAACTCTCTCCTAACTTCGTTCAAATAATATTATTTCCCTCGTCGTTTTCCGCCGTTACCGATACAACTCAACGAAATTATTATATTAGAGCGAGCGCGTATCCAAAAAGGCCCTTTCGTTTGAATATCGTCAGAGCTCCCTCCGTGGCGTAAAACGAAACCAACCTTTTAAGGCAAGATACAAATTACCAATTATGTAGTAATGGAAACGTCAACGACATTTGCGGATCATGGGACCGTGTTTTTCTCCAGACTGATGCAAACGGAGCAAACTTACTACAAAAGTAAGGAGTTCAGGCGATCGAATATGAATAATAGCGATCGGACGGATATTGTAAATTGAAAATCAAGGCGACATGCTAGGTACTTGAATGAGTTTATTCAAAACTTTAAAACATATTAAAGCATACAAATCAGGTGGAGAAGACCGTACCTAACTCATCAGAACAGATCAGATTCATCACTCGTCCAAGAGACAGCAAGCCACGGTAGGTCGGAAAAAGTCTTGAGTAACGGTTGGACGGACAACGATGGGACCCTATAAGGTATTCGTGTTTTTCCTGTTCAAGAGTGAATCCTTAAAAACAAAGTAGGTAATTAAAAAGTAAAAGCTTGAAACAATTGGGCATAATTACTCCTTGTACATAATAAAACATGCGAATGTTTGAGTAGAATGTAGTTCCAGTTACTGTCCGTATAAATTAATTGGTTAACGAATAATAATGTAGTAAAAAGGGCGACTGTAAGTTTTATCTAATGCAACAGTGCCGGCTAGGGAGATAACGTGCACTTACATACACTCATTTAATGTTAGCCACATGACATTAACGCTGTTTCTGTACCACCTCCCATTATAACATTGTTCATTTTATAAAGAACAATAGTCTCAAATATGTAAAATAGAAGTGTAAATAATATTGAATTTTACATAAAGCAATTTATTTTGTCAAGAGTGAATAGTTTTAGTAATTACTTCTAGGCAAGCGTGCTTTATCGTCGACCACATCATCGCTTCCCATCAGATGGGATAGTGGTCAAACGCGAGCCTCTCAGTAATATTAATAAAAAAAACTTGCTAAGATCTCTGGTCCTAAGCCACGCTAGTTACCAGTACTACGCACCTAACCTTTCTGAAGAACATCAACCAATAACGGTAGTAAATTTACTTCTAGAGCGTCCTCTCCCGGCGTTTCCACTTACTTCTGCTTTCAGTCAGAAATTTATGAACATTCGATCACGTATGTACACATACAGAAATTCGCTGTCAGTTTCGATCAGCCTTTGTTTCGGTCAAATGTTAATTGAAAATAACGAGCAATGCCAACACCCTATCCAAATGTTCGCATCGCGTTGACCTAGATCAGAGATCAGAAACCTTTCAGTATTAGCATATCTAACAGAACACAGTGAGATATTTAATTAAATAGGAAAATCACGTTTTTCATAAAAAATATGATTGGAGTAAATCTAAACGATGTTCAATTTAAAAAAAAAATGGAAAAAATTCAAATAGGTACCTCAAACACTAAGATGAATTCCCATCCATTCATATATTGAACGCATTACTTATATAAGGATCTGGGTAGATGCCCCTTACAACCTGTAAGTACCTAAGTCTGTACATCGATAAACATTTATTGAAATTTTAATATATTACGTGACTGCCGTGTCACAAGCAAATAAATACGAACAAAATATTCCTTATTAATGGTGCGCGTGCACGTTCGCACTACAAAACGAAGGTTCCGTATGTACCGCAAAAACAATTTCTAAAAAAAACGTTTATAAAACAATGTTTCCTCGTTATACAATTATGATTTATTGATCACTCTGCTTAGTAAGCCGGGCACGTGTCCCGAGCACGTGGCGTGCCCTCGGCCGGCACTAATTTAATATGCCACCCAAGTAGCACACTAAGCTGCTTATCAGCCGAATAACCGACTCCCACCATGCTTAAAGCTGAATAAAAAAGCTACACAACAGCTGTATAGGGCCGTATACAGCTCTTATAACTCTTAAATGGGCACAAATTATTCAGCGTTAAGTTCACGGTGCTGCTTAGGAGCTATGTAGCAGCAATTTAACAGTGTTATAAAGGGTAACGACAGTACTGTGCGCTGAATATCGACTGACTAAGAGATCACAAATTACTCTTTATTCAGTAAATATGTCACATCTACGCTCTTAAAAGATGTCTTAATCCGGGAAAGGCTGCTTGCGACCAGTGTAAAAGTGAAGAATAGAAGGAAACATAACTCTACAAGCTGCTAATTTAATTAAACACTTGTTTCGTGGAGTGAATTATACGTGGATATTATATTCATATTCTTTGGTAAGTACATTGTTTTACATATTAATAAAAGAAAAATGATTGGGAATGTAATTTCACTGACATTATATATATGTATTGTCTAACAAAATTTTAGTGCGCTATCAAAATATTCTGTTTTTAATTAGTTTTATCATATAAATATGCCGTGATGAAAACTTGAATAAACAAGTTTTGGTGCTTTGAAGAGAATCATAAGATAAAAAGTTATTATTATGGTATCAGGAAGTAAAAACTAATACAATACATTCCTAATTCATACACAAAATATCATTAAAGTTGAAAAATTAATCAGTATATTTATAGGTTATACAATATAATGTTAAACAGCGACGTGAATAATTAAAACTCTTATTTGCTGCAAAAGGTTGTGTAATAGTTCACTAGTGTACTGTTTATCAGCAAAAAACTGAATAAAGTTACACATGTGAACTGTAAGCAGCTATAAGCTGTTTTCTTAACTTTTAATGGTCCGCAAGCTGTACCGTTGGCCATAATGTGAACCATTAAACAGTTGTTAAACAGACTCTTTAGGGATTCGTAGTATTATTTCTAAAACCACCGTATGAATAACTTCTAGTTCAAAATTGTTAATGTGATAATATTCTGAATTTTGTCATTCGCGAGCTAGATGCGCCTGTTTTATAGTGCTCAGTTGGCTCTCAGTACCCACGTTCACCAGTTGCTTGTCGTCGTTGCATCCTGGATGATCGGAAGGAACGTTGCGTACTCTTTTAATGTACAGACACCAGCACATCAAGTTACTCCAATGTGTCAAATTTCTTTGATCGTTTATCAACTTAATGTTAAACAATATAAGGTTCATATTCAATTGGGAAAATTAGACACATTGGGGTAACTTGATGTGCTGGCGTCTGTACCTATAACTAGTTCTGTTTTATGTCTCAATTCGCAATAACGTTTACGATTGACATAAACAAGCAGGTACCTACGAACTGTTAAAAGCTTATGCAAACAATACTACCTACCTACCCAGATGATACCATTGTACAAGTTATGTATTTATTTCTTATAACTAAGTGATTGTTTCATTTCTTTATTACAGAATAATGCCTTTTAAGATCGTTAGTACTTCAGAACCGGATGGTGATCGATTGAGCATTGTACCAGCCTTTAAAGAATAAAAACATTTTGAAGCTGATCAAGGACGAACATTCGAAGCCGAATCATGATTGGAAGAAAATGAATTATGATCTAAAAAGGCAAAATCTGTTATCGTCCTAACAGGCAGAAGTTGAATTAGAAAGTATGGAGCGAAATTGTTTTCATGTCATTAATAAAAGCTTCTAAGTAACCGTCCAAGTTTTTTGGATTTCCAACTCCAAAGTAAATACCAATAATGAATGGCTTTATGCCAGTATTTTCGTGGATGTTACATAAAATTGGCCAAAATTCGTGTTTAGAACTTTTAAATATTGGCAATCCATCAAAATTAATATTTAATGAAATTTCGTCTAGAGCTTCATCCCAACTATTCAAAATTTTAATCACAGAATTGGCTATTCTATTGTGCTAGTATTCCCCACCTTCGACTTATTTTTTGTTGACGTTTCGAGGAGTTGCTAAAATTGTCCTTGGATCAGTTGGTAATATTTGCGTAATCAAGTCTTGATAATTGCTGCTAGATCTTTTAAAGCAACATGGTTAATACTCTTTTCTACAGCCCATATTCTATTTTTTTTCTAAACAATGAGTGCTTCACATCATCGCTATAGTTGCCGTTGTCATCGTCTTCAGAACTCGATATTTTTTTTGAGTTATAATTGCCGGTGTTTAAAATTGAACAATTAATATTAACACCAAGGTTACTGGAAGAAGAACTTGGACACACATAATTTGTTGAATGTGCAACATCTTCTGAGCTATGGCGACTAATATTTTGTACGGAACCATCCTGTTTCAAAATATTTGTCACGATTTGCGTTACTTCCCGACTTGAAGTTTGTATTTCTTCTGTCTTCATAATTCTTTGGTACTCTTTTGATAATTTTCTTCGAATGCCTCCTGTTCTTGCTTTCATTTTCCACGAATAAGTCGAATTCATATTTATAAAGCAATAAAATATATACGTCAGATAATCGCCATCATCAACTAGACACTGACTGATTACAGTACCACATGTTATTTTTATTTAGTTAAAGTCTGATTTAAGGTACTTTATGTGAACCACTATAAAGTCGAAGCCGTTAATTAGATACACTAGTGAGTCTCTAAGTAGCTGCAAGGCATCTAGTAAATGTTTAAACATCCGCTACGCAGACAATATTAATGGAGGTATTAAGGCTGATTAGCGGTAGACGTATTCAGCAATAAGCTGTTATAAGGGCCACAAATCATCCAATATACAGCTATTAACGTCATAATAGTTCACATATGCCCCTTTAAAAAGTCAGTGTAATAGGAGTTCACAAAAACCTTCTTATACAGCATTTGGCGTAATTACATCCACTAAACAGCCCTTACTACGGTTAAGGTATTAGAAAAGGTTAAAAGCTAAATAGAGTCGTTGAAAATATACCTTTATAGCACTCTTAGCGTATTATTGTTAGTTTTGTCGGTCTTAATCAGCCTTAATGCAGCTCTTAATCAGCCTAAGCTGTTTAAATATCACTGACAGCTATTATGCACCTGTAGGATCACCAGTGTACTCTTAAAAGAGTCTTAATACGCATAGAGTTTCAAATAGTTCTAAAAGTGAGTAGTTATACAGCTATCTGTGCTACTTGGGCAGGCGTTGATACCGTTTAAAATCGTTCACGCCATCCCGGGAAACAACGTGTAGAAAATTTGTTTAATGTTTAATAGGCGTTTATGATGAGTTAATCGATATAGTGTTCTTGGAATGTAGACGGTACCTTTTTCTACATTGATGACCAAACAACAAAAAATTAAACACTTAAAAAAATAATTACCGCCCATACCTAAATTACTTGTCATAAAACGTCAACCGAGAAAGGGCTTTCATTTTCCTCAATTTTTAAACGTTCTTTGATAAAGATGTGCTGTTTTAGAATATGTTTTTTGCTTAATTTAGACCTTTTAGACTACTTTACATTATAATAAAGAAGTCTCATTAGTTCCTCACAGTCCACAAGATACTGACAATAATAGTTTATATTAAGCAGGCACGAGAAAAGCCCTCTTGATTAATAGTTGTGTTAATTACTTTAAATTTCAAGAGTGAAAAGCTGGGCTTGCCGCACGGACAAGCCGAGCCGGCCGCCCGCGAGTTGAGCACCGCTGGCTTAAATACTTCTGAGGAAGTTTCCCAGCAATGAATTAACTGTTTCACTTGAAACAAATTGTTTTATAGTGGCGGTTTGTTGCTGAATAGCGAAGAATATTGTGTTTACTGAAGATGTACAATTAGATTACGGAATCAAGTTAATAAACGCTAATGAAAAGCTCATTGAGTCGATTGCTAAACATGGACTTTGTGCGAATCGTTGTAGTGGAAAATTGCTACAATAACCGTTCATGGAAAAACAGAATTAAGAATTAGCTTCTGTTGCAAGAAACGCACATACAGACAATTCTGGCAATGGGGTCGAAGTTTTGTTGCCGCTAGACACTGCTTTGTATATGGTGACAAACAAACAATGTGTCAATAGTAGTATGTCAACCTGATATCGCGACGAACGAAGTGAGCTTCACGCAGTTGCACAAAGAGTTCTACGAAACCGAATTTCTGGCTCGGAGCTACCACCCTGACATACATAGTACGCTTCACATAGTATACACAACAAAGTAACGAAGAGGCTGAACAAATATGTAAATATAACAGTTTTGGCACAGCGCGGCACGAGCATTCAAGGCGCAGAAGCGGCAGTACGTACTCGGGAAACGGGTATAAGTACATAATTGTTACATTTCAGTACAATTGTTCGGCTGTTTTTTTACGCTGCGCACTTTATGTTTCGTTGTAATACAAAATGTTTATAACCCTTTACATTGTATGGTAAATTTTATGCAGTAATAACATGTAAAATTAGGAGCCGTTAAAACTCGGGCGGAGTAATAGAGGAGGCATGTGCCACTCAACTGTAGGCGCTTGTAGATTTTCAGGACCTATAGAAGCAAGAGCAATATAAAATGGAAGCTTTGCCGGGATAATTTATTCCATAAAAGCGTCGAATGAAATTCGGAGCCACCCACATATTCCACACTTCCTAAATCCAAAATCCGTATCAAATAATGGGACGATACACGAGACGAGCCGAACATTACACTTATTTAGGGGTTTCGTCTAAATGGCGGCCATTTGTCTCGGTTCGTGCCGTGCCGTTGCTTACAATTTATGCGCCACTCCCGTTCCCGTATGCGGACGCCATGACAGGCGTAATGCGATGATTGAAGACCGAAGATACCCCAGTTTTTGCTTACGTGTTGAGACATTATCAAATATGCTTTGGTGCTTATCTAAGTCGAAAAACAGGTCGGACACTGGCTAATTTATGCACGACAAAAAGTTCACACCCGTACATAAAGACACCCGAAGTGACCCTTAATGTTTTGGTGTTAGAATTCTGCCATTTCATCGCGTATTTTGTAAAACGCTGCTGGTACCGAAACGCCTCAAACAGTTTCTGATATTTCTTTCTTAACCTAGTAAAGTTTTACTGGAGAAACACTGTAAAAGTTTGTCGAAGTTTGAACTCTTCACGATCATAAAAAGATGCTCAATTTCGCACGTTGGCTTTTACTGCTTTCTTCGTAAGTATTCTTACAATTTCTTTTATTTCTCACGAAGCCTCCTATTTGGCTTCTAAAATTTCCAACTGTAATAAGTGTTCAGTCATACCTGCTTATCCCTATCCTGAGGCATCTTCGTATCGACGCCTTCCGGGAAGGGTTTGACCAGCTCTGGCTTTTCCTTGATCTTGTCCATGATGAAGTCCAAGACCACCATGATGCCATCGACGGAGCCGGTGATGAGGCATGCTCGCTCAGTTGTGCCTGTTAACAAAAGACAAAAGACCAGGTTAGTTTTAGGACCATTTAGAAAGAAGAGATATAGGAATTGCTAGGCCGATAAGACCATTTTCAAATGCTTTGTACAAATTCACGCAAAACCGTCTAGTCATAATTGTATTGTTCGCTATCAAATGATTGTTCTTGTAAATGTTCCTGCGGACGGGAATAAAACAACCGCCTATTATCTGGTCCTCCTCTTCGCAAAGCACCGGATGGTAAGATAAGCGTTTATAATTACGTCTAAGGATGTTTTGCTTTATTTAGACGGCCCGTAGGAATTTCTGCCTTAAAATTAAAGCCTATTCACAATCATGCAGCACATCATCAATATCCTTAGCATAACACTAACTTCTAAAATTCAAGTACAATGTAATCCAAGTTAATTTAAGTAGCATACATTAGTATCAAGACGAAATAGACTAATGTTTCTGTGTTTAACTACCGGAAAAAATGAAGCACTCTTGTAGATTAATAACGTAATGTGGATGGTTGCGATGTGAATAAACCATCTAATTGCATCCAAGCAGAAGCTGCAAATTATTACGAGATCAATTTTATATATTACTTCTCTGAAAGCATACTCGATTATAAATCTTTTGAATATGTTTTCGCTTGATGTAATTTTAATCAATGTTTCAATCTACTAGATTGAAACATTGATTAAAATTGCATCAAGCGTCTTAGTAGCTTTCAGAGATCAAACGTCTTAGACTCCATGCCAAGCATTTAAAAATATCTTAAAATCTGGACGTCTCTCACTTAACAAGTTGGGAAAACAATTTGGTTAATCCCAATACATTTGTACCAAGATCACTTTAGTTAGATTTAAACCTTCGAAGTTTCCCCAGTAAGGTGCAGAAAATTGCACATTGGTATTTTTAACGATCATTTCATGGACGTTTACGAAACTGCGCTTTCCCGAAATAAAGCACTTACTCGTACCTTCAATTTATAAATAGTAGCAAAAATGACGGATAGCGAACGATCAAACGCTCGCCAGAATCTGGCAGACTATCGAGGTATGGGCCGAGCTGCACTGAGTTATATGAGCTCATTATATCTGGTACATTTATTTGCAAAGAGCTAATTTTGACATGAATTTAAAGGAACGTTAATGTGATGTAATTTATTTGATCGATGAAGCATTTTCAATTAAATCTTTTAATTCCCCTCTAAACTTTTTATTTGCGCCTTTTTTAAACTTTCACTTTCCATCCGTAGTTAAATTTATATTCGAATTATCCTAACGATGTAAAGTTAAATAAAGAACGCAAAATTTTCTATTATTAACGGCTGTAGCCAGCCTTTTCTTTGTTCTGAATTTCAACCGCGACACGCCGCAGACGAAAACAATCCATTTTCATTCGCAATTTCATTGAACCGTAAAAGGGAAAATGTGACTTAAAATACATATTATCAATAGCCTCAGGGTGCTCCAAATCGTACAATTACAGTTCAGATTCCAATTTTCCAAATCCCTTTTGTGGAGGTTCAAGCTAATCAAGGTTTAGAGGTCGCCTATCAGCGCTGGAGGGTTATGGGGAACGGCACCCGGTGTTTCGGGATTATTGATCGCTCGGCCGGGCGGGCCAGCGTTGTAGGCGTTGTGGCCCAAATGAATAGGCCACCGTCACGCATTATTTGTGCCAAAGTTTTATTGTGATTTTATCAAGACTTCATTTCGCTAAGTTCGATGGAAGATTAATGGTGTTTGTAACTAATGTATCCCTGTGAATTAATGATAGAGATAAAGGCTTTTGAGTTTAATACTTTATATTAGAATATCCAAAGACCTTCAAAGAGTGGTTGTTATTACATGTATAAAGTAATCTTGGGACATTTTGGTACCACCTCTGACCTATATTTTCCGCATTTGTTTATCTTCGGGTCATTTTCCGAAGTGTCTCAAAAACGCTGTAATTGTCCCTGTCTATAAATCAGGCAGCAAAGATCAAGTGACAAATTACAGGCCTATTTCTTTATTGCCTTCTATGTCAAAAATACTGGAAAAAATTATAAACAAAAGGTTATTGAAATATTTGGAAGATAAATCAATTCTGTCCGAACGGCAGTTTGGTTTTAGGTCTAAAGTCTCAACTGCCGATGCAGTACATCATCTGACTGACTATCTAGCGCACGAACTTGACAAGGGTAACCACACTGTAGGAATTTTCCTGGATCTCGCCAAAGCGTTTGACACAGTTTCCGTTCCAATACTGTTGCACAAACTTGAGACCATAGGTGTAAGAGGAACTCAGCTGAAATTATTCAAAAGTTATCTAGAAGATCGCTCCCAGTGCGTAAAGATTGGCGATGTTCTCAGTTCTGTAAAAAAAAACACATTTTTTGGTGTTCCCCAAGGAAGTATTTTGGGGCCCACCCTTTTTTTGATCTACATAAATGAACTTTGCGATATTAAGCTAGAGCAGGGCACTATCATCACTTACGCTGACGACACTGCACTACTTTTTTCAGCTGACTCAGAAAATAAAGTCTACAATCTTGCGCAACACGGATTCAATATTGTAAATAAATGGCTTCAAAATAACTCACTAACTTTAAATGCGGAAAAGACACATTTCATTAAATTTTCGATGCGCAAGCAAATATCGACTGTACCCACAACATTACATGCTCATTATTGCTTAATCCCTGCAGATAACCAATGTACGTGTCCTAATATTAAAAAGTCGGATAACATAAGATACCTGGGTGTTATATTAGATGAAACCCTTTCCTTTAAACAACACATAGAAGCTCTAAATAATAGAATTCGTAAGCTGATTTTCGTATTCAAAAAGCTACGATCTATTACAGATTCAAAAATAATAAGGCAAGTATACTTTGCTCTTTGTCAGTCAATTTTGACTTACTGCATCACTTCATGGGGTGGGGCTAGTAAAACTTTGTTATTGACCATTGAAAGAGCCCAAAGAGCTATTCTCAAGGTGGCTACTTGCCGCCCTTTTCTTTTTCCCACTAACCTCCTGTATAAATCTTGTGATGTACTAACAGTTCGACAGTTATTTATAATGAGCACTGTACTAAAACAACACGCAGCACTTCCATACAGCACTGATTTTACTAAAAGGAGACGGAAAGATTTAGTTTGCTCACAAAAAAGTACAAAACATCCTTTTACAGCAAAATTTTATATGTACAACGGACCGTTACTCTATAACAGGCTAAATAAAAAAGGTAACATCTTCTCCTTAAATTATAGTGACTGTAAAAAAAATCTTATGGAAGCTCTCCAAGCTATGTCGTATGAAGATACAGAGAAGTTATTACTTGTTTTAAAATAATATTAGTGTTTTGTTAAATTAGTTAACTAAGTTAAGATTAGTTTAACTTTAATTTTATTTACTTGTTTGCATACCAAATTGTAAGTTTAATAAATGTATGATGTGATTATTTGTAAGATTAATGTTACCTACAATCGCCTGAAACACAGGATCACCTAGTTCAGGCACAAATTCCGGGTGAACTTTATATAGATTTAAGGAAAATTGTATTTAACGTTATGCCTTATAATTATGAATAAAATTTATTATTATTATTATTATTATTATTAATCTGGGAACTTGGGCGAGGCGTTTCATTTCCTTTGCGCCGTTTTGGCATTTTCCCTAACAAAGGAATTATCAAATAATTTCATGAATGTATGTGATTAATGAGTCGTATCAGCTACATCGCAATACAAGTAACATTACAAGCGTGTTTCTCAATATTTCTGGGTGATGAGCTAATTTGTTCCTCCTGATGATGCAACGCTTACGTTACACCTGCCGTGTAAACGCGTGTTTCTATTACTACCACTTGCTTAGAATATCAATGACAGGGCTGGCTGCAATTTAATTTGACCGATTCACTGCAATTTTCTGTCGTTTAGTAAATAAACTTTGATTGAATCATTATTTTTAATAGACTTTTTTATGACACATAACGTTGGGAAACCATTCAGAGCCTTTGATCTCCGAAATGTTGAATTACTTGTCCGAATTCTTGTCCTTTCCCGAAACAAAAACTGGTCTTATAGTCTTATGAACTTTAGTAAATATAATAAAAATCATGAATTTAATTATAACGGAGATATTGTTAGTTCAGACATTATTATCGAATGTTGCTGGAATTAGTTAATTACCTTGACAGCGTCCATAAATTTCAATATAAGTAAATATGGCCAAATTAACATTTATATTTTCCTGTTTCGAGCTCCTTGATGCAGTCATAATATTCTCGACTTTGAAATAATACAAATTGTCCCCCGATGAGTCTCGTATTTCCTTTTAGATATGGCCCTTAACTTCCACTTGGGTTAGAATTTCCTCTATTATTTGTTACCATCAGGTCATAAACTTGCACTAATGGGCGCCTGTCCAGTCTGAGAGTCTTAAGGGGCGTTGTTGTAAATCACATCGGCATCGTTGAGACATGTGTATTGGTTGATGGCAGTAACTTGTCATTTACGGTTTGTTGAAACATTGTCCACTTTATGATCTGGGCGATTAGCAAGCGATGGAGGAGAATCTTACGTCATAATTACTAGGAAACGTACTTTTGGATGAACTTACTGCAACACAGTTTTTGTTTTGTAAAAATATAATGCGGCAGAAGTGGATGGGGAGAACCACCAAAGCGCTTAACACTTCTTAGGTGTCTAGAACTGTACAAGTATGCAGTGACGAAAATTGTTGAACTTTCCGCGCCAAAAAGCTTAATGTTTTCAAACAAAAACGTGCAGATTTCCAATCGATAACAGCAAAGTGCAATGTTATCGCCTGACGCCATATAATAATAACTGTTATACACAAGGCCGTTGCTGAGGCATCGACTACTGTTCATTTCAAATACTTTTTACTGCTGTCTTGTCAAATACACAGCTACTCATTAACATAAGCATTTTTCACCGCAATAAAAAACGGGGACCTTAGAGTAACTTGCCGTCTGTGTCACATCCGCCACAATCAAATAGGAAAACTAAAAGCAGTCTCGCATAAAAAAGGTTTTATTGATTCGTAAAATGGAAGAAATATAGAAACGACTATGTCGAGACATCTTTGGCGTCGTGAACATAAACCGCGTGAAATTATGCAACGAACAGACAGTGTCATATACATACAACCGGTCTTATTGAGTAACTCCCTTGACCTTGGAAGCATTGGTAGCTAACACAAACAATTCTAAATCCTAACTATAAAACTTTAGCGGCTATTATCGCTTAAAACATGTCATTATCGCTTGGTATAAGTCCAATGCTATGATAATTATTGAGAACAGTGGGCCAAAAAACAGTACCTAATTAGAGATAGGTAGGTTGGCAATGCGTTGGCACAAATGTGAGCGGTACTAAAATCGGTCGCCGCATTTGGCGCAAACGTTTGTGTTGTGCAGTTCTGCTAAATTGAAATGTTGTGTAGTTGCACCGAGTATGTGCGCGCGTGGTGTTGGCACAATCGGCCAGGTTACCGACACGGTCAGCGCAAGGCCGGCGTCATACAGAAAGATTATCACTATTATCCAATTATACATGCTATTGAGTTATTGTAGTACTTCGCGCGAAGATATTCCGCATGTTTACACACTCAGTTAAGAAACACTCGAATATCAAGTGCTTTGCTGTGCTATAAATCATTTGCTATGCTCACATTATTTAGGTCAGCTATTCAGAACACCTTTTTATTTTCATAGTTGCCGTGAGCAATGTCAAACGTCGTTTGAACTAGTATTTCAAGGAGTTATTTTCGTTTGTTATATTTATTAAAGACATTTTATTTTATTTTTTGAGGTATTGTAGCTGGTTATGTTAATATTTCCTGCTTCGTGTAAGAAACTAGTAAGTTATATTAGTTCTAAGCAAGTTAATAGATGGCAGCACATGGCACGAGGATAGTTATAAAATCCTCAATATCGTCTTTAATAAACCTGTTTATAAGAACACGGCTATTTGGTTGTTAATCCACTGGAAAGCTGAATACTTAAAACTCAATAAAAAAAACAGCACGATCCCATATTCATAACATAATACTTGTAAAAAAAATCAGCATTCATTGCTGATCTGAATATATCGAGTCCAAATATTGTTTTTAATTTGCATAGCTTTGAAACAACTGAAATATTTCATTAATATGTGGCTGACTGACTGCCTACTGCTGTATATGAGGACCTGGGTTTAAATCAGAGGTCAAACAAAGTGCTTGTGTCCGGAGTTGATGGCAATATAGGTTCACTACCTATCACAAAAGTAGGTGTAGGTACTATCTCTGCCTTAACCTTTAAGGTAACAGTCGTGATGTAACGTTACGTGAAGTAGTGGTCCGCGTCACGTACTGACGTCGTTTCATAACGCCGCAGTAGCACGCGCGCCTAGTAGGTAAAAATGAAAGTGATCTCCGCAGAACAATGGCTCTTATACATTCGTGAACAAAAAGTATTCTAGACTTCGATGTCACGGTGTCAAGACGAATGTTTTGTTATTTTTGGGTCAAGGTCTCTAAAAGTAAGCCAGCAGCCAACTTGCAGTTCTAAATTCTAATATTTCTTCGACGTGCGAATGACAAGTCCGTTGACGAATGATGTCCGAACTACACTCGCATGAGCTTCCAACATTTTAGTTTTTTTCAACTGCTCATTAGAATGTGGTCGGTCAAGGTGATTCGGTAAATACCAATTTAAATATTTTTATTACTTAATTAAAACACGTCGGAAAGTTAGAATGTGACATATTTGGCCGTTTCCACAAGCTTGACTTTAAGTAACGTTCAAATAAAAGCGAACTGTGGTCACAAAATATTTAGGCGTTTAAATAATAAAGATATTGGTGCCCATTTCATTCTTGTCGAATTGAACTTTATTTAGGCTATTTTCATCTTTTTTTGTCGTATACAATCAGAAATGGGTGGATATATGCAGGAACTATCAATTAAAGTTTTAGATATTGACATAGTGGACATTTCAAACCCATAGGCGAAAAACATGGCGAGGTTCAAGGAAAAGACTAATGTGACATCTCTAACTTAGTCCTTAGCTGTCACTGTCAGCCTCTATCCTTTTCTAAAACTTTAAGTCAGTACCTATGAGATGTCAATTCTCTAATATTTGAACAAGGAGTTCGATGCTAGCGACGCTGAAACTATGGCTCAAGGATAGTGTAGACTAAAGGCCTTTTTACACTATTAATTTTTAGGAAGCCTAACTAGGAAATCGGTAGATGGAATGGCAGTTAGAAGAGATTGGATCCGATTTAGGATAAATCTGAGGATCTGAGGAGGTGTCGTGATGGCCCAGAGGTTAAGGCGCCTACCTCTCATGCACGAGGTTGTGGTTCAAATCCGGGCGGATTCATATGTACTTTCTTAGACATCATTGACATTAGTGAAGGAAAACATCGTGTGGAAACCTGGACTTGTAGTTAATATAAGTTTGAAATCGCCAATCCGCCTTGAGCAAGCGTGGTGATCAATGCTCTAGCCTTCTCTGTATGAGAAGAGGCCTTTGCCATGCAGTGGGACAGTAACAGGCTGGTATTATTATCTGAGGATCTGACGGCTTGGTTGCTTCCTAACTGTTCCTAGTTAGGATCCTACAAATTGAATAGTGTAATAAGCCATTATGATAAAGGAAGTCAGGCAGATTCTACAGCGTGGTTAAAATGTTATCATCTATGACATTGTCAAAGCCATCATCATCATTCGTCACCAGCGGACGCCCGTTATTAAAATAAATATTATTTACGGCAGTTATAGACTGTTTATGTTTAGTAGAGTGCATTAATTTCTCGTAAAACGGTCTTCCGTAACATTGGCGTGAGCGTCTACAATCAAATAAAAAGAAATGTTTATACAACGCTTGTCATATAAATTTACTGGTTATTTATTTGAGCTAGATTTTATTATTTGTATTTACTTTTGACACACACAAAGTCTCACACACCCACCTCGTTTACCACCATGTTTTACTATGAAAAAACCTGCGCATAATAAAAGTATTCGTGGAAATTTTACGAAGGATGAATATTTAAGCATGAGCAGATACTATCGATTTTGTTCACTTAAGTATATTCACAATTTTTTTTCTCGTTCACTAGTTACGTTTATGGGAAAGTTATCAATAAGTCAGTTAATTAGTTAGTTAGTTCATTTCTCTACGCCTTTGTTAGCAAAGGTAAATAGAATACTGTTTTTTTATTATTTAATCGATGGAGGAAACGTATGGTAGTCTGAAATAAACTATTAATAATATCCGAGAAAAAATCATGGCAAATATTTGTATGGGAACCATTAAAAATGGAAAAATAAAAAACTTTTTTGCAAAAAATTAAACCGTCTTCAAAAAACACACTTAACGGTGTAAAATAACTCTAAATTCGGAAGTCGGTGGTCCATCATGAATAAGACAAAGCCACCAAAGCCACAGACTTCCTAATTTACAGTTATTTTACACCGTTTAGTATTTTTTTGAAGACGGTTTTTTTAGTGGTGCCATACAAATATTTGCCATGAAATATTGTTAACAACACATGTCATGATAATAGGGTTATCCACTTATCCCTAATAAATGAAAATTAACATACCTAACTGTCGAAATCTAGGTATATTGTAGGTACACATCTGCGTACCCCTCAGAGCATACAGGCGTGATGATACGTCATGATGTTGTATGAACAATAAACATCCAAGCGATTCCAGCAATCGTGACAGATTTGCCGTCTATTTTTGAAGAGTTCCGTTCTATATCTCCGGAGATCAGCACCAGATCTTCACCAAATTAAAATGGGACCACCTCAGGACTATACTCTTTCAAATAATTTTGAGAATCGGCCCACAAATGGGGGAGAAATCAGGTAACATACATAAAAAAAAAATACATACACACGAACATAGAACCTCCTCCTTTTTTGAAGTCGGTTAAAAATGACTGTGTAACATTCAGACGGACAGATCACAAGTGCTCGGTTTATACCATGTGTATACAAAAACCCTCAAAATGCAAGAGATTTTTTTTAACATAATGAGAAACTCACATTCAGCTGTTATCTCCCGCTCGACAAAAACTTAGGGAAAAACTACTTTGAACTATTATGGGCTTACTTACGCATTCGCTAAACTAAACAAAGTAAAAAGAAAGTTCTTTTTGAGAGAAACAAGTAAAACATGTTCGTTGTTTAGGTCTTATTTTCCGCTGAAAAACAATACTGTACAAAATACCACGACTCCTCCCTCCTGCTTTTACATGCCTGCACGTCTTTAAATAATTCAACAATACAAATTATTTATAGAATCGTTACCTACGTCTAAAATATGCAGTTTCCATAACTTCCTATTGAATCAGAAACATCCGAACAGAATGTGAAGTGGACACGAAATTCTAAAACCTACAACCATTTCAGAAAATCTAGAGTTACGGCTAATTTCGAATTAGGCTGAGGATCAGTAATTTTTGAACGTCAACATTACAAAAGGCAGTCCTCCAAAAAGCCCGCCCTTCGCCACTTTTTGCCGGGAAGAAGTGGCGGAACGCACTCCACAACTCCAAAACTGTTAGTTCAGTTTCTAAATCCCGAGCCGGTGATGGGATATATAGTTTTCGCCCTTGAGGTAGGATAAGCTTGGCTCACAAACCTGTCTGTGGTCACTACTCACAATAACCCTTTTACCTAACTCCCATTTAAGGCCATCATTGTCCAGCACCGCCCAATGTTGGATCGAGGATAATCCCTTATTGTCATGCATGATTTTCATTTCAGCCGAGCACGACAAAAGATATCGGATTCAATGTAACTTTTATGTAACGTTGATGGCTCTGTAGCCTACATAACACAAAGGAGCCTGATAATAGTATAAAAAAATACTTGTATTCCGTCTAGTTTTTACGACGAGTAAACAATGGAACAAACATATCGTAGAGTTCACGATGCAACATTAATTTGTAATTAACCTTTATTGTTCGAACGAGTTCTAATGTCATTACGGGCGAGGACGGCTGGAAAAACCTGTAGTTGTAGTTATGTTGTCATCTGCATCAATCATGGCGATAATACAAGTTACAATGAAGCAAAGAATCAAGGAATAAGTTAATCTATTTGTATAATGATTACTAGCTCGCCTACAATGTGGAATGGTGATCGCATTTGTGATATCATAAAACATAAAAAGGCCAAGATCATGTTCTCTACTGGTTCTTTGTTGCTCCCATCAACCAACGTCTTTAAAAAAATTCAATTACTTTTATTTCTTTCCAGACTGACTTATGTTTACGGAAAGAAGTGGCATCGTCGGTGTTAGGTAATATCAAGTGTAGCAGTAATTCTTGAACTCTTAACTTTTGAGTCGGTCACATCACTTCAGCCGAATTAAAAGTCGAATTCTTTCGCCATTAGCAAATGACGAAATTCAACACTAGCCTCTCTCGCAGCCGCGTCTCCTGGACATTTTTCAACGTTTTCTATTACATTTAGCAGGTCTGTATTAACTTTTATTTTAGCAAAGGTGACATCACTCTTGTGAACTGTCATGTATCACGGCTCGCCTTGACTCTTCATTGGAAGATTGCAGTATTTAGAATGGACCTCGCATATTAGATTTCTGCACGATTACTGAAATAAGTTTTGTAATGTGTCTTCGTTAGCGCCATGTGGGTTAGAGCTCATCTTCATTATTCGTGCTGTCGTAAGAGAGGGCTTACAGGGATTATTTATACAAATTGGATGAGCGTGTATGTGACAGTTGTGTAGTGGGGTTACAAGTTTAGGAAGCTTACATGTTTTAGATTTGGGAAATGATTGTGCGTTAATTAATAGTAGATATGTCTAGTTATTCCAAGCAATTGGTCTTCCAAATCCAGACTAAACTTTAAAGGAAATGGACAAGAATCAAGAATGATTTATCGAATATATATTTAGGTATCTTATTATGAACCGAATATTTTTTTAACAGTTAAGTAACAGAAGAGTAACCTTTTTTAATTCGTGGTAAGAATGCAGAGTCTGACAGGCGGCCCAATGCACATATTTGCAACCTTTTTCCTCAATCACTTACGATTTGCACGTGAGATAAACCGACCAGCTGGCTTATTCACAACCATTCGACTAGATTCCATACCGAATCGAACGTCTAAGATGTCGAAGATGTCATCCAAACGCAATTCACAAATCCGAAACCGTTTTTTTTTGACAGTTCAAATTCGATAAGAAGACTCAAATCTTTCCGACAGCTGTTTGCTATCGGGAGCCATACCGAACAAAATTTAAACGATTTATTTTTCATAAATCCAGGTTATTTCAGAGAAATATAAACACTGTAAACCTCTAAAACACTGCACTTTTACGTAAATGAAGTTTTATTAATGTATTGACCGTATTTCATTGATACTTTCGCATTTACATAAATTCAAAGTGTAATTATGTAGAACTACATAATTACACTTTGAATTACTCTATTCGTATAGTTGTACGTGTTATTGTTTGACAATAAGCAATTTATAGCAAGATTTGTGTATTGATATCAAATACTTACAGTCATTTAGCCTTTTTAAAGCAAAGTTATAATAAAAGAAATTTTAATCCATAGTTTTATTTTAAATAAAAACTTTTTCGACATTGCCAGACTGGCAATGCGGAAAAAGTTTAAAAAGTAAAAAAGTCTGTCAAACGGCTGTTTACAAAGCAAGTTTATTCGAAATAAAGTTTGTTTGATTAATAATAAAATCATTTTGTACCGTTTGCTGTCTATTAAATTACTAGCTGTATATTCTATAATTAAACGGATCGAAACATTTAAATAAACCAATTTTATTTACTACTTTAAATTTTCTACCACGCTGATCATTTACTACCATTTTGTAGCGTTCCCCATAAATACAATGATCAATCGTATAGAAAAAAAAACGTATCCGTTGGGATCTGTGAATAGCGTTTTGGCAGTTCTTCGGCTCGGAAATGAGATTGTCGAAAACGGCTCCTTACCGACACGGAAACCAATCGAACGGTTTAGAATAAGGCAGCTGCACTACTAAGGAAAGACTGAAAGGTCGACATTATCGCTGCGGACCCACCATACCCCTGGCCATGCCCCTGGGGGTAGAAAGAGACTGGACCATACCACCATAGAGATGTGCCACCAGAGATATATGAATAATCCAAATATACTATTAAACATAACAGACTAACCTATCTGTTTTGTTATCAGCTGGCTTATTCACAACCATTCGACTAGATTCCATACCGAATCGAACGTCTAAGATGTCGAAGATGTCATCCAAACGCAATTCACAAATCCGAAACCGTTTTTTTTTGACAGTTCAAATTCGATAAGAAGACTCAAATCTTTCCGACAGCTGTTTGCTATCGGGAGCCATACCGAACAAAATTTAAACGATTTATTTTTCATAAATCCAGGTTATTTCAGAGAAATATAAACACTGTAAACCTTTAAAACACTGCACTTTTACGTAAATGAAGTTTTATTAATGTATTGACCGTATTTCATTGATACTTTCGCATTTACATAAATTCAAAGTGTAATTATGTAGAACTACATAATTACACTTTGAATTACTCTATTCGTATAGTTGTACGTGTTATTGTTTGACAATAAGCAATTTATAGCAAGATTTGTGTATTGATATCAAATACTTACAGTCATTTAGCCTTTTTAAAGCAAAGTTATAATAAAAGAAATTTTAATCCATAGTTTTATTTTAAATAAAAACTTTTTCGACATTGCCAGACTGGCAATGCGGAAAAAGTTTAAAAAGTAAAAAAGTCTGTCAAACGGCTGTTTACAAAGCAAGTTTATTCGAAATAAAGTTTGTTTGATTAATAATAAAATCATTTTGTACCGTTTGCTGTCTATTAAATTACTAGCTGTATATTCTATAATTAAACGGATCGAAACATTTAAATAAACCAATTTTATTTACTACTTTAAATTTTCTACCACGCTGATCATTTACTACCATTTTGTAGCGTTCCCCATAAATACAATGATCAATCGTATAGAAAAAAAAACGTATCCGTTGGGATCTGTGAATAGCGTTTTGGCAGTTCTTCGGCTCGGAAATGAGATTGTCGAAAACGGCTCCTTACCGACACGGAAACCAATCGAACGGTTTAGAATAAGGCAGCTGGTACACCACGCATCAGCATAAATATTTACATATACTGTCTTATTAGAATTTTGTACTAGTGTAGGTACTTGGTAGATACATATTCCATCAAGATAATTCTGTGAACAAACTGCATCAACCAGAAGGACCGAAAATGTCATCTTCGAAAACCCAGGACTACCTAAATTAAAATTTCAGAAAAGCACAGTTAATAAAAGATTCGTGTCTATGGTTCGTACGTGTCTATGGTAAAAACCACAGAGCTTGATAAAGATGTCTGAAATCCTGTAACCCTCATGGGAGCCCGTAATGACTTAAGTCCGTAGCCATCTAGTTAATGGCCCGCTCACTTTGAAACAGAGTTGCGTCTAAGGAAACATTTGTACGAATCGGAGTAATAAGTAGTAGGTAATGCGGTGATCTCTGGAGATAAGTCACGACTTCTCCGCATTGGATCAATAATATCAAATCCGTATTTTCGAACGACACGTTAATTTACAATGGCTCACGGGTATGTTGACGTTAATTCTTTAATCTCGATGCTGATGATATGGTTGAGTGGAATATCGGTCAGTGTTCGCAATCGACTTCCAAAGGTCTATGATCAAAAATCGAATTGCTTCATATTAATTGGAATTGGAGCGATGTCACTTATCCAAGTAATTCGGAAAGCTTTTGACGCATTGGTTCGTGGCCAATTATTGAACAAAATAGGTTAGTTGAATGTTTTTATGTTCATCATCATCCGTTTGCAGTTATCTTGATTTATTTGAGGTAGGCGCAGCACGTCTATAAAGGGTTGAGAAGTGTCATGGTCCCATCCATATACTGATGCTATGAGTTCTGTATGTGATTTTGGACACATTTACGATTTTTGTTATGATATTTTTACTTGTAACGAATTATGAAACAATCACACTTCTTATCTAACCCAATGAAAGTTTTCCCTTAAAAAGTAAAAATATCCCGTTTAAATTACGATTATATACAGTTTAAATAACATGTTGACGTATGACGTAGGCGCAGATATCTTTGCAAGTACCGAACTGAGACTCCTGAACACTGCTTCTCGGTATCTGGAGTCCATTGCCACTCCAAGCACTATCTCCCAAGATTATTTAAAATAAGAAACATTACATTATTTTATTTTAGTTTATCTGTGTTCTTGTCTGTTTATTTCTATTTTATTATTATTACTTAATTTTGTTACTATTTCGATTTTATATTTCCTCAACCAATAGCTTATATGTTTAGTTGTGAACTGTTAATATAAGTTGGTTAAAAATAAATAAATAAATAAATAAATAAATAAAAGTTTAAAGTTATAAAAACATCAGGAAATCTAGGAAAAGCCGACGTAAAATTCAACGTACAGGTCCAAAATCATGTTGGGAACTCATGATTTCAGTATGTGCAACGATTACCATTTCATTTTTTCATTGGTGGGCAAAGGTATTCCTTTTTTAAAAATTTCATGTTTAAAGTGGCCTTTTTTATCCATATCTTCATTCACATAATTTATCCATGTTTTTATGTTACTTATATTAATGAATGTCGTCGAAGCGTCGATAATTCTCACCCAAAGTCTGTTTATTTAAATGATGACGCAACGACACGTGTTTTCATTGGAATCAAATGTTCCGTAAACATTACTTTGGTTGCTTTACTTACATAATACTTCAAACGAAGAACGGTTAAAGTACACATTATGTATTCTTTTGTATGCCTAATTAGATTAATGCTACGTCAAAATTCAAAGTGGTTTTTCAAGTTACACGAGTAAAAACGGAAATGTTAATAATGTTTTACTTACTCCTACTCTGCCAGAAGTTAAGTATTATAATTGTATGAAGTTCAAACACTTAGAAATAATATAGAGCTGAAAAGAAACGCAGTTTTCCAGTCTACAACAAATTTACACTGACAGTGACATAGACATTTTAATCAAAGAAATTAAGGTAGGAAAGTAAAGAAGAGAACAAACTAACTACAATTGAAAAGAATATAAAACACAAGTTGTACAATATACGGTAATAAAGCAGAGTTTTCTTCAATAGTGAAGTTAGTGGGAACAATATAACATTGTTCAAGGACTGCGGACTGCTCGTGACAACTGTGACGCAACTCAATCGATATGCGAATACATTTCGATTAAATTACACAAAAACCTACCACTTATACAATCTGCGCGAATCTTGAAATACAACTAGTTGAAAACACAAGCTATTATTATCTTTATGTAGTAAACGATAAGGTAGAGTAATGTCAAGCGGTGTTGTGTGTGCTTACTCATTGAGTTTGAATAAAAATATTTTAAATGTCAAAACTTGTGCTAACATTTACATTTATGATCGATAGGCAGATTTAAAGCTTTTATACAACGACTTAAGAAATTGTGAATAGCCTTTGGTAAAAACAGGTAAAAACTAAAGAATATATGTAATATAAAGAACAAACATATGTGTCACTGACCACTGTGTCAGTGAATGTGCTAAACATGACACTGAGGAAGCAAGAGCCTAAGACAGTAATATTAATAATATTAAACATAAGATGGATGTACAAAAGAATTATAGCGATAGGGATAGCATCAGGTCAGTCAAAGGTGAAACAGTCGACTGTAGAGTAAATCGTCGTAATAACAAAAAACTCTTATCACGATAAGAATTTTGTAAATGGCCAAAATTCTCTTTTTAATAAGAACGAAAAGATAAATCAAGGGACATTGTTTCTAAATAAAGAAACACAATCGTTAGCAAAAGAAATATTGGTTCAAACAAAACACGTTCTATCTATTACCGCACTCAACCAACGTCTTATTCAATCACTGTTAATTTCCCTTTCAGCGTTATATTGTGCGCCTGCGCGGCCATTTGCTACAAAGTCACCGGTTACTCTAACGTCACTCCTTAACTAGTTGCAAGGCCAGATGGGGATTATTTACGACAAAATGATTAAATCGGGCAAGAAAACAAGGTATTAGTTGAATTGGATTTGCACTTGCAGTGTTTTGAATATAAATAGCTATTCAAAGCTATGTTAATTCTCGTGGGACACATTGTTTTGTTACTTGAAAGTATATCTTGTTATTAATTTAGTCTAAAATGAATTGGAACCTTTATGTCCTTCAGACAAGGCAGTGATAGAGGACGATTTCAGACAGCCTTTTGAGATGGTTAGTTTTGTAACTGTCTCCGTAGGACCAGAATAATTTATCACAGTGATTGACACTAAACTTGCTCTCCTAACACTCCTTTTACGGTAAAAATGCTTTATCAAGTTATTTTTGTTAAATAAAACGCTGTCCGAGAGTTGGACATGAGAAGGGTAGCAAACGAAACGTCAACAACAATACAACTAGTCAGGATTGTTTCAAACATTTCAGCTTTGACCCGAGCACAGACAATTTATGTTTAAATCTTTGTTTTACATACGAATGCTGTACTGAGGAATATTTCTCTTTGCACACTATTTCAAATGGTCGGAAAGGTCAACAAAACCCAGAACTAAAAGACTGGAATTTTATAAAAATACGGGTTAAATTATAGGTATCAGGGACGAGTGGTTTAGGAGTAGGTTATTTTGAATTTCAATAGATTCGGAGTTTACCTTCGAGACTTTCGTAGTCTGGCCATGACTTCGGATGCTAAAACCACGGTCAACGCGTGAAAGTGAATGGATTCTCATAACATCTTGGTTCTGCCCAAAGCAAAAAATATTGACCCGAATATGAACTTATATAAGCTTAATTCATACAGGAAAGGGGGGAAAAGCCATCGTGAATAAGCATTTTACTTCTAGATGTATATTTTCCTTCTTTGCAAATATACTGTGGGGTAGTTTAGACGACGGGAGGAATATTGAGACAACTTGGAAAAAAACAACACCAGAAAAAAAAACGTAATAAGTAGAAGAAAGCCGACGAAAATCTTCAAAGCTCAGTTATGAACTGAGCTAATTTGTATCAAATTGTACAGAGACCAGGCCATCAAGCTGTACGTCGATATCCCTTTCCAGTACTAGAATTTAAAACTTGTCACTATGAAATCCTTGAATGTCTTATAATGACAAAGTATTAGCACGATCTTTAACCTAAGTATTGCTAATGAAGAACCTGTTGTTAAGTCTTCCAGTCACACAAGGTGACGCATTGATGACATCGCGGTACTCAAGGTTAGACCACCTTCAATCTTGGATACCGCAGTTTTATCTCAATAATATACGACTACGATAATATTTGTTCAAATGTTTTTCCTCAATATTATGATCGCGTTTTGTTCGGCTGCTGTTGCATTTATGCATGAGAACTTTCCGGGTTAGTTCAGAGCTTATTGAAGATCAAGTGATCTTTCAATATTTGAGAAACTAGAATGTTAAGCCTTTTCAATATTAACGTTACTGCTACTTCACTACTCGTTTTTTCGCCACCCGTCATAGACAACGACATGGCCTATTTTGAAGCTAGTTTTTAAACCAGGCCACCCCGTTTCGTAGTCAAGGACCTCAGGCTGTCGTGTTCACATTGTCGATGGCTAGGCATATATACTTCACTCACGTGAACAGATTGCCCTAGTGTTTAAATAAAGCTACAAATAAAACGACTGCTGGTCACGCCAACTCCGCCGATATGCACCAGGTCTAACTAAAGTCGTGCTTGTTTTTTCCAACCTCAGCAGATTACACACGCTTTTAGCGTCGGTCAAGGACAGGCCGAGTTAATTATGAATATATTTTACAGTTAATCATGTATGTTGAGCAAGGTGTGTCAACTTTCGAAGGTCTGAGTTTTTGCAGTGTATTGAAATTAGAATCTAGCTTACTTGTTCAAGATTTTGGATAAAATAGGTCACTTTCTGAATTTACTTTTGGACAAAGCATATTGTTAACATAGTCTTGATCACAGTCTCATCTTATTATATTTCTAGTAATCTTTTGACAGACATATATGTATCTATAATCAACGGATTTTGTGAATTCGTTTATTTTAATTTGTTGTCTGTCTCTAACAAATATATATATGCTTCTGTAATGAATGATTTGTTTGTTGTTCGAGATACGTCCTAAGGGTTGAGTAACAGAGGCATTCATACTGACATAAACACTTCACATAGCCCACACAGGGATTAGCCCGTGTCGTGACTCGTGGGTGTCGTTGCGGGCACAAATCACGTACACAAACATGCACAAACGGAATGTACATCTCTGAGATCATAAAAAAATCTGATGCGGGAATAAAATTCACGACACAGAGCAGACGAACAGCATTGCGCCATTTAGGTCGACATTAATGCGACGAAGGAGCAAGAAACATCTTACTTTTTTCACCAGATACGCTACGAAAGTCCGTACTGCATATTTTTTGTGATAGAATGAGTGGAAAACTAAAGTAGGATGATGGATTGTGTGAGGAAGTCATGAATGAAAAAGGAGTGTTCTAGTATGACGGTCCCGGTCGTCTTCGATCTCGGTTTGAACTGCCTGAGAGATTTATATCTCACTCAATGGATTGTGAAGTCAAGTCAGAGGTACCTGCTATTATACCTTCCATTGAGGCATAAACTCTGACACCCGGTACAGGTTAGTCACTAGCAACACGCAAAAAAAGAAGGTTGACGGAGAACAGGGAAGAATGAACACAGAAAAAGTATTGACGATCCCAAAGAAAAAGAAGATAATGACTTAGGATCGTCCGGCAAAAATACCGTGGACAGAGCAATAAACTTCACAAACAGAATTGCTTATGCAAACACAAGAAAAGAAAAAGTAGCCTGACACAGAACAATCCCCTAACAGTCTAATAAAAGCAAGCTTCTGCTCAATAAATCTCTTTAATGTTCTACCAATAAATTATACAACACAATATCAGTGTCCCCACTTCTGCAGCAGCACTAATGTTACTAACAGACTGGTGGCTTGTGTAGTCTATATTCTATCGGCGCTTCTCAAGCGAGAACTATTAGCTGGAAGTTAACCAACCTAGAACATCGTTACGACATTGACATCATTCACAACATCAAAGAAAATAGGGGATAACAATCCTTAGACTTAATGTGTACTTGTAGACTTTTGTTTGGTTAGTAAATGGTTAGTGTAAATATTAGATATTTGATGACCGAAACATCTTGAGGATAATAAGTCTAAGCTAACAATATAATTTGAAGGAAGAGGAGAACGTAGCGAATTTTCGTCGTAAAATTCATGAAGATGTTGTAAAAGAGTATTATAAACATTTCACGCCATATTCATCGCAGGTGTAACTGCATTAAATAGTATTTACTTATACAATAAGTTGTTGTTGTTTACTTGTTTGTTTAATTAAAAGCAAAAGTAATGAGAATAATACTGGAAAGTACGACTACAGTACGTATTAAACTAGACAATAAGGTTTCCAACCAGCTGTAGGTGGTGCTGTGGTTACCGATGAAGAACATTATTGTTTTTCACATAATTTAGACACGAGCTTTTGCTATTAAAAACGCCACAGTATCCGTTAATAGGTGTTTACCGTTTATTTCCAGCCGACCCAATCAGCAAATGAGTGGAGTTAACCAGTTAACCTAAATTTTTGACAAAACTACATCAACCAATTTGGCACAGGACACACGGTCAGGATAATTAATGTCATTCGTTGAGCGTGCGCCGGTCATTGCTATTTTTTACTCGACTATTTTGTTGATAACGTCGTGTGTATAAATACTATGTTTTGTCATAATTATGGCATTTGTGAAATGACTACTAATATAGTTTGTTTTAAAAATGGAATTAAAGTTGACAAGATGCCAGTACCTATGTCAACTACATACATAAGCAATCGCAACAGGCATCTTTCTACTTGACAGAACCACTCAGGTCACTATCATGTTCTGCTGGGAACTTATGGAAGATTTTAAAATAAGTTCTAATATACTACAATGGATTTAAACCTTATGCTCATAACCAAATAAGGGGCAACGAGCTAGCAAATGGCTAAGATGCATATTGCTATATTGGCTGAGATGCAAATCATTGTCCTCCTTCTCAATGTTGTTAAGAAAGCTGAATGCGAGCCAAAAATGGAAAAATAAACAAAACAATAGGTGCTTTATTGACTATGTGTTTAAGAGTATGAGTCATAAGTATATTCACATACGATTCTATCCGGGTTCGCCACTTATCATCAAACCCACCCGGCGCGGCAGCAGCGTAAAGTTGAATTTTGTCGCTAAGGAAAATAAGCTCAATATCGATGATATAGCTGTTTCGTTAATTGTAACAAGTCACGTCCTTCCAATCACAATCAATAACAAAACAACAAAAGAGTTGTTAAAAGAAACTACAGCGCATGATAACAAATAATTAAATATGTGACACAATGCCTCGGAAATAGCAGCGAGTGACGCAATCTGAAGTTGTAATACACTGGTGCGATATGTAGCCTGCACGGCGCACGCATGGGCGTTATACTTTATGCAATAAATACTATAATGGTAACCTACCTGCCCACACTTAATCAACTTTGTTTTTAGTGGCTATATTTAGTCTGTGCAAAACTTAATCATCCTTGAAATACATGGCTAGGCTCGGTTAATATAACAAAATCGTACGTGTGCGGATTTTCTTTTTCATCTGGCAAGGACAATTTATTTGTTGATATTTTGACAGGAAAGAAACACATTTACTAAGTACTGGGTTTAGAATAGGTTGCGGTAAAAAAATAAATATTTTTTAAGGATGTGCATTCGCAGCAGCTGAATAAATTGCCCTAGGTTTAAATTGGGTCAGCTTTATTAATGGTGCTTTACTCGTTTTAGTAAAGCAAAGAGCAGCAGAATTTATTTCAGACTATTCCAAACTGGAATCAATTTTTATCCATACAATAGATGTATTCACGAATGATAATATTAGCGCGACGCAGGGCGACATGTCCAATCAGAGTTGCTTGACTATGCGCATCGCTGCGAGGCACCGGCTCGGAAATCGAACCTGACACTGTGACCTACATTCTAATGAAGCGTACAGCTGTGTCGTTTGGCGCATTATTATTTCTATGTTACGTTTTGTAGTAGAGCACATGTATGGAACTGCTTTGTTAGAGATCGTGGATGTATATGCAAAGGATTCAGACCTATTGTTTTCTATCTGCACAGGGATTAATGTCTAGCTTCGTTCCAGGTGGCGGTTGCATAATTAGGGTAATCTAAGACAGTCTTTTTAGGGTGACGTTCCCAAAGGGTACAACCAGGACGCTATTACTAAGACTTCACTGTCCGTGTCTATCACCAGGCTGTATCTGATGAACCGTGTAAGCTAGATTGTTGAAATTTTCACAGATGATCTATTTCTAATGCCGCTACAACAACAAATACTAAAAAGAGAATAAAAAATATACTTAAGTTGGGCTTCCATACAACAAAAGTGATGGTTTAGCCGATTTTCTGCTACGGATGGTACGGAAGCCATCGTGCGCAAATCCAACACGGGTTTTTTTATTTGTAATTAGCATTACATATTGATAAATTAACAAAAAGTAATCCATTTTAATCTCCATCGTTTTTATCATGATCTTCACAGTCTACAAATTCGACTTTCGCTAAGTCAGGATCGACTATATCAATATGCATTACCTCTTTGTCTGTTCACACTTACTAAACACACTTCACATTCTTACAATACGTTGTTGTATAAATCTGATCTCACAGCTAAAGGCCTTGACACACCTAAACAATTTGCAGCCAAAATCTCGCATGATGTAAGCTGAATGGACCTTAAGATGTTATCAAGCCTTGTTAGCCTGATTGCCGACGTTTGAAAACTGTTGTGTGGGAAAAATTGCGCTTCAACGACTACTGATTTTAGATAAAAATAAATGGAAAATTAAGAGAGAAAGTCGACGGCATTCCGAAGTTCGTATTATTCTTATTTGTTGTTTGTCAACGGTAGTTTTTATTTTCCGTTTGATTAAAACAGTAGCCAAATCAGTTTTTTGTTCAAACTTATTTTAATCATAATATTTAGCATTGGTCTTGTCAGTTTAGCAAATCCCACAAGAATCTACATTAACTTATCTAACATAGTTAGAAGAACATTAAATGTCCACTTACCAGGATAGAAGTCATGGGACTTGGACATCTTGACCCTGGCGCCAGTGTCCTTCTGCAGCTGGGCGATGGTCTCGCCACCCTTGCCGATGATGGCGCCGGCCACCATGGACGGCACCAGCACCTTGAAGTGGTATGTCGGCTCCACGGCTGCAGAGCATAAGTAGCATGGTGAGAAGAGCCCAAAGTTAATATAAGAAACTGAGCACTGTGTTTCGTTGCGAACGAATAAATAAACAAAGAAACAAAATCTAATTACGAAAGTTCTTTAGTATTGGTACAACCCAAATACAAACGTATTTGGGTTGTACCAATACTAAAGAGCTTCTACCGATTGTTTTTGTAGAAGAATTAATTAGAGAAAAATACGAAATGATTTTCATTAAAATAAACAAAAACTGGGCAGAGCATGTTTGAGTAGGACGGTATATTGTGAGAGAGATGGGTACATTATGTCGAAATTCAGACCGGTAACCTTCTAATAATGACTTTCAAATAACATATAAACTTGAAAACAATTGGGAATTAGTAATAAATCAACACGATGGCTATACAGCCCAATCCCCTTTGAAGATTAGGCGTAACACCAGATTATACTAATTGGTTTCAACAATATACTGAATATAGCTACCGGCTCTCGATTATAAATTAACCAGGGATTTACCTATGTAATCAAAGAAAATACAACCGTGCTCAAGAAGCAGAGAGGTAAAAATTGCCTGGCTTCGTTAAAGAGGGAACCAATAAATGAACGAAGGTAATATGTATAAAACAAAACACAGTACTCAGATTCATTCGGTTACATATAAATGAGGTTTCATGGGATTAAGTGGATACCGTAGCTTGATTTCGACCATGAAATCTCAATTCATATGTAAAATATTTCAGTATAAAGGCTGGTGATCAAAAGCGTGAGAAAAGACGTTAAGGACTTTGGAGCACCAGTTCCGGTATAGCTATCGTATGAGTCAGTGTGATGTGCATACATGTAAGTGTTGTAAACCACACCTGCAGGACCTGTGCTGATGCCAGTCGCAATGACGGTGTATGAAGATTCAATAGCGAACATTAAACATAAATTATTATTAAATTAATTAGCACCAACATTAGCGTGTTTGGTGACGAATTAATTTCGCAAGTTTGTTTTGGCACGATATGAGAATTTCAATGTGCCAGTGTTAGATGTGTTTGCTTTTATGCTTTAAATTTTAATTTCAAGGCAAATAGTACAGCTTTTAATTGTAAAGTTATTAACATGCAATTTATTTCGTTTATTAATGCTAGAGCTAACACAGATGGAGAATACGACGAAGAAGAAGCCTAAATGATTGGTGATAGAAATAAAATGTGCCTAGTTTGAGACCCATTCAAGTAAGAATGGGATTGTGGTGAAATCGAAACGGACCCCTACATTTTGAAGAAAGATATCAAGTGTAGACCAGAAAGTTTTGATGTTTTGATATTTCCCGGAGGGATAAACAAGTTGAATTTGACAAAGAGAACGGACGAAGTTGGCAGAACGACAAACTAAGTTGGTACAGGACAAGTTTCACTTGTTTGTTTTCATGGTTTATATCTAATTACACACCAAACCGCTGGGCACGTTTCGGTCCGAGAATTAAAACCACTTTGAAAGTTACTTAACCAAAATGTAAAGCAACGAAACACTCTAATCTCTAAAGAAAATTGCAATTATGATAGATTTTTTTTTAACTTAATAATTCAATCAAAAACCAATTTAAGAGCAGACCTTGAAGGACGCCTCGTGGCTGTTGTTAGAAGTCATTAACCAGGTGTATTACGAAGCACCGTTGTGCATAACAATGTGAAGAAACTAGTGTGCCACCTACATCCAATATGTTTCAATTGAGTGGCATCCCACTGTCTGACGGCGCGTCTCATTTGACCTCATTTCAAATGGAGCATGGCAGATCACCTGCCACATCTCGCACCACGAGATATGAGTGTCAATACACTAGCTACTATTGTTCCTACAATCTATTAGCTGGTCCATAATATAAGTTCTTACGTCAGCGTAAAAGATGAGTTATTTTGTTAAGTTCCGGGAGACAGGCGATAAAGAGAAATCAACTTTGCTGGAGTGGGTCTTTCCGCGGCATTTTGTGCAATAAATATTGTAACAACAGAGCTTTATTTAAATTTTACAATGTTCATATTTCTTTGTTAAAAAACTTAGGAGGTAGACTACATAAGCCGCTTATACATAATTGGGGACCCTCTTGTACATAATCTAAATATTATAAAATACCTCAAAATGAAAACCGACGTCGTGTCACAGAAAAACTGCCCCGATAAAAATAACGTTACGGAGGACGGCAAGATTCTGAGATGGAAAGATAATACAGTGTCTGCGATCCAATATTCTTCTAAAGGAGAAAATACTGAGGAAAATTCGTCACGTCAAGAACAATGAAAATATATTTTTCTAGAGAAACATTTTCTAAAACGATTTAGAACGCGAGCGGTGCAAATCATACTCTTTTCAAACATCGTGCGCTAAAAAAGGGGTTGTCATTGATTTATAGATCTGCATGACGTAGCCGAACGCCACACTGATGAATTTATTATAATGCTTTCTCTGCGTCATGGTTATAGTACGTCTCATGGCCAATAATTGGCTATTATAATATCGTAACTGCTACAACCATTCATTTTCGGTGACATACATTAATAAACAACAAAGGATAGGTACTGACTTCATCTCACCAAATTTTAGGGAACTCTGACTTGACTATAAAACAAATTGCGTTACTTAATTTCCGCACAACAGGAAAAGATTCATTAATTAACTCGGAAAAATTGCGATACGAGAGATTTACGGAAGTGCCATTATAATTTCTCATAATTTAAATTAAAACAATACTTAGAACATTTTTAATCTACGAGCTGCACCCATTCACGTCAAAATAAAGAGACATGGACAATGGCAAAGAATTTTTCCGAGAGAAAGATTTATATGTACAATCTCGTCATTATCTGGAAAACGGAGTGCGGAGAAGGGGGAGGGCACGCAAAAAGGCCTATTCTTCCTACCCTACATTAACAATGGAGATCTGAGGCTTATCCGACCGGCACGGAAGCCGATAATCTAGACCGGACTGACCACTGACGAATTATTTCGACAGGGTTACGCCAAGATTAATTTCGCACTCAATTTGGCATTCTCTTCATTCCAATAAAGTCGACTTATCAAAGATTACAAGCCTTAATAGCTTTGGAGGCGTTTGTTACAAAAGATTTTTTCTGTTTAGGAATAATAATAAGCTCCAATTCAGGAGTCAGGTCGCCCTTTGACAAAGTAGCTTATTTAATGGCACGCTCGTGTTCGTTCGTGTTCTAATTTTTTCGCATCAATTATTTTTTAATAGCTGTCTTCCTTAGAAAGTTCTTCGTGTCGTTCGTCATAGAAATCAGAGGATTATAAATAGGTAAGTTTGCCGCACTAATGCCGCACCTGTGTCGTGTTCTAGGTCGCGACCTTATGGGCACTCGCTGCCAAGCACCGCATTTGGCAATGCTAAGCCTTTTAAAATTTGGCGATGCAAGCTTTTCGACACGACCATACCGCTTTCGCTATACATGATCATGTAACCGATGTTACGTCTAACCAAATCCGACGGATAAAAAGGTTCTTAATTGGCTTACCAGCATTAGGACTGACAGTGTTTATTTTGTCTCTATTACCACACTGAGCCGGGAAATGTCGATTACGTATGACACGGATGTGGGCCCATGAAAACTAAATTTATCCAAAATAAATAAAATAGGCTGTTTTCGTATTATTTGGACTCCATGGTACATTTTCTCAAAAACCAGCACAACAGATAAATACCTAAATAAAACGTAGGTACTGTTTGGATTTTCAATCCTCGGCTCAGCGCTGAGAGTTAAAAATCGAACACTACCTATACCTACTAGTGTTTGTGGAAACAGGCGTAGATATTGCGAGCTTTGTGTCCTTGTTAAGTCTGAGCAATGTGCATTAATTTGTTCAGCAGTAATTTGTAATGAGAATTTGTTGCGAGCCACTGACCACAATAGCGAAACGCAACAACATAGTATTTTGATATCTCAAGCTCTGACTGGTCATGTTTTCTGCTTTTTGTTCAAATTACTCATTATCTGAACGTAAAGGTTTTAGACGCACCCAACAGAATTTGATAATAATTAATTATTCACAAAAGCTTACGTAGTTTTTTCGTTCCCGATATATTATGCTAGCATTTCCGTCGAATATTCTAACTGATATTATCATGTGAACTGAGGCAGCCTCGAGGGTGGAAGCTCTACTGCTGAGCACTAGGTCCCGTGCTCGATGCCTTGGTAAGGCTATTGAGTTTTTCCTTCTAGAATTACTGTAACTGGCAATATGTGTGTGTACACAGGCACACATCTCCCTAACTGTTCAGGGCTATGGGTCTATTATGTTATGACATGTATTGTAGTATTATATGAACAGACTATGTACTTTAACTATGAGAATCCATGTAAAAGCGTTGAAGACAAGTCACGCATAGAAACCCATCAATTCACTGCAAGGAAAGCTAGGAATTACATCTCGAGAATCAATTAGCTTCAGTCGCCCGCAACAGTCGGTAACTGAAGAGCATTGCTGTCACGAACCGATTGTACCGGGTACCCGAGCAACCGCCGACGTTGACGACCAATCGATACTACGAAGTAACAATCAATTTTGACGTCAAGCTGCCTTTCATCGTCTATTAACTGCCGCTTCAATATTCTAAACTCTGCAACGAAATCTGTGTCAGTGGCGACTGGCGTCCCGGTTTTTTTTTGTTCTTTTTAAAGACCGGACACAGGCCTAAAAGGGGACGGAAGGCACGAGAGGCCTTTACCCACCAGTGGGTGAATGTAGGCCGAATAGATAGGAATCTTTTGTCAAGTCGCTAGCTAAGATCGAATTTTCAGTGTATTCACTCGATAAAGCAGGAATTTTAGAGGCTTCGAAGGAGAAAGCTTTAACCTGTCTGGTATTCTTAATGTAAGCTATGTGGCTACTGATACTTTTTGAGTACCTATGAAAATTGATAGAAATCAGGAAGCAAAGCTTCTTTTCTTAAATAATCTCTCTATTGAGAGTGTATCCAGCAGACTACGAGTGATCAATCGAAGATATTAAAGGAACCCACAAAAATGCGCATATTGTAACAACTGGCTCGTGATACCTACATCATATAAATATGGTTCTCGACGTGTTCCCATTTCAGAAGGTACTCGGGGTGCACAAAGCTGCTGACGTTTCATCTTTGTGCTTTGATCTGGAGCTGCTGCCGAGATTAATGGCGACTTTGTCTCTCGCATCGTACCTCCACACAGTAATATAGCTGCAAACTTTTCCCTCCAAGTAATTAGTGATTATTACGACGAGAATCATTTCGGCAACATTTTTAAAGCTTTTAAGACATTGCGGCATCTCTTAGCGTAATAAGCAGCAACAAAGAATTAAGCTTTATAAATTCCCGGATCAACTTGGCAGCGCAACTTCCCCAAACGTTTTAATCTTCCTTAAAGTTTGTCTAAAGCGGGTATGTATGGGCGGTATTTATTTTTACCACATTTTAGCAAAATGGCCGCGCATGGCTCTAATAAATCACGCGTGATCCGATCACTCGGCGGTGTCCGAACCGCGCCGCTCTGAGGTTATCTGTGGCTATCTAAAAAAGGCCCATGACGACACAGCGATAGCCCGTTTGCGCATCAGGCATGCATTATGCATGAAATTTATCCAACCTACTTACCACAACAAACAAAATATGAACATATTTAGGTCAGTGTAATCTATTGAAAATATTTGATCTTTCGCACATTGCTCATACAGCTTACTTTCGTTGACATATTCTCTTAACGAGCTCTCAAATACTTAAGAACATAAACAATCTGATACGATATAGTACACAGTGTAAACAGGGCAACAGCTATTTCAGAAGTCGGTGGAATTATGTGAAGTTTCGGGTTGTCTAAACAAACCCTTTGCGTTAGAACAGCAGCAGCTATTTGGCACAACGCTGAAATGACCGGCCAAATTCAGGACACTAAACCAAAGTTATGCAAATACAGAAGGTAGAATACGAACGGAAATGACGCAAGAGGGAAGGGGTGGGGGGGGGGGGTCCCCGGCTCGGATACTGCTGTCAATAACGCAGACAAGCTGTGTAAAGGCACCTTTGAAAAACAGACGCGTCCCTTCCCGCGAGCCCTACTAACTGGAAAAATGTAAAATTGGAAAACCATTATGTCCCATTTATTAAACTTATCGGTGTCTGCCGCAAATTCGTGGCAATGGGGACTGGATGACTTTTTACGCTCGTTAACTTTCTATTATGTAAATTATATGGAAGAAGCCATATTTATGGACTCGAAGACTAAAATTGGTTACAAATGTTTCAATTTCACGCCCAATCAAAGTTAAGCCAACCTCCTCCGCTAACCGAAAATCTATGTGAATGCGGGTTTATGACACGTATATGAAGATTATACTTAACGTTACATGACATAATGGCGTCTCCACACTTCAAATTTGAATGAGAACTTCCATTGTCCTCTACTCACATTTTCTAGACTAATTCAAGGCACTTCAGAATTTGAAATAACGTCGGAACTAATATCGGTTTGTGACAGAAAGCCTAACCTAGCAAGGTACTTGCTTTGCACACCAGTAATATATCATTAACTTAATAATTTTCTCGTTAGTAAATAAGCAAGTAAATTTAAAATATGGGAACATAATTAGCGATGTCCCAAATATTTTTTTGCTGGAAACCACAATGCTAGATGGCGAGAACCTTTCTATTAAATAAATTGAAAGGTTCTCAGATACCGTTTTTTTACATTTCGTCTTTTTTTGCGAGATAACTAAATTTTAAACCCATTTTTTTCTATTTTACCGAAGATCATCGCAGAGCAGTCAGTGTCGTGATTTTATTTTAAATTCGAATTCTCTCTAGACATAATAACGGTGAATAGACAAGTTGTCGACCTGACTTTTTAAGAATGCTACGGTATAAAATAATAGAATAATAAAATGACAGAATTGTTAAAATTAGCATTCGAAGGTTTAGCTGATGACAAAATGGATTACTTTAAGCACTGCTTAAAAAAAAGAATCGAGCTTTAAAGATCGTAAAAATTAATCGAAAGCGATACAGACATTTCTCATCTATAGAATAGTAGAGAAATGCTAACATACTAATATCAACATCGTAAAACATGATTGGACAAGATTGCACAGCCAATGCACATACGAATGGAGCAGCCAGCATTTGTCACGACGTCGTAGTAAATATGAAACAATTTACGATAACCTGTTATACCTTCATGTTTGTATGAATTGACTTCAAAAACGCTTGAGCAGTTTTAGCAAGAAACTGAATGTAATAGAGGTTTGTTGGCAGACTTTAATGAACGCGACTACATGATTAATGACGATAGTTTAACGTTATTAGAGGAATACATTACGATCATTAGTTCTAATCTGCGGACATCCGAATGAGTTTCGATTTTCCAAAAACATAGTTTAGAGATGCATTAACTTCTAATGCGTATTTAATAATTATTAATAAACAAGATGTTATTAGACAAAGCAAAACCGATAAAGTTAGTCCTGAATTCTGATCCAAGAAACAAGACGGTAAAAAATGAGATACATACAACTAACTCAACTGATCAGTTTTTTTTTTCCAAAAAAGTAAAAATTTTCAATAGTCTCAAAAGAAGAAAGTTTGCGGAATTAGGACGCCCAAAATGCTTTCGGAGTCAAAGGGTTCCGATGCATGTTAACCTCGTTAAGGTCTACGCCCACATCGGTGAATATCGTATACAAATCCAATCTCACTTCTGATTAAGATAGCACTCACCCAAATTGGACTATCATATGACCGGCGCCTAACACGGAAGCTCCCTGCGATATCCTACATTGTGCCAATAAACTTAATCAACGTAACAATTTATCAACGTTCCAAATAACCACTATCAATAAAACTGAGATCAGGAACACCTTAGTTACAATTTAAAAGTTTGCCACAAGGAATTGCAACCCGTATTTTATATAGACGTTTATTATTGCGGTCTGACTCCGAGGAGTTCTCCAGTAAAACATCAAACTTTACGCTGTTAAAATAATAAAATGAGGATAATTCATTTCGTGTATCTCATTTCTCTTTTATGTTAGTCATTACATATTCAATTACACTTTACGGTGGGCGAGATCCAAGGTATTTTTATAGAGAAATGCTCGTACATTTATCCGTTGGCGAGGGCGCACTTCCTTTGGGTGCTTGTGCCAGATAAAAAGTCGCCGCACTCCAGAAGCTCTTCACAAGCTCTTTAGCTTCATCAACGCTTTTCACAGATGCTCGCTCGTCGGCATTCAAATATGGCGGTTTTACTAGCGATTATCCCGCATTGGCGTATTTGCTCTGCGCTGTGAGCGAACCTATATCACATATATTTAAGTCAACTAAGATTTGAAATCAATAAAAGGACAGGTTTTCGCAAGTAGATGGATATATCAATGCATCCTTTTGGTTTTTTCTTGCAAATAATTATTGCTTTTGGTTATCAGCGTTCCGTTTTGTTTGATAAGTGACGATTACCTCGTTTCATATCAAACATTAACCCGAATATTGTGATTCCCCAATTGTGACCACTTGACAACCACGAATTTTACACCGTGACAGGTTATGTTAAACAATTTTAACGCTTCGTGTCTTTATCACGTGTTCGCCCTTATAAAACCAGTTGTAATTTAAGAATCACAGAATGAGGCAATAATAGTTGTAGATAATGGTGTATTTTATTATCGATTTTCATCGCAATAAGTCGGTCACAAAATAGCAGTGTGCCTCTAGTGGGTGCTCCAATCCACTAGCTGTGACCTACTTCAGTGCTTGTCAAAGGCCTACAGTTTGACTCCGTGGTAAAGTGCACATCGGACACCAGTTTTGAAATATACGAGAGGATGCTCGTTTCATGTCGTGTCAACGAATTTTTTGGATGTGTTTCATTTGAGAGATTTGATCGTGCACGCTTTCAACATCGCGAAACAATAATGGCTCTTTAAAGCTATCGCTGTGAATGACAGGAATCTTAACTTTCGGATACATCACAAATTCTCCCAGAGCAAACAACATTTTCAGCAACATTTATTTCGTAACTGTACAACTTTAACAAAGTGAGCTCGAACTCGGTGCACGAGTGTGCCGTCGCCGCGGCACAATAGCGTCAACAGCCCTGGACGTGCCTTTTGTTACATCACTTTAAAACCACTAACTTGTTTACTACCTTTTTATTCAGCCATATTTCACGTCACTTCGACATGGCCATTAGGCGCAAAATCTTAAATATTCTTTGTATTGTCTCTTAGTCCGTAAAGATATTGTCATACAATTCTAATAAATTGTAATTCACGTCCTAATTCACATTCTAATTGTAGCGTAAAACGAATTTATGTTACTGTCCACAAATATTGTAATTTTTATATTGAGGTCGCTCATGATTATGTAAAAATAGATAAAACTCGGTATATCATGCGGGAATGAGTGTTTTTATTATAATATCTCCAAATTGTTTGAACTTAAAATATAGAATGGACGATACATAGAACTAAAAATAAATATTTGCTAGATGAGCTTCAACCTTTTTGCAAACTACGAAGCATGCGCGCAATGAGGTGAATCGGGGCAAAGTTTCGTGGATAGATTTCGTCGGAAGCTGAACTGGGCTGTCAAAACTACGAAAAACATGGAGAGGTGCCAGTACCGGGCAGTGGAGGCATCTTCATCGATTTCCATGACGTAACGTTGTCTTCAATCGTCCGCATAGAGTTGTACATGTCCCAAATCTTTGGCCCGAATCTGAGCCACATAGCTGATCGGAATCAGTACAGTTTCGTGACACGGGCGACTTAATGCACTTTCCGTGATAGCAGTTCAGGATTTCACAACATAAAGCGTGGCGTCGGCGGCTCGCACGCGACACAATGGCGTGCAATCGATGTGTGCTGCATTATCCGCTCCATTATTGATACGCAAGGCCGTTGTGTGACCGTGGAGGTAATTTCAGGCTGACAACATAATTGTACTATGCGCGGTATTGATTTGAATCATAGCGCAATATGGACTATGGCTAAACACGAATGTTATTTTAAGTTATCACCCGAAATATACTGGATATACAGTATGCCAGGATATTTGTTACGTTCAAAGATCATTAGATAAACCTAAGCAGGAAAAACAATTTGCATTTTTGCTCTTATATTCAGGTAAGAACGTAGGTAATGTAATTATATCAATTAGGGCGGATCCTGGTCAAATCAGAGCAAACATTTTGCAAAAGGACTGATTAAGAAAAGTATTTAACAATGAAAATTACAAAAAATAAAACGAGTCTCCCGAAAGATGTGCCGAAGATCTGAATTAATTTGAAACAAAAACAGTGAAGCATCGGATTACAGAAAGCCCTTTAAACAAAGCCTCTTTTTCAACTCTTCAATAAGAAACTGTACACCATTCTGTCAGTGAAAGTCTCCCAAAAAAAAGTAGGCCTCTAAGTCAGTGTAGTAGTTGCGTAAGCGTGTACGTACACTTGGATAAAAACGAAAGTGCCTAGCGCGCCTGCGCATCCAAACGGCTCTAGTAAACACTTATTGTGTTCGATAAATTACATCGTGTTAGTGATTGTGTGCTTGTTTCGGATTCTTGTTTTAAGTGGAGGACGCGAGTTTTTATTACTGCACATTTATTATCATCAAAAGATTATTTATTTCTGCTTCACAGAGTAAAAGTATTTTTCGGTCTACGGATAGATCTACGTACATCTAGCAGTTTTATAAATAAGACTTGAAGAAAGATGGAACATATTTTACATTACAAGTTTTTAAATTTAATTTATACTTAGGTACGTCTTTCCTATTTCATTTATTAAGACGACAATATTAGGTTTCTAAGAGAGGTAATTTAAAAAGTTTTTCCTCATAGACCCCACCAATTATTTCCTTTGTCGTAGTTATGGGTCTTTCTTTCCTCTTATATTTAGACCAAAATAATTAAGTACACCAGCATTATTCATTTGCAAGGAATAGGAAGTGAGCAAACATATCGCAAAACAAACATGAGACGTGTTTTTGGCCACTGAGCGCAATTACAGTGTCAATTGATAAGATAAAGTTATCAAATAGGTTACTTGCTCTTAGGTCAACGCCGCACGTTATGCTACACTGACTATTTTTAGTTTAGTCGTTAAGGATGAACGTGTGACGTAAATTACAAATGTCATCTGGGGTTTGACAAGATTATTGGCTATCGGGAAACATTTCGAACATCTTATGATTCGAGGCACGTGTAGGACGAGAACAACACTCGCATATTAACTTTTTGTAGGTGCAGCTATTACATCTTATTTAGTTAGAGCCGCGTTTAAAATACTAAATTATATTAACAACTAGCAGACGTCACGCAGTTTCACCCACGTAGTTTCCGTTCCCGTGGGAATACGGGGATAAAAAGTAGCCTATGTCCACCGGAAATAGTGTAGATTTCCACCAGTACAATATTTTTTTAAATTGGATCATTAGTTCCGAAGATTACCCCCTACATACAAACTTACCAATTTTACCTCTTAATAATATTAGTATAGATTACAAGCCTGTAGAGGTCCTTCATTAAAAAATCGTCATCTGCCTAGCCTTTTCTCAACTAAGTACGTTGGGGCCGGCTCCCAGTGCCGGAAACCGGCCACCGGAACCAGATGCAGATGAATACCTGTGGTATTCATCTGCATCTGGTTCCGGTGGCCGGTTTTACATGGAGCGACTACCAGTCGGACCTCAACAACCCAGTTACTGGGTAAAACGATAACCCTTGGTTAAACAGTAACTGGTTATCAGATATTCGGGCATCTGACTATCTGTAACGACTGTCATAGATCTACAAATGTCAGCCGGGACCAACGGCTTCACGTGCTTTCCGAGGCACGGACGATATGTAATGTATATAGTCACCCATTCACGGCTCAAAGACATTCGTTGCTAAACCTTTGATCGACCCGTGAGACTTAATATTTAACCACAAGCTCCTCAACGTCACAATGTCTTTCATTAAATAATAAGAACTAATGCAATTATCATTGACATATACGAAAATGGTCCTAGTTCTAAAATAGTAACATACTGAATAGAATACGAAGAAACCCCATTCGCAATATTGCTCTCTCGTAAGGAAAAGCGTAATACACAAGAACGTAAGTCTCGTAATATCGAAATAGAAAAGTTGCCAGACACTAGTCCACAAGTTACGGACGATTACTGGCGTTCAACTTTTATAGCTACATGACAGTTACTGGGTTGATTTATAAACCCGATAATCAGAACTACTTGTGCATTGGTACTGGAACCGTGAGCGGGGTTAATAGACGAAGCTTTTTGGCATATAATTATGACATTTCGGTGTATTAGAAAGCTTGATAGAGATCATTCATCATGACGAGACACTTACAAGCTAAGCAGAGCATTTGCTCTCACTTTCGTTCACAAAAATACATTCAATTTCGCTGATTCGGTGTACTGTTAGATCTTGCTGTTCAATAAATACTTTGTAAACCCTCAGTCATCATGAAAGACACCCACCGGAAAGGACTGGGTATAAATTTTTGGCCAGAGACCATATCGTCACGAAATATCGTAGCGGTAAATGTTTATGAATACCGTATCCCTATTTACAATAGTCGTGACATGTGCCGCGTCCTATCGCCGACCCGTTCGACCTTGTGTACAAAATAAAGATGTCAGATTGACATGATGAAGCCGATTTGGAAAATTTGGGAACCATTTAAATATTCCTTTCACTTCTAAACGTAACGAGGGTCTACACGTGGGAGCCGGAGATTGAAACTGAGAAACTTGTTACAATGTCATGCCGATGCCGGTAGAATATTACCGCATAGGTTGTGTTGCCGCACGAACACCTTTGGACCAGTGACATTGGAATGAGTAACCGCTACGCGGCCGAGCGTATCAATATATTATATTAACTCCATAACAGTCTTAAAGGTTAGCAACTAATTATTTGCATTAGCAAACTAGTAATGGCTGTTCTGATGATCAGACTTGACTGGGAAGGGTTTTCTACGTAACATAACATCACCCGCTGTATTTCCAAAAGGGTTAGACAGTTGTGTATATCGCTGACCAACGTTTCGATAGAGTTTTAAGGCCCATGCTATCGGGTAGAAGCCTATTGCCATCCACCGGGCATGGACTATGTGTCCGGGCTGCTACTGGGAAATATCGGATGGTGTAAACTAAAATCCGGAAAACGAACTCAAGAGCACATGCTTAGCAATGCGAACACTAGACCAACAACGCGGGAGTGTTTTCTCTTTCATATAAAACACTTTCACAGTTAGCTAAACGTTTGTTACGTTTAAGAAACCTAGGGGCTACAACCTAGGGGTATTTAAGCCAAGAGCGAATAGACTACTTCTAGGCGAGCGTGCTTTATTGTCGACCACATCATTGCTCACCATCAGTAGTGATCGAACACGAGCCTATCAATAACGAACAAAAAAACCTTGCTAGAAACGACATGGTGACCTGCAACCGTTCAATGTCGTGGTTCTCGAAGACCTGTCATCAGCTACACGTAACACTTTGCCAGCTGTCGTGTACTATTTTTGAGCTGTGTATTAATAGGTCAATGAGAGTCACAATTGAGTTCAGAACGCGTGGGGGTAATTTGTTACTTTTTGCTTCCGAATGCCCTGTTGTAACTATTTCAATGGTATCATTGGTCTCATGAGTCGACAAAGTTTTGACAATAGCTTTTTATCTTTTTGGTTTGATCATGTATTGTCATTGTATTGTACTAAAAGAGAAAACTGTGCAAAAACTTTATTGAATGTAGCTAAAGCCTTTTCTTAATTCTCTCCAAGTGTGTTGCTAATTCTTATTTTCTCATGCCTGTCTACTGTTTGTGCTTTCCTAATATTTTCAGTGTAAACTTTTAATTGGCCTACTTTTACTATCATTCTGTCATCTATATGTCTGTCAATCTCTCCTGGTACAGATTAGAATCTGCTACCAAATTTAAACCTTTTAACACTTTAAATTAAGATTACAAAGTGGTTTATTTTGTGACTGTATTGATAGCCAAGTCTACAAGCAGTAATCAAAGTTAACTATCGTTATTACTTAAATTTCTTGTAATTTGATAGGGTTTAAAGCACGTCTAAGTGGAAATGATAAGAGTGTATGTTTTTTTTTTGAAAAACGTGTGGTTAAGTGCTTGGTGTGCCATAAGTTCCGTATATAAAATTGCAATACAAACACAATCAAAGTGAATGCACATCAGAAAAATAGATGACTGTTTCAATTTCAATAAATCTGTACTAACACTAATGTGAACCAATCAATATGGTCGCTCATTGTCATTCAGCTGGCGATTGCGCCTGCGCATGGTTATTGTGACAATTCCATTGGTAATGCGCATCGATTACCACTGATAAACACTGCCGATAAAATAAAAACTTTAGATTGTTATTCTTACGTCGAAAAGTGAGTTCTAAAACATTAACACTCGGTTGAATTTCGATTGATTGTGTGGGTAGAGATAAAACGTTGTTATGATAAACAAACGGAATGTTACGATTATTGCTTTATTCGTTGTGTATTTTGTACTATGGAATGTAATTGTTGGATGTATTTTTACTATTATAAATACAACTACATTTGTACGATTGAGAAACTATTATTACAGAGATTTAGATGGTAATTGAGATTTATTTTATCAGCATCAACACCATCAGTCTAGGTTTTTCCCAACTATGTTGGAATCGGCTTTCAGTCCAACCAGCCTGCGTAGCATGAACACATTGAACACCGAAGAAACGGCATTTGTCTACAGACGAATCGGCAAAGTGACAGATTATATAGACAGGAACCTCAATCTGTCAAATTTATTTCAATAAACCTGCCTGCGTAGCATGAACACTTAATTTCTTTCTTCCGAGACACGACAAATTTCTTTCTGTCCATGTTGACATTTCTTCTACCCGAGCATGAGGCGACTCGTTGACAAAGCGTTTGTACGCAGAGAAAGAAATTTACATGCTGTCTATAGCAACTGTCAAGTTGCTCTTGTCTAGGTCTCATTTGATGTATACTGTTTGACACTTGCTGACAGGAAATGTTTCGAAAAGAACTGTCAAAAGTGGAGAAAATAGGTACGCACTTCATGCTCGGCATTCTTCGGCATTCTTCGGCATATAACTTCTCATCTTTCTTGACATTGTCATGCTCGAGACGAAAGAAATGTCTATATAATCTGTCACTTTGCCGATTCGTCTGTAGACAAAGGCCGTTTCTTCGGTGTTCAATGTGTTCATGCTACGCAGGCAGATACAGCTAATACCAGCATATTACATAGAGCGACTGTCTATCTGACAACTACAACCCACCTGGATAACAATCAACCCATCCGCGGACCAACCGTAAAACTTAGCTTAACACTCCATCCCCCTGTAGATTTACCCAAGAGATCTATTATCAACCATAAGTAGGTAGGTACATAAATCCAAGTTTTGCATATTGATTATTTTCTCAGTAACATATAATTTTACTTCAACCAAATATTAACAAAATAAGCTCCACAAAATTCAGAACAACAATATTTTGCTTCAAATTCGAAGTTTCGAGATACAAAATACAAATCCGTCGAGGTATACCTAGCTCTCGGCTTTGATAACATAAATACTAACAACAACCGACGTTCAGAATGCTAAACAGCCGGCCGAGATCGATTTGAAACCTTTTGCGTAGCAAAGGACCATTTTAAAACATAATAAGTATTCAGATACAGACACGCACTTTAGAAATTGCAAATCTAATCCTAAAGGTTTTTAAAAGTAAAAACACATTTCGCCGATGTCCCTTGAGGAAAAGTTAGGATGTGTTAATTCCGACATGATCAGGGGATGACAGTATCTTGAAACACCGGCCATTATCAATCCTGCGAATTTCTCTGGGTATTGGTGGGCCAATTCTAATTACTACAAAATCCAACCGCTGAAAAATGTCCTTTAAACTAGGCGATTATAGTTACCAATCAATTTATGGGTCTTAAAGAAATACTTGGTCGCTGATAAGATAGCGTTATCAGCAAATTGTAGAATAATATGAGAGCTCGTTATCACGGTTAGGATCGTATTGATAAATAATGTAATTGTTATCTTTAGGAAGAAGCGTTTATATTTGGTCTTACGTAATTTAGTGTCTAGATTATAAACTGTTGTTAGGCAAGGTTATTTTACTGATGTATCCTACTGGTGTAATGTTATTCAGAATCAGTAGTGAAGTTTCGTTACAGTGTTTTGTAAAATTAATTAGTCACGTAGAATGTTTACTCTCATAAGCGACACTAGGTTTTACTAAGTTATTTTTAATGAAAATAAGATACAAAGGACGCTTTTGTTTTCAACATATCCCGACGGGGTCTTTTTGTGATCCTCGGGCACAATCCTTTGAGAACACAGACATGCTGTATTTGTTTAGGAAAACTATTCCTTTATCCAGCTTAGAGCAAGACATTTAATACGTGAATACATTATTTATTACATGCACACTGAAATAGAAGAGTTTTTGCACATTGAATCTGAAAAATATTTTGATTCCCTATTTTTTTTTAGCTTTATCTCCTACACATATAATTGTCTTATACATTTTACAAAATTCTTAATCAGTATGGTGTTTCTTGCCTATCACTCTCCATGCGAAACTACCTTGTGAAAGAGGCAACTAGAATCATTTTCATGGGTTATTTAATTATTAAGAAAACAAAATGTCATCATTCGGGCACATATTTCTGAATATCCTCACGTCTAAGTTCCTCCCGAGGCGTGGTTTGGTTACCGCGTTCTTCGTAAGCTAATTGGACAAGATACGACAGTTCAAAAGGTACATGTTAATAAAGAAAATACGAGGAAACATGTACAGAAGCGTAACAATTTATGACATTTTTATTTGAATATTTATGGTTGGGACAACGAGAATTCTGTGGGGCTGGATGGAAACAAACTTGGAGCACCAGGCCTCGAATCTTTTGCGCAAAACATTTGAAGAAAGATAAATCATACAGAGCTCACAAATACTTATGTAGGTACGTATAGTCGGCAGTATTTCCGCTGCGATCGGAAAGGATACCATTAAATCGGAAAGATGCGAATATTGATTTGGTTCAATTCGAGGAGAAACCTGTGCAAACACAAATATTATTGAAACTATTTAAATAGGACTGCTCAAGGACTGTAAGGGTTACAAGTTGGGTGTCTGGTCGCTGAAACCAGAAAGGTAAATCTTTTTCTGGAGGCTTCGCCGATCTGTGCCAAAATTAGACTATTAAAACACTAATCACTTTTGCTCCTAACCTACGTAGATTAATGTCGGCTAAACACATATTAATGGACCAAAAACTGAGTAACAATTCAGTATCTGAAGGCTACATTACAAACAATGAACCTTTCTTTTCTAAGGGCCACGTGCCACGACTCCCCCGAGATATCCACTGAAGAACCGACGCACAAATTGCGAGCAAAACAAATATTTATTTCGACACAATACCTCTTTACAGCGGCCTGTTTACACGTAGTTACGAACTTATGATACGGGCTCTTGTGTTTATCATACGTCGTTAAACGCCCGGTTTAATGTTAATTGGCAGTTAGGTTTACGTTGACGCTGCTTTGTTATCAACCCTGGCATAAAGGTGCGCTGTTAAACATTTTTTTTTTTTTTTTTTTTTTTTTTAATATTACAAACTAGTGCTTGACTGCAATCCCACCTGATGGTAAGCAGTGATGCAATCAGTGATGGTGAAGCGCACTAGTTTGTTAAGAGCCTATTCACTCTAGCCTTGAAGACACCTAAATTATAATCGGACGGGAAGACCGCAGCAGGCAAGTTGTTCCAGTCCTTCGATGTACGCGGTATAAACGACGAAGCGAAACGCTTTGTCCTAATCGTGGGAGTGCCAACGATGTAAGGGTGGACACTCGCCGTACGCCGGGTTGTCCGATGGTAGAATGGTGATGGCGGAATCAAGTCATGTAATTCCCGTGCACACTCTCCAAAATGTATCCTATAGAAGACCGAAAGGCTAGCTATCCTACGCCTATGCTCAAGGCTTTGCAGATTGGTTCTAACCAAATCTGGGTCACCAATAAGCCTCTTCGCACGCCTCTCCACTGAGTCCAAAGCTGCTAGATGACATCTGGCAGCACCAGCCCATATGTGACTGCAGTACTCCACACACGAACGGACCTGTGCTTTGTATAGCATAAGAAGCTGACCAGGTGTGAAGTACCGCCGGACCTTTGCAAGAACGCCGAGTTTCCTAGCAGCAACCTTGGCTTTGGACTCAATGAACCGCCCAAAGTTTAGGTTTGAGGAGATTTCCACTCCCAAGAGCTGAAGGCGGTCGGTGCACTCCAAGGATACATTCTGAAAAACAGGAGCCATGGTGAACGGGCTCCTTTTGGCGGTGAACAGGCACGCCTGACACATTTGAGATGTTGAGTTGCTAGGTAGGAAATATAATCGGTTTTCGGTTCCCGGAACGGTTGTGGTTTAGTCTGGCCTAACCGTTCAGAATTTCGGAAATGTACAGCTTTACTCTACCGTGCCTAACAGATCCGGATGTCGATGTTCATAATCCGGAAATACGGATGGTTTGTGCGTTCGAATTTAAACAAGTTTTTGGTCTATAATAAATGGGTTCCTGGATGGGTTTGCATTTGACAAACTTTGCGTTGATATTGATACCATAACAAGCGCGATAAAATATATAATAAAAACTTTGTTAAAGTATACTTTTGTCGAAGTTGGTAGTTTAAGCACATTCGACATGTTAATTTTAGGGAAGGAATATCCAAATAACACGCAAACTAAATGCGGTTTATGACAAAACACTTCTTTGACAGTCGGTACTCTTACGCACAAATACGAAAGCTTCATAGAAAACTAAGCAAATACATAATATAAGGTTAGAAAAAAAAACTCAAGGGTATCTAGGGGACCAAGGGAAAACCGCCAACACAGAACTTTAATGAATTAACATTTTAAGTACTTATATTTTCTCCCTATGGAAAAACAAACTGTTTATTAAGGACTGCTTTGATTTGGGTCAGATTTCGGAGTATCCCTAAGGAACGGAATCCGATTTTAGACACCTCACGTAGTCCAAAATGGTCCGTGGTCCTTGTGGGCGGAAATGTGATGTGATGACAGATGTACAAAATTATAGGAATGTAGAATTATACAGAAATATAGACCGTATAATTAAATGCTTAATATTTAGGTAAATAGAACCGACGGTTTCGTCACGATTGAAGAAACATGTAAACAATTTCTGACATTTGGACAGATAATAAATAGGCACCCGTCCAATCGTTATTATTTATTCTGGGCGGTTGAGAATGTTATTTTATTTATTTCACGCACGCCTAACTAATAAATAATTACATTTTTATGTCAAATCATTCCGTCTACGGCTATCTAACCGTGTAGTGATTAGTTGTGCAACCAAAAAGGTTACAACAATTCCCTTGACATTTAGTATGTGTGGTTACCTCGGCCGCTGTCGACTGGCTACCGCGGGAAGTGCGGTAATTATGAGCGTTGTGGCGAGCGCATTAGTTTCATGAAATTAATTTATGAAGTATCATTACCGCACATTAAAAACGTGCTAATTAAAGTGTTTGCGTACGGGATGGACTGCGCACTAATTTTTGCTTAAATAGAACTAATTTATCTAGCAAATGGCATTTTTACTTTCTAAGTAGGTACAAAGAGGCAGAAATAGAATAGTGTTTATAAGACTGAAACCAAACCTTCTCTTTCACTCTCTGAATCAATCAAATGGAGTGTTTGATACCACAACATCGTCGTACCAAAGCATTTAGTTCAAGTAACTAGTCCACACGATCTAAACCAACACGTTACACTGCGTAAACATTTGACACGCAACCCAAGAGACAACACTTGACAAATTGCTGCCAACCTTCAGGCCAATCAAACGCCCCACGATAGACAATGGACTCTAAACGCTTAGCCATTCAACTTAGAATCAAACGGCGAGGTAGAATGTGCAGTCAGTACCGGTAATGACCTTGTCTGTCATCAATCTGGTGTCGGTAAGACCTTCACATAGTTACTATTAAACTTATTGCTTTTAATTTACGAAGTAGCAATAAGGTTCTAATAAGATTCATATTACGTCATTCTTTGGTTAATTCATAACGATTTCTTTTAGTGTATTGAGAAGGCGAACAGATTGACTATCAGAAGTTGTCGATGAGGATGATTGGGAAAATTTTGTCAGATATTTTCCCACAAATCAAATACAAAGGCAAAATTGGTGCTTAGGTTCGCGCGGTATTTTATACAATAACATAATCTAGAAAATTGTGTGGCTAACGACACGACAGACATTTTATCAGTAAGTGCATGCAATCGTAATATTCCCATATCGCATTTCCGCGTAGTTTAAAGTGCGTATTATAGGACGTCATACATAGGTATAAATTTTCTATATAATCCGTCCTATTATTTATGGGTAAACCAGCTCTCGAAAATCCCGCCGGGTCGCACAATAGGCCGGGCTTGCTGACCGGGGCAATACCACCGCCCGTAATTAAGGAACAAGGACACAAATGACACCCCTCCCTACAAATTCTAACAACTAACAGTGTGGAATGGAAAGGCGGAATGTTTTTGCGTCCCTCAGTGTCCGTGGAATGTTCTGAAAATCTCCCTAAAAGACGAAATCACCTAGAGATAACGAGGGAGGAATATTATTTCGGCTATGATGCTGTCCTGCATAATAAAGAAGAATGTCGTTCCGTCGGCAATGATAAACACGACGACATTCTACCATCCAATAGATTACAGATGCTCAAGGTAGCAGTTGATCACATTAACTGCAGTGATCAAGTCAGTGATAAACAATTTACAGCCTTGCTTTTATAGATAGCAAGTGTACATATAATCATAAAGTTAAGCTAATTAGAGTTTTTAATGATGGTGATACAGTGCCAGTCTATATTACTTGTGGTATATATTTTTTAATGATCTGATGCAAAATAAATAATGTTAATTCTTCCAATTGTTAGTTTTCATTTAAGCCAATAAAAATCAAAGCGAAAAAATAAACACTTTTATCAAAGAAGAAGAATGAGAAGAATACACCAAAATAATAAATGGTAGAAATTCTGTACATTGAAGTGGATGTTCACACCAACGATGCAACGACTAAGCCATGGGTGGATCGGTGTGAGGCTAAGTACGACATGGCTCACGACAACGAGGCAATGTATACTGTGCACGATGGACGATTGAACGATAAACGCTAACACCTACGCTGCCCACTCACACTCTGCTGATGTGTTATACTACTAAGCACACAATATTATTTTATACACAACATTCATATGCAAAATTTAAATTTTCTAATAGGGGGAAGCCATAATTACAAGAAATACTTAGTTTTAGTACATAGATATTTAGCAAACAACATCCAAATCATTATTATTAATGATTTAGCCAAATATTACAAGCATGATTTATTTAAATATTTTTTTTGCATTTTTGAAAGGAATAACATAACACTTTCTTAGTTGATTAAGCAATGACCTGCATTGCTCAACACTAATATTTGTAACTACAGTCCGTTGTTAATGGCCTCTGGGGTCTACTTTAATGTTCAAGGTCTAATCAAATTGGTGTGGCCTATAATACTATCTATTAAAAATCTAGTGAGGGTAGCTACAGAATAGGTCAATATTGGTTGGTTTATTGGTGACTAATAAGATTCTGGTATGAATGGTTAGGATATCTCTAAGGTGAAGTGAAGTGATTGTGTACATGAAGGCAGTGGAGTAGTGGACATCAGCAGAGGTGATGAGCGCGAGACGGTGCGCGCGTGAGGCATGCGCGCCGCAACAACCACAAAGCCGATGAAGGAACATATGCGTTGACTGTCGACTCACCGAAATGAGACGTTATATTGCCATGGCCGTTGGCCAGAGGCAACGCGGTCACCAAGTCTTGCACTAAAAAACAACGACTATCTTTTAACATTGCATAAATTCATACTACACATGAGGCGGCCGGCCCGGCCGTCCCCCTGTCTTATCAAACGTACGGCGAAATTACTCAGATAATTTGTGCCTATATTTCTTCAACTTATCAACGGAATTATACTTGTTATATTACAGCAATAAAGTGGCATTAACTACACAGTACATTTTATCTAACTTTACTTTTTAAACTTTAATAATTCGATACATTATGACCTCACAATCACAGAAAAATAGGTCAAATTGATAACAACAGTGTGTACTGATAAGAATCTAGTTGGAGTCCAGCTGCGTGCTGCTGCGAGCGGCTGAATCGACCACAAGTTCGCTGTGTCAATGTTATGCCCGCCTTGCCAAGTACGCAATGAAGTAAAGACAACTACTTATCTATGTATAGTGTTCAGGTAAATAGTGCGCTACTCACCCGAGCTAAAGTGTGATCTCTTTACGTCTCCATTCTCCGAGTCGCCGTCGAGCGGCCGTTTCCTCGAGTCCGTGATTTCCGGACTGGGGCAAGTATCCATCCCTGTGTCAGCGGCCATGTTGAATTTCAGGGCAAAACTTTAAACTTGTCTAGCATAATTCCCATTACGTAATTGCTTGAATTTATGTACGATTATGCGGCACTATGCATTATTTTAACTTATTAATGGTAACACTTAACACTTATACAACTAGAAACGAAGGAAAATTTAAGTTTTGAATGGTGTAGTTACTGAAATAAGAAGAGAAGTGACACTATGGTTGTTACGTCTAAACGTTTTGTGAACGTTTGTCGATACTGCGGCTGTTTGTGGCGCACAGCCAACGTGAAGCTAGCCGCGGGTGTCAAGCCGTTATGTTGGCCGCCCTGTATTATGTCAGTAACCAGCTGATTGTGTTAGTGATGTTGCAGATCTTTATCGAAAACTATCGACAAAAACACCACTGTCTAAACAAAAGTACAATTTAAATTGAAGTATTATGTTTAATTTTCCTTTTTCACAGTAATTTATATCAAAGTTGAGCACATTTGAAACATCAATTGCTTAACTAACTTTTGTGGGATACGTTCATTAAAATATGCTTACTTTATTGTAAATGACGTTTCTAAAAGATACTGGAGTTTCAATAATGATTTCATCTTTGTTAATTGCTTTGTGCATCTAAAACATAAGGTGTGTCATATTTATCGATTCTTATTAAACTGAGCCGCACAACACTATAAATACATAATGCGCCAAGGTCGTTCAGGAACTTATCGGCTTTCGTTTCTCACTTCATTGCTATTGGAAGACGAGTAAGAGATGCGCGAGTTTCAAAAAAATACATACAATAAAATAATGCAACCAATATCGATTCCTTTTTAAAAAGGCATTTATTTAAGTAATTGTAAAACATTGACTATTTTCATAGACCTCATGGTAATTTTTTCTGCGGTTTAGTACCTATTTAAATGCAATTTCTTCAATAAAACTGCCAACACCAAGAGTTAAGTAGCCGATAATAATTAATTTGTAAATTAGTTTAAAGCAAACTGCGTCCATTCTAGTAAAGTTTACTATCTATTTATTGTATTACTTTTCTCCTTTTATCTAGTCCTAACATTTTAAATATGGCGCCTTTTATGGACCTAGCAAAATACCTCAAAACTAGGTCAAGGAACAAGGTAAGTATTTCTGTCTCATTTCTGCAACTAGATCAAGAGAATTTTAGGTCATATAGGAATGGGAAACTTTCAGAAGAAACTTGATTATCCTAAAAAATTAAACCTTTTGCGAAAATTCGTCCATAAACATCTGTGGATTCTCGGAAATTACGCCATTTTTACATTGTAATTTTCTACTAGGTACCTATTATTGCTTTTTTATCGTTTATTACATATTTACTGCCAGGAATAGATAGTAACTGTTCTAATATTTTATTTGCGCTCCGTAGTTCCTAGTCTTATATCATTTTTTTGCCGCATAGCTCTTAGGTAGCGCATTGCGGGTAAACCTAGCGCCATCTATATACTAAAATCATAAACTAATGTCAATTCATAAGTTACCCTGTTTTTGTCAGCAAAAAGGTATTTAAAAAGTTTGTTAGTAATGTATTAAATGTAGACAATAGTACCGACTTAGACATAGTAGAACTTTAGAGATGTTTTTCTATAATTTTGTAAAAATTTAGGTCATGCAGCGTTCTACCTCAAGGGGTGATAGGTACCTACCTACCTAGGAAATGTACAGACGCCAGCACATCAGTTACCCCAATGTGTCAAATTTCTTTGATCGTTTTTCAACTTTATGCCAAACAGTATAAGGTTCATATTCAATTGGGAAAATTTGTTATATTGGGGTAACTTATAATTGATGTGCTGGCGTCTGTACATTATGGCAATTTTAAAACCCCTTCTATTTTTATTTAGGTATTTTCTTTGTTTTAAAGTTAGTAGGCAGACGTGATTTGCTGTAAGAGCCGACTTAGTAGAACTCTGTTTAACATTCCTCAGTAGTTAAAGTACCTACCTAAACACTTTTGTATAAGTATCTATATGTTATTGTCTTAAGTACTTACCTACACAAAAGAGAAAGTATGTCGATATTTACCTACATAAGAGGTACCTACATTAACAAGCACGAAAACAAAGTAGGTACCTACCTATCTTACATTTGTAAATGGTTGCAATTAATGGCAATTAGCATTTAGAACGGTTAACAATGCGATCGAAGTTATCTTACAAAATGAACAAACAATAGGTAGGTATATAGGTACCTTAATTACCTACCTTAAATAAGTTTTGAGCACGATAACGACTTATTAATTGTTTGGAAAAATCAAAACAGTAAATGGTAATGAAATTGGCTTATTTGTGTTTATGTCCTACTGTTGGGTAAAGTGAAGATGTCGATCTTTTATAAAGCAAAACAATGCCGAGTGCAGATAGTGGCTAAAATCTGCGTTCTGTAGTTATTTTTAGTTAAAATTATAAATGAAGATAAATGATATATTTATCATCATTTATAAGGGGGCCCTGAGGGGAGGCCCTTATTTTTCTAATTTATCTTTTTACTAGGTGCTTACTTAAGTATACCTACCTACCTACAATTGTTTAGAGCTTCAAAGAATACAATCTATAAGATTCGATGCATAAGTTCTAAAGTCTCTGAGAAAATGGCTATGAAACACACTCGAGTGGGTCAAAATGAAATGAAATTAAGATATTTATTTCTGTAAGCAGATCTTTCCAGATAAGTAGCTGTACATGACATTTTTTTTAAACTGAATGGCGCCAGCATTTCCAAAATGACTGACCACTGAGAAGAAATGCCGAAAGGAATTCAGGGATCATGGTCTTTTTTAAAGCTTAACTTAACATAAGATTGTATTTATACCTATACATATAAGCGAGTCTAACGATGCAGTGTAAAGTCTGGAACAGCCTTCTGAAGAAAACATGCATGCTTCAGTCATTGTGAAACTCAAACCTATTTCAGGGAGCTCGACGACCCGCCACTGAACATAAAGAAGAACGACTTATCGAAGTTAATACAAGGGTTCAGTTGTTATTTGGCTACGAAACCCTAAAAGCAATAGAAACTCAATTCTTCTTTAATGTGGGTATGGGCATTCCACAAGCCATTATGACAAGGTAACCTCGCCTCGTGGTGATTGCCGGCAGCCGCCACGCCCTCGCCTCAGTCTGGAGTGGCACGCAGCACGCAGCACGGTGCGTGTCGGCCGTGTCGGGCGAGTTTCAACGAGTCACGAACGACCTGAGTTGCCGAATTATCGCAATCAAACCAATTCCGGTTATTGGTTGTGTTCTGCAGATTACTTTGTTAAATCTTGACAACACGATATCATTGAATAACATAATTTTGGATATATTTTGAGGTGGTTTTGACCCAATAATATGTTATATGTGGTGTTATCATTCTTAGTTAGACGCTACTGCATCATTTTGACTTGATCGTGCGATCATTCTTCATCACACAATTAGTTATGTCATTATGTCATCATCATCAGCCTAGTCTTTTCCCAACTATGTACCCATGGGTCGGTTTCCAGTCTAAACATGCAGCTGAATAGGCACCATTGTTTTACATTGAGTGACTGCATAGGTATCTGATCTCCACAATCTAGTAACTTGGTAACACGATACCCCTTGGTAATGAATGGCCTATTTGACAAAAGTTTATTTTTGAGTCCCTCATCTATATTAGGTACAAGAAAATAATCAACATATTTTTTTCTTTTTTCACGTACCTACCTACCTACCTAATAAAAAAATAACTGCGATACCTATCTACATCGAATCAAAGTGTCGCATGACGTCAGTTGCCAGTAGTGTACTAGATTATGACGTTACAAACCCCTTCTCCTTAACTTGAATGCGCTTAATCTAAGCAGTTTTCCATCAATTTGAAAAAGAAAAGAAACGTGTCGCATGTTTTCTTGTAATCTAGATGACGGAGTAAAAACTAAAATTTTGTCTAATAGGTAGGTACCCCATTAGTCAGGCTGCTTAGTCTTTAATTATAACCTAGTCGTGCATCAATTCATTCAGCATCAAAATGCATAAAAGGCACTATTTTCAAGACTTTCTATTGAAAAAAGGTTCAAGATTGCCTGCTAGTGTTGTACAAATGCACACAAGTGTGCAGCCAACACAGCGTATGGCTGTTAATAAACGAAAACAGTTTCCCAACATCGTGTGTGATGCGCGACCTAGTTGCGCTGCTCCACCAATAGTGTACCTACCTACAGAGCATGTTTATTATTTATACCTATTAGGTATACTATAGATACTTTTATACTTTAAACGGTACAACACCAATGGACCCCATGGTGACTGCTAGAGCTCTTATACACAAGCGACAGGTATGTAGCCAACCATTGCAAGGCATACGCAATACGCATACCCAGCCGTCGGCTCAGGAAGGGGCAAATCTTTCTGACCTTTTGATCGTATTATCTAAGACATTATGGGTCTATACGAGTTTCTCCTTGCCTGATTTATCAGCCGCTTCGACATTATTACCCAATTTTTCTCTGAATAGAACTCCACATTAATTATGACAGTTTGATTTCTCATTTTCACAATACATCTTTTTTTTTTTATAGCTACAATATTTATCACGTTTAGGTAACGATCTTACAATTGCATTTTGTATCTTCATGTGGTGAATTTGCGTTAAAATTGTCTCTATGGCTACTTTTAGGTCTACAACGGTGCCAGCTTGTTTTGTACACTTCATCCTTAACGTAACCCCTCAAGACATAGTCCAGAGGCGGTATTGAAAAAGGCGGTGGTCACTTCGAGCACCTACTAAAATAAATTAAAGTATGTGGAAACAATGCATTTTATTAATTTTAGACATCATGTTTCATACAGACATTTACTTCTTAAGACTTACACAGTCGATATCTAAATAGAAATAGTGTAGGTTTTTCTTTTCAAAATATCCGGGTTCGATTCCTCCGTTCGGGAATACAGCAGTTTTTTAAAATGTATGAATGCAGTTTTTTTTATTAAAAAACTGCATGACATGGTTCCTCAGAACAGATCTTCGTATGTCTTATAATTTCAGACTTTCGCATACTGACCGATTTGAATGAGACACCCTGTATATGGTTGTTTGTGCAGTGCTTACAAGCAAAGAATCCGTGGTTAAATTTTTGTATCGTATTCTTAAGTAAATTGCCCGCCCTCTCCCAACCATGTTTGGGACTTCCAGTCTAATCGGATGCAGCTAAATACCATATTTTACATGGAGCAACTGCTGACGAGCGAACCCACGGTTGTCAACGGCAACATTCTCCAAAAGGCGGGCAGTACCTATTGCCACGTTGAATGGAAATGCTTATTTGGCCAAAGACCGTATATAAAAGAGTCGACCAACCGCTTGGCGATGTCTAGGTACAACATAATACCTCTAAGCTGTATAAATATTAATACAGTAGGACGACGCCTTTGATCTCTGGAAAAATGCCGACAACGTCTACACGCGTTAGCCCAGAATAATACCTCCCGAACTACGACCATCGTTTTGTACGCAGTTCGGGAGCGCCTTTCCCACGTCTCGCCCCTCACACCCCGCACGATTGCCCTGTCTAGACGGCTTCGTCGGACGACTGTAGGTTTTTAGACTGTGATAATACCAAACTTCCAATAAAAAGCGGCAATAGCCCAATGGCTAAGGCGTAGGCGGCAGGCGCGGCGGTCGAGAGGTCGTGAGTTCGATCCCGCCGACCCCTTGCACTATTGACGTGGACCCACTAGACACAAGCCTATTTAGCTTGCAAACTACGTTGCTAGTAAGAAGGTTTACGAGGTTCTCTACACCTGCATTTAGGGGCCAACTGATGAATAAAAATGGCGGCTTTTCCAGACTTTGCCCTGCAACGCAGACTCGCATTATAATAATTTACTCATACAATCTTATGTCTGGATTTTAAAAGAGACCATTAGGTACCCCTGCGAGTTTCTTTCGGCATTTCTTCTCAGCGATAGTTAATTTGAAAATGACATTTAATTAAGTCTTTGTACGCCGCGTCGGTCACACGTTGACCGCGAACAATTGAATTTCTATTGTGTCTGGTAGTTGGCAGTCAACGTGTTAAAAAAAAAACATTTTTTAAAAGTATCTGGGAAGATCTGCTAGTCGAAATAAATATTATTTATCATTTTCTATGGTTATTAAACCACCATATTTATTCTTCAGATAAAAGTTGACTAAATAAATAAAAATTTAACAACTTTATCACACAACGCCATCTAGTCCCAAGTTAAGCTTGAGAGCTTGTGTTATGGGTACTTAAACAGCTGATAAACATACTTATATATTTCTAAATACATACATGTTATAGACAAATTACACCCAGACACAGAACAAATGACCGTGCTCATCACACAAACATTTGTCCAGGGTGGGATACGAACCCACGACCTCCAGCAACTGACTATTGAAAAATCAGCCCTAAGTCTAAAATCTAAAATTAACCTACAATCATGTAGTGATATCAGGACAACAATGAAAGCACAGTACTCAATATAAAACTAGCCTTTAATATTGCATTGAATTAGTACAAAATACACGCTCATGCACGCATACAGCTCAGCTATGCGGTAGAGATCAGTTCACGGTCGCCATGTTGAGGGCAGTCACATAAATTAATTTGCTTCATAACTCTAAGCACTTTCATAAAGTAATAATATATTAGTCCACTTACTAATAAACGCGATGTAAAGATATGACTAACTTAGTTAAACCTCAGAAAACATATATTATGTTCAATCTGCACGCCTAGCGTGAACACCGTAGAAACCAATGATATTATAAGTAACAAAAACTTTTTTACAAAAAAAACAACCGACTTCTTAAAAAAACACTAACAAGTGAAAAATAACTCCAGTTTCGGAAGTCGGTGGCCAATAATGAACGAAAACCACCAAAGCCACAGATTTCCGAAGACGGTTGTTTTTTTTTGTAAAAAAAAGTTTTTGTTTTGAAATTTTTAGTTTCTTCGTATGCAAATTCAAAACTTGAAAGAATCATTGAAATCGGTTAACAATTGCAAAATTAGTTCTTTCTAAACATTAATCTGTACATCTCTACCGGGCCCCTCTTAAAATAGACAGGCGTAATGTTATGTTATGGAAATACAAAAGCACAGCATAGACATCTGAGTATAGCAATTGCGAATAATTTGCTGTTTTGCGTTGAAGAGTTCCGTTGCCTGTCTTCTTCATCAGTTTTTCTTCACCAAATTATACTTTCCAAATGAAAATGATTGATTTGTTACTGAAAATGTTAAAATCGGTGCGTGTGTACATATATTTTTTGAGGAGTTCCCTCAATTCCTCGAGGATCCCTCATCAGATACAAGTTTAGATACAAATGGGACCAATCTGTTTGTATACCCTATCAAATAAAATAATAATTTTGAAAATCGGTCCTTAAATACCGAGGTAACATACACTAAAGAAAAAAAAAAACAACCGAATTGAGAACCTCCTCCTTTTTTTGAAGTCGGTTAAAAAGGTGTAGATACGTTATCTAAACAACATTCAATCTTCAAAAACGGCACACTAACGCACGCACGCGTCCGTTGACGGCGCGACGCGACACTGAGGTCAAATGTGGCTATTTAGCCAGATTTGAACGTCTCGCTTTCTGAGCGCTTATATCCTATCTACACCTTTTTACCTAGTATATCATTGGTTTCTACGGTGATCATGCCACGCGTGCTACAGTGCTATTCGGTAAAGGGAAGGCAAATTGAGCTGTCATTCCATACTAATGCTAGGCATTGACAGTTCACTTCACTCAAGTTTTCACGCGGTGACCTTACTGAATCGACTGGTTGATAGTTTACTTCGCATTTATTCGTAAGTGGAGAATTACCGGCACGGATAATTTTAAGTATTAACATAGCTTTTTGCTTACCTAGTTAACAATAGCTAGATATTTTGTACACAAAACTGTTCTAAATTGACCTACTGTCGTGGATAGTCCAATTCCGCGTAACTACGATTTTAAATCAAATCAAATCAAATTAAGTATTGCGATTATACACCTTATACACAATCAGCGAAGGCACCTATTTATTCGCAGTATTTAACCGTTGTATTTACGCGAAATTGGACTATCCACGACGCTATGTAATTTTAAGTTTGTATGAAACTGAAGTTGTATGTATGGATCCCGGAGATTTTTTTTTTACAAATTCACTCGATTCACTTTCAAAAGAGTTATTACCGCTACTTAAAAAATCCACAGTAAGTAGTGTATAGACGCCAGCACATCAACCTACCCCATACTGTCAAAGTTTCCCAATTGAACATGAACCTTATATTATTTAACATAAAGTTGAAAAACGATTAAAGAAATTTGACACATTGTGGTAGCTTGATGTTGATGCTAGCCTCTTTACTATTTCCAAATAATATTATTGGTAGATAGAAGTTTGAAGATCAAATACATTGTTTTATTTTATGTTATTGTCATGTTAATGTGATTGTAATAAATAAATAAAAAATAAAATTAAGTTATGCTTACCCTCTCTAACAACAATTGACACCTCGCCACTGAGTTTAGCACTTTTGTTGATTTTTGATAGGTAGGTACACACTTAATAATTGGCACTATTATACAAATATATTGATCCCTTATTCGTGTCACTAGATAAGCAGGCAGCTAAGTCTTTTACTTATGAAACATCCCGGTAGGGACCCAAATTTAAATATGACACATTCTTGTTACCTCAATATTAAATCTTCGAACCAATGTGCATAGCAAGAATGCTCGAATACAACGTCAAATCGAACAATTTTAAAATATGAGCCAAACACAATAAATACCGCCAAAAGATATGAATTAAGTCTTAAAAATATTTTATCTAAAACTACCTACCTACTTAGTATTTTCAATTTTAATAAAATTGTTCGATTTGGCCGTGCCAGGCACACTGTTATTGTATTTAGAACTTTAATCCGGTTAACGTAAACTTGTTAATGCAATAACCGCCAAATGTTGTGTACATATTTGCACACACGGCTACACAAACACATCAAACTATTTATAAATTACCAGTATAAGCTGATCTCGCATTATGTAGTATTTTCGTACATTGCGAGGTCAGAGTAAACTGGAAATGTGTAGATTGATGCGTAGCCGTGTCCCATTTGTATTTGTTTAGGGTTTAACTTAACTTTGAAGATCACTTGAAATAAAGTTCAAATTCGTTTTGTAATAAGACTGCGCTAGTTACAAATGTATTGCGGACAGACAATAATATTATAAGTAAAAAGGTGTAGGTACCTAGATAGGTTACATAAACAACATTCGATCTTCAAAAACGGTACACTAACGCACGCACGCGTCCGTTGGGGCGCGACGCCACACTGAGGTGGAGTGTGGCTAGTTAGCCACATTTTAACGTATCACTTGCTGAGCGCGTATAACCTTTCTACACCTTTTTACTTATAATATCATTACTGACAGAGTCATAGCTCCACAGAACAAAACTACAACGCTATTCTGAAAAACTGCATGTTTGTACGATCGTGTCATATTTACCGTCGGGTAGTTTACAGTTATTGGTATATTGTTTGTTACATTGTGGTAATAGCTAGGCTAGGCGGAAGGTATGAATCGGAAGAATTTAGTACTATGCTTTTCAAATGAGAATAGGAACGTCAATGACCTCTATCTGTCAAATGTCACTTGAAAAGTGCGGTCTGCAACGAAACCCTTATTCGCGTATATTTTTTTTATTTTTTTGTTTTAGCTAGTCGCAGTTATTCAAAATGAAAAAAAAACCTCAATTATATGAATTAGTCTTGGGGACCGTACTTTTCAAGTGACATCTGACAGATAGAGGTCATTGACGTTCCTATTCTCATTTGAAACGCATAGTACCTGCAGTGTTATTCTGTAAAAGTCACCACGTGAAAAAATAAGGTGAAGTGAAGCCCAATTGAGCTGTAGTTCGTTCCAAACGACATTGGCAGTTCACTTCACTCTAGTTTTCAGAAGTGATTACTACTGAATCGACTGGCTTCCACTCTGTCTAACACCAAGTTCACTCCATATGTATTAAAGTCCATCTAAATTGGAGGTAGAATGCTGATTAGTTGTAACATTTTCTACCGCTCGTAAATCGTAATCATAATTAATAGAGATTCCCAATACGATTCTTATAGAATAACACATAAAAATCATTTTCATTTAAACGAATTCTTGATGTAACTTTTGTTATGCAATATTAAACGTTATATCTACACAGATTAGGTTCAATTTTGAGTGAGTATTTTCGTAAACTGGTTACTTTAAGATGTAAAGTAAAATTTTATATTGTCTTCACATTTCTTCCAAAACAATATAAAGCAATTAAATAAAGTCGAATGGTAGAAAATATTACAAACCCAAAATAAAAGTGAAAAAGTTACAAAATCAATATAATAATCGTATTTACATTTCTCTCACAATTTGTTTCAGACTAGATGCTGACATTAGGTTCACAGGTTCGTTCTCGGGTTGAGTTAAATAGAAGTAAATGCGTCACGATTGTAACACTAGACATCAGCATCACTCGCTCATAAGCGGGTTCCTACTGTTCTATTATGGACGTCGTTAATCATCCAATATTTTGTCGCACTGGAAAATATGACTTCTAGGTAAGAACTCATCCGCAGATGAAACATTATCCTTTTAAAATTGTGAGGCGTCAATTCAACCCCGCAAACTGAAAGCGGGTTTATTGTTTTTTCTCTCATTCCGGCGCTTTTAAATGAATTAACTACATATTTTAAAAAACCTGCTTACAATTTTGTCTATTTGGCCGATATGACCACATTAATATTAACTACGTTTCGACTCACCCGAACTTCCGGATGAGTTGACGCCTTACAATTTTGTAAGGGTAACGTTTCATCTGCGGATGAAATATTTTGCGGATGAGTTGTCACCCAAGTCGAAAATATTGGCTTATGAATTGCCCCATTTATACACACAGAATACTTAATGTTTGGAGAGTCCACAGGCTCTTGTACAGACGCCAGCTCATCAAGCAAACTGTCAAATCCTCCCAATAGAACATGGACCTTATTCTATCTAATTAATATGTAAACATTTGTATTGTTGTAAGTATTGATTAAATTTAAAAACTACTGGACCAATTTGAAAATTGTTTCACCGTTGGGAAGTTATACACTATCCCTGGTGACAAGTTGAAAAACTATTAAAGAAATATAACATCATGCTTGTAATCCCCGAAGGGCTAGGCAGAGGTGTACCTTGTAGTACATTCACATTTCGCCAGTTATGTTTAAGTCCCATGTAATAGTGGGCGAACCTATTGTCATCAATCTGGCATAAATCTAGACTCCGAGCTGCTACTGAGAAATTCCAGATGGAAAGGATGATGTTTGCCTGGTCCCACCTTCCGATAGCTATGAGTTATTGTTCTCAGAAATACCTATCTAACGATGTAACACACATAGCTATTGGAAGGTGGGACCAGATTTCATAGAAGCCCTGGCCTCATCCTTTGACACATTAGTTTGATGTGCTGGCTTCTGTACAACCGAATGAAAAGAAAACAATAAAAGTTAGAATTTATTAAGGTATTTACAAAGAACAGTGGGAGCCCGTACTGAGGGCTAGGTGCTGCGCGGGCGCTAGAGGGCGGGTGGCGCGGGCGGCGCGTCGGCCGGCACCAGGTGGTAGGTGAGCCACCACGACAGCAGCGGCTGCGTCACCGCCACGAACAGCAGGAAGTACACGCGCCGCTTGGTGCCGCCCGCGCTGGGCTTGTTCCAGCTCTCCGCGTACGGGTTGGGCGGGTAGCCCGCGCTGTAGCCGTACGCGGCCTGCTGCTGCTGCTCGGGCGCGTGTGACCCCGACAGGAGCTGCAGTCGTAGGGTTTTGACCTGGAAACGAGTTAAATTTCAAATAACAATTTGCCAAGAACCAGTAAGACTCGCTATCTGAAAGCAAGGCGGTTAACACACTGCCACGCACCATGCAGCGTAGCACGTGAATGCGTGTTTTAACGTTGCTTATTACCGTCTCCGTTTGTATGGAAAACGACGAGTATTATATGTACATATGTATTATATTTGTGTACGTGAGCCGAATATGTTTACTCGTGAACTGTGTTCAATGGAACGTGACTATTAGTTACGCCGAGCAAAGAAGCCCATTTTTGCTCAGTTTTAGTTTCCTCACTCGTACTAGGTTGCTGTGCGTTATTTTTCTAATCATTAGCAGCTTCTGCAATAAGCGGCTGTTATAAATAGACAGACAGAGAAATTCCCACCATAGACACCTCTCCATTCACAGTATCACAGTAAGTAGTACTCTTTGTATATGTATGATTTTGTACATACTGGGTAATATGTATGTATTTAGAAATATATAAGTATGTTTATCAGCAGTTTAGTACCCATGATACGTGTTCTGCTTAGCTTGGGACTAGATAGCATTGTGTGAAAGTTGAGGAATATGGTTAAAATGTGAAAATGGGTTAAATTATTACCTGCTTCTGCTATATTTATATCTAATTTAGTATTGCTAGCACCATAGACACACGTAGCACACTACGTCACTTGAAAATGATGTATGTAGTATCTTTCAAAATCAATGTATTTCAGTAAGGTAGTTAGGTTAGGTAGTTAGGTTCGCTATAGAGTAGGTATGATAAGTTAGGTTAGGTTATATACAGGGTGTAACGGAAAGAGTATATACATACGAAGGGCATGGATTCTCATGGTGATAAGAAACGACATGGCAACGTTTTTATACATATACATACATAATTGTAAAGTTGAGCCCGCCCGCGCCGTCGCGCCTTCGGCGGTTAGGCAGAGCCCGATAGGTCTGTACTAGGCGCGCAGAACCCGAGATAGATATACTTGAACCTTGCCGGACAGGATTATGACCCTCATAGTGCGGTGACACGTTTGTTATGATTTTGCATTTAATAAACTGTCGATATTAAATAATATCGTGAAGTTTCAAAGTTATTAGTTGGGAGCTGAAATTTTGAGGAGAGACTCGTTATTAAATTCTCTATTCACTCTGTTTGTATGTATATACCCTTTCCGTTACACCCTGTATATCGTCTTTATAATTCTATCAAACGCAAACGGCTTAGATAAGGCAGATTAGAGACCCGCTTAATAAAAAATAGTTAAGTAGGTAGATGTCTATTGGTAGATGCTACTCAAAGAGATTTAAAATAGATACTATAATAATAATAATAGGTATTGAATGTCTTTGATGCTACTTATTGTTTTGTACGGACTATTTGTAGTCATCTTATTAAAAAACTTTTCACTGAGACCGATAACACTGAGATGTCTGTACCGATTTACGTGATTCTGTTATGTGGAATAGTTGCTTTTTGGTCCCATAAAAATTCAACATAGTTTGGCCCGATAGTTTTCATTTTATGAACATTTTGTTTATGATTTCATCGAAATCTGTTTATTTGTTTGATTGTAATATTAGTTAGAGTTATTTTACACCGGTTAGTGTTTTATGAAGACGGTTGTATTTTTTGTAAAAAGTTTTTGTTTTGCAATTTTTAGTTTTTGATTTTATGTAGATGATTCATTATTTTTCCATTTATATTAATATTACAATCAAACAAATAAACAGACAGACAGACAGATTGTAGAAATATTGCTTTCGTTTTGAGTACAACAATGTCAAGAATGAAAATAGGAAATGTGTTGATTCTTCAGTTGACAAAAGTCTACAATATCAAGCATGATTTCTTCTATAATCGTCAGAAATTTTTCTCGTATCTGGCACTTCGGCGATTCTTCCGTCTACAAACCTGTTTCGACGGAGATCAGTCTACGCCTGCTTACCTTCTCAGAGAATACGGGCGTGACCCTAAATGAATATTACTATTACAAAACAAACTCACCAAAAAATAAGACAACGCGAAGCTAGTATAAAGAAGACTGCAGTAGTACCCCGTCTTGCCCAGCATCAGTCCAGCAAGTAGACTGCCAATCATTATGATGTACTTGTACCCCGAGAAGGCCAGCAGGTCCAGGGTCTTCAGATGTGTGCTGGTGTTCGTGATGTACAGGGTCACCAGGTACATGATCATCTCGAAGATGATGTAGGCTAGTGCGGAGGAGGCTTGCATGCCTATCTGTTCTGGAGAGAAGCGGTGTTGGAGACCTGGAAATGGCAAAAAGGTTATGTGTGAAATATGGAACGCATTCTAATGATAACCTTACTTACAAAAAAAGAGAGGAGGTTCTCAATTCGGCTGTATGTGTTAAAAATTGTTTTTGTGTTAATTAACAATTAATCATCTACATAATTAAAAACTAAAAAATAGAAAGAAAAAACAACCGATTGCATAAATAAACACTATAAGGTGTAAAAAAAACTACTTTCGGAAGTTGTTGGCCACAGACTTCTGAAAGTAGAGTTATTTTACACCTGTTAGTGTAAAATAAATACATAAATAATAACAACATTTTTATTTCCGGTTTACCATTTCAGTTACCACTTGTTAACATAATGAATTTTGATAATCTAAATTGTAGATTTATACAGAGTTATATACCACTGTCATCCAAGCTTAGATTAAACTTGTGTTATGGGTGACAGGGCTCTCAAGTTAACACCAGTAGAAAATCAAAATTTCGGAACTTCACAGAGAATTTCTAGAAATAAAAAAAAAATGTTTCTGTATTTTTAATGAAGTCGGTTTTATTTTATTGTAAAAAGGTTTATAATACATATTGCGTGTGTACCCTAATAATGAATGAATTCATGCGTTTATTTGTATAATAATACTCATTATGTGTGGCAGTTGTGGATACAAAATAGCTATATACAAGGTGTTTTTTTTTATATCCCATAACTCTAGGGTTATATTCTGTAGGTAAAAATAATACTAAAACTCCTAGAAAAGATGGTCCAAAAATGCATAGTTTCGGAGATATCATCAATTATAATTAAATTATCAGTTGTTTAGTACTCGTAACACAAGCTCTGCTTAGCTTGGGACTAGATGGCGTTGTGTGAATACTCGTGGAATATTATTATTAAGTATTATTAATATTATTTCTATTACCTAATTAGTTCAAAAATTGTCACCAGTACGACGAATCTTCTTTCTTACGTCACTTTTCTTTCACGTAAGGGTGTTTTACATTAATCATCGTGACTTTGTCGAATTATTTTGTATTATAGTAAAAAAAAAGGATGATTGAAACATAATTCATATGCCAGTTGATTCTTTGATGTGGTCTCAATCATACCCTAGAGTTATGGGATATCAAAAAAAAAACACGTTGTATACAGGGTGGCAGGGACATCGACGCGCAAACGTCGTGAAAAGGTTGCACCTGATGCCATAAATCAAATTACGAAGGTCATTCATCTCGGAAATGGCTGGTTAAAAAAATAGTCATTTTTGAGTGCGCAATGTATTGCAAACAACGCGATCAAAACGCTCTGCGGAAGGCGCGCGCGCGTGTGCTACCTAACCTACACACACACATAGGTACGTCGACAGCGCGGCCCCCCGCTACACCGCGCGCCGCCGCCGCCGCGCGCCTCTGCTGCCGGACGAACGTGAACGTACTACGAAATATCGCCGCATGACAACATTGATAGTTACTTAACACATGAAATCTTGTTTAATTAGTCTCGATAACTGATGGTAGTTACTTAAAAAGAAATAAAACTAACAATACCTAAGCTTATTCTCACAAAATAGCGATAGGTACCTACCGATGAGGATTGATAACAAAAAAGATTCTTGATAAGAACTTAGCGATACAGTACCTAATGTTCAATTAATTAACTTACCTACCTTTATCTCGCTCATTCCTAATGAGATAGGGTTCGAAGTGGTCGCTCGCAGATCTGAGCGCGGCGCAGAGTTTCTGCGTGGACACGGGGTAAAATAGTGTGATCCTGGACACACTCCTCACACAGCGTCGCAAACACATTCACATTTCACAACGCGATCTCTCATTTCTGCTGCGGTATTGCACTCGGTCACAGACACCTTATACTTGACGTAACCCCACATAAAAAAATCTAATGGGGTCAAGTCCTGTGAGCGAGCTGGCCATGGTTGCGGACCGAATCTTCCAATTGACGCTCTCAAACACACACACACACGCAAAGAGAAAATTACTTTTGATTTTAAAATCTACTAGGTACGTTATGATCACAAATTCGCGACAAACAACACGCCCGCTTGCGGTCAACGAAATCTAGGAACTGACAAAAATCGGAGAAATGCAAAAGAAATGTAGGTTTACTAATTCTCTTTCAATTTGCCGCATTTTCAACAGATCAACAACATGATAGAGTGTACAAACACATTAAGTTGTACCTAGTTACCTCCTCATGAAATTAATTGCGATAATGTATGTGTTTTTTTTTTATGAAACAATAAACTACATTGTTGAATTGCATTCAAAACTAAAATTAATGTTGATAACAAAAAATTGTCGAACATTTACGTGACTTTGACGTTTTTTTTTAATCTTCTTTACGTAACACGACAAAGCTCAAAAAAAATATTATCCTCCATAATGAATCTAAAATAAAAGTAGTAAATGCGAGTCATTCATTTATGTAGATGATTAAAATGCCTCAAGTGACGCGTCTGTTAGATTCTTTGGGATATATCGTACAGACTAGACTGCGCGCCGCCGGCGGCGGCGTCCTTTGTGGCGGGTTTTCCCCGAAATGCCGACAATAGGATGTCTACCTACTATGCTAGTGTTGACCTCGCATATGAACTTTAGAAAAACAGCTGATCAGGTAGCCCTTTCGAGTTTTACTTTCATTGCTGGTTTAAGTGAAACAAGTGAATTTACTATTTCTTAATTAAAAATCTCATTGGAATAGGTAAAAATAATGTTTTTATACAGTTTACAGTAAAAAAAATTGCAGAAAAAAACGTAAAATTTAAGGAAAAGCCGACGAAAAATTTCAACGCAGGGGGGTCCAGAATCATGTACTGAATCCATGGTAAGCGGATGTGCGTCGATGTCCCTGCCACCCTGTATATAAAGTAGCTTGTATGTGAAGCACTTTAAAGCTCGTCGGTACTGTAGCTTTCCTTTAGTCAAAGATTTGTTGAAATTGTAGTTATGTAGTAAGTAGGAGTAGGTAGGATTAGTAGAACCATATTATCTATCTCTATCTTGGGATATTATCCCCTACATTCAAACCTTCTGGGAAAGAGGCGTGAGTGTATGTGTGTATGTATGTCACATGCTGCTCTTTTAACTACCTAACTGGACTTAAATAATAAACTTTTTTTTAACTGCTATACAGTTAAAAAAAAGTTCATTATTTTAGTAACTAACTAACTATAACTAATATAGCTAATATAACTTTGATTTTATCTATCAAATATCGTGATACTTCCTGTGATGATAACGATTTTAAATATTTATTTATGAATAATTTATCGGACTGTAAAACGGTTTGTTTAAATTTTGTATAATTTTTACAAATGGACTATAAGTTAGAAGCATCAATATAGCCTCAAAATTATTTAAAAAAAACTTTTTAATGTTATACTTCTTTTGGCACGTTAGGGAAAAATTATGAGAGTAAATTTAATTTTTTTACAATGCGCGCGCACTCCGTCACGCACAACCTACACCCTAAAGTTAGCCTAATATTGATAGTCAACATATTGATCGAATGTTTTGGAAATAAACAAAATGTGACAACAAAATGTATGTGAGTTGACATTGACACTAAAATGCAAAGCAAAGTTGTAATTTTCTCTATTACACACAGAGGTTTAGTGAAAGAGTTTTTTTTTAACAATAGTGAAGTAAAACATCGCTAGGAAACATGCGACTTTTATTCCTTGAATTTGTTTGTGTAATATTGTTATGTCATAAAAAATGATTTTTTTTTTATGTCATGTTTACCATCACTTACCTAACATGAAGCCGGCGAGCAGCACATATGTGACGTAGCCCATGGAGGGTATGTAGAGGTCTGGCGCGTTGATGTCGTACCGCGGCTGGACCGGCGTGTCCTGGTCGTATTTCACCATCCACTCCTGAAAATAAACACTGTACGTCATTAAATATTTCAAGAATATTTTATTACGTGCAGCAGTCATAGCCTTGTGGTGTGACCGGCGGATTACAAGTTATAGGTGTCGAGTTCGAACCCTAAGCACGCACCTCTGATTTTTCAGATTCATATGTGTATTGTATAATTATCACTTGCTTCAAAAACGATGAAGGGAACTTCGTCAGGAAACCGGCATGCTTGAGATGTTTCTCGAGGGCATGTGATGTCAAGTCAGAGGCCCATGGGCGGCATTAAAACTCTGACACCAGGTTAGTTACTAACCTCACGATAATAAGATTTGTTGCATAAAGGATTATTTTTACAGTAATAAAACATACTATATTTTACTCCGATTTTTTTAATTTATTAAATCCTACTAATATTATAAATTACCGCGAAAGTTTGTGAGTATGGATAGTAGGATGAATGGATAGATGTTTGTTACTCTTTCACGTAAAAACTTCTGAATGGATTTTAATAAAATTTGGTATGGATTTAGCTGACACCCTGGATTAACACTTAGGCTACTTTGTATCTCTGTATTCCCACGGGAACGGGACCTTCGCGGGTACAACCGCGGGACGTCTGTTAGTTATCAATAAAATATCTGAAAACAGAACAAATGATCTAGCTCATCCATCACACAAACATTTGTCTTGGATGGGAATCGACCCCACGACTTCCGACATAGCAATCACGGCCACTAATCACTAGATCAACAGGCCAGTCAAAGTAGTACTTGATGTATGGATGATATACCAATAGAGTTAAATTATTACCTCCTACTACTACTCCTTCAAATACTACTACCTACTCTAGTATTGTATATAACATAGAGACACGCAGCGCAGTAGTTCACTTTAAAATGATGTATTTTGTATCTTTCAAAATCAATGCATTTCAGTAAGGTAGTTAGGTTAGGTAGTTAGGTTAGCTATAGGATAGGTATAATAAGTTAGGTTAGGTTATACATATGTATATATGTAACAGGTTGACAACGCCAAGTCCGTAGAGGCCCCTCTCCAAAAACTTTAGCACTCCAAGAAGGAGGTGGAGTGCTAAAATTTTTCGTGCTTTTTAGCTGCTGTTGGCTCATGGAGGCACTTTCAATTTCGTTTATTTCTTTCATTTAGGTGTCGATATAATAGTAGATTATTAACTAAGGGGATAAAGCATGCAGTGTCTTCTGTCGTGGGTGACGATTTAATTATGTAGTTAAGGTAATTATTTTGTTTGAGGACAATGAGGGGACATTATTTTTCCAAAACGGGCCAAGAATAACTAGTACACTCCCGTTGCCTACGTAATGGGCATGCAAACCGGATACCCGGATAACCGAAAAAACCGGTTAACCGACTGATTGGGAACCCCGGTTTTTTAGCTTAACAAACCGGAGTTTTCGGTTTTTTCGGTTTCTTTCTCCTTTGTTATTGATTTAATAATCTACTTTAATTTTCCCAAACAAAATATTAACTTTATCACTGAAAAACGTGAAACGTGGACGGCGAGGCGGCGTAGTTCCCTTTTCAGCCACGTTTATTTAGATCCATGTCACACTACTATTTAAATTAACCGACTTTTAAAAAAGGAGAAGGTTCTCCATTCGCATTTTTTTTTTGGGTTTGTTACCTCATTACTCCGTCGTTAGTGAACCGATTTTCAAAATTCTTTTTTTTTATCGGGTATACTACCAAATTGGTTCCATTTGTATCAAAACTCAGATCTGATGATGAGATCCTTGAGGATTGAGAGGACTCCTCAAATAAGGAACACAAGTACCAATATTTACTTTTATAGTAACAAAAGTAAAAAAAGCATGTTCATTTAGAAAGTATCATTTGGTGAAAAAAAACTGATGAAGATGACAGGCAACGGAACGCTTTAACGCATACTCGCGATTGCTACAGTCACATGTATGTGCATAGTTTTTGTATTTCTACAACATAACATTACGCCTGTCTATTTTAGAAGAAGTGTGTAGAGATTCATGTTTTAAAAGAACTTCTTTTGTTGTTGCAATTGTTAACAGAGTTCAAAGATTCTTTCTACTTTTGAAAACCTATTCTCCTTAAGAATAGTTTATCAAAAGTTGAAAGAATCATTGACATTGCTACCTAAGTAACTAGAGTTATTTTACACTTGTCAGTGTTTTTTTTAATGAAGTCGGTAATATTACATAAGGTGAATGAACAAATACTGGAAATGTGATCACAGCAGGGAGGTTTTGTTTAAATAATAGCTTTAAATATGTAATGTCCTTATAAATAAAACCTATTATTGTTTGAAAAAGTCCGAGCTGGTCACAAAGCACACACAGTAATGGTTTTTGGATAAAGAGTGTTAAAAAATAAAATTAATACATAGGTAAGTAGACAAAGATTGTGTTTTGGTAAGTATAAGTTTTTACCTACTGTAAAAACTTACTAAGAAATGGCTCAGATGTGGCATATTTTGGCCTGTCTTCAATTTAGAATCTTCGTTATTTAGTTTCTGCACCAAAACGGAATTTAACTAGACTAAGTCGCTTAAAACTTCCTTCCAGTTGTGGTTTTTTATATACATCAGCATAACCAACCCCAAACATCAGTGCAGTAGACTCATATGTTTTCAAAGATAGTCAAGATACACAAACAAATCCATCAAACGCAAAACATACTAATTTTTTCACAAAATTACATTCTGTTGTATAAGCTGTATCAGCGATGCTGCTTTGGATGGCCATTAATATTTAAAAATACATATTTTGGTTAGACTTTAGCATTTTCATTTCTTTACCTACATATTTCTCATTTCTTTAATAAAAACTGAAAAAGTAACCGAAAAAACCGATTTAACCGGTTTCACCGATTTTGTAAACAAAAAAACCGAAAAAACCGGTTTGCTTAATCAACCCGGTTTTTGCATGCCCTACCGTATAGTTAGGAGGCCGACAACCGGGGACTGTTTAATAACACTGACAACCGAAATGTTATAGGCGTTAAATCGCGAGCGTAACGAAGGACTCGAGGTTTACTCCCGAGCGTAGCGAGGGTGTTAAAAACTTAAATCAGGAGCGAAGCGAGGGATTTAAGACGAGTCCTGAGTGTAGCGAGGGATTTAAGTTCACCCAAGAATCAAGACTAAGACAGCTTTATCACCGAGGAAAATACTCTACTTTTCGTACCATTTGCGAAAAAATTAACACAATAATAATATGAGATAAGCATTTTTTGTCGGAAAAGCAAAGGCATCAAGCTCATACGGCCTCGTCGGTTTTCGTAATTTTATTTAATAATCATAACTGCATATTTTGACTTTCAAAAAGTGCTGATACTCAGCCTAGTTTGAATAAAGACTTTTGATTTTGATTTTGATTTCGTATACCTTTGTCAAAAAGATGTATAATGCTTTATATACAAACTCAATGGTGTAAACACATTGTAGTTCAGTATACATTTCGGTAAGTATTCCAAATTTAAATCACATTCTCCCCCTAGAGGATGAATAAAATTCAGTACAATTTTCTTTCCCTGTTTTAAGGGATTAAAAATGATGAATGTTCGCTTTTTGTGGCATAGAATGTCACTTTTTTGAGCAAGTGGTACGAAAAACGTATTTATTCACGCTTTCACTTTATAATATTGAGACGTAGTGATGATTCTCGCACCTCCATGTAAAAGTTGCTACATTTTGAATTTGTAAATAATTTGTAGATGCATTCATGTAGTCGGCAGAACAAATGATCATGCTCATCACACAAATATTTGTCCTGGGTGGGAATCGAACCCACGACCTCCAGCATAGCAGTCAGGGTCACTAACTACTAGACCAACAGGCCAGTCAATGTATCGATCGTAGGGAATACTAAGTCCCACTCGCGCTTGACAAATTTTTGAGTGGCTGTGGGCCGGGACCACCTGATTTAATGAAATGCACAGATTTTTAAAGGAAAAGATGGAAACGATTTATTGTGTATTTATTACTGATATTCATGTTATTATGAGACTACTACTAGATTACTTTAAATCGTGCGTGAGCGTATGAGCTGCCCACGCGCATCAGCTCTTTTAGCGGGATAGAGTTGAGCAAAAGCCTTACAAAAGCCTCCATAAACCAGTACCGACCTTATGTGTGTAAGGGAACATGATGAGAAGTAGCTTCCTCAGCACATATCTGGAGTCGACCGCGAAGTAGTACCGCAGGCGCGACACGGGCACGTACTTGTTGATCTCGCGCTGCACCACCTCGCGCCCCTGCGCCGCGAGCTGGTTGCCGTACTGCAGCGCCATGTCCTGTGGGGGGAGGGGGACACTAATACACTAGTGGAGGAAAGGGGATTAGGTAGTACTGCATAGTGTGCTGTAGTTATGGGAGGATTATGGTGAGTACCAACCACGACATTTACGTTATCCTTCCAGAAACGCAGCTGCCCCCTTATTTTAACGAACTAAAGCTAAATGTGAGTGAAACTCTCTCGTCTCAGTCTCCTAAAAAGTTGCTTCTAATTTTCAATCTAATTAACTAGTATTTTTAATTCAAATTCAAAATCATTTATTGTGTGGTTCACAAGTTAATTGTCTATGTTACTGCAGTGAGGCATACAAAGTCCATAATTATTTTACTGTCATGATGAGACTGTGATTAATTAGATTTTGAGCATTTATTACATATTTAGTCATTTGGTTGCTGTTATTTTGGAGAAACAGATTTTTTTTGTAAGACATCAGAGTTTTCTTTGCAGACATTTATTCAAGACAATTTATCACATTTATTATGGTGGCAACTGCTACTTCTATACATAATGTTTACTTGTCTTATCATCTTCTTTGCCTAGGTATCGTAAAATGTAACCTCTCTCTCTTAAATAAACTTGGTTACTTTTACTTAAGTAGTATACCCCTTAGCAATAAAAATACATGTCAAAACTTTGTGAGAGATACGCTGCCTCTAACTTCTCTGCCAGCCGTTTCTCAATGCAGCTGATTACCCTTATTTTCACACAACTCAGTAACTGGGTAGCACAGTACCCCGTGCCTATGTCAGGTTACTTCTACTTATATTGAAACATGCAAGTTACCTGTACAATGGGCTGATGTAACATTGAGCCTAGTTGTGCAGGGTTTGGCATAGGAGACTGCGGGTATCCACTCATGTAACCAAAATCTGAAACACAACATTATTAGTTTTGGTACAGAAATAATTTCAACAAAATAACCTAATAAATGTGCATGTGTAGTTGATAATGAGTAAAGATATACAGCCTAGACAATGGCTAACTTCACTGTTAGAGATACACAGGTACTGTTAGTTCTAAAGATTAATATAAGATGAATCAGGCTAAATTATTCATTAAAACTGATAACATTTAAAAGTAATGCATTCAGCTAACAGCTGTGAAATAATTATAACAAAATTCAGCCATAGCTTATAGGTCATTTACTGACCAAATTGTTTTTTGAATTCAATGGTAAGTGACCAAACAAAACTTACTTCCAGTTGGTGGAACAGGTGCACCAAAGTCCTGTGAGGTGTCTAATTGGATTCCTTCTTGGTATGGAGGCGGGGGTCCAGCAGGTTGGAACCCAGGGGCATATGCTGCTGGAGCAGGACTAAAAGCAGAGTTCGGTGACGGTGCCCCCATTGCAGCTACATCACTGACACGCTTCGCTTTGCGAATGCCGCCCGCCTGGCCCACTGCAAACAAACATAGTGAATAAATTGTTATAAGTAATGATGTTAATTGCACAAGCGAGGATTAATTCAGGCGATACTATTAGTCAGTGAGTTAGAAGATCTAAAAGTAGTGTATTTATTTGGACGTAATTCGCTACATTAATGACCGCTGTTACTCAGCAACTGTTATAATAAGACTTGTGAAGCGTCGGCAAATTTAAAAACTATCCTTAAGATTTAGGTTACTCAAGAAGATAAATGTGTTACGAACGATATAGTTTCATCAGTTCACTAGAATGTAATGAACTTTATGAGCAATTGCTAAATACAGCCAGAGCATGTCGGTAACAGGTGACTATGTTGTTTATATAGAATAACTCTCTTACCGTTTCTGGAAGCGTTGAAATTCATTGTGTTACTTTATTATCAGTCTAATGGGAAGGCAATGACATAGTAAACTGTTCAATTAATACGATTTATTTCTTATTTCACTGATTGAAACACATCACCAACATCCAATCTGTCGTAATTTGACATTTTAGTTTGACAGATGAAGATTGTGTTTTACGTTTCTTTACGGAGCAAGATGAGTTTTTATAAAATCGTGGTTTTAAAAATTCACACATTACAGTCACTCGAATAAAAAGAAGCATATTATTATAATTTTATATTAGAATTAAAATGGTTCGGGTTAGTAATTTCAATTTATTAATAGATTTAAAAAAAAACACACAGGATTCATTATCGAAGTCTTAACTAAATGCGTTAGGAGGAGTAATAAAAAAGCGTTCATTTTAACATATTTTTTTTTACACACGTCACTGTAGTTTAGTCGACTCTGTAAAGCGCCATGCACAATTTTCTGAGATATTATAATTATTAGGATAATATAAATCTGATGTGATTTGATCATTAATTGGAGTCTGTGATGAGCACTCGTTTGAATTATTCTTATGCTTCTGCTAACATGATCACATCTTAAAACTTCATAAAATGTCAGGAAGGCGGGAAAAACGTAAGAGAGTGAAGGCGCGCTTTTTTGATTTTAAAATTTTTATTTGGCTTTTTTCATAATATCTCTGTAAATATTTATTGATAGTTAGTGTAAAGTGTTAATTAATGTAAGTAATGGCTAAGAAGAGGAAAAGGAAGGAGGGGGATCCGCCTCCGAATCCCCAGCAGGTATTATCCACCGATTCTGACTCAGCGGAATCGGCGGACACTTGCTTTTCTTTTAGGGAGACTGTTGCAGACAGGGACCCGAAGGAAAAGTACAAAATTTTTAAAGTGAAGGGGTACACTCGCAGCTACCCTGAAGATACGAAACAAAAAGAGTTGGTTGTATTCTTAAACCATACTGAAGAAAATAAACCTTTTAGTGATAGGGACCGTATGGCTCTATCTAAAGGAGTACGTGAGCATGGAGTATCGGGAGTCATGCATTTGCGTTCTATAAATAAATACAAGGTCGGCATTACGTTTGATTTGCCGAACAACGCAAATATGTTTATTAAAAATAAAAAATTATTGGATCAATTAACACTGAAGGCATCCATCCCTGCTGCAGACACAGAGGTCACTGGGGTTCTTACCTCAGTCCCTATCGATATGTCGAATAAAGAAATATTTTCGTTAATTGGAAGTAGTAAAAATGTTGTTCAAGTAAGGCGTTTCATGCGCAGGGTCAGGAGTGATGAAGGCTTGTCCTTTGTCCCCACACAGGCTGTTGCTGTGACCTTTGCTTCGACCATCTTACCCGACTATATCTACTTGGACTCTTGGCGCCATGAGGTCAAAATGTATATCCCACCAGTTAAGCAGTGCCTTAAGTGTATGCAGTATGGGCATATCGCAAAATTTTGTAGAAATTCCGAGGTATGTTCTATTTGCACTGAAAATCACAGCTATAAAGTGTGTCAGGTTAATCCAAAGAACGCCAAATGTATAAACTGCAGTGGTAACCATTTAGCTATCTCTGCATTATGTAATATAAAAAAACAAAAAATTGAAGAAAATAAAATAAAAAGTAGAAATGCAACATACTCTGATCTCTTCAACGCTAACGCATTTCCAGCGCTATCTGCGCGTAATTTAGATACACAAGTAAGTAATCTTATGAAATCAGACAAATTTTTGAATAGTTTAGTTGAAACAATTACTAGAATAGTTAGCAATAAGGATACTCCTATCAATTCATCGTCGATTAAAGAAGCATTAAAAACTACTCTAAGTAATAAATTTCCTTCAACCTCTTAATGGATCTTTCTGATTTAAATATAGTGCAATGGAATGCTCAAAGTTTAAACAGTAATAAACATATCTTTATCGATTTTTTATACAATTACAAAATACACATAGCAATTATAAGTGAAACATGGCTTAAACCTCAACAAAATTTTAAAATCAATCATTATAATATTGAAAGAAATGACACTGGTAACAAACATAATGGAGTAGCAATAATTATACACAAAAGTATTTCATACACTAAAATTAATACCTTTTTTGATAACTCATTACAAAATATCTGTGTAAAAATTAAAGTTAACAACAAAGAGTTAAGTATAGTAAGTATTTATAGTCCTTTGAATTGTAGTCCAGTATTCAAAAAAGAAAATTTTGACTTATTAGTGAAGTCTATTCCTGAACCTTTTATAATTGCTGGTGACTTTAATGCTCATCATACTTCTTGGGGCTGTAACTCTGACTCTGTACGTGGACGAAATGTTTTAGATGTAATTGATAATAATAATTTAGTTCTGCTCAATAATGGTCAGGCAACAACAATTGGTTCTTTAACTTGGCGTCCTAATGCGTTGGATTTGACGTTAGTTTCTTCGTCTTTAGCAATTAATTGCGAATGGAATGTACATGATTGTCCTCTTGGTAGTAGTTATCACATTCCTGTAAGGATAAAATTATTTATTAGCAAAAGCAATAATATTGTTAGCAATTGTACTAATGCTGAACATTTGCCTATTTACCCTAATTACAAATTGGTAAATTGGGAAAAGTACAGTAATTGTGTTGATGAATTGTTACTTGATTTTAAAGTTGATGACACAAGTCTTCCTGATTCATATTCCAAATTTTGTACCATTTTGCGCACAGCCGCTGCGAATTCTATGCCAAACTTGAAACATTCCAATACCAGTCATTTTGTCAACCCCTCATGTCATAGAAATAATCCTAAAGGGCCTTCACTTCCTTGGTGGAATCAAAAATGCACAGAAGCTGTATTGAATTTTAAAACTGCATATTTACTGTTTAAGGATAATTCATCTGAAGAAAATTATATAGAATTTAAAAGGCTTCGCGCAGTTAAAAAACTTACATTAAAAACAGAAAGGCAAAAAAGTTGGGTTTCTCTTTGTGAAACATTTAACAGGTGCACTCCATTGTCTGTTATATGGAAATTCATGCGCAAGTATAATAAAACATATAATTTAAGTACTCAGGTGGATGATACTTGGGTTTTGGATTTTCTTAAAAAATACACACCAGACAATGTATCAAATGACTTAAAGTCTTCTTCCAATGCTAGCATTAATTCCAGCAATAGTTTTCTACTTAATCCTTTTTCCATACAAGAATTAATATCGGCCATATCGTCCAGAAGAGATACTACCCATGGTCTTGATGGAATACCTTATATACTGTTCAAAAAACTTAACCTTACTAGTTTGAATATTCTTTTAAAACTTTTGAATTTACTATGGGAAAATGATATTTTACCTGATAGTTGGAAGGTGGATTGTCTTGTACCTGTTTTAAAACCTGATAAGCCAAAAATATGTCCTGATTCGTATCGTCCTATAGCTCTGACTTCTTGTGTTGGCAAGTTATTTGAACAATTATTAAAACAACGCTTAGAGTTCTATATTGAGAAAAATTCAATCTTACCATCAAATCAATTTGGTTTTCGTAGGAATCATTCTGCTAGGGAAAGTGTTTGTCAATTACAGCTTGATATATGCAATTCTTTATCCGCAAACCACAATTTGGTTGGAGTTTTCTTCGACGTTGCAGGTGCTTTTAACAGTGTAAATATAGATATCTTATGTAATGAGTTATCACAGATTGGGATACCTGTGAAAATTATAAATTGGGTTAAAAATTTTCTTCTTAATAGGCAAGTTTTTGTAAAATTTAACAGACACCTCTATGGACCTAGACTATCTTCAAAAGGAGTTTGTCAAGGTGGTATATTATCGCCTTTAATATTCATATTGTATATACGTAAATTAAATTTAATTTTAGGATCTCATGTTAAAAACCTTCAATTTGCAGATGATTTAGTTGTATATGCATCTGGGAAAAATATAACACATGTAGTTGAAATAGTTAATGTTGCATTAGCAAATTTGTATAAATATTTTTCTTACCTTGATCTTAGTGTTAATCCATTGAAATCCAAAGTTGTTGTATTTGGTAAACAAATTCTTAATATGCCTGATGTGGTGTATAACAATTGTGCTCTACCCATTTCACTTGAGGTAAAATTCTTGGGTGTTATTTTTTCATATAATTTATCCTGGAACAATTATATAAAACATTTAATTAGTAAAGCAAATAAAGCTCATAACATATTAAAATCCTTGAGTGGTACATATTGGGGTGCAGACCCTAAAATTTTGTTATTATTATACAAATCTTTAGTTCGTAGTCACTTTGAATATGGTTTCTATTGCTTTGGTGCAGATTCCAAACATGTAAATAGTTTAAATATTTTGCAAAACAAGTGTTTGCGTGTAATAACTGGGGCATTCAGAAGTACTCCTGTGGTTGCAATGCAAATTGAATGCAATGTTCCCCCATTATCTATTCGTTTTGATTACTTAAAAGAAAGATTTTTGTTGAAACTTTATAGTGTATCTGGTAATAGACTACTTCTTAATTTGTTACATTCACCTGCTCATATTTCTTTAAAATCTTTTTATATGGTACAAGGTCTCCAAAGTTTTATGAATTTTATTCAAAATGTTAACATTTATCAATCAAAACATATTTTACCTTGTTATGAGGGTACTTTCAATGGTAAATTTCCAGCAATTGAAGTAATTATAAATAATAGGAAAAATTTGCCTTCAAAAGAAGAAGTTTATGCTATGCTGTCACAGTGGTCTGATCATAAATTGGTGTATACTGATGGTTCCAAGAGTGATAAAGCAGTGTCTTTTGCTATTTATGACCCCTCTTCAAATATTGCTATTGGACGGAGAATTGATATAAACGCTAGTATTTTTACAGCTGAAGCAGTTGCTATTTTGAGCGCTATGAAACATATTAAAAAATGTAATTTAGAAAATAGTAAATGGCTTATAGTTAGTGATAGCATGAGTGTTCTGAAAAATCTGGATAATAATAAATTACTTGCTAACACCAACTACATAATTTTTCTGATAAAGCAACTATGGTTTGAATTGTCACAGTTGGATATTGTTGTTCGTTTTGTTTGGGTACCATCACATATTGGTGTTGCGGGGAATGGAAAAGCAGATTATCTTGCTAAAAAAATCGTTGAATTTGAAGAATTAATCAGTGACACTGATGTGAGTGTTTTCCTGCCATATACAGACGTAATTAGCCTTCTACGGCGCCGCATGTGTGAGGCATGGGGGAGACATTCATACCATTGTACACATGTTGAAAACACGGGGTCTTGGTTTAATAGTCTTGATGTTCAAATTAACTCTGTACCTTGGTTTTGTAAAAGTAGTAGTACATACATGAATAGAAAATTTTATTCGATTATCTGTCGTATGCGCTTTGGTCATTGTCGTTTAAATTATCATCTTCATCGTCTTAAAATGGTCAGCTCGCCGCACTGTGATTATTGTCAATCTCAAAAAGTTCAGTCACTGTATCATATCTTCTTCGAGTGTTCGTCTTTCAACATTCAGCGCCTTGTGTTGTCGGATGAGCTTCTAAAAATTTATAAAACGCCTGATAAGGTCCCGTCGTCCATACAGGAGTTACTTGTGAATGCTACCACTTTTATATATTTGTACAAATTCATACTGGAGACTGTAAATTATATATAATCGTTTGTGTTAGCTATATGTATGTACATATCAAAATAATTATTACCTAAGTACTTTTATCTTCGTTATTTTTAAATAGATATAAGATGGTTAGAAATAGTTTGTAGGTTAAGTGCCTATCTAAACATAAACATGCAGAGATAGCTAAAAAAAAAAATGTTTGACATGACATTACCCAGGATTTGACTGTACTTCGTACAAACTTGGATTTGACTAAAAAACGAAAAATTGACTATTAAAAATATCGAATTATGACTACATACGAAAGACTTAAAATAAAACATTATAATTACAAGGGAAATTACGAAAGACATTATATAAAAACTTAATACGACAGAAATAAACATACGGAAGACTAGGCGGTATGGTCGAAAGACTTTAGCCTGCCCACTGGGCAATTTAAAAAAAAAAAAAAAAAAAATCATAAAATGTCATTGCCGTTATTGTCTGTCAATGAAATGTCATTAATTTCGCGAAGGACTCGTTCGAACGAATGTCAACTTGTCAGTTTTGTTTGGTGTTTTTCTCAATTTGTCATTGTAGTTATCAGAGTTTAGAGTTAATCAGACTGCTCTGAAAATAAGTCGTAATTACCTTACTGTGAAAAATCTGTGTGTGCAACGTGATGGCTTTGACGAACGTATTGCTCCTGAGTCAAATAGCAGGCTATGTAATCGGGTTGATACTGTCGCTTTGTGTCGCAGTGCCGATGACCATGCACAAGCATGATTTCAAGTAAGTTGGACTTGTGGACTACATAACGTTATATTTGTCTTCTAAATAAAAAAAAAATATTTACTGCGAGATTTGTTGGGCCTCGAAAGTCGGAAAACCAGTATGCCCAAGGGGTATCATGTTACTTTTTATTTATTTCGATCCTGTGCGGGATGGTAGTACGCACTGTTGTTGGATTGGAGAGTAGAACTGTGACGAGACACTGGTCACTGTGAAGAAGGTAGACGTACCATGATGGTGGAAGTATTTGTAAATAAAACACTATTTTAAACTATCGAAAGGTAGCGAGTACTGTATCTACCGAGAGAACTATTACTGTCGTGTGTCAGATCAGGATCAGAAGGTTATACTGAAAGCCTGCCTAAACATAATTAGGAAAAGGCTTGCTTCAAAATATTAAGAATGTTGTTTATGTTTTATCCATATTAACAACATCATCATGTTTTTGATCAGATTAGAGAATTTAAATCATTTTGATTTACTAGCTAGGAAGATGAAGCTCGGCCTCCATTCTATCCATTTTATGCATCAAGGTACAAAGGCCAGCACATCAAGCTACCCCTATGTGTCAAATTTATTTTAGTTCTTCAATTTATTACAAACTAGCAGATGTCTCACGGTTTCACCTGCATAGGTCCCATTCCCGTGGGAATACAGGGATAAAAAGTAGGCTTTGTTTGTTTCATCCAGGGTGTCGTACTTATTGAATAATAGCATAGTGATTATCCTCCTCTGCGGTTTTTTAATTTAACAGCCAATTAGTAGGTTTTGACTGACTGCATTGTATTTCTGCTATGTCAAACAGCTAGGTATTTTAGTTTATAGTTTTATGTTGAGGAAGAAATGTTTTATGGTGTGGTACCAATATTTTTAAATATTTTCATGAGTGCAATGAAGCTAGAAAGTAAAAAGGAATCTTCATATTACATTTTTGTTACTCAGACTGCCTGTTTTAACCTTACCCGGACCTGGTGGGTTAAAATGTCTGATGGTGCAAGTAAAGCAATCTTTAAGTCTTTGAACGCCACGTCGGTCACATGTTGACCGCGAACAATTAAATTTCTATTGTTTCTGGTAGTTGGCAGTCAACGTGTTAACCTAGAGGTCACTAAATTTAGTGACCTCTAGGTTAACACGTTGACTCGTCTCGTCTCGTTGACTGGTCGGTGACCTTAAGGAATTCCTTAAGGTCACCGACCTTAACCTTGACACAAATAACATTGACCTTGACCATGGTATTCTTCTATGGTGTGCCTCCACTCTACTCACACTCCTACTGGACCCCAGTAGGAGTGCAGTGATTGTTTAGCGGTGTGTGTGAATGTAAAATGATGACTTGCTTCAAGAACAGTGAACGAAAACATCATGAGGAAACCGGCTTGCCTAAGAGATATTTCTTGACGGCATGTAATGGCAAGTCACAGGCCCATGGGCGGCATTGAAACTTTGATACCAGGATAGCAGTGGCAAGGGGTAAATTTTCTTAAGAGGGAAGCCGACCAAATTTAAAAATACTGTTCATATCAGTATTCTGCTGTCTCTCTTGAAGTCATCAATCTACCTACCACCTGTATGTCTTCGGTGTAAATACCTATAGTATATTTGACCAGTGTTAGAGTCTAGCTGCCATTATTCAATAGCGGTAGAGTTGCTCTTCCGAACCTCCAAAGGGAATCGGATAGGAATCGAGATGTATGGACACTTCACCACTGCAGGGTAGCCACTAACTGCACAAAAAGAAGAAGTTGCAACAGCAGACCAATAATTTATTAACTATTGTTTCAGTCATCACTGCTTGTTGTTCTCACAAGGTACATGGCAGCAAGATGGTCAGCTCGCCGTCAAATGGGCTTACTCCGCCTACTGCGACTATGTCACTGTGGTCGGATTTATCATGTTCTTGGTGTGCAGCGTCCAGATCTACAGGTAAATGTAACCAGCTTTTTATTGATTGAGCTTTTAGTTTAGTAAAGTGTTGGAGAGGCTTGACTTAATATTATGGTGGTCCACTAGGAAGTGGCGAAGGGTGGGCCGTTTTTGGGGGACTGTCTTTATGTATTTTTTTGACGTTCAAAAAGTGCTGATTCTCAGCCTAGTTTGAATAAAGACTTTTGATTTTGATTTTTGTCCCAATTGTAGAAGGTTAGATCTGAAAAGAGAAGGTTTTTTTGAGTGTCCTAGGTATTCAGTATGTTGTATGTGTGTATGTTTCAAGCTGCATAATTATGCACAAGATGAAAACATATAATTATTAACTGTAGATAACTCTTCAATAGTACACCACACACTGCCTACTCATCTTTTTTCCTCCACTATCAAGTCCATCCAAAGGTTGTCTGTAAGAGATCGCTTTTAGCGATAAGGCCGCCCATTGTATCACCGCTTGTAGCCCTTAAAATTATGATTTGTAAGTATAATGGTGTACAATAAAGAGTATTCTATTCTATTCTATTCCTTTCTATTCTATTCAATGGCACCGTAATACTCTATCTCAGGTACACTGCATGTTTACGTGCTTGGATAATTCTATAAATTAAATACCCAAACATTCTTTAGCGAAACTTAGAAAATTAATAAATTACATAACGTTTTGGACTTACAATGTTTCCGAAATTTGGAAAGACAGTTACATATTGTTCCTGTTATCCTGTACATGAGCCATGTACAACATTGATGCCATTATCACTTGTCTGTCTGTGCATAGAGATAACACAAGTGTGAATTCAGTGAATTACACTTTATCTATTGTATGTTTAGGTATACAGTAAATAATTGATGTGGAAGCTCACATTTTGCCATATTTTGGATTAATACCTACTTTTACGAATATAATAACAATAATAATAATTATTCCACAACTTTCACACAACGCCATCTAGTCCCAAGCTAAGTTGAGCTCATGTTATGTGTACTAAACAGCTGATAAATATACTTATATTTTTCTTAATACATACATATTATAGATACATTTTTAGGTGTGAGTGTGTAAATTAGTAGGTCTGAGAAAAGGACAAAAAAAATGTGGACCATTGTTTGCCGGGGTAGGCGGGTTTTATAGGTCATCTGCAATCTGGTCGACTTAAATATAATTTTCCTTCTATAGCACGCAAGTGCAACCCTCGGTACGCGAGTACATTTAGCAGCGATTAACATAATATTATATTTGCATAAAAACATTCAAATCGCAAACAGTACGCTTAAACGGTTTGGTCATGTTGAAAGGCGACTAACGAATGTATTTATAAGGCAAATGTAAGTGGAAACTCCGGGTGAGAACGCTCCACTCGTCTAATACTCGGAACCGGCGTGTGTGTATAACAATATGTATAGATGTAAACGAAGCAAAAGAAGTATTTCAGAATCGTAGCATATGGCGCTCTGTAGTTTCTGCCTGCCCCTGTGGGAAAAAGGCGTGAGTAAAAACATGTATTTGACGTTTTGTGTGTAGGTTTTTCCTCCACAGTTTATCCTGACAACACACGTCTATAAAATTAACTCTTTTTTTATCAACCTATTACTATTTATAAATATTTATTTCTCCCCAGGCTCTCGATGTTTATGTACAAAGGTCTGGACAGCTCATTCCTGTCAGCGTTCCTGGAGGCTGTCGGCTGCGTGGTACTGTGCGGGCTGGCAGTGTCCGCCGCCGTCATAGTCACCCTCGGCTTCATGACTTGGTGCTCAGTCATTGTCGAGAGGTTCCCGAGGTAGGTCATCATCATCTGTCTAGCCTTTTCCCAACTATGTTGGGGTCGGCTTCCAGTTTAACCGGATGCAGCTGAATACCAGTGTTTTACATGGAGCGACTGCCTGACAGACCTCCGCAACTTAGGGACCATCCCCACGAGCGAGAGAATCGCGGCGATATTATCGTCGTGCCACATATTTCTATACATTCTCTTAGAATCTGTCTCCGCAGGGCGATATTATCTTGGCGATTCGACGAGTGGCTCAGTGCGAGTAAAACGTCGGCGTATCGCCGCGCGGCTGCCGCGAATTGCAGCGACCCCGCCTCGCGGTTTTTTATTCGGTCGCGGAATTTTATTTCTCTAAAAGAATTTTACAAAATTCACTTACAAGAGAAACAAAAGAAAAATCTTAACACTAAAGCACTGAGCAGAGTACGCGGTAGCAGCATAAATATTCTGGAGTTAGTTGTGAGTAAATATCAGTGTCCAATACACTCGTTCTGGGTCAGCATTGTTGTTGGGACTGTAAAATAAAATGATAATATGTAGGTATGTGTATATGTAATGAGTAATAATAATATGTATGTAAATGTAATGTAGGTACAGACGCCAGCACATCAATCCCTTAGATCCCTTAGTGATTGGGTAACACGATACTCCTTGGTTGACACTGGTTGTCAGACTCGAGGACTGTCAAAGGTCAGCACAAATGACAGCCAAGACCAACAGATTAACGTGATTCTCGGCACGGTGGGGGTCTTGATATATTAAATGGTCACCAACCCACGAATTGACCTCGGCACGGCAAGCATAGCCTTACTTTCGATTGACCCGTCTGTCGGCTGTAATATTTAGCCACAAGCGCCTGTTATTAATTGTGCCTAGATGCTTGCTGTCAATGGCGGGTTGATACCGCAGTCGTGTAAATGCGCTAGATGGAAGTTAATTATGTCTAATTTTGTTTTCAGTTGTGAATACGCGGCTGGTCAGGTTATAGACAAGACTGATAACATTACAACGAACGGCTTCTACATAGAAATCGGCACAACACAGGTAGGACCTAAAAACATCCATCATTATATGCCCAGCCTTTTCCCAAATATGTTGGTTTCCAGTCTCACCGGCCGGATACAACTGAATACGGAGCAACTGTCTAGCTGACCACGACAACCCAGGTTTTTAGTAACAAGGCACCAATTGGCAGAACTGGTTGTCAGGTTTTCTGATTTCTGACTACCAAAGACCGGCAAATGACAGCTGGAATAGCCCAACGTGATTTCCGTTGCATGCAGGGGCATCCATACAGGCACATTAATTCTGCGGCCCTAGTGAAAAGGGGTATAAGTCCAATTTTGTCGAAAATGAGTCAAGTGTACCAAAGTGATCAGAAAAAAATGCTCTATCGTTTGGTGAAGACAGATCTAAGCTATCTCTAAAAAAAAGAAAGTTACTTTTTGTAAAAGGGTCCAACTGACACCAAAAAAAACTGTAAAAGTCGGTTTTCGGATCACTTTGGTACACTTAACTCATTTTCGACAAAATTGGACTTATACCCCTTTTGACTAGGGCCACAGAATTGTGGACGGTGGTCACCCATCTACCGACCGACCTCGACAAATCTTGATAATATTCTTTAGCAGAAGTCTCAATATAAACATGGTGAAGGTATTCTTTATATAAAATTATTAGAGCAATTTTTTTCAAAAGTCAGATTATTTTGGTTTGATTATGACGATTTGACATACCTAATTATTTATACCTACCATAGCTGTCCAACAGTTTTTTTTTTCTGATAAAACCGAACTAATGATTAAAAAAATGGCGCTATGTTAACTTAAAATAAATACTAATCTACTGTTTTCCCTCCGGCCATATTGAATGCATGTCGTGAATGTCTTATTTGTGTCTTAATTTTAAAAATTCGTCGAGCAGTTTGGCACATGGGCAGCGTTCGCGACGTGGGTCGGCCTGGCAGTGTTCGCGACCATCAAGGTGTGTCGGTACCACCAGCTGGAGAACATCCAGGTGTCGATGTACCGCGAGCGTCAGCGGCTCGTCAACGAGAGCGGCTCGCCCACGACGCAGGACGGCCGCTCCACGCCACCCATAGACATCGCACATTAGGAAGCCACCATTCGAGTATGTATAGGCAAGGCTAAAAAAGTTATATATTAGGAAGATGTCATTCATCTTAGTATTGTGTATTGAACGCCAGTACAGTTGACCTACCAAACCGCCGCTACTATAAATTAAAGTCACTGATGCCAATTTTATTTTGTTCCTAACAAACTAAACTTAATTTGGTCTATTTTCATCTTTTTCTCTCTTATACAATAAGAAGAGGACAGACTTCTAATAGAGCTGTCAATTTAAATAGTTAATAGTTGACATTTTAAACGTATCGACAATTAAAATGGCGAGGTTAGAGAAAAAACTAATTTGACATTTCTAACTTAGTCAATGCTAAAGTCAATCGCTCTTTGTCCTTTTCTAAAGCTGTAAGTCAGTAAGAGATGGCAATTCAATACATTGACAAAATAGAAGCCATTATCGATTTTAAATAGTTACTATATACGTGTAGCCGGCTATTTTTTTCAGCGTCAAATGAGCTGTACGAGATTATTTAACCAAGAATTCTAATTCTTCTTGTCTTATATAATTTTATAATGAAACTGTAAGTAAGAAGAGTAACGCGCGGTTTCTGGAACGAAATCGCAAGATAAGTTATGCGATTGGTTGATAACAAATTTATTGTAACGTTTGGATTTTTTTACATGAATTTTAACACACTTCGTTCTAGGGACCGGGTAAGCTACGAGCATTTCAGACCAGCAGGACTATTTCGTATCTCTAACTGTCAAACAGATACTTTCGTATATCTATCATCTGTGTGTTTCTAGGATGACGTCATGCGCACTCGCAGAGATGTGACAAAGTGCACAGTACCCCGTCTGATAGTCAGCGTAACTAAGTGCAATACCAATTTTCTGTAAATTCTCAGTTGTCGCCAAAGTTCTGTGTGCAAGTGGACTCCAGTTAGTCAAGATAGTCAGTAATCCTGCTGGATTCATATCAGAGGCTGATGAAAATGAACTGATTGTTATGTATTTAAAATGAGGTAATATTACTTGCCTTTAGTTTTAGTAAGACTGGAGTATTGAGACGTATGGATACGCAGGGCAGATTTTCATTGAAAGTTTCAAATTTGTCTGTTGACATTCCAGGTTAAAATCTCGTAGTGTTAAGGTGGATGCGCCAGATAGCACGCAGTTCAAATTTACTTGTTTTTTTGCCATTTGCCTTCAGTGTCAGGTTGTATGTTGATTAAAATATGCTTCGCGACCTTAACGAATATGGTGTACTAGCAGACGTCCCGCGGTTTCACCCGCGTGGGTCCCGTTCCCGTGAGAATACAGGGTTAAAAAGTAGTCTATGTGTTAATAAAAAATAAAATAATAAAATAAAATAAAGGTATTATTAAAATCCATTCAGTAGTTTTTACGTGAAAGAGTAACAAACATCCATCCATCCTCACAAACTTTCGCATTTATAATATTAGTAGGATTAGTAGAATCTGAGTTATAATAATTAAAATCACTACCTAATAAAACTAAGTTAATTTAATCCCATTAGATGACTTTTTCATTAAATACTCGTTTAATGGGATTATGTCCCAACCCAACCCTCTAAGGCCATATGGCCTTAGAGGGTTGTCTTAATGTTTTGAATAATTATAATTCTGTAAACGCATAGGTCGGAAATCATATGCTGCGCCCGACAGGGTCCATAATATGATCTAGTTATAAGTTTACCACCTGAGAATAAACATGTGAAATGCAATAAAGTATTGAGTATATTTTGTTCAACATACATACAGCTTGACACTGTTCGAAAAATTGCAAAAAACACATTAAAAAATTAATTTCGTGGGCTGTCCTACCGCAACCGCCTTAAAATAAACAACATCACGCCTGTATTTGAAGCTGTAGCTGTAACACAGCCACCAAATTTCGGCTGTTATGTTGAATATTAAAATGATGTAATGTACAGTCTGTTGTAAACCGGAAAATACCTCGGGAATTATAAAATCGAATTTTACCGGTTCTTTTATTGTTTTTTGTGGAGCACACAATTATATATGATGAGATGACACATTATTATTACTTATATACATAATACAATACAATTAGTTAAATAATTGGGTGAGTGTTTCATAAACTTAAATTGGAAGTGGAATCTGAACGATCAGTCTTACTTGAAATAAAAGAAAAGAAAAAATATGTTTTAGTAGTATTGTAGGTATATATGTATAAGAAAGTAAATGGTAGTCAACCCCACGTAGTTGGGAAGGTTCGGCTAAAGATAATGTTAAATGAGATAATTATAGTTATAGTTACCTATGTGATAGTACTTTAGTTATGAGTTATTTTGTACAAACTAATGCTTTTGGACATTGTTCACAAACTATCTAATAATTTACTATTTATTTATAATCTGGGACGACGGCGACGTTCACCACTCAATTACGATTTTGTTGACTTTTATTTACTTATATATGTAAATTTCAGTATTACGGTTTGCTTTTGGCACACGACTTGAACCTGAAAGCTACTGATTGCGAATTGGATTTTACAATATAATGTTATTTAAAAACAGTCATTAATCGAATGTTTAATTAAATTAACAACTAATGTTATTGTTCATCTCAGTAACTTATTGGTGTGATTTGTGTAATATTTTCATACGAAATAAATAGCTTATATTAACGAATAAAGACAATTAAAAAAATAAAAGTTGTCAAAAAATTTCTCTCGTTTTATTCTGTAATGGAATCCAAAAAAAAATCTGATATTAAGTTGCATATTGGGTGACTGGTAATTAGTGACCGATACTTTAACACGTGATTGTTCTCATGAATACGAATAACTTTCCCAAAGAAGCTTTTTTTATACTTATCTACTCATTAAATTTCTTTTATCACAATAACACAAAAACTGTTTGAAATTCGCGCGCGCGCGTGAGTGTGTGACGCTGCTACTACTAGTATATTTTTGCCCTTCCCGAGATCAGACTATCAGCGATATATCGTGCCGATTTGTGCCTACTGTGATCGATCACAGGCGCGCGTGCGGGAAGTTCGAACAGCGATTTTGTTGTTTTTTATTGTGTTAATAAGTTTTTGTGTATAAAAAAAGATTCTTTGGGAAAGTGTATTGAAATCATGAATACGATCACGTGTTTAAGTATCAGTCACTAATTACCAGTCACCCTATATAGCTTTATTAAATTTACAACTTGAAGTTCACAGTTACACAAATCAGATATTAGAATTGATATTAATACATTGTCACATTTTCTAAAATATCTTAATAAATAATAAATAAATAATCCACAACTTTTCACACAACGCCATCAAGTCCCAAGCTAAGCTAAGAGCTTGTGTTATCGGTACTAAACAGCTGATAAACATACTAATATATTTCTAAATACATACATACAGGGTGGCAGGGACATCGACGCACAACCGCTTACCATGGATTCAGTCGCGCAAAAGTTCAGTAGCGCAAGTGTCCAGTCGCGCAAAAGTCCCAGATCCCTTTGTAATTGTTTACATAATTTCGAAAATGTACTGTAAACATATTTTGAATGCCTTGGGTACATTAATTTGTAACTAAAAGTTAATATAATTTTTGGTTATCTATTGTTTATGAAAATTTTATAAAAATGTGTAGTTTATTTTGACACAATTTAACGTTTACATAATTTTTGAACACAGTTAGCATACTTATTTTTGCGCATAATGTTGATTAGAACAAACAGATAGCTGCAGACCGTATTTTAAGAAACATAAAATTCTCACTTTAACCAGTATCCATATTTTGGAATTATGTAAACTGGTCCGTCCGAGGAGATATACGAACAACTCTTTCTTTGCGTCATAAAAACAGGTTGAATCTGCCTCGTTCCCATCTTAAAATGCACTCTTCTAGTACATATTCAATGTCCATAAAAGTTTATAATAAATTGCCAGAAAACCTAACGGAAATAGAAAAAACCAATTTTTAAGAAAATTGAAACTTCTCTTTACTACACCATGGAAGAATTTCTAAAAGATAATTTGACAAACTGATTTGACTACTAAATAAATAAATGTATGATAATTTTGTATAATTATAATTGAATATAAATAAATACTTTAATAAATATAAATATAATATAATAGTACAATATATTAGTCTAATAACTAGGTAATAATTTAATTGTAATATTTTACAAATATTTAAGATTTTTTTTAAAAATGTTCAAAAATGCGCTCTTCCTCTCTTCTACTCATCTTAATTTTGATGTTGCTGTGCCCGACAGGGTCCATAATTGTTACTCGAATCTGTTTAACCTTCCACCTGTATGTTCATTATGGATTGCAATAAATACTTGATTATATGAATTAGGCATTAATAAGGGCGTTTCTATGTTATTTCTCGTGACTGTACACACTAAATAATGTAATAGGTAGTTTTACACCAATTTTATTATTTCCTGCATAAATGGCCCGTCTTGTAATAATATAATGTTATTACTAACGCAAGACAGTCAACCATAAAATGTAACATTGGTTGTTACGTAAAATAAATAATCATTTTGTAAAATTTATAACTATTTACAAAGTATTTAGTCTTGAGGTGTCTACACACAAGCTGTCTAGGGATTTTAACATGGCCCTAATCGATATGATTTTGGCGGCGTCTACGTCAGCGGTCGTCGGCGCTGGCGCATTGTGAAGAACTTAACGTAGATGCTTCCATCATATTGGAATGCTGCTTCGCGCTGTGCACTTTCAAGTACCGCAGCTGAGCGAACTTCTGGCCGCACGTGTCGCAGGAGAAGGCCCCGGCGTGGTGCGTGCGCGCGTGGCGCAGCAGGTCGGCGCGCACGCTGAAGGCGCGCCCGCATGCGGGCTGCGTGCACGCGTGCGGGCGCGCGGCCGCGTGGCGCGCCTCGTGCCGGCGCAGGTGCGTCTGCCAGCGGAAGGCGCGCTGGCACTGGCTGCACGACCACGCCTTCGTGCCGGTGTGAGTCTGCTCGTGGATGTAGAGGCTCGCTTTAGACTTGAACCGCTTCTCGCAGTGCTTGCACTGGTAGTCGTACTGTGCGCTGTGCGTGGTCATGTGCTGCGCCAGGCCCGCCCTGGTGCCGAACTTGTTGCCGCACACCTCGCACTCGTGCTCCTTGCTGCCTCGGTGCGAGTACTTCAGGTGGTAGAAATAACTGGACGACGCCTCGTACTCTTTACCGCAGAAGGGACACTTGCGTGGCTTCCTCTGGTTCTTCTTATCCTTTGGCGCAGATTTTTTTGTTGGAAGACTAGGATTGTTGTTCAAAATGTTTACATTATTATTTTTTATTGTTATATTCATTTCGGTGCACTCATCTATATTCATTGGTTCTATAACCACGGTGCAATTATTAAAGTTATTTGCTAAAGTCAGGGCAGGATCAGTTAAACTATTGATTTCTGGTTGAGATGATTTGTTGGAGTCTTCACTGATTTGTTCATTTTTAAGTGTATGACTCGTGTTATCTTCTAAGTGTTGACTGTCTTGCGAGTCCTCGATAGCTTCGAACACGGACTCTGGCAGAGGTTCGAAACCGTCCGTATCACTGTGGTCCGAGAACTCATTCTCTTGGACAATTGATTTCGTTTTAACCACCATGGGCGGCTTTTTATCTTCGGTTTTTATAATTTGTTTATTGTCGGGTATCGGTGCAAGAGCAGGGGCTGTGGGCGCTGGGCTGGGGTTTTGGGAAATATTTTCTTCCTTTTTCTCCTTATTTTTTTTTCGTTCAAAGTCCTGCGTGGTGTACTGCACAGCGTGGAACGACATGTGGAGGATGAAGTCCTTCCTGTCGACGAAGGTGTCGCACTCCTCGCAGTGGAACAGCAGGTCGGAGTGCGCCGTGACCAGGTGCTCCTTGTAGCTGTCGTCCGGGTGCGAGCTGCTGCAGTACACGCACACGCGGAGCGGCTTGGGGTAGGCCGGGAGGTACCTGCAACAAAGTCCCGCTATTGTATCTTGAGGGTATATCAGCTGAATCTTACTTTAAAAAAATAATTTTATGTACCTTTGATTGCGACCCTGGGAGGGTACTGCAATCAGCCCAGCCTTCGCACCTTCCACTTTGATCAATATTTCACTAATCAAATAATATGATTGATTGCCCCAGTGGTTGGTATGTTGAGTTACGACTTATTTTGTAGTAGGCACAGATCAAACGGAGCATAAATGACGTACTTTTTTATAATATATCAAGTTCAGATTGATGATTCAGATTGCACAGCTACTTGAAGTTCTATTAATACTCAATGACCACTTTTCTTATAAACACTTTTATAATTATTTTTTAGGTTTCAGTCTGCCACATGACTGTGGCGTTTACAATAACACAAAGTAATACCGCAGCACCTTATCAGAAAATTTATTGCATTTCGTGTTCTCGTAAACCTTGGCTAGTGTTGTTCGCATCTTCTTCCTCCTCTATCTCCTTTTGATGCAATTTAGTGTGTGCGTTGAGCTGACTCCGCAGTCGGAAGCTCTTCCCACAGTGGCACACGTGCGCCTTCTCCCCGGTGTGCACCGACACGTGCACGCTCAGCTCGCTGCGCCGCTTGAAGCGCGCGCCGCACTGCACGCACGCCAGCCGCCGCGCCGCGTGCGTGCGTGCGTGCATGCGCAGCGCGGCGCGGGACTTGGAGCCCTTCCCGCACACGTCGCACACGAACAGCCGCGTGTCGGAGTGGGACTTCTCGTGGTCCTCCAGGTGCGACTTGCGCAGGAACGTCTTGTGGCACGTGGCGCACGCGTGCGGGCGCAGGCGCGAGTGCACGGCGCGCGCGTGCCGCGCCAGGTTGGCGGCGTCGGAGAACGCGCGCCCGCACGCCGCGCAGCACTGCCGCGCGGGCGCGTGCGTGCGCGCGTGCCGGGCCCAGCCCGCCGCCGCCACGCGCCGCCGGCACACGCCGCACGACGCGTAGCGCTTCCCGCTCGCGCTTACCGTAATCTCTGGTTGCGGGACGACCTCCTCGACTTTAGTTTTGTCTTCCTGGACTTTCTCTTCGTCTGCCGTTACCGTTCTGTAAAGGGAAAGGACGGGATCGGTGTAATGATATTGTCTTTTGAGTTCGCAACGTATATTGTGGTAACCCTAAGTGCTAATAGTGCGCGATGTGGTAGCCGGCGTGCGGATGAGGCGGGTGAGACGGATGGGGCGGGTCGGGCGGCTCGGCGCCGTGCACGCGCCGCACGTGGTGGCGCAGCGCGCGCCGCTGGCGGAAGGCGCGCGGGCACGTGCTGCACGCGTGCGGCGCGCTGCCGGGCGCGGTGTGCTGCGCGGCGCAGTGCGCGCTGAGCTCGTGTCGCTGGCGGAAGGCCTTCCCGCACGTGACGCAGGCGTGCGGCCGCTCGCCCGTGTGCTTCAGTCGGTGCCGCACCAGTCCCGACCGCAGTCTGAACTTGGCGCCGCACTCGGCGCAATCGTACGGAAACTGTTCGCTGTGAGTCTTCAGATGCACGTGCAGCGAGCCGCTCTGGGTGAACCTCTTCCCGCAATGAGAACACACGAAAGGCTTCTCCCCGGTGTGTATCCGCAGGTGCTGCTTGAGGTTCTGCGAGTTGGCGAAGTTCTTGGTGCAGAGCGAGCAGTTGTACCGGCGCACGCGCTCGTGCGTCTCCGTGAGGTGCCGCTGCAGGCCGTTGGGCGCGCGGAACTGCTTGCCGCACACGTGGCACACGCACGGCCGCTCGCCCGTGTGGATGCGCTTGTGGAACAGGTAGGTGTGCGCAGAGCTCAGGTTCTTGCTGCAGATCTTACACGTGTAGTACGTTTTGTTGTCTATTTTGTTCTGCACCTCTCTCAGCTCTAGCCTAGTCTCGTCGTCGAGCCGGTCTCGCCGCATGTTGCACTCCGTCAGGTCGTCGAACCTGTCCACGTCGTTCTCCTCAGCGTCAGACGCACTGCAGTCGGTAAAGTCTGGATAATCCGCATGATGTTGATCATTAACAAAATGGTTCCTGAAGTTGAGGAGTGCTCTATAGAAGTCGGTATAGAGTGTGGCGGGTTTTCTGCTGGCGAACGTGGCCAGCGGCTCGTCGTCAGACTGCTCGGAAAGGTCGGACTGGGCGCTGCGCGCTAGCTCGGACAAGTGGCAGGGACTCCTGCAACAAATAATGCCCGCTGTTACTTCATGTGTGTCTTTACGTGGTAGTCCAGGTGGCATTTCTTCCGGAACTTTTTGGAGCAGATCTCGCACTCGTATTTGCGTATGTCTGCGTGTATCTCCATGTGCCGAGCGAGCGTGTTCTTGGCGCGGTACGACTTGCCGCAGTGCGGGCACTCGTAGGGCGTCTCCCCCGAGTGAATGCGCGCGTGTATGTCGCGCTCCGACCGACTGGGGAAGGCCTCCCCGCACTCCATGCACATGTACTTGAGTATTCCCTGGTGCGCCAGCTTCTTGTGGTGGGTGAGATTCCCCTGGTTGCGGTAGGTCCTGGAGCACTTGTCGCACGGGTAGGCCGCGGTGTGCGTGTGACTGCGCATGTGCGCGAACATGTTGTACTTGTTGGAGAACGTCTTGTTACACTCGGGACACACTGCCGGGATGTACTTCTGGTTGTTGGGACTCTCTACTTTTTTCTCTTTAGCGCTCTTGACATCGTTGTGCGCGTGTTTGTAATGTTGTTTGAGCTGGTCGGCATGATCAGCGGTGAAGCCGCAGCTGACGCACAGCTGCACGGGCTCGTCGGAGCGGTCGACGTGCGCCTCCTGCAAGTGCTGCACAAAGAGTTTATTGTCGCTGTAGACGCGGTCGCAGCACAAGACGCCGTCTGCCACGTTGACCTCCACGTGCTTGTTGAGGTGGTACACGAGTCGCGTGGCCGACGAGAACACACTCGCGCAGACCGGACAGTGCAGGCTCGGCAGAACTATTCGTGATTTCTCTTTACTCTCAGATTCTGTCTCTCTGTCAGAATCCTCTACCAGCACTTGTTCGAACGTTATATAATTGGTGATGAACATTTGAACAGTGTCGTGGAGTATGTCAGGAGAGTGGTCGTATCTGATGTGATCAGCGAGGCTGTGCACAGTGGTGAGCGCTGGCTTCTCCAGGCACTTTTGGCATACGAACTCCACGTCCGTATCGTCACTGTCCAGATCAATGTGAAAGGCATTGAGAGCATTTCTGACACTGGTGTAAAACAACCTGAAATACGAATACATGTGGCAAGTTCTGCAGAACCAAACAAAAATGATCAATGACTATCATACTTACTTGCTCTGTGCTTCCTGTTCCACACTTGAGTTTGATGTGATGGTAATGCTGGTTGAATTTGTTTTCTGAAAGATAAAAATTCTGTATTAATGCATAGTAAAATTCTATAAGATTGGTTAGAAGCAGGTACATAATTGATCTTTATTTAATTATTTAAGTAATATCCAGATGCTGCTGCTGGTCTCACCATATAATGTATAATCGATTTACAAAATTCGTTTAAGTACAGACGCCAGCACATCAAGTTATCCCAATGTGTCAAATTTTCCCAATTGAACATGAACCTTATTCTGTTTGCCATAAAGTTGAAAAACGATCAAAGAAATTTGACACATTGGGGTAACTTGATGTGCTGGCGTCTGTACATCAACCATAAACATGACACAAACATTAATTGACTGCTGTGAATGAGTTCCTAAATTTTATGACCTGCAGGTCGATTCAGTAAAGTCACGACGCGAAAACTTGAGTGAAGTGAACTGTCTATGCCTTGCATTAGTATGGAGTGACAGCTCAATTTGCCCTCACTACGCCTACATTTTCACACGGTAATTTGACCACAATCGCACTGCAAGTTAAATAGCGTTTTAGAATTTTTCATAAAACTGCCTTGAATTTGTTTACTTATTTAATACATAATGTTAAACAAAGAGTTACACGCTAGGCTTAAAACAATCGAGTACATGACCCGGCAAGGGCACACAACACACAAGATAACTTTAAACTAGGTTAGGGACTTCCACAGTTAAACATAACTTTAAAAAAAAAAATATTATGGCTGTCTGCATTCAGGCCTCTGGTAAAGTTTTTGGGAAATGCAAACTTATAGTTATCTTATTTTACTGAATGACTGTTATTAATTCAAAGCTTAAATGAGTTATATACTTTAAAAAAAGAACAAAAATAATAATAATAATAAGAAACTACAGATACCCGTTTGGTGGAGCTGAGCTTGGCACGAAGGGCTGCGTCGGCCTGCATGCAGCACTTCACCAGCTCGTGCCACGCCAGCAGCGTGCTCGCGCACTGGTAACACACCACCAGAGGCAGCTCGTCACCCTCACATACCTGGGATGATACAATAGAATACTCCTTATTATAGACCATAAAAGCTACATAGGCTGTCACAGTGAGCAGCCATGTAGCTAAAAGCAAACTCTTACAGACAACCTTTTGATGAACTCTAGATATACAAATTGGAAGGGACATTGTCACATTTAAAGACTGATAACACGTGTTCTGTATATGATTCTGTACCCATAAAATAACATATGTATGTCAAAAATTACATAAGACAGACCCACAAAATGCCCGCCCTTCGCCACTTCCTAGTGTTTTTGCTGGGAAGAAGAAGTGGCGGAACAAACTCCCCAGCAACATGTCTGTCTGATATGTTAGAATAACAGTTTAAACAGCATTGGTAATTAATAAACATAATCATTTAAATTTAATAATTTGCTACATGATAGCTAGCACACACCAATATACAAGACAGTAGTAATAAGAATAGTTTGTACGTGAAAGAGTAACAAACATCCATCCATCCATCCATCCTCACAAACTTTCGCGTTTATAATTTTAGTAGGATTTTGCAGTAGATAGGTAGTAGCTTGGAGTTTGTATTAATACCTGGTAATGGCAATAGGGTTGCTCCCTATTATGTGGGACATAAACGTAGCTGGCAAAAAGCGGGTGTACCCTTTGCCTAACTGTTTGAATAGGCTTTGAATAGACACAAATTGTGTTAATAATTACCTGTATTGGTAAGTGTTTCTTTATTTTATCAGCCAAGTTATTCTGCAGGCCCTCTCCAGCGAAAACAGGCATCACGAACTCCGTGATAGTGGCGCATGTCCGACACACATGTGAAAAGTCTTCAACATCTAAAATTAATGACACAAATATCATATTAACTATTTTTTATCCTGTTACCACTTACTTCTTTTTATAGTAAAATACCTTATATTTTTTAATATAAGTATTATATTAGAAACTACAACTTGTAGCCATCGTTTCAGGGAGATAACAAAATACAACAATCAATTTTATTGAGAAATAGTTTGGATCGGAGATTCGTCTAAAAGTTGCAGTTTGTTTTCAAATAGCAAGGATCGTATGATACTCTGATTTCTGGAAGTACCCTGAGACGACCCACTGACCAATATTTTAACAGAAAATAATACAAACAATCAACAAACAATCGAAGAATGCGGCACTAAGTTACTTACTTTCTAGGTTAACTTGAGAGCTGGGCGGCGGTGCCAGGGCGCCTAATCTTTGTGCGGGGGCTGAAGGTTGACTTGGAGCAGCATTAAGCAAAAATATTTGTTCGGTTTCATTATTCATTTTTATTTAATAAATCGACGCAAACAGAACCCAAACAATACAAGCTACGTCAGTGCATCTGTCACTCACTGAATGAACTAAAAAGTAAAAACTGAATGAAGTTGAATGTCTTGAATGAATGTATGAATGAATAATTTATTTATTGATTGATTTACGTTTGGTAATCGCTTATCTTTATCTAAGTCGCTTATGAATAAATTTTAGATGAAAATGTCGTTCGTGATGTCCTCATGTCCGGTCTACAAGTATCAAACAGGTATTGAATGTCTTTGACCACTCCCTAGAAAAAAAAACAGAGGGACAGTGTGGCCAATACCTAACTGTTTTTTTTTCTCTTCTCTATTTAATTGGAATTCTGGAAAGAGACAACTTTTGCCGCACGTTCACTTTATCTCTCTCACACTTTCTTACCAGTATTTACTTCACAGCTGGATAAGAAACACTCAGTCCATTCTCTATGTCTACGGGCCTGATGGCTTCAGCTTATTTATTTATTTATTTATTTATTTATTGATTAAGGTAAACCAACAGCTTCTGTATACAGCATTACATAAGAATAATAGTAAAAAGTATCAGACTTATACAGTCACCAATAACAGGTTTGGTTCGATGCATTGCCATTGCATTGTTATTGAACCTTTCGACGGGGCTATTCCACCAGGCTTTTGGGTAGGTAGGTACTTTACCAGCCGACAGTGGGTGGATGAAAAGGTAGTTTCATATCTAGAAAAATGAACAAGAATTTTTTAGGGATTCTTTCACAACTTAACTAACTAACTTATTTATTTCTTCAACTTATCTAATAGTTTCCAACAACCTGCTTAGTGACAATATAATTTACGGGTCCTCACAACTAAATATATTTTAATGGTGCACTGGTACAATACATACAACTAACAGATTGTTAAAATAGCTATGTTCTATATAACTTTGTATAGTCACTAGTCACATTCACATAAATATAAAATAATGCCTCCTTTCCGAGCAGATTTTTAATCTATGCTCTTCCTTTACTCTATCTGTTTCATTCACTCCTTAGAAGAGCGGGAATTTACAAGAAAATTGTTCCAAGTTTTAGTTTTTATTTGAAACAACTTATCCAGATTAGGTAAGTAAGTAGCTCTATAAATTATTATATTAGTGCCGTTAATCATAGTTAATGTATTAAGAATGGAAGAAATCGAAGCACAACCTGTTAAGAAGAATTCAGTCTCTAATGATTCTGGACCTCCCTTTGCTCTCTTTTTTGCTTCAAATTTTTCGTCATTTGTTTCTTTAGATCTTAAATTAGTAAAAAAAAATGAAAAATTTGTTAAAAATACAACAAACCCTACATAACAGTAAGTACCTACCTACCTATCTATCAAAATCGTTATTGCTAGATAAAATCATTATTTTTTTCATTAATTTAACAATATTTAACCATTTTCATCAGATAAAAGTAGTATGAAATTGATAGAATATCGATTGGAAACAAAAATAAAAAACTATAGCCGGTAACAAAAGATCGCAACGGAATTTTTGCAGGCGTGTTAGAATAAGTAAATTAAATCAGGCTTAATATAATCGAAAAGGCAAAGAACAAATTACTTATTCGATTGGTAAGTATAAAAAAAACGAGGCTATTTTATTCATTTCTCATTTATTAACAACCGAAATATTAAATCCATCAATGATGTCCATGATGCGTGAACACTCTGCGTCCAGAGGCTACCATCAGCGGGGCTACCACCATTGCCTTTTGTTTGTAGGTCTGGATCACTTGCTGCAAACGATAAATAATATTTTTTTTGTTAATTATTCATATAGCTTTGCCAATTAAACATGCAGGGTCGCAGGGTCGACCCTAGTAGGTATCTACCTACTCTTAAAATAAATGCAAGTGCACATATATCTACCATAAAATAATTCTTGTTTTCATGATTGGACTAAACCAGTAAATAGGTAAGTACCTACTTTTATTCACAATACTTAACTTTATACACTAGAAATGAAAATAAAATCTAAAAACTAAATCTAAAATATGGCGTCAAAAAACTCATCCGCATCGCTGTCCACTGGAAGTGTACCCAAAAGACTGGCAGCATTGCCACGTCGTATGGCAATGCTTATCCTTTGACCAAGGAAAAAATTATATAAAATTATCCTTGGACTGAACTGAACACATACCTACAGGCAAAGACATTCAATACTTACTAAGTATAGACGGGACATCACGAACAAAATTTTTATCCGATACTTGTGCCCTTCTGGACACAAGTCGATGCTTGCTTTACTATCCTAGATGGCGTTACTGAGACATGGGATCACAGTTTTTTTATGACATTTATTCGCATCTATAGTATAGCATATGTAGTGTATTTCTCTATCTATAGTATCTTTTATACATTTCTTTGCATACAGGTAAACGAATGAGCGTAGAGGTCTAAGATGGGGAGTAACTTTTAAGATAGGTATGTATATTTAATGATTATCAGAATATATTTAACCACCTTACTTACCAGCACAAGTTTGATGAGAAAAACGGCGAAGGTAAGGAAAGATATAGTCATGAGTGCGCTCTCCGAGGAAGGGAACTGCACATGACCGCGCGGTGACGCGTGCGCCGATCGAGATTGACGTCGCGCGCCGGCGCTATCGTCGTCCGGCCATGTTGCATCTATGCGCTCCTCTGGAACGAGTGTCATACATAACGTTAGCAAATGCTATCATTACAACCGGGCAACCTGGATGGCACTTGGGACATAATTATATTGATTATACTAACCAATATTAGCCAGGATAGATTCTTTCAGTTCGTGCAAGTACTGGATTTTGCCACTGAAACTCCTACGCGAGTTCTTAGATATGGTGTTCGCCACCACTCTCATGAATTTGATCACATTCTCCATAGTATTAATTTTATTCTTCTCTGTGTTGGCGCTGGTTGGTGCTTTATATGTTTTGTCTTTATTTCCTTTGAAATGTTCCTTGTCGATTTCTTCTCCTTGTTTTGGTTGATCGTTATTCCCCTTTTGTTTTGTTTTATTGTCATTGCTCATGGGATTTGCCGGTTTTTTGTCGTTTCTAGAGACTTGAACCTCATTCTCATATGATTCTGCTTTTAAATCATTCACGTTTTTCTGAATATCGCCTTTATTATTTTTCGCTGATGTGGGTGTACCTGGTTTCGTTTTATTTTTTTTTACTTCATCGGTATTCATTGCTGTAGTAAAATCGTCGATGTTGTCCGTCACTTTGGAAGATTTACTGTTGGTGATCTTATAGAATCTGTTCTGCTGTGTTTCATAATTGGAGAAATCTTCAGTCTCTGTAATGAACGTTGGTTTCGTCGAGTAAAAATCCATTACAAAAGTATGATTGAGTTTTGATCTTTCTGTATTGAAAGTGGTTACTTCTTCAGTAAATGATATATCATCATCGTCATCTGGGGTAAATGTAGCTATTCGTTCAGTGCCGTGATGATGTTTAACTTGATTTATATAAATTCTTCTATATGCTTCTGTACTCTTTTCGTGTTCAAACTCGTTTGCTTCATTTATATGATGATGCGGGTTATTTTTATGTCGATTGATTAAATATTTATCTCTGTCTCCCTTGTTATTAACTGCAGGAGATTTCACAGGACTATTGCTCAACTGAACACGTTTAATATTACCCACATTAGGAACTCTTTCAATCGTACCTTTTTGTTTGTCATGTGCAGCTGCTTTTGTCGGGCTGTGTTTAGGTATAAGTTCATAATCACTAAAATCAATATGTAGATCGATATCGTCGTCTTCTAGTTTACTTCTTTTTGTAGTTTTAACAATACTTTCAATATGTTGCACTCGTTTTACGTTCGCGATGTTTGGTTGTCTAGCAGGGTTTTTGTTCCAGTTGTGCTCCGTCACACTGCGGTTGTTGTAGATCCAGGGTTGTGTTGTGTCCTCGGCTTCTGGCACTTTTCCTGGTGTGGTGAAGGGGCTGTGCGATCTGGTGGGTTTCCGGTAGTGCTGTTGCGAAATCTCGACCCACTCCGTTGTGGCTTGAGTAATGAGGAGCAGTGTTAGTAAGCGTGTCATTGTCGCGTGTGACTGTTGAGATGTTTGTCTGAATGTGAAGCGTCGTGTGACGTGTGTCGCTTACTCCAGTGTACAGTTATGCCAGGGGTGCTCTACTAAAAAACTTGTATGAAATAATTGTTTATTTAGTATGGCACTCTGTGGAAAATATCAACAATGTAGGTCCACACGTGTAAGCATCAAATAAATGAATCATGTAGAGAACTCAACTCAACTGGTGTCCCGATGTCGTCTGCGCTTTGTAAATTTTGATCTAAATCTTAGATTTTTTCTTCAGTTTTTCATTTATACTTTATTTAATACAGAATAAAAAAATAAATTAAATATTTGTTTATTAATGGCAACTAGGCCTATATAGGTACTAATATTACTTACTTCTAAAGAGGTAAAGTGTGTGAGATTGTAGGTAGTAATCTCTAGATCTACTGAAGCGATTTCGAAAGTTATTTTACCAATAGAAAGCCATATTATTCGTGAGTGGCATAGGCTAAATTTATTTTGAAAACTTCGAGAGCTGAAGCAAATATTTAAGTTCGAAACCAGGCTAAATCGCGGGCAAAGTGCTTGTATTTCTGCTGTAATGAATTACATGTATGCATGCACCTACAGTGCAATCAGATTCCTTATACTAAAAAACAACAGCACCCAATGATATCATAAGAAAAAGTAAAGCATACAAAAATATTATCCATAAATACGCGAAATGTTCGTAATATTCGCGCTAAACACAGCTATTTTCCGCTCTATGCGGCGTGATGTCTGCGAGGCACCCATCTACCGAGCCGTGAAGTTTGTCTACCTCAGAACATTTGAACTTGATCCATGGTGTTGTGTCACCCGTGGCTGATTCTGTGTTACTGGGTGTCGTACTTCCGTCACATTATCTAAAAGGAAAGATGGGATTATTAATCCATTTGTATCTTTCTAGGTTTATCTCTTTTGTTAGTAAATAACGCCATCTAGTCCAAAGTTAAGCAAAGCTTGTGTTATGGGTACTAAACAGCTGATAAACATACTTATATATTTCTAAATACATTCATATTATAGATAACACCCAGAGACAGAACAAATGATCGTGCTCATTACACAAAAAATTGTCCTGGGTGGGAATCGAACCCACGACCTCCGGCATAGCAGTCAGAGCCACTAACTACTAGACCAACGGGCCAGTCAAAGAAAGTTTAACTTTGCCGCTGTCGTTATCTGGAATTGTAATTAATTTATGTCTAAAACAGTCAATCAACCTAAAGCAAGATTGATAATGAATCCTAATTGGTTCCCCGCAAAACAAAAACTGTTAAATCCCACGCGGACGAAGTCACGGGCAACAGCTGTCTACAACAAAATTAGTGTCATTCCAGTGCGTTATATAATACTAAGATGAAAAGCCACTCATTATATTCAAAACGGCATTTATTATTTAAATAATTAATAATAACACAATTTGTAAATTGATCTGTTACAATAATAATCTCTTACGCTATAACATCAACATGTCGGAGTCAGTGGGTTGTGCTCGCCATCATACTAACTGGTAAACTACCTACCTTTTTCTAAATGCGTTTCGTCTATGGAGTTTACAAATTCGTTCAAATTTACATACAATTACATAACATACAATGTTTACATTACAATATTTTATTTGACTGTAGCAGCCAGGAACGATATTCTAAGGGTGGGCTTTTTGGGGGCCTGCCATATCCAATTATGTAGTTCAAAAAGTGATGAGAACTGATTCGCAGCCTAATTTGAATTTTACTTTTATTTTGATTAACATAAAATATTGTAACCTGAAGATCTTAAAGATAAAGATATTTTTATTTGCATATATGGGTACATGATTGGTGGTACAGATAAATTAAAGTCTTATTATAATGTTTATTTGTAAGATGCCATCAGGACGCAGAACGGTATAATTTAAGCAGAAAGTTTAATTAATTATATTAACGGGCACAACTCACCTTTCCCCTCCTAGTATTAAACAAGCACTCACTTAGTGTATTCTCTTAACACATCATGATTATTATGGTTTAGTTCGAGTACACAGTGGTCCCGAGTGGGCCATGATGCAATTTTTAATTTACTTATCATAATATCACGGCTGACATTATATAAACCGTGTGAACCTAGTAGTTGTACACTCACATTTCGCCAGTTGACCAATTTTGTTCAATACCAAGACCCATGTAATAGCCGCCTATTGCCATCAATCAGGTACAAATCCAGACTCCGGGCTGCTACTGAGAAATCTTTGTCCGACCTGGGGATCGAACCCGGGATCTCATGCTCAGCAGTAGCGCTTACGACCACTAAACCAGGCAGTTTTATTTACTTCTGACCAATCCAGGTCAATAACTCATGAAAAACCAGAGTTACGTATTTTAAATTTAGTGTCGGTCGCCTAAGGGTCAATTCACACCGAAACACGACGCGACGCGACGCTTCGCCGCACACTTTAAAAGAGCGACTTAAAATATAACTTTATTTTCTACACGAAAAGATCTCACAATGAAATGTGTATCTTTTCGTGTAGAAAATAAAGTTATATTTTTTGAGCCTAAGGTTCAAATTTAAATTAAGCTGGAGTGAGTAGTCGGTCATTGTAATACTGGTCCAAATAGCAGCACCAAAGACCATTGTGTACTAGAATTCTTGTACCGTACGCACATCAATCATTATTCAGTTTGACACTTGTTAGGTACTAAAGTTACATATGCCACCGACGCGACCGAATATGTTAGGTGAATTTATACTTTTTACGAAAATATTTAGCATTAGATACTTACATATTACTATAGAAAAGTATTTCCTGCCATTTGAGAAAATTATAGATTTATTAAAAATATTTAGGCCAAGTTACTATCACTTTCAACTTTTCACCTTTTTCGATGGAATGGAGCATACCTACTTACCAAAATTAGGTCTATGTTATTATACTGACGTACAATGAATAACTTTGCATTGAAATGGCAATAGTATTAAGAAATCAGATGCTATTTTTTAATTTGGCACAATATTGACAGGCTTTCTAATGTCTCTTGTTGCGTTTCTCAGAGTTCATTCTAACACATTTGGTCGCTACACAAATTTAGATGATATATCAATATGTTACAACTTTACACTATACGATTACAAACTTGGTTTTGGTCCAAAATTTACCATTTTATAACATAACATACAGTTGAGTCAAGAATATTAAATAAAATATTTATGTCAGTATTCATTTGGTGTGTTGGTTATTGCAGTAAATGTATATTGTTGTATTTTTATAGTTACATTTTATTTCCATTTAGAATAGTTTTAATAATTTTTTATATAGAGTAGGATTTTTGAATATTAAGTATTAGGCATCTGCTGCATAAACGACCAATCATGTTTTCAACATTTCAAAATAGCGGACATACAAATGAATAAAAGACACAAAAATAATAATAATAATACAATACATAGCGGTCGTCATTGTATTGACAATGAAACACTTGAGTAAAACAACCAGCACCTACAGTAACAGGCCAGAATTGACGGTTGAAATGTATAGTTTAAGTATACAAACTTGCCTATAAAAAGGCATTTTTATACACAAGTTTGTATTTATTAAAAGTATTAATATAGATGAACGACAAAGATTAGCACATGAAACATTAAACAGACAACATACATATACACCTAGATATATAATGTATAATTAATTATGACTCATATTTTATAAGCTAGCTGCGAGTAACGTAACGCCGGCCGTAAAGAGATCACAGAAAATGGAAGCTTGTATTGCAAAATGTAAAGTGTATAAAAATAAAAATAAATGTATAAAATCACAGCTTCATTTAAATGTGCAACCGGGAACGAATCATGAGGACTGTTAGGCGATTTATATATTTGTAAATGTTTTCGAGGATATAAAAATATATTAGCAACGTATAATTAGCTGCAAAGAGAATTGCCTTAGAAATCGGTTTAAGAAATGTACTTGAATTATGTTGTTGAATCATCGATAATTTTTGTGACTGCAGTAAGCCCATCACTAGGACATTATGTAATAAACACGATCCACGAGCAAATATGTAGTATTGAAAACTATGATATTATGAAGGTGATTTGAAATAATAATATCACCTAAAGCCACTCAGATCGACCCAGTTTCGCTTCTCTCTTGGAATGACGGCTCGAGATAAGAACAGTACAATAATTGTTACATATAACACACACACGCATACACACACATCACGACGTATACTCTTAACTTAGGTCCCTTCTTGTCACGTATCCCTAACATTACCTGCCGATGCTCTGTCGCACCTGCCGCAGTACCTCGCACCGCAGCGGCAAGACACATGTCATGGAAACTGTAAGATCTCGCGTAACTTGACAAAACTGTGAAACATATGTCTTGCCACGTTTAGTCTTCAGGACATATAATTAATTCTCCCTTTAATCCAACTCTATATTACAACATATCGTACCTTTTAATAGTCTTAAAATAGAGATGTAACGTTACATTTATCAATATCGTGTCGATAAAATAATATTCGGATTTAGTTCCCAAAAACATTTATGAAATGGAGCGACATAAGCATAATGACTTTATTCTATATTTAAATGTACTTTGCCTTCTTATTGATATAATTTAATTTGTAAATTAAGTAACAAAATGCTTTATTATTAAAACATTTGATGTAAAATGCCTTGCATACATAATTATATATCATACAAAATGTTAATGTGCGTAGTAAAAATGTTAAATGTTGGCACTAGTTGTAGTTTTTGTCACTCGGGATTTATTGATTTTTCAATCTGTTATTTTTAATCGTGTACTAATTATTATCATATACTCACACGTGCATACAGTTCGCAATACCACCATAATATCGACAAAATGAAAGTCAAGATGCCCTTTTTTGACCGTTTCATATCGACAGTATTGAAACTAATTTAAAGTACATAGAGTATAACATTTAGGCCGCCATGTTGTAGGCTCATACACACTAGATGGGATTTATAAGACCGTGTTAAACTAACATTCATGATTTAGGCTAACACTATTGTGATGTATAGTGAATATTATTGTACGAAACGTACAGACGCCAGCACATCAAGTTACCCCAATGTGTCAAATTTCTTTGATCGTTTTTCAACTTTATGTTAAACAGAATAAGGCTCATATTCAATTGGGAAAATTTGACACATTGGGGTAACTTGATGTGCTGGCGTCTGTACACAGAATATTTGTATCATTAAAAAATAATAAAATATTATAAAAAAAAACCTTGGTTTTATGTTTTAAATTGTTCATGTTCTGAATAATACAGTTAGAGTTTAAAAGTTAGCATTCAGATAGCGAATATTTAGTCATTCTACAAAATTATTAGTCTAATAGTATTTTAGTTTATAACTTAGAAGATAGAGTTTAAGTTCTTATAGACTAGGAGTTCGCTTAAGATTAGGAAGTAAGTCAGAAACAGTTGAATTTATTATAGTTAGCTGTGAGTTCAGCCTGAGTTACATCTAGAGATAACTATACGTAGGTACTTAATACAAGAAGAATATCAAGTTGTTAGGAATTTGATTAGACTGCTCGGAAGTATAGTATTTATTTAAAATACAGGCTGCTGTAGTATGTACTTATGGATTTGTGACTTACGTAATATAAAATAATTAACATTCTTACCAAGAAAAACTAATCGATTTACCGCAGTAAGTAAAGTTCTCTAGCATATCTATTTGTGACATAAAAATATTGGGCAAAAGCCCTCTTCCCGTAACACTTAAAAATAATTAACTTAAAATAATATTTTGTTCACAACATATAAACGCAAATTAATGTTAATATTTTAACTACGTTACGTAAGAAAACCCTCCGCACTAATAAATTAAGAAAATAGCTAAAACAAATAAAAAATGGTTAAAAACATTTTACTATTTAGGAATGCAGTTAATAGACAACCTTTGTGGGTACACTAAAATGGTTTCACCATGGTATTAATTTCTTTGTCAGTTTGCATGGTAATTAAATTCGCCGACTTCTTGGTAGGTACTTTACTCACATTGTTCATAACGTCAACTTGTTATAATGATGATAAAGGTTTATGCAAAACACTTAAGCAAGACCTGTTTAAAAATATAAATATTTAAGTAATCATTCACACTTACGCAACAAAACAAGCTGCATTTAGCTGCATTCGGTAACAATGGATGCCGACCCGAACAGGGTTAGGTAAAGGCAGGCAGATAATTAGATAACGGTTGAAAGCCAATAATTTTGAACACGAAGATTTCTTTTTACGTAGTGCTTTTTAATTTAAAAAGGTTGGAAGTAAAAAGTTTTAGTTCAGTGAATACCTATACATCGATATCCCAAGCGTCGCTTTTAATTATTCTAAAATTGGTACAAAAACATGATAGATATTGATTGTGAATAATTAGTCTCTTTCTTAATATGGCATGCACCAGTGACTAGTGCGCTTCACCATCACTGATTGCATCACTGCTTACCATCAGGTGGGATTGCAGTCCAGCACTGGTTTATAATATTAAAAAAAGCAACACTAACACCGATTATTCTTTTACCGACGTCTGAAGTGAATAGGAAAGCAAGTGTGTTTATAAATGATACATAATAAATTGCAGTGTCTGTTGTGTAGACCCAATGTAAATCTTGTTTGATTGTTCAACAATACAATAAACAAACAGTACCTACCTCACATCATGATCATTGTATGACATGACCTACATGACCTAGGATTATCATTTGTTATCGGAGAAGCGTCTTCGTGCTAAAACACTGCCAATATTTGAAATAAAAGATGTTGCAGTCGTTAACGATGTAAGGTAAAGATCACCAAAAAGCACGGGGAATTAAAGTACAATTCAAACTAATAAACAAATAATTTCTACGATACTACATTATGTGACAGAACTAAGTTAGTCGAAATATCGTTAATCTCTTCGTGTATCTACGCGTCTCGAATCGAATATTTTTAAAAATACATCTTAACTCTAAAATGCTACATTTCACCTATTTTCAGGTCTATTTGAGTGTCGTTTCAGGAAAAGCTTCTTTATAAAAACATATTTGTTTACTCTTAAAAGTAAACTTCGCTATGTTTGATAAAAAAATACATCTTTGTGAACTATTACTTATAGCCTCATTTATTCGATTCTTATTTTCTTCAACGGGCAAGACTTTTTTAATTCAGAAATGTCTTAAGATCCCCGTCACTGACACATTGGTAAGACTAGCCAGAACGAGTATGAGAATATCGTGTTCATTTTTAAATCGGTTTAGTTCTATCATGATTTAATTGTAATTTAGTCTGATGATATCACCAAGCGGCGTGTCGAGGAGTTGTGATGAGGTGGCGTCACGTCGTGAGGGCGTGAAGGTCTATCTGACGCGGATGAGTAGCTTCTTCCAACGCAGGCGAGCGCAGTGCGCACGCAGCCGGCCCGCACGAGTTGCCTCCACGGGAGGCTTGGGTGACGATCTAAACCAGAGGACAATAGTTCAGACAAAGAAGAAGCTAGAAGTCAGATAACTGGGCTTGACAAGGGGTATCTCGCAACACTGTGTGGTGGAGATCGGATACACATACACACTAACAGTCATATATACACTAACAGTCAGCGCTGCTGCCAGCGCGCGTCGTCGCTGGGGTGCGTGAGGTAGCGCGCGCCCACGCGGGCCTCCAGCGCGCGCAGGTCGGCCCACGCCGTGCGGGTCTGCAGCCACGCGTGCGCCACCGACTTGTTATACTTACAGTCAGCGCTGCTGCCAGCGCGCGTCGTCGCTGGGGTGCGTGAGGTAGCGCGCGCCCACGCGGGCCTCCAGCGCGCGCAGGTCGGCCCACGCCGTGCGGGTCTGCAGCCACGCGTGCGCCACCGACTTGTTATACTTACAGTCAGCGCTGCTGCCAGCGCGCGTCGTCGCTGGGGTGCGTGAGGTAGCGCGCGCCCACGCGGGCCTCCAGCGCGCGCAGGTCGGCCCACGCCGTGCGGGTCTGCAGCCACGCGTGCGCCACCGACTTGTTATACTTACAGTCAGCGCTGCTGCCAGCGCGCGTCGTCGCTGGGGTGCGTGAGGTAGCGCGCGCCCACGCGGGCCTCCAGCGCGCGCAGGTCGGCCCACGCCGTGCGGGTCTGCAGCCACGCGTGCGCCACCGACTTGTCCACTGATAAGCGCTTGCGCTGCTTTACTTGTAGCAAATTGTTGATTAGGTCAATCGCTGCACATACAAACGAGAAAAATTAAATAACGGTCGGGAAACACAAATCACTGCTTTTCTGTGAATATAACTTCAATTTGACGATATACAGTATGGATACCACTCATATACAATAAATAAAACCACATAAGCACTTGTTACCACCTTTTCTGACGATTTTGAAAAAATGAACGAAATCGGTCCAGTAGTTTGATCAAAAAATGGATTTCTAACTTTAATCAAATTTGAACATTTGTATAATCGAACTACTAGGTCAATGATTCAATGAACTCCTAAAGCGACGTTGCCCTTCCGTGCAAAATATCTGCCTAAACTTATACTAAACATCACATGACCCGCGGCGCGGCGTTCTTCATTGGCTGATTCGGCGAACTATCATAGGCGACTAGGGAGGTACACCTGTGTCGACTAATGATCGATAAACAAAGAAATCTGTTTAACTTTAAATAGTGAGAGCATGGTGTTTTTAGAATTATCGTGCTGTTATTATAAATCTATTATTACTATACTGTACCTTTGAAAAGCTACAAGCATTTTTTGTTTGAATATGTTCTTATTAAATATTATAGATTTAGAGATAAAATGAATAAAGTAGAAGTCAATAATAACGGTTTTTAAAAAAAAACCTTTATTGTACCTATCTAGTTACTCGTCTGAAAAGTTTATTTTCTTCCTCTGGCGATAGAATAAAATAAAAATAAAGTTTTAATTTATCCAATTAATAATTTGTTGATATTTTTTAATATTAAAACAATCCAATTTAAAAAAGTCTTGTATTTTATTGTTGTTGTTGTTTTGTTGTTTTTGTTGTTTAGGTGGATTAAGCTCACCTCGCTTGTTCAACCTGTACATTAACCGGCTGATTGTTGAGCTCAGCAGCACCAAGGTCGGATGTCACATAGACGGAGTGTGTACCAATAATCTTAGTTACGCGGACGACATGGTGTTGCTGAGTCCATCAATCAGTGCTATGAGGACGTTAGTGTCGATTTGTGAAACGTTTGCTGTGACTCATGGGCTCATATATAATGAAAAAAGAGTGAACTTATGCTCTTCAAAGCCCGTGGCTTTTCCTATCCAACATTTCCCAATGTGTCTCTGTGTGGCACTCCTCTAAATAGGGTGACTAAATTTAAATATTTGGGTCACTGGGTCACAGATGATCTGTGTGATAATGTAGACATAGATAGGGAACGCAGGTCACTGGCTGTTCGTTGTAACATGCTGGCCCGCAGGTTTGCACGGTGTACTAATTCGGTAAAAAGCACGCTTTTTAAGGCATTTTGCCAGTCTTTTTACACCTGCAGCCTGTGGGTCACTTACTCGCAGCGGGCATACAGCGACCTGCGTGTCCAATATAATAATGCACTCAGGGTACTGTTGGGGCTGCCGTGGCGTTGCAGTGCGTTGGGAATGTTTGCTGAGGCACGGGTGGATGGTTTTGCCGCCATCGTCAGAAAACGTTGCGCTTCCCTACTCGCTCGCGTTCGTGGCAGTACCAACAGTATACTGGGTGTGTTTACAGATCGGTGGGAGTCCCCCCCTCTGCAAAGGTGGGTGCGGCTTCATGCCGTTTAAATAAGTGTAAAAAAGTATCGATAAACAAAGAAATCCCTATTTGAGTGTCGCTAGCGCTACTTTCTTTAAAGTTTCTTTGTCAGTTTGCCGCCATCTTTCGGAAATCGCGCGCGTTTGTATGCGATATTTTTTTGTTTTAGTTACGGTGAAATGGAAACATATTAAGTTACCTATTAGCAACTTTACTTTAGTGTGTGTGCGTAAATTGTGTTTTTAAATTCATTATTATTTACTTTTGTTGAGTGATAATAATAACCTTCGTGTATGACGTGTGTGGTTTTATCTAATTTATCAATTTATCGGGAGCCGGGAGCATTCCCGAGAGTTGTTGCGTAACTTTCTTGAACCTCTGGGAGCTGTCCAAAGGATTAAATAAAATCAGTGCAAATTATAGAAAAACATAGTGCCTAACACTCGTTCCGCGTCATACCTATTCCATCTTCTTTTAAACAACCACTCTTGAAACTAACGTGCAACATTTAATTTATTTAGCTCAGTTTAGTTATCGCGGAATAAAAATATGGTGATAAAAAGAAACTTACTAAGTGAACTATCATTTCATCGCACATTGTCAAACGAATCAAAAGACACAGTGCTTGTGCTTAGCTACCTACATGTTGAACCCGCTTCGCGTCGTTGCCGTTCTTCCCGGGTCAAGGTACGTTTTCTAAACAGAGTGTAGACTTTTACTGATGTTATTTTGATATTTTTTTTGTTCGAAAATTTCACTTTTTTATTTTACGGTTTTTTATGAAATTTTTAATTTTGCCGTACTTGTATGGACTACCATGACTCGTGGTTTTAATGATTGTATAAGAGTAAAATCCATACTGTATAATCACACTTCCACCAGACAACCGAAGTCTGAGGTCATGAAATATTAACCTGAGAAGGATAGTCAGAGTATTTTTATCTGTATGAAGAGCATGCCACTGTATGTAAAAGTGCTCACTGTAGGACATAGACAAGAATGTCAGCACTTACCCTCTGCAGAGATCTCCCTCCAGGGCGTGGGTGGGTACATGAAAGCGGCGTTCTGTATCTGCTCGTTGATATCTTCATCCTCATTGAAGGGAAAGGTCCCGGAGAGCGACACGTAGATGATGACGCCCACTGACCACATGTCTAAGGAACGGTTGTAGCCCTTGTTGCGGAGCACCTCTGGGGCTGGGGGCAAGGAAGGATTTGCAAGATTATAATTGTGTAAAAATGTTGTTCCAAAGCTTTTTGTGCCAATTTTGACTTACCAAGATACGCAGGCGTGCCGACGACGGACCTCCTAAACGATTTCTCTCCTATAATCCTCGCAAAGCCAAAATCGCATAGTTTGACCTGTGGAAACTCCTCGTCCGTGGACAGCAACACGTTCTCGGGCTTCAGGTCGCAGTGCACGATGTTCTTCTCATGAAGGTGCTTCAGGGCTACCAAGATCTATGAGGAGTACGGCTTTTTTACAAGAAGTTGTGTGGAATTTTCATATTTGGGTAAAAGGGCAATGGTCAGTGACAGTTCCAGAACTGTCGTTTGGGAGGGGCTTGACCCCATTGAGGATTAGTTTTTAGATAAGTAAACATAAAATAAGTATACAAAATTTTATTTTGCTATATATAGGGTGACTGGTAATTAGTGACCGATACTTAAACACGTGATTGTACTCATGAATACGAATAACTTTCCCAAAGAAACTTTTTTTTAACTCATTAACTTTCAATGAATTCTATTACGTCAGTACTGCACAACGAGAGCGGTGAGGGTGGCGGGGGAGCGTGTGACACTATTACTACTGGTAGATTTTGTCCTTCCCGAGGTCAGACTGTAAGCTTGCGTTGTTGTTATTTTATTGTTAAAGCTTATTGTGTATAAAAAAAATAAGTTTCTTTGGAAAAGTTTATTGAAATCATAAATAAAATCACGTGTTTAAGTATCGGTCACTAATTACCAGTCACCCTATATACCTACTAGCAAAAAAATAATGATTGAATATGTAATATCAAATTCACTTTAAGATTTTTCACGGAAGTACTCAAGAAAGAAGAGAGAGATGGGTGGGTTGAACATAGCATTATATACCTGTGCCACCAAAAACTTGGTAATCCTTTCAGTCAGCCTTCCATTCTCATGAGACAGGATCATCTCCAACATGTCTCCCTTTAGCTTTTCCATCACGACGAAGATTCTCTCGGGCGTCTCGAACATCCTCTCTAGGTTCACCACACCCGGGTGGGACAGGTTCTGGAGGATGGCCACCTCGTTCTTCAGCTGGGCTTCTTGTTTGGTCGGGAAACGGAGCTTGTCTATGACCTGTGAGAAGAATTGCATATTAGAAGGTGATGTATTTGAGTTTGAGCGAATACCTTTGAATGGGAATTAGTGCTTTCCATTTAAACACTATAAGGTGCAGCGCAGACGACAGACTATCCGTGACGCACTTTTTAGTCTGTGAAAATAGAACCTATGCAATTATATGCAGTAACACACACGACGCGCAAAAAGTCCGGCGCACAAAAAATCCGTGCAATTCGGGCAGACCGCACCGCGCCGCGCCGCGCCGCTCGGCATAAAAAGTGTGTGAAAAAAATTGAACGTTTGCTTCAACGCGCGCTAACGCAGACGGCGCACACTTTAGTCGGCAATCTGATTTGCTATAAGGGGTGGACGTAACGCACGCGATATTATCATGGCGCCAGAGGTCGATGTAACGATGTTAATTCAAGACCGACCAGCAATTTACGATACTTCTAAGGCAGAATATCATGATAGACATTTAAAAAGAAAAATGTGGGAAGAAGTGTGCTGTAATGTTTATTTTTAAAGTATAGGATGTACCCAAAATTCTCTATTTCTTCTTCTTTTTCTGTACTACATGTACAGACCCCAGCACGTCAAGTTACACCAATGTGTCAAATTTTCCCAATCGAATATGAACCTTATTCCGAATGACATAAAATTGAAAAAAGATCAAAGAAATTTGACACATTGGGATAACTTGATGTGCTGGCGTCTGTACAAAATAATATTTCGCGATCTCTGCACGATTTCCATAGCGTCTACGTCCCTACAGCTCTGCCGACAGAATTGTAGCGACATCTATCTCGCCACATACGAACTATCCTACATCGCGGTATCAAAGTTATCCGCGCAATTTGAACGTATACAAGTTCCCGACTACAACCGTTGGGCAGTAGTTAACCCACCAGACACAACACCCGTCTGGTCGGAGGATCCTCCCTTTTCAATGGTGAGGAAAAGGTGAGGAACTTTACACCCTGTTCCTCATACCTCCAAAGAATGATCGAAGATGTGCGTCGTGTGCGTTGAGTCTGTGAAAAATCCGCGACCGACTTTTTGCGTGCCATGCATACTTTTTGTGTGCCGCAGACTCGATCGCACAAAAAATGTGCCGTCTGCGCTGCACCTAACAATAAACTTTATATTCCAGTATAATAATTTGTTTATCACCAAGTAAAAGTACAAAAAAAAATTCATCATAAAAATTGTAAGTTTGTACAATGCTTAAGTCACTGCCACCCAAGCTAAGATTGAACTTGTGTTCTGGGTGACAGGGCTCTCTTAATTGACATTTAAACGCTAGGAAGACGCGGCCGGGTGGTATAACTATGATTTTGTATCTGTGACCTTTGGACTTGGAATCCCATCATGTATCAATCCCAGCACCTCATCAAATAGATCTAAGATCTTCATTGGTGGGAACGGGTCTCCTGAACCGAGTCCTGTACCTTATTAGAAGGGTATGTAAGACCATACCTTGATAGCCACGGGTCTCTTGGACCGCCGGTGCAGGCCTCCGTACACGATGCCGAACTGCCCGGAGCCCAACACCTCGTCGGGATAGATCTGGTACAGCTGCGCCATGTCTGTGACTCTCTCTTCTGTGCTGCCTTCACCTTCCGCTTCAGCTACCGCGCAGCCGCGGGCTTCCGCTAAAGACAGAATGGCCAGATGAAGTACGTCGTAAGTATTATTGTCCGTTCCTGTGACCTCCAGCACAATAGACGGAGCACCGGGGTGGTTTTTAGTCAGGTAGTGTCTGACAGAACTCTCCTCTCTATCTGGGCCGGTGGACATCCATGAAGATTAGGTATCCATCTCAAATAAAAAGGGAATTCTTGTAGGGGATGTTTTATGATAGACCGAATCGGGTTTAAGTAGATGTCACACGGAGAGTCGTCTACAATGGCCTTTACAATGTTTTTTTTTTATGTATTTTTGTTATGCCTGCGTATATTGCGTCAATTTCGACTTTTGCTCCTGTTGGTGGCTTATATTTTGCTTTATTGGTCAGCATCACTATGGTGATTAGCTATATGGATGGCAAGAAGGCGCGGCTCACCCGAGTGATGCGTGACGGGCATGAGCGCCTGTCGCACGGCGGTCTCCCAGGAGCGCGCGAGGTAGGCGCCGAGCCCGGAGTCGGGCGGCGGCGGCGCCCCGCCGGCCCACGCCTCCTCCTATATGGATGGTAAGTAGGCGCGGCTCACCCGAGTGATGCGTGACGGGCATGAGCGCCTGTCGCACGGCGGTCTCCCAGGAGCGCGCGAGGTAGGCGCCGAGCCCGGAGTCGGGCGGCGGCGGCGCCCCGCCGGCCCACGCCTCCTCCTATATGGATGGTAAGTAGGCGCGGCTCACCCGAGTGATGCGTGACGGGCATGAGCGCCTGTCGCACGGCGGTCTCCCAGGAGCGCGCGAGGTAGGCGCCGAGCCCGGAGTCGGGCGGCGGCGGCGCCCCGCCGGCCCACGCCTCCTCCTATATGGATGGTAAGTAGGCGCGGCTCACCCGAGTGATGCGTGACGGGCATGAGCGCCTGTCGCACGGCGGTCTCCCAGGAGCGCGCGAGGTAGGCGCCGAGCCCGGAGTCGGGCGGCGGCGGCGCCCCGCCGGCCCACGCCTCCTCCTATATGGATGGTAAGTAGGCGCGGCTCACCCGAGTGATGCGTGACGGGCATGAGCGCCTGTCGCACGGCGGTCTCCCAGGAGCGCGCGAGGTAGGCGCCGAGCCCGGAGTCGGGCGGCGGCGGCGCCCCGCCGGCCCACGCCTCCTCCTATATGGATGGTAAGTAGGCGCGGCTCACCCGAGTGATGCGTGACGGGCATGAGCGCCTGTCGCACGGCGGTCTCCCAGGAGCGCGCGAGGTAGGCGCCGAGCCCGGAGTCGGGCGGCGGCGGCGCCCCGCCGGCCCACGCCTCCTCCTATATGGATGGTAAGTAGGCGCGGCTCACCCGAGTGATGCGTGACGGGCATGAGCGCCTGTCGCACGGCGGTCTCCCAGGAGCGCGCGAGGTAGGCGCCGAGCCCGGAGTCGGGCGGCGGCGGCGCCCCGGCAGCCCACGCCTCCTCCTATATGGATGGTAAGTAGGCGCGGCTCACCCGAGTGATGCGTGACGGGCATGAGCGCCTGTCGCACGGCGGTCTCCCAGGAGCGCGCGAGGTAGGCGCCGAGCCCGGAGTCGGGCGGCGGCGGCGCCCCGCCGGCCCACGCCTCCTCCTATATGGATGGTAAGTAGGCGCGGCTCACCCGAGTGATGCGTGACGGGCATGAGCGCCTGTCGCACGGCGGTCTCCCAGGAGCGCGCGAGGTAGGCGCCGAGCCCGGAGCCGGGCGGCGGCGGCGCCCCGCCGGCCCACGCCTCCTCCTATATGGATGGTAAGTAGGCGCGGCTCACCCGAGTGATGCGTGACGGGCATGAGCGCCTGTCGCACGGCGGTCTCCCAGGAGCGCGCGAGGTAGGCGCCGAGCCCGGAGTCGGGCGGCGGCGGCGCCCCGCCGGCCCACGCCTCCTCCACGCCCACCAGGTAATCCACATTGGCCGTGCGCACCTCGAAGCAGTGCATCACGTCTGCAAGACCACGACGCAATGGAAACAAAACTTGCAAGGTATTATTTAAGAAAGATATTTTTTTGTTCAACATGGGAAGTCACAATGTTTGAAAAACTAAAGGATCATGACCAACGATGTATGGACATCCGTCTCAAGTTGAAACACAATAAATCTTTATTTATTATAGACTACGCTTTATATACTATTAAATATATAGATATTACTAATTATTTAGCTATTTAAGAGTTTGATATCATTTTTGTGATGTTTTGGTCTAAAGGTTCATAGGTACGTCACTCGTACAAATGAAGAGAACGAATCGTCAATCATGACTTTCTATAGAAATCTAGTTGGTAACCTAGCAATCGTTAATTAACTGTTTATCTTAAAATCGTAATTCCGGATACGAAAACGAAATTCCGGAAGTGAAAATCTTGTAAAAATAAGCTATTTTTTTTTATGTTCATTTCATTTCGTTTCAAACATCTTTGCTAAGCTGCTTTTGGTCATGATCCTTTATTAATTGAAACAAAAAATAACGCACACAACATAAAATAAACCAAAAAACGAACAATAATGAACAACACACAGTTAAGTAAAGCTTTTCTATTTAAACGGTAGAAACAAAGAGTTACAGCGGCTTGTGAGTCTTGTGACGCCTGACTTGTACCTAATGTAGAAATAATAAATACTACAAGTACAGACGCCAGCACATCAAGTTACCCCAATGTGTCAAATTTTCCCAATTGAATATGAACCTTATACTGTTTGGCATAAAGTTGAAAAACGATCAAAGAAATTTGACACATTGGGGTAACTTGACGTGCTGGCGTCTGTACAACTAAATTGTGAAGACTAAAAAAGGTGATAGAGACTTTCTAGACTGCGACTCGACAATACTTTAGCCCGTGCGTGTTAAAACACTTAGTATGTATATAAATACAATGTATATCTAAATCAGTTTGTTAAATAAAAGAAAGCAGATTTTCTGTTCAAACAATGAATATTTCACAGCGCAACTTCATTGGAAGTCAATGTCGTCGCATGAAAAATCAATCTAATCAATATGAGTCGGTGAAGTATTTTTTTAGATAAACGGTAACAGACGTATATACAAACGCACACACACAACCTCTTACCCCAAAGGCATACCTATACCTCCGCCTTGTCGACGGAAACAACAGCTTTCAATGATTTGACCCTTTTGAAATTGTGCTTTACAATTTTTGCAAGGAATCGCCTTGTCGCGGCGCACATCTGGCGGCATAAGTAATACTGAATGAATGATCTCCTTAGTGTCTCTTCTCACGGCAGTTCTATAATCCGGGTGGGTATAAGATGGAATCGACCTATGGGCTACATTGTATATACTTATGATGCCAAAGAACCTAGCAACGTGGAGAAACTGAAAAGGTAAATGTATCTGTTTATAGGTAGGTACTATAACTTTGCTTACTTATATCTGTTTTTACTGTCTCGGTCCAGGTTCTGCCATATCTATATACCGTATCTTATGGTACGAAAGGTGATGACCAAAATTTCTAACTTAGTGTTTTACGCCTAAAACCGTAAACAAACAACAGCTACGATTATTCTGATTTTTTAAAAAAAAAACACAAATTTCTGCACAGACTGATCTGCCCGCATTTTGAAATTTAAAAAACAATTGCCAGCTTGTTCATAGCAATATAACTGATTTGTCAGAATGTAGTTAATTAATAAAAGGGACTGAAAACACACTTTTCAGACGCCAGTAGCGTTACATGGACCACTTAAGAAATTAAAAAATAAGGCAAGAAATAAACTTATAGCATTGATACGTAGAAAATCGACAATATGTCCATAAACAGAGACTGTGAGTTATTTATAGACAAGGTGGCAATTGGGTGGATTTTGAGGCAATAATAGTTTAATGTTCGATAATCTCATCAACTACTCACGACATACTAATGTGCCAATTTACACATAAAGCAAAATAAACTTTAATTCTGCGCCATCCAGAGAAAAATGGGCGTGTGTTTCACCTTAAGCGAAAAAAAGGGATCCGGGTGAATAGTGCCTTATTGAATATACAAAGCGGAAAAGATCAATTTCAAATAGATTATTTTACGCTAAGGTAAATTTCTTTATTTTAAAAAATTAATCTCCTCCGAAATCAGACGATTCACCCGGTATTGCTGACCGGGTCCTGTCGGTTTTAGATTCATCTAGTGTAACGATCTTATTCGGCGCTTTAGTCTTGGTCGTTATCTCTCGTACCATTGGTAATCGGTGAAATATTACTAAACTTACAGAGCTATTAAAAATGTAAACAAGTATGTATGAAAAAATGGATAAAGATTTGTGTTAATTGTAAAATCGACTTAATTTTTTACTGCCATAAAGTTGGTATTTATTTAATCCAACATGTGCCGGAACGTAGATCTACGCGAGACACAATTGCTTTTTAATTGTTTATATGATTACAACATACGAGTGGTTAAAGGGTCTTTTTATAACATCAATTGAAAATATAGAATAGTTGTATAACATTATAGTATCTTATCTACTAAAAAAAGGTTACCTGTCCCTGCATGCGGCTGCCTCGCAGTGTCGATGGCGAGGATCTCGTTGAGTGGTATCTCCTTATAGTACTTGCTGCCTTGCTCCGAAGTGAACAGCGTGATAGACTTGCTGTCCAAACGCCAATAGTGACGTTTTAACTAAAACATGGTTAAGCAACATTAATTTTATTTCTTAGGTGATGGGAATATGCGAGACATTTTTTAGAGTTTTTATTATTTGATGGCGAAAAGCTTATGGTACTTGATGGTATATAAGCCAGTGTTATCAATATGAGGTCATTACATGGACTAAGTTAGTGACTAGCTTGTGCCTGTAATTTATACACACATCAAAAGTGTCTAGGGATCAAGCATTTTTATGCGGATTTCTTGAGATTGAGATGTGGCTTTGTAATAAATTTATGATTTTATAAATTTATATGGATCCTTTTTGGTGCATTTCATAATTTGAATCAGGAACTGTGAATCAAATTCGAGTAAAAGATGAAAATCAGCTGTCAATATTTTCCCTATAAAAACATACAACGCATTGAAGACATTATTAGTGCTACTGTTTCCCTACTACTGATTAAAACCAACGTTATTATGGAGCGGCGACGTCATTTAAGCAGGGAAGAAATGCTCAGAGCCGTGGGAATGATAGAAGCTGGTTCCCGGCAACGTACTGTGGCTTTAGCTCTGAATACAAGTCAGAGTGTTATCAGTCGACTTTGGACACGTTACCGAAGCACTGGTACCGGGGCTGAGCGCCATGGAGGACGGTATCGCTGCACCACACGGAGACAAGACCGATACATTCAAATCTTAACTCGAAGAGCTCCAACAATAACCGCCATGTTAGCCGTGAGGCTTCATCACTCTTCAGGGAACTTAATTAGCGACCAAACAGTCAGAAACCGCTTGCATGAAGTGAACCTTCATTCCCGAAGACCGCTACGGGTACCACCTATAGCAATACACAATCGTAGGATTCGATATCAATGGGCTCTTGAACACAGAAATTGGGCAGAAGAACAATGGCGTTTCGTGTGCTTTTCTGATGAGTCTCGTTTTGGTATGAGACCGGATACAAGACGTATACGACACTGGAGAACCCCTGGACGCCAACAGCGATTAAAATCCTGCCAGGAAGTCCATCCTTATAGTGGTGGAACTATCATGGTATGGGCGGGTATTTGGATCGGCGGAAGAACTGAGTTGATTTGGATCAGAGGCAACCTCAACGCTCAAATTTATGCTGAGACGATTGTATCAGACGTCATCGTTCCTCTACAAGTGCAAATCGGTCCCTTATTTCAGTTAATGCATGATAATGCACGACCGCACACCGCAAGAGTTGTAAGACAGACTCTCGCCGCAGCTAACATCAATGTCCTGCCCTGGCCTGCTCAGTCGCCAGACTTGAACCCGATTGAGCATGCATGGGATATGCTACAGAGAAGAGCTCTGCCGAATATGGAGGGTATCCAGTCGCAAGAAGACCTTTTTTTGTTGTTGCAACGAACATGGGCGGCCATTCCACAGCGTGATTTGGATGAACTCATTTTGAGTATGCCAAACCGATGTTCTTGTGTTGTTAGTGTTCGCGGTAGAAACACGGATTATTAATTGTTTAAGTTACCCAATAAAATTTTAAACAAAACTGTTATTTCAGTCTTTTTTTCGAACTTTAATGTTAGTGGTTCAAATGTCAAAAATCCCTTTATTAGGAAAATGGCAAATTTCTTTATTAATGCAAAGGTGACTTGGTTTATCGTTACTGTGACAAACGAAAACACTTTATTTAATGAATCCTTAAAGAAAATTTTAATTAATATCAATCAGGAGAAAAGTTATTGCAAAAATATATGTTGATCCCTAGACACTTTTGATGTGTGTATTTAGTCCACCAAGGTACAGCCTGTGCCTAGTTTGGGGTCCACAGCTACTTTTACTATTGCACTATTTACTCTGGGCTAAAATAATCCACACGTGGAGCCCTGACACAGTTAGAAGGCGTCGCAGCAAACCCTGAAAAAGATGGCGGGACGACCTGGACAAAATAAACGACCAGTGGCTCACTTTTGCCCTGGTTCGAAAAAACTGGAAGTCGTAGAACGTGGTCGCTTTTACCCAGTACTGTGATGATGCGGTCTAACAGTAACTAGTAACTATTTACTTAAGGTTTTTTTTTTGTGTTTGTATGTTGTATATTACCTAACTTGTGTGTCAATAAATACATTATTAGTACTCGTATCATTAGACAAATATATTCAATGCTTACTATAGCCGGCACGCCACGAACAAAATTTTCATACGATACCTACTTGTGTCGCGTCAGCACATTTAAGAAGCTCCTATCAAAAGTTTTGAAAGCTTTAAAGTTAAGTTTAAAGAGTGCCTGAAAAACCATTATTAGCAATGTTCCGTAATAAGGGGTTATTAATTTAAGTGCAGGCGTTTTAATGTCTTTGATTATAATTACTCTTTATTTTTAATAGGAGCTTTTTAAAGGTTTCTAAAAAATATATGTTAAGGTAGCAAATAGGTAGTAAATATTAACATTAACAACGCGGTAAATACAACTCTAAAACTACGAGAACTTGGAAGTGGCCAGCCAACCTGAGGTCAGGATGGCTGGCCACTTTATTTCATTGATGTATTTCTTTGTGCAAAGGTACCAAATATTTCACTTTAGGTACTAAATAGTAGCAAATAGGTATTAAATAGTGCACATGGTCTTAAGGACATATTTCACTTGGTCCAGTCATTCTGACGGTCACTACTTTAGTCTCTCCGCTGCCGCCCCAACATTGCTATATTATGCTAGATGGCATTACTGAGACATGGGATTACAGTTTTTCTATGACATTTCCTTGCATGTCCTCACGATAGTTTCTCAAATCTCTTTGTAATTCGACCAGGCGCCACAGCCTGAGCACAGCAGCTCTGCGTCTTGGCAGAACTAAACTTCTCTTTGTGGTGCGGACGCGGATGGTTGGGGGATGAGGATGTTATACTCACAGTCTTGTCCTTATTAGTGAAGTGCACGAGCCAGCCCTCCTTGAGCCACTGTCCGTCCCGCTTCTTGGTGTGCTTGACGGACTGCACGATGCGCATGAGTGGGATGTTGGCGCTGGGCGAGGATGACGAGCTGTAACGTGCAGACGAATCAGATCTACTAGGCCGTGGGGTTGGGGGGACATCGAGAGCGGGGTGTGTGTGGTGGTGGGGGGTTGTGTTGTCTTTAAATTCCATATTTATTGCTTTTAAAATTCTTAATACAGGATCTTTATCGTACTTGGGCTAGTAACAGTCGTCGGTTACGCATACCAATAACGTCTCTAATGTTTTTGTTGTTGATTTTTCAACTACTACTTTCATGAGTCTTCCATACCCAAAAGGTGTCAACAGGACCCTATTAATAAGCCTCCGCAGTCCGTCTGTCTGTCTGTCAGCGAGCTGTATTATTTATTTATTAAAACGCTTACATGTATCTCTACAGGATTAACCTAATGCGATAGTGTTGATTACTAAACAATTGTATAGTTAGACATGTTGATCTTAATTCAGTGTGTATTTTTATTAACGCCATATTACAAATAAGAAACTGGCCTAGTGTGTGCCGGGCCACGCTCAAGTACTTAATTCCTTAGTTGCCTGTTGTTAGATACGGGAGTGTCGGAGGTTAATCAAACTCGCTAGTTGGTTGCACACTAAAGTATATTCGAAGATGACCCGCGCGGCGGGGAGGTGCGGGGCGCAGCCCGCCCTTCTACACTATGCATTCGTCGACATGTAGCTACATATATAACATCCCTTCCCCTTTAGCTAGGAAATACTCTTAACTTATTTATCTACTATTAAAACTACTTAATACTATTACAACTACAAATTACTATTACAACTGTTAATTACTATTGTTTATTCTATAGTGCTATCAGTTGGTTCATTATTATCATTATCGCTGCCGGACGGGCTCGCGGTTGGTGTCGTGAAGATCGGACTAATCTCCCGCCGCCTTTGGCAATGAGCGGCGGTGCGTGGCGGAGCCACAGGAGTACTCGGCGAAGTCGTCCTAAGTCCATCTCCTCCCTCTCCAAGCTGCGTCATTGGGTCGGGGTGAGTTGCTTCTGGCAGCAGCGCCACATCGGGCACCACGTCTGGGTCCCAGTCTTGGTCGTCTGTCAGTGATGAGCCCAATCTTGTCCTTATTTGGTCAATGTGCCTCGTGACTTCGCATCCTGTGTGTGGCACGTATATCGAGTACATGACATTGCCTATTTTCCTCTTAATGATACCTTGTATCCAACTGTATTTTTTATTGTTTGTGTTTTTAGTTATCCATACATTTTCTTTCTCTTTATAGTCTGTTCTTTGTTTGCCCCGGAAGTATTTACCCTGTAAGGACTGATTGTGCGCGACGGTTTGAGTTAGATCTGTGGACGATGGTGACGGCGCGATCGGGTTCAAAAGATCTAGCCGCGAGCGCAGCGCACGCCCAAATACTAACTCGGCTGGTGTCTTATCAGTGGTACTATTTTTAGAGTTCCTATAATCGAATAAGAACTTTGCTATTTTCCCGTGTATATTTTTTTTATTGCAACCCTCCAAAATGATTGCCTTTAGCCCTTTTTTTACTATTTTGACGTAACTCTCGGCTTGTCCATTACTAGCTGGGTGGTATACAGGAGATAAGACATGCTCTATACCGTTCAGACTACAAAAGTCCTTAAATTCTACAGATGTAAACGACGTACCGTTATCACTCACCGTGTGTGGAATTCCAAAACGCGACATAAAATCATAAAGTTTACTTATAACCGCTCTTGAATTGTGAGTTGAGGACATGTCGTAACATTCTACCCATTTACTATATGCGTCCACAATAATTAATAACATATAGTCATGAAACGGGCCCAAGAAATCAATGTGGATTCGGTGAAAAGTGTGCGGCGGCAATGGCCAAGGCGCGAGAGGGGCATGTGGCGGTGCGGGACGCAGCGCACAACAGACTTCGCAAGCCCCCGCTATTTGCTCCAGGGTTGCATCCACGTTTGGAAACCACAGCCGCTTGCGCGCCTCTGCCTTCATCTTCACCACCCCGAAATGTGAACTATGCAGTTCCCTACATACGTTTTTTTGTAAGGACGAGGGAATTACGACCTTATGTCCGCGCATTAAGACCTCATTTTCAACAGATAATTGTGCCCGACAGTTAAAGAATGGTTTCAAGCCTACGTCATTAACCTTCCTAGGCCAGCCGCTTAATACATAACGCCTAACAGTGGCCAAATGAGTGTCGCGAGCCGTCTCGCGGCGCAAGTCGCTTAGCGTCACCGGTTAGTCTCCGCCCAAGGTATGACACTGGTAATAAAAGTACTCCAACCGTATCAATTTTTTCCCCCGTGTAACTTAATAATTTTTTGTTGGTGACTGATAAGGGTAATTGTTTAAATTTTGAGTCGTAGGTATTTCTAGAGATTACGCTTACTGCTGATCCACTATCGATTTCGAACTCTAAAGCTAGACCACTGATCATTACGCGCTCCGTCATTGGTTTCCCTTTCACACACCGAATATTATAGAAACACTCACCGTCGTCCCCATCGTCCACAGTACCATCCTCTACGTATTTCACTTTACCCTCATTAGGGCACATTTTACGTAAATGACCTTTTTTATTACACTTTTTACACTTATACTGTTTGTAACGACACTGGTTGGAATTATGATTAGTGAATCCACATACACTACACTTTTCCTTCTTGCTAATGTTGTAGACGCCATCAGGGCCGGTGTCCGCGCCGGCGCTCCTAGCGCCTGGCGCTGCCTGTGACGAGGCCTGACGCGCACAACGCACGCTTTCTGCCAAGTCGATGGCCTTCACGAGGGTCAGCTCCCGCTGGTCTTGTACGAAGAGCTTGTCCCGTTCGTGACCTGCCGCCATGCCCATTATAAATTTGTCCAGCAATGCTTCCTCCAGGTTTTTGAATGCGCAGTGAGTCGCTAATCCTCGTAACCTGGCCGCCCATTGAGTGTGCGACTCACCTGGTCGCTGCGTTGCAGAGTAGAAGGTCGATTTCTCTTCAAATCCAAACCTTTTTGGTGTAAAATGATTGTCGAGGAGCCTTACTATCACCTCGAACTCCAATTCTTCCACCTTGCTTGGTTGCGCCAGGTCACAGGCAAGTTTGAACGTCGATTCAACCAATGACGTTAACAAAATCGCCCTCCGTTTTATTGAAGACTTGTCCGTTTCTGTAGTTATGTCGTTTGCGATAAACCACTGGTTTATTCGCAATTTAAAACTATTCCACTCTTGTGACATATGATCAAAAGTAGTTAGAACGCCATAAGTCGAACCCGTAGCCATTTTAAAAAGTGAGTACGCTCGTCGCCACGTGTTAGATACGGGAGTGTCGGAGGTTAATCAAACTCGCTAGTTGGTTGCACACTAAAGTATATTCGAAGATGACCCGCGCGGCGGGGAGGTGCGGGGCGCAGCCCGCCCTTCTACACTATGCATTCGTCGACATGTAGCTACATATATAACACCTGTCAATATGTGCCTTGCAAAATATTATTTATAACACATTTCCTCTTATTCCGCCAAATTCAGTATCGTAATGTATCTCATTACGCACTAGTGCGTAATGGTAATGTAAACCGCACGGTTTGCAAGTTGCTCCGACTTAAAAAGAACGGTTCCTTTTTTAAAACCTTAGCAAAGAGTTTTTATGTCAGAAAAGTGGTCAACATTTAATGAATAAAATTTAACTTTGGGAAATATAAAAAGTAAACATTTAATTCATTCATTTAAATTTATTTTGACAATAAATTACAACCATTAGTAACCAAAGCAAAAAATATTAATTAATTTACTTTATTATTAATGCTGGCTGTTTTTGTGCCTTTGACTTAAAAAAACAAACTAATGCGCGCGCATCGCCAATTTGTGACCAAGTTAAAATTATTCCGCGCGTTTTTTTTTTCGCTGTATTGTTTTTATTTGAAAATTTGAGTCCGAGTTTTATTTGTTTCCTCGCAAATATGTTATAAAACGTCGTATGACATACGTGCGCTTTGATAATTACAGCATCTGCTTTCTTGTAGCCCTCGCCTGCGGCTCGGGCTAGCAATATTGCCTCGGCTGTAATTATCAACCTACCGCACTTATATCATAATGAACTATTACTATTTGTTTTACACCATTAACAACGTCATATAAGTAATTTTCAATGGAATTTGTAGGAAATGAGGCCTCTCATAACTCTCAAGTAGGCCGACTAGTACTCGTAAAGCCGGTAAAGTCTACTCTGCTGTGCACTTTCAGCTATGTAGGTATGTATTTTTTTTTTGTGTATTATTTTACTCATGCAGGTCCCAGAATTTCAAATTTGTTTTTTAACAAACTTACAATATTTTTTTAAAAGACCTACTCTAACGATAACCCACTCCATGGGATATATGGGTATCTTTTATGTAATTATTAATTAATTATCAAAACATTAATAATAATTAATTAATTATTAAAACACAGCAAACATTTTCTTAAGTACAATGCGATTCAAATAGGAATAGCAACGTCAATGACCTCTATCTGTCAGATGTCACTTGAAAAGTACGGTCTGCAACAAAATATTATTTATTTATTAGTAGTGTTTTTTTATGTTCTACATAGTCTGAGTTATTTAAAATAAAAATAAAAAATCTTGAATTAGTTAGTCATGATTATTACAAAAAAAAACAATTTTGTTGGCAATAATTCACCTTAATTTATTTGTTTTTGTCTCGCTGTCTGCCCAAAAACGAGTAAGCGAGGCGCAGTTTTGCATTTTGCATGGGAGGACTCGAGAGATTGTCTCTAATTCTCCGCACAATATAAAAAATTATTCGTTCATAATTCGTAAAAAAAATATTTTTAAACATTATCTTGTTCTGCTGATCCTACCCATTTTCTTCGAATTGACAGCTATGACGTCACAAAATGGCGCAAAGTCGATTCTATTCTTATTTGAAACGCATTGTACCGCTTAGTATTTCATGGGTTTCAACGTGGGTTATGTGAGGTATTAAACAAGCTTACAATACATAAAACGGTTTACTTTTTTGTGATGTCATTTTAGTTTTTCCGATGTTGTTTCCGAGTTTGTTGTTGTGTTTTTTAAGAAACTTACAATATTTTTTTAAAAGACCTACTCTAACGATAACCCACTCCATGGGATAGATATCATCCCTCATCTAAAACATCCCAACTTTATGTAGGCACAGGTACCAAATTTTTATTTTTTTTATTTACTTACATAATTTTACTTTACCGCCTGTCGCCGTAATTATTATGTATATCCATGCCAAGTAATAACTTTCTAGTACTAAGAATCTCCGAGCTAAGCACATAGCGAAACTTTAAAAGTTCCTAGTTGACTAGGTACCCCAAAAAATTATGTTTCTTTACTAATAATAATAACGTCTAAGGAGGGTCTCGGTTGGCAGTTGGATCAAGGGCTTGATTCAGAAAGTAGTACGTTTTCGCATTGTTACGCGATTCCTTTCCCTGGAACCCTGACCTGTAGCTTGGACCCCGTTCCCGATACCGGTGGGCTACTATTTTTAAAATTATCTAATGTAACAAACATTCATAGTGAAATATTTAAACCTGCATTTAATTAGTCTACAAAGTAAATTACCTAAATAATCATATTTTAACAAAGAGAAAATATTAGTTTGTTAGTTTGATTTTTAATTTAGCTCGTAAACTACTAAACTGATTTAAGTCATTTTTCACCATTAGAAAGCTTTAGTATCACTGAGTAACGTAGGCTATCTTTTAGAGTTTAAAGGGAAAATTCACGCGGACGTCGCGAGCGAATTGCTAGTGTTTCAAATAATACTTAATTTAATAATACTTAAAAGCTATAATTAAGTAACCCTTTTACATAAACAAAAGTACAAAGCAGCTGTAAATTTCACCAAGCTCCTAGATCTTTTAAACCGACATCTACACAAGATATTATGCGTACAGAAGTTTCTAGAAACGTTACAGAAAGCTTATTCCACAAGAATCTTCATAGAATAATATCATCATGTTTAGTAGACCAACACCAGAGTATTCAAGATATATGCGATAGTAGAAACGTCACAGAGTTACATAAGCCCATCACAGATCCAGCACCAGTATAGATAGGCGACAGACACACAAGCCCACACCAGCACGCTGCGCACGCGCCGCGCTCACCTGCTGGGGCGGCTGGCCGAGCGCTCGGGCAGCGAGTCGCGCTGCGGCTCGTCCGGCCGGCGACGGAGCTCCACCTGGTAACGCGACAATATAAAAATTAACAAGCACCAGTATTCAAATTGTAACAGTTTTTACAAATGGCTTTTTTTTTATAGAGGGCGTCTCGCAGTGCACCCTACTGAGGGGTGGCGCTGCTATCTGCTCAACCGGTCAAACGTGTGGACGACCTCAATACACAAGGCCTCCAGCCAGGAGCATTACGTTGGAATTTAAGTGACACTCGCTAAGGGCGCTCGCTGTGGGGCTCGGACCTCAGCTTAGGGTGTCACTGATCGAATAAAAAGGGACGGCTAGATCTGGGTGTAAAAAGACCCTTAACGTAAACGAAAACTTCATATTCTACCCATCACTGGGATAGTTTTTTTTTTCTAGAACATACCTGGGAATTCACTGGTTTTTGGAGATATTGAAGGTCAAAGTACAATAATTTTTGTTCGTAATTTTTCGAAATCGTATTCTAAGTATCATTAGTAACTTTCTTTCAAACAAACATTATCAAAATTATCGATTTTTCAAAACAAATTACGCATTTGAAGTTACAAAAATGCAATAGATACTAAACATAAGCGGGCGGTCGGGTCAACGACCAAGCACGAGTGGCCGCGGCCGTACGCTCGGCTGATCGAAAGTTGCGTTGCGTTGTCGCGCTTTTCACTGCGCGCAATAAAAAGCATCTCTTTTAAAAAGATGAAAAAAAAGTATTTTCCCAGCAATATTTTTTGGTTAAAGTTACTTAATTATATGTACCTACAGAATGTGTAGTTATCGGCTGTGATCGATCTTGTAAACCTTGTATAGTATAAACAGACACGACAAACAATTACTACAGTACTGCGTATTTCATGTGTATCACGCGGGTTAGGTTACGTCACAAAATAATAAGCATGCTAAAAAAAACATTCAATCTTACTTTCAGTTTTGTCATCTTTAGGTCACGTGAGCAAAGATAAAACAAAAATACTAATGTTATTAAAAATACGGTCAGTATATTTTTCTTGATTCTTAGGTTATGACTTCAATAGAAAAACCTTCCTACAGTTAAAACCTCAAATAGATAATAGGTAATCTGTACACTATCTATCATAACATAACATTGCGTAGTTCCTGCCAATAACACGTTACCTCTCCGTCGTCCCCGGCGGCGCTCTCGGCGGCCTCGGTCCCGCCGTCGTCCGACTCGTCGTCCGGCAGACGCGCCGACTCCGACAGCTCGCTTCCGCCGCTGCTGTCCTGGTACTCGCCTGGCGAACATTACGCATTGTACAATCGTGCAAACTAGCGGGATTGTTACACGATAAGACTTAGGTTTCCTATCCATTAACCGCCAAAGTCGGATTTATCCTACAAGTATTTCCGGGCCCATTCCGCCTGAGTCGTATTTATACGACCAAAAAAACTTGGTTATCCAATTTAATTTCTTGGTTCTACTTTACATTCTACCCAAATATCGGCTTAATTCAGGCAACATGACAAATTATATTCTGATTAGTACCTATTTTATGTTACGTCGAATATGTCTAAATATGGATATTTTATTTGTCTGATTTATTTAATAAATGAATTGATATGTATTATCAGACGATTTATCAGGCGGTGTAAATGCCTATGGCATTAAGTATAAATACTTAAACCGCGTTAGCACAATATTCCCATTTTGACGTGCGACGCGTACGGTAAGACTGATGCGGTACGGTATGCAGCTGATGGAGTTTAGACACTTCCCCTTTTAAAGAATTGGCATCTCCTACTGACTTATTACTAGCTTTAGAAAAGGACTGAGACCGACGGTGTCAGCTAAGAACTACGTTAGAGAAGCAAATTATTTTTTCCTTGAACTCTGCCACGTTGATGGTCAATGTGTTGGAAATGTCAACAATAGCCATTAGGAAAACTTAAGTTTAACTTAAATTCAGCTTTTGTCTTCCTTTTCTTCTAGGAGAATAAAATTTGACAACAAGGCAGTTGGCATCAGTATCTAATATACTAATTATGGCGATTTAATCTGGTATTAGGAAAATACTTTCAGCAGTTCAACGGTTATTAATTACCTATCGTGGTCGTTTTATCAGTACGAACCCGAAACAGTGACTGCTAGTGATGTTAGAAGTCCCGAAGTGTATTTACCATTGCCACACTCGCTGTGTGCGTCCCGTATCTCCCCGTTGCAGTCCTTGGGTATGAAGGGGATGCACTTGCGGTGCGCGTTGTAGTGGCAGTCCTTGCACTGCAGGCCCTGCTTGAACAAGCCGCGCAGCAGCTTCTTGCAGTGGCGGCACACGGTGGGCCGCGTGTACGAGTGCACCTCGAACGTGTGCGGGATGGCGGCGCCCGCGCTGGCCACGCTCCAGCCGCCCAGCGAGCCCGCGCGGGACGGCGAGCGGGAGTGCTTGCCGGCCTGTGGGAAACGATACACAGCTACTGTACGCCCGCCGCAGGCCGCCTGCACTGTCGCGCCCACAGGACAACACAGGACGTCGCATCATTTCAGATATCTCTTGTAACAAGTCAAGTGAAGGTAATGATTCGTTTTACTCAGAAAACGACCAAGTCACCTGAGTCTACTCCAGGCCATATAATATATCTACTGATGATTTATAAGCTAGGCGCTGGGGGTAGACACTGACATAAACCAGGTTGTTGTTAGGATAATCCTATTCGAATGTAAGAGCACAGAATTTTTACTCGTGTCAGTAGCCCCTTTCAGCACCGGTACTCACATATTTAGTAGATGTAAATCTTAAAAATCAATTTCTTTTTTGTTTCGTGATTCTCAAATGTTTTGTTTTGGGACCGTCGATCGTAATTTCGCGCCAAACACTTGGTCTCGAATTGGATGATGGGTAACATGGGAATAGCAAATAAAACGAAATAAATCAGAATAAGTCATTTATTTAAAAACATAGATATATTTTCCACAAATGCTACCCACCACCCGATTCTTGTTAGTTAAAAAATGAAGTTAAAAGTGAACAATACTTGTATAAAAACTTAATACTTTTAGTAGTATAAACTAAAGAGAATACTTGAAACATTTTGGACGGATATAATTACTCAATATAAGTTACTTTATGCGAACTAAAACTACTTTAACTATCATCTCGTAAGGATAACAAAATCAATTAAATTAAATTTATAAAATACTTTTAAATAAAGCAGTTAAACATACTAGTTTGTCCTGCGTGATGTATAAAATTAACCGCATTTCTAACAGATTCTCCAAACAGACCACTAATTCCTCATAAAAATATGATTTGTTCAGGTTGTGCAACAAAGTTGTTTTTATTGCCGTGTACATTTAATAAAAAATATCTTATATATTTATATTTATTTTCACACATTTATACTTTGTAATAAATGTGTGAAATGCACTTTACAATGATGCAAGTCTAAATTCATTTCATTTGTCTATTATTATCCATCTAACTTTGTCTATATTGAACGGGTCTTGAGATTGCATATATAAAATATCCTAACATACATTAGGTTACCTACCTCAGTGTTGGCAATTTTGATATTTAAATAACAAAAATATACCTAAAATTTACGACAGGAATGTTCTACTATCTTATAATTAATAAAATACTATCAAAACATGTTATGAGATTTTCCACGCCTCCAATTGTGGACAGTGACAAGTTAACTTGAAATAGTGTTTACACATATTTTAATACAAAACTAATGTTACTCTTGTGTGTAAATAAAATTGTCTAATTTATGCTTATGACCTAAGGCTACAGTTATAACATGTAAATGCAAAATATACGGGGTGGATCTTTAAGACGAGGCAGCAAAGGGATGCACCGTAACAGTCGCAGCTACACGAAAATGGTCTAAAGATACAGTTCTCAACCTTCAAAAGGTTATCGCTGATACATTTTGAAAAATGGTACATTAAAGTAAAGCATAAATGCATGCAAACATTATTTATATTATTATTATACCTATCCATAGATAGTTTCGTATAAGGGTTAAATAAAAACGTATATTTGTTCGTATTTTTAAGCGTTTTCTCATTCTTAACCCATTAACCGCCTAAGTCGGATTAATCCGACAAATATTTTCAGGTCCTGCCGCCTGATTGATTTCTTGGTTCCACTTTACAATTTAGCCAAATGTACTGAAGATTTATAAGTTGGGCGCTGGGGGCACGGCAATTGATATAAAATAAAGGCGGTTAAAAGGCTAAATCCATTGGCATCAAATACATTAATAGTGAAGTTAAAATAGTTATCCTACTCTAACTGCCCCGTCTTAAACATTCGTATAATTAATAATTATAATCTATAAGTAATACTTTTGACACATGAGTTATTATTTTTATATAATTTGATTGTATAATGAAAATTATATTTAATACTCCAATTAATTTAGGTCTACTGACTACTGAGTCATATTCTTGAGAATTGTTTAAATCTAATAGAATTTTAATAATTAAGTACATTGTATGTTTAGAGATTCAGCAATTAACCAGGTTTGATAAACTCTTTCTTTTCAAACACAGAGATTCCCCCCTCTTTCTAACCGTTACCCCTACATAAGTAGGTATGCTTAAACTATTGTTATCATGATAAGGGACTTTTTAAAACTTTATTTTTCTTTAACAAACAATAGTTTTATATATTGAGCACTTGAAGAAGAAGAAATAATAAGGTTTGCCAATTATTGTATTTTTGATTTTTGGAACATTAAGTTTTCCCATTACATTAAAACGACTTGGAATTGGTTCACCAGATATTTCCCCCTCCTTTCCTACACAACTCGTCATCCTCATAATTTGTGTGGCACGTTTCTCCTAGTTGTCTTTATCAGTGACGAGCCTGGCGAGGCGCCTTACCAGCGACGTGGAGTCGTCGTGCGACGCGTGGCTGTGCGTGGAGCCGCGCGAGGGGCTGCGTCCCCCGCCGCCCGCGCTGGTGCCCCCCACGCTGGCGCGGCCCACGCTGGCGCGGCCCAGGCTGCTGGCGCCGGGGGTCACCGGGGATGTGCAGTTCGAAGGGACTTTCACAGCGCAACGCTTGTGGTAGTTTAGGCCGCATCCTGGAAGAAATTAATAGGCGATTAGAAGGAACAAATCTTCGATCATTAATAGTCATTAATGATTGAATGAACAAATCGGGTGAGTGATGGCTATCCTAAAACTGACAGCTGTTGTTTTTGCTTTTATCCGATACATTTCAGTCACATTTATTACGTCAAGCGAATTAAATTTCTAGCCATGTAATTCTAAACAGCATCCCATAATGGGATGTCTGAATGGCGGAGGACTGGACTGAGTCTTACCTTCACACTTGAGCCCCTGCCTCACTAGACCGAACAGCATCTCCCCGCAAAAGTCGCAGAAGGTGGGCGCCTTGTACGAGTGCACCGCCAGCGCGTGCGGACGCGGCGCCGGCGCAGCCTCCGCGCCGCCGTCACATAACAACGCTGTAAGAACATTATCATATATTATATGTAACATTTGAACGATTTATAAAGACCGGAACTTATTATTCCATAAAGTACCAAATACTATGATTGTTTTCTGACTTTTAAATTCAACTGAAATTGTGTCATGTTCAGTTGAAAAGCAGTCTATTATGAAAATGTAAATTTTCCTTACAATTTATAATTTATTTAGTTTTTCGGATTGGCCACATCATCATCATCACCTGCCTAGCCTTTTCCCAACTATGTTGGGCACGGCTTCCAGTTCAACCGGATGCAGCTGAATACCGGGGTTTTCGTATCCCCCTCATATTAGTAAATCTATTGACATCCATACTCACAGTTAGCAGTGAGTACGATCTCGACGAGGGTCTCGTCGGTGACGTCAGAGGCCGAATTGATGAGCTGCAGCACGTTGGGCGAGCAGTAGTCGTGCCGGAACAGCAGGATCCGGTCCGACAGCCGGTTCAGCCCGTTGTCAGGGATCTGTGCAGAAATTGCCAATTAATAATATAGACGGATAAGTGAAGAATGGAGAAGTGTTTTTAGGTGTTTGCCTGAGTTAAGTTATCAACATCCTACTCGTACTATTACTACTATTATGTAAATTGGTGTGTGCTAGTTAACATGAAGCAACAAACTCAAGTTCTTTTAACATAAACACGGACGTGTTGCTGGGGAGTTTGTTCCGCCACTTCTTCCCAGCAAAAACACTAGGAAATGATGGAGGACGGGCGTTTTGGGGTCTGCCTTAAGTAATTTTTGACGTTCAAAAAGTGCTGATCCTAGCCTAATTTGAATAAACGATTTTTGTATGTTTTTGTTTGATCTAATGTTTTTTTTCTAAGGCCGGTTGGTACCTATTTAACTATTTTGAAGATATTAAAGCCCTATTGGATGCGATACAGAAAGCCAACAGTTTGGTAGGTAAACAAATCCGCAAATGTGTTCTTCATGAGGACGGTGGAAAACCGCCTCTATAGAATGGAATAGAATAGAATAGAATATTTTTTATTTACAAACATTTACATAAATCCTATGAAGTCCCTGACTTCTGAGCTAGGTAAAAAACCTGTGTTACAGAAGTCAGTGCCCTCTCCCAGTTATTAATACAAATTGTGAATGTAAATAAATCAAGTAATTAGGGGTTATGTTTACGTATGTTGTGTAAATGTGTGTGAGTGATGTGTTTGAGTGAGTGTGTGTGGGCACGTGTGCTTGAGTAAGCGTGTGAGTGTGTATGTGCGTGTGTGACAAATGTTTGATGTGAGTGGGATTTGTGGGTTATGGGGAATATTAATTTGTGAGCAATAACATTTCAGTTTCATCGTAATTTAATTGAAGTAGCCAGTTCTTAATTTTAATTTTAGTTTCTCGAAAGATAAGTGGATGAAAGTTTAATATTTTATTTATTTTATTATATAAGTAGGATGACCTATAAGATTGCTGTCTTCTAGCCGTAGCTGTCCGACATCTGACAGGTGAGCACACATTACTAATAACTCTTTTTCTCTTATGCAAATTTGTATTGTAGGGAGTTTGCCTATGTTGTTTTATTAAAATATGGAATATATATAATTGTCTAATTGTTAGTAGTTCGCAATTTAAATACAATTGTTTAGTCGGATATCTGAAGGGTTTGAAAGTCATTACTTTTAGTAATGATCTTTGAGCCCTTTCTAATTTAATCATGAGGCTTTTACAGGCTCCGCCCCAGACTCCTACACAGTATCCCAGTATGGATTGAGCTAAGGCGTAGTATATATTACGGAGAAGAGGGAACTCCGCGACATGTCTGAGTTTTTTGAAAACCCAAATTAACTTTCTGGTGCGGCCCGTAACAAGATTTAAATTGGGTTCCCAACTTAGTCTCTTATCTAAGATAACACTATCTCTATCCAACTGGGTTGATGAATTAGAAATGAATTAAACTATCTTTATCCCAAAACTAGAAACATATTTATGTGTTATGTGCTGCACTATGTCGAGCAGGAACCTTACCTTATCATGAACGAACTTGACGGCGAGGTCTTTGAGATGCGCGAGTGTGAGCAGATGCGCCGGCGCCGCCACCGCGTCCCGCACCACGCCCAGCTGGAACAGGAACGTCACGTCGTCCTCCATGACGACGTGTCACCTGACAAAAACAAAACAATGTTAAATTAGAAAAAATGCTAAGTTAGTTAAAATAAGATAGTAAGAGAAAAAAAAAATTGTCAGAGACTTAAATAATTAATGGTATCTGAAGCTGAATAACAAAACATGATAACCTGCCCAGTTCCTAAACTTTTTGTTCATGACAAGCTGTGTACCTAGGTTTTTCCATTGGCAAAAATGACATGTTTTGTGTAAACTTTCATCTCTTATTTAAACCCCTATAAGAGATTATTTCTCAAAAATTCTTCCTTGTTCACCCTCGTATAAGAACCCTTGTGCTGAATTTCGCGTTTTTAGAGAAATGCAACCGAACTGCATGTTGTCTATACCTAAGTGAAAAAATAGAAATATAATGAGTAAATCAATGAGTTAAAAAAAATATAAAGTAGATTTCTATTGCAGATTTGTAGATGTTCCAAAATATGATTGGTTTATTTTTTGGGGATAGCCTTCATTTGTGAAGAATTTAATCATTTGGTTATCCCAAAAGTCTTTATGCGTTAATCTAAATTGGCTTTAGGAACTATAAATCGGGAAATTCCATGATTTTAGAGGACGTTCAAGGCTCTGCAGATATTTACACGAAAGTTTATCACCTGATGACCATATAATGACATTGCTCTCAAGTTAAAAAAACAACTTACTTTCCTTATAATTAACCCCACCTTATCATAACGAAAATATTTTTCTGCACTATTTATTTTGGGCGACCCGGACGCACTGCGCCTGCGCAATGACCTTGTGGAGAAATTGTGACATTGTTGCACCTCTTAACACGTGATTGGGGTAAGTGCACATAAAAGTCAGTTTCATCTGTAGGTAGGTAGGTACTTCTAAAATTTCTAGAAGTTTTGATTTTAAACGTTAGTCATTGTACCTAATAGAACAAAATACGAGTATGTCTGGTCCCTACGATTGGCCTGGCTGCTTACAAAAAACCCTTGAAATAGTTTCCTGAAAAGCATATATGAAAGTCAGTCTTTTTAAAAAAAAGGACACCGATGTCCGCGCTGTTATTGTCTTTCTATTGTGTCTCTAATTGACACGATTGAAAGGTTAATATTATTTACGCTAACTACAAAAGTAAACTAAATAGTAGATTATTAACCAAGGGGATAAAGCAGTGTCTTCTGTAGCGGGCGACGATTTAAATCGCGAGCGAAACGAAGGACTCGAGGTTTACTCCCGAGCGTAGCGAGGGTGTTAAAAACTTAAATCAAGAGCGAAGCGAGGGATTTAAGACGAGTCCTGAGTGTAGCGAGGGATTTAAGTTCACCCGAGACTAAGACAGCTTTATCACCGAGGAAAATACTCTTTTGTCGGAAAAGCAAATGCATCAAGTTCGTAATTTTATTTAATAATCATAAATGCGTATTCCTTTTTCAAAAAGATGTATAATGTTTTATATACAAACTCAATGGTGTAAACACAGATGTAGTTCAGTATAAATTTCGGTACGTAAATAAAAAAATAAAATCACATTCTCCCCCTAGAGGATGAATGAAATTCAGTACAATTTTCTTTCGCTGTTTTTAACAGATAAAAATGACTATTGTTATGTTCGCTTTTTGGGGCATAGAATGTCACTTTTTTGAGCAAGTGATACGAAAACAACTTTAAATATGGTTACACTTTGCCACTTTTAAAAAGATATAGACCTCATATCTTTTTAAAAGTGGTAAAGTGTAGCCAATTGAGCTTGGCTCAAAAATATGGCGTGGTCGTTTCGTTGCACATACTTCTTTATTAACTTTAATATTTTTTCATTTAATAGCTCGTCGAACGTTTATCTTTTTTTTTTATCAAGATGCAGTGTTTGTTTTCAAATCGCAGCTCAGCTAAGAGCTTGGCTCTCTCTCTACTAGAGATTACTTAAACAGGATGTGCGTATGCGCAAACTTTACTTTGAAGGTATTAAGAAATTAGCACGCATTCAATTAACATGTTGTGCAAAGTAACTACATAGTTACCTAGTTCTAGAAATTCACTTAAACTTTAATTATATCACCAATCATAAGATTTTTGTGTATTACATTCAATCATTTAGTACTTAAATAAATCAAGATTTTGCCGGCTCGGGATCAGGTCAGGTGCTCGGTCAGTAGATTATCTCTCGCCAATTATATAATACCCGCATATATTTCCATTTGCACAATGATTAATACACTATCTGATTGCTTTGTGTACCTACTTGAATTCTCTGTAAGTTTTTACCCCTGCGCACGCACCTCTGACTTTCCGGATTCACGTGCGTATTGTATAATTATAGCTTGCTTCAAAAACGGCAAAGGATATTTCTCGAAAACTTGTGATGACAAGTCGGAGGCTCATTTGCGGTATTAAAACTCTGACACCAGGTTAGTCAATAGCCACACGATAAGAAGAAGACCCCTGCTTCTTCATTTACCCCTTTTTACAGTGCTGAGCCTTTTGCATTGCACGAAACATCCTTAAAATCAGAGACAATATCTTTTCTCCTCGTTAGGAAGCATCCATGCGGTCACTATAAATCGGATCCAATCTGTCCTAACTGCGATTACACCTTTCAATTTCCTAGTTAGGATGCTGCACATCGGATAGTGTAATAAGCGCTTAAGAGATCGCTTTTAGCGATAAGGCCGCCCATTGTAACACCCTATGTAGCCCTAAAAGTTATAATTTGTAAGTTTTTATGGTGTACAATAAAGTGTATTCTATTCTAATAAAAAAACGTAACTGAATGTATATAATATATATATATATGCCGTAGAAACAGTGCTAAGCAGAGACAGGTAACTAGAAGACTTATAAAAGCGATGCAATGTGCAAGGGTGTCAATTCTCAAAACGGTAATAATTTACATGATTAGGGTGCAGACAGTAACTTATACAACAAAGTCGTTAAGCATATTTTTACTAATACCTACTAAAAAAAACACTAAAATATTATTGTATTGATGGATTTTCAACCCTCGTCAACGAGCCGAGCTTTGAATATCCAACAGCGTGCTTTTACGGTAACCGTCATTAGTCACTACAATTCCTGCTACTTTTGTGCCTACCCTCACAGAACGCGTCGATGTAACTTAATCGTCTGGTGTACATTTACCCGGCTTCGTCTGGTTCGCGTGTAATTTCATTACTACGAGTAATACGCAAAGACATTCAATACCTACTTACTAGACGGGGCATCACGAACAAAATGTTCATCCGATACTTGTATCCTAGTGGACACAAGTCTATGAGCATAGTTACTGAGACATGGGATCACATTATTTCTATTTATTTATTTATTTATAAAATACATTGTAGACTCAACAGGGGCCTTAGACAAAGTACAAAATAAAAACGATAACGAAGTTAGAAAAGACTAAAATGGGATTTACATAAGCCACGTTAAGTCACGTGGTCAGTCGTCATCGTTATCGCAAGTTGCTAGACATATGTTATATATCATTCGTTACGAAACCATAAAGTAACGAACCGTTATCGTGTTTATCCCAAACAAATGCGTAGACAAGCAGCGCTTTTCATGTCCAAGCTAGGTCTCGCATTGAGCGCTGTTTTGGCTTATTGGAGGTGTACGCTTCGACACAGAGTTCTTCACCATCACCCTTACATGCATGTTGTTACATGCACTAATGCATGTTGTGTGCTGTACAACATTGCATTATAATAATACCAGCCTGTTACTGTCCCACTGCAGGGCAAAGGCCTCTTCTCATACAGAGAAGGCTCGAGCATTGATCACCACGCTTGCTCAAGGCGGATTGGCAATTTCAAACTTATATTAACTATAAGTCCTAGTTTCCTTACGATGTTTTTCCTTCACCGATGTCAATGATGTCTAAGATAAACTTAGAAAGTACATATATGAATTGAAAAAGTCACATTGGTACTTGCCCGGATTTGAAGCACAACCTCGTGCATGAGAGATAGGCGTCTTAACCTCTGGGCTATCACGACATTTGCATTACATGCTAGAATACCACCTCCAAGTGATATGCTAGCCGGGAGTCTAGAAGGTAGTGAAAATAATGCTGCACAACATAGCACCTCCACAAATGATAACCAAAACGAATTAATCCGAGGCAGGGCTATGCGCAATCGCTTTGTTAGTAGGATTTAACATAGGTGAATAAATAAAATTACTATATAATATTTTAATACTTTTATTAAGTCATTAATTAATAAATAACTATATTAATCAGCCTTTCTACACGCGAGGACTTGTAATTGGCTTTCTGGTGACTATTACTTTCATATTTGTTGTGTTTTTATTAGCTGTAAGTCCTTCATGTACTAAATAAATAAATAAATAAATTTATCCGTCAACTGCTGGGCACAAAACAAGCCTCACCTCAATAGGCCATAATCCAACATGCAAGCTAGATCTAATTGATAATAAACTATAGTGGATAATAAATCTCTTAACTTTTATTGAATGAAAACTAAAATAAATGTGTGTGACACATTGTCTATTACCAGGGGTACAGAAAGTTAGCTATGCAGCACCTAGGTGTACTGAGCTATATGAGCTGAACTGTCGCTATTCAGACACAATAACTTTTGATGTTGTTGCATATGTAAAAGGACCTCTAGCACTTTAATACTGAAAATATTGAGTATCAGAAATATGATGACAGAATGTTTACTCTAAGCTCAATGCTAGGTATAATTAAAATTATATTAACTACTAATGAGATCGCTAATAGCTACTAATAGAGAAGGGTTACGATAAAGGTACCTAAAACGAAGCAGCCTGATTGGTCGCCCAGTGTTATATTAGTACGGAGTGCAATGAGCAAAGGTTAAATAACATTGAAGATTAGATTGAATATTCATAGCCTCGTGTTCGGTACCGTCAAGAGAATCAGATTAAAGTTAGGTAATCTAAAAAGTTGCCTGACACGAATGCTTTACGAAGTTTTATAAATGGAATTTCAAAGATTTTATGTTACGTACTTTTTTCTAACAAAACAATACTGGTGTTCCAAAAAAAATACAATATAAGTATGTACCTAAATATTTTGTTCTTTATATTTTTAAGACAGCTGTTAAGACTGAGTCAGTAGATGGGTAGATGCAGGTCAGTAGGTTTACCTTTAATAAATAAATAAGAATATATTTTTTCTAGCACGTGTTTTGAAAAATCTCGTTTGCATTGCACTCGCAGATAAAGTCCTTCGCTTTGAGGAGGGCGGAGGGGTCTGTCAGACTCTTAATAACTAAAAGCCAAATTGGTAATCTATCGAAAGTAATTTGATTTCGATGCAAATAAATTTATTCTTAATCTTAACCTTAAAAGAAATTTCTCACACAAAATTGATCCTATTATTATTCCATTTATCATTCATGATCTATTGTATATACTTTAATTATTAATTGACCGTTCTTGTTTTATTGACCTTTCTAAATGTATGTAATGAATTTTAATTTAATTGCTATTGTACAATATTAACGTTATTATTATTTAAATTTTCAACACAATGTATCTATATTGTTATGAAATAAATTACTTACTTCTCCACTATTTTTTTCTATCCGGTATGTTTTGAATTAACCCAGAAGCTTTGTCAACAAACTGATTTTAGTTTTAAACTTGCAATAAAGTGTGTTAAATGCTTGTATCTGCTTCACTATTCCTACATAATTATACAGAATGTTTTGGTCCCATAGTAAAAGCCAAAATAAATTAATGGGTAGAAGAAGCATGTGAAAATTTTGACCATGATTTCAAGAACACCTTATTTAATAGGTATAGGTGAAGTAAATCCTGTCGATATGACAGCACCAATTCTTGGGACGAGAAAAAAATTACCATGTTGTTTGATTGTTAAAATATTATCGGTCCCTATTTTCAAAAGTGGGAGTTATTATAGAGGTTAGTTTACTGTGTTTTGATGAATTTTCCCGCTGGTCAAGTCTTCGATAACCCCTATGCCCTAACACATACTATAATCCGTCACCAGTGTATATTATGTGTGTCATACACGTCACTCGATTTAATGTTTTCGTAACCGTGCCCCCATCAACCTGCTATACATAGGCAACTATATAGTGCAGGACAGGACTCGTTAATTCAGCTTGTCCCTCCCTTCCCGCACTAAGCTGAACTCTGTACCTCATAGTGCGTAGTCGGTTAGGTTATTCAGCCACGGCTGGGGGCCTTTTTAATTATTGACAATCAGATGTCACGCGGTTTCACCCGCGCAATCCCGTTCCCGTGGGAATACAGGAATAAAAAGTAGCTTATTTATTTATTTATTTATTTATGTCAATCAACTTCGGATCATAGTTACATTTTTACAAAAATTAATAAAACATTTCACATTCACAACTAAACAAACAACACAAAAATTATACATTACATTTAAATCCAAATTACAATTAAAATTAAAACCATAATCAAAAACAATACATAATATATGAGATAGAATTTAAATTAAAATAAAAAAAAACAATATAAAATTAAAAATTTAAATGATAAAAATAAGTCAATTTAAAACACAATCTTAGCATTACCACTAGTCAGTACGTGAACCATACAGCAGTGGTTCACGTACTGACAGTCGAAACGTTCAGCAAAAGCTTTCAGGATTCTATTGCGGCTGTCCCGCACCCTACGCATCAGGGATGTGCACCGCTTGCGCATGATTGAGTAGAAGCAATCCACGCGCGCCTCGGCAAACATCCCCGACGCGCTACAGAAGCGAGGCAGCCCCAATAGCACCCTGAACGCATTATTGTATTGGACACGTAGAGCGCCGTACTGTTTTTGCTTGTAATCTAGCCACAGACTGCTAGTATAAAAGGACGCACAAAATGCCCTAAATAGGGCTATTTTTACGTCCCGAGAACACCGAGCAAATCTGCGGGCTATCATATTCGCACGAACAGACAGCGCCCTACGTTCCCTTTCAATATCTGCATCGTCTTCCAGGTCAGAGGTTAATAAATGTCCAAGATATTTAAAAGTATTAACTCTGTTAAGTGGGCATCCGTTGAGTTTAATGACCGGTAAGGAATCTAGACACGTCCTCTTGGCCCGAAAGACCATGCACTCGCTCTTGTTCGTATTATACAACAAACCATGTTCTTTAGCATACTTTTCACAGATGCCAATAAGCCTTGACACACCACAGACAGAGGCGCTCAACAGCACCATGTCGTCGGCATAACTGATATTGTTTAGGCACACATCACCAATATGGCAACCGACATGCGTGCTGCTGAGCCTCTCTATCAGCGCATTAACATACAAGTTGAAGAGCTTCTGAGCTTCAGAGCTTATGTCTCCCGGAGATACGAGTACCTTCCCAACGTTGAAAGAATTTTTCAAATCGGTCCAGTCGTTTCGGAGCCTATTCAATGCAAACCAACAAACAATTTAATCTTTCCAGTTCATAATATTAGTATGGGTTATTAATAAAGGCTCGCGTTTGACCGACGATGAAACACGCTTGCCTAGAAGTAGGTAACCATTCACTCTTGACTAAAATACCCCTAGGTAGTGGATGGTTGGTCGTAATAATTTACCTTAAAACATGCACAGGATCAATGATATTATAAGTAAAAAGGTGTTGGTAGGTTATAAGCGCTCACGTTAAAATGTGGCTAACTAGCCACACTTGACCTCAGTGTCGCGTCGCGCCGTCAACGGTCGCGTGCGTGCGTTAGTGTGCAGTTTTTGAAGATCGAATGTTGTTTAGGTAATCTACCTACACGTTTTTACTTATAATATTATTACACAAGATAGTACGGTTAAGCAGTCAATCACCAGGGAGAAGACACCACATTAAAAGCAGAGTACTTTCAGCCACGATTGTTCGTACACGTGGCACTCGTCAACCCTGAACTGAACTAGACTTGAAGAGTGCAGATAAGAAGTTACCAACCGTAAACAAACTCTTACGTCCGAGCATATTGCAAATGTCATAATAGTGTTACTATTGATCTAGATTCTAGGTGATGAAATCAAAAGTAATTTTTTCAAATTAGGCAGAGGATCAGCACTTTTTGAACGTCAAAATTAAATAAGACAGTCGCTCAAAAAGCCCGCCTTTCGACACTTTCTAGCGTGTTATTTGTGATACTAACAGAGAAGTAGAGCTTTTGATAAGAGATGGAGGGGTGGGGTGGTGGGAAGGGTTTTAAACGGCATTTTTATCGGAAGCTTTCGTCTTTTTTGGAAGACATCACACCGGCGATTGCAAACAGAGCTTTTGAAACTTTGCTCACTTTTTACGTTACTTCTGCTGCCAGAAATTAAAAATAAGAGAGAGCAAAGAGCATTCGATTTGAGTTCCATTATGATAAAAGTGGACATTTGAATATAAGCGGCTAATCGTGTCCGTGTGCTGTAATTGTCTTCTTACGAAAATCAGACAAGAGTGGTGATGGGCGCTTAATGACGCAGTCATAGAATTGATGACGTACAAAATAAGCGTTCTCAGCCTAATTTGAACCAATGATCTTTGATTCATTGATTATGCATAGCTTAGATTGTTACATTCTTGGAGCGAATATTACTGACATCGTTAGTTATTATTATTGGTTGGCTTTTCAAGTATCGTTTTAGATTTATTTACAAGAGCAGAGCTCGAAGTGCCTAGCTAAGTATCATTATAATTTATTGATATAAATAACTACACACAGGGTGTTCGGCTAAAGACTTTGCAAACTTTTACAGAACACAGTACTTACAACTTTGCCCTGGACACAACAGAGACATATTTAAAAAATGGTCTACCATGTATTTGGTCGTAATAATTTTGTTTAAAACTGCAGTTTCATATTTTATGTCCCAGTGCTGTTTCCAAAGCAGAAAGTTGACCAAATTGTTTTGTAAAAGTTGGTACAGTCAATAGCCGACCATCCTGTATACAATTACACAATGTTATACAATCTCATGCGTCACGTCACGGGTGACCCAGGACTGCACAAACATGGGTTCGACTCCTGCGCATGTTAACACGTCATCAGCAGATGGTGGCGCTATCGTTGTTATTGTTTTGTTGTCTGTTTGTTGATTGGGCAGAATTGGTTCTTACCAGGCTCAAAAATGACTAGGTATATTGTCTTATCTTGATGATATTAAAAAATTGCTAGATCGCCTAAATTACACGCGTGGTTAGATTGGAGGTGGTTGGGTCGTGTAGAAAGCTCTCAAAGCACATACTTTTGTTTTGACTTCGTGTTTATGTGCGTACACCACACAATGAATAAAACTTTGCAAATAGCATAGTCCGGTCAATTTAGACATCCAAGATTACAAAAATTTACACTCGGCTGAAAATTAGATCAGATTGTTCAAAACACTATTATAAATGAAATGCCAAAACTCCTCATCGGTCCCACACCTGTTTTTTTTTACAAAGGTCACAAAAACGGGTTTTACCATAAAGATATCACAGACAACAATTGTAGATCACTTAATTATCAATAAAAAATGTCTTAATCCTTTTTTCCTAAGAGCCACCGTTTTACAGATATAACGATTCAAAAGTTAAGAGTTGTTAATGTCATATATGTACCTATGTACTAGTATGTCTTCCTCCCACCTCAGCGGCTGCTCATCAAAATCTATTACCAAGTGCAAGGGTGGCTTGGTTATCAGCTAGACCCAAAAGACGGGTTGGAAGGTGGTCGACAATTCATTAGAGCCAGTTCAAAATTAACTCCCACCTGCACCAAAAAAAAACATGAACATGAATTTCACCTGAGAAATAAGTAACTGTAGCTTACGATAGACAGGCAAAGTATATAATATTACTATTGGGTGATTTTAACCATCTGGTGCGGAACCCTAAAAAGCACAATTTTATTAATGGTCTCAATTCTTTATATAGAGATTTCCTACGTAATAGGATTAGGTGCTCCATGCGAGTAGTCACGAGGTAGCAACAATGTCGTAGAAATGTATTACTTACGTCAGAAGGCACGCATATTATTATGTTTGTTGTGAGTAAACAAAGAGACGCGAGCTGAGAATTGTGGAACTATGTTTGTCTACTACAGTTGTTCGCTAACTGGGCACTCATGATTACTTATTTGCCGATAAAGTAAACAGTTTTCACTCAATGGCCCCATCGATCACTTCTTCTTATCGTGCGGTTAGCAACTAACCTAGTGTCGAGAGTTTTAATGCTGCCCATGGGCCTCTGACTTGGCATCACATGCTCTCGAGATATATCTCTTAGTTTATCATTAATAATGTTCAACCCAAATGTTCTTTCTTTGGTATTGTTCGTCAGCACGTGGAGCTCCTCAAGTTCCGAGTTGAGCTCACGATTACTGAAAAATGCTTGCACTGACTGATCTGGTCCCCTCATAACTGTGTGGTTTTATTTATTTATTTTTGTAAAACAAACAGCTACACAAATATAGTGATAAACAGGTAGTAAAATAAAATTACATTGCATATGTGTAACTAGCGACGTTATCCACATCTTAAGAGTTTTTTCCTCAAAAGACCATCTCAGACACTAATCTGCATGGATCTTACATGATTTGACCAAGATAATGTCTGGACTTTAAAAAAGACTATTATAACCTCTGAGTTTCTTTCGGTGTTTCTTCTCAGAGGAGTCAGATAGAAACTCCGATCTCATTTACTAGTTAAAAAAATGACGTGTAAAAGTGTTTGTGGAAACCTATTTACAGAAATAAATATCATTTAAATAATCGAAGCATGGCCCGGAAAAATTGTTTGTATGTTTAGTACCTTCACACATTGTCAGGAGCGGTTGATACAGTTTTAGGATTTTTTTAAAGCTTAGAATAGAATAGAATACTCTTTATTGTACACCATTAAAACTAAGGCTTAAGGTACTTAAAGGTCTTTCAAGTTTTTGCTTACCTTGTTCCATTTACCTTGTTCTGCCTATGCATCACCCTGAGGTAGACGAGTAATTGCCCGTCTTTGTACGGTATTCTTTACTTGTTCATAAAGTTATAATAAATAAATGAAATAAGTATTTATTGTGTTATGGACAGACGCCAGCACATCAACCTATCCGAAACTGTCAAATTTCCCCAATCAATTTTAATCCTGATGATTTAGCAATAAAGTTGAAAGTTTGTCAGAATGTAGTAGGTTGATGTGCTGGCGTCTGTACAAGCACTTCGCTCGCGACTTCGTCCGCGTGGGTCTGGTACTTTAACATAACCTTGACCCCTCTTAGTTTTAAAAATAAAATATAGCATATTTCACTCACAAATAATATGGCTTTCTATTGGTAAAAGAATTTTCAAAATCAGTTCAGAAGATCCAGAGAATACAACGTCACTAACTTTCCTCTTAATAATATTAGTATACTCGTAGAAGTATTTTTTTTTCGGATCTCCAAATAAGACTACATGTATCTACTTGCAAAATAATATATTTATTATACTTAATGCAATTCCATAAATAATTTTTCAAGTTTATTTTTATTTTTTGCGATAGCAAAACAAGTTAGATTGTTAACAGTTTTTGCTAATCACCAAATTCAGATAAATAGTTATATTTTTCCTGTAACATTACGTAAACCTCCATCAATTAGCTTTATTTCTCATGTTTTTACTGAGCAGCCTTCAACATGTTTCATCTAAGATCAAATCTAAAAATGTTCAACATAAATCAAAATAAAAACATAAAAACTTTTATACTTAATAAACAACCGACTTCTTAAAAAACACGTGAAACAGGTGAAAAATAACTCCAGTTTCGGAAGTCTGTGGCTTTGGTGGTTTTGTTTCGTTCATTAGTGGGCACCGACTTCCGAAACTGGAGTTATTTTTGACCTGTTAGTGTTTTTTTTAAGAAGTCGGTTGTTTTTTTTTTGTAAAAAAGTTTTTATTTTGCAATTTTTAGTTTCTAAGTATGTAAAGAAAGTCTTTTAAAACTTGAAAGAATCATTGAAATTGGTCAACAATTGCTAAAGAAGTTCTATCTAAACATTAATATGTTCATCTCTGCCGGGCCCTTTTTAAAATAGAAGGGCGTAATGTTATGTGATGAAATACAAAAGCTCAGCATAGACATCTGACTATAGAAATCGCGAATAATTTGCTGTTATGCGTTGAAGAGTTCCGTTGCCTGTCTTCTTTGTCAGTTTTTCTTTACCAAATGATACTTTCTAAATGAAATCGCTTGATTGGTTACTAAAAATGTTAAAATCGGTGCGTGTGTCTCTATGTTTTTTGAGGAGTTCCCTCAATTCCTCGAGGATTCCTCATCAGATATGAGTTTTGATACAAATGGGACCAATCTGTAAGTACTTATACCCTATCAAATAAAAAAAGAAATTTTGATAATCTATCTATACTAATATTATAAAGAGGTAAAATTTGTAAGTTTGTATGTTTGTAAGTTTGTATGTAGGGGGTAATCTTCGGAACTAATGATCCAATTTTAAAAATTATTGTACGGGTAGAAAGCTACACTATTCCCGGTGGACATAGGCTACTTTTTATCCCCATATTCCCACGGGAACGGAAACTACGCGGGTGAAACTGCGTGACGTCTGCTAGTCAGTCTATAAATGACGGAGTAGGTACTGAGGTAATAAACCCTAAAAAAAATATAAGTACGACCGAATTGAGAACCTCCTTCCCCTCCTTTTTTTGAAGTCGGTTAAAAATAAAGTAACATACGATACCTTAACTACCACCCATTTTAGCACCTACCATAATGTAAGTAAATAACAATATTTTGTTTTGATTACTGTAAATAAATGGCGATTGCATTAATCGTTTCTGAGACAAGCAGCTGTTAAAAACATACAACAGACAAAGTTGCACCACTAGGGTCCTTTGGTTTGGGACCCTTAAACCGTGTACAGTTAAAGATTATAAACAATCATATACATTGTAATATTACTCCAATTAACAATGTAGGATATTATACTCATGCAAATGCATAACAACAGTGAAACAATACAGATAATATTGCGTGACTTGATTGATTGGTAATGCTTCACTGGTTGTTAACTGCGCGGGCGCCGGCGTTAACCACAAAACATACTGACCCAGCTCTGCGGGATCACCGAACTAAGATTTATTAGTATGTTGGATTTCACTTACAAAGAAAAGAAAGAAAAAAACATTTATTGACAACTGATTGAAACACGCACAGTAAAAACATGTTTATCCATTTTAAATAAAAAAACAAAATGTCAAGGCTGGGCCAAAAGGTTCATTTCAGCGGTAAAGCCAGACAGATGGTGAGATGCTGCCTGCCTGACGCTGGTTTTCCAATGCACCTTTGGGGACAAGTGACGGATGAGTAACATTTAACATTAAAATGTTAATCTTACGTGTGTGAAGTAGCAGAAGAATTATTTATTTGATGAAAGCCTAGATATATTTTGCCGCGTCTGCCGAGTCTGCCCGAGACTTAATAAGCGTATAATTATGTCGACAAAATAAACTTTTCTCAATCTACGGGTGCCGGGAATCGCGAGGTTCCGTCATCACTCCTGGTCGTGACGCCCAGCGTCACGTCCGTGCCTCGTCTTTTCTTTATAGTTTGAAAAGTCGCGGCAGTGCCTCGTCTTTGCCTTGCCCACGCCCCGTTCTAGTCTTACGTCTTTTCTGTGTGTCCAGCGCCTTAGTAGTTTGTTTTAATAGAAATAATAATGGATAGGTGTTGTTACATTTGTTAGCCCTTAAGCATCGCGAACTGTCTAAATTTCTGTTCTCTTTCCTTGTCAAGTGCAACCAAAGGTTGTCAACCAAAGCGATTAGGCTGCCCACTGTGTCACCCAATGCAGCTCTTTAACTGTATGGTGTACAATAAACTGGACCTAATCTGTTCTATTTTTTTAATCTTTCGGAATCCATAAGTCCAATATACAGCCGAAACAGTCTATAAGGGCGTGCCTTCAGGTTCGCTTATTAGTAATATTAGTACCGTCAAATAAACCAACAACAAGGCATTTGCGATGATTGTGTGTCAGCAGCTCATGTACCCACCAAGTAAGGCTGTTAAGTCGATACTCTCCGTGCACGTGCCGAGATAACTATTGTTTGAGCATTTAACAAGATTCGCCTGTTTTTGTCTAGATATCTGCCAGACGTGTGTATGCCATTAAAATATGATGTATTTGTTTATGTAATACTCTCTATTGAACTAATAATGATATCAGTGGAACATAGATACAATAAGTTTGCCGATGTCCATTGTATTTTCAGATTTTTTTTGTTTCCACTCCCGGAAAGTTTCTATTCGTCTGTGCTTTGCATTGTTGAATATTGGCGCTACATTATGTTGTTAGCGGATGCTCTAGCTATTCAAAGGTCCCAGCTTCTTAAGGTAATTTTTAAAGGACTCGCCTTTAAAAATTACGTAATCGAGATTAATAGAAAGGCAACGAACTTATGACCCACCCACTTGATACAATTTACGTAAATTTAATGATGAACAAAAGAGGAAACATTGATTTAAAAGGGTGCCCTTTGACCTGGGAACAGGCAGAAAAAAAATACAATGTTACTAACGAGAAAAATCGCTACAAAAGTTTTATTTCAATTGACTTAAACGGGGTCTTTCTATTTACCCCGTTTTAGGAACTGCTAAGACATTACATTACATTACGTTACATTTGTACAATTTGTACGCCACGATATGCGGCTGAACATGTATTTATATTATAATAAAGATAAAAGAATTGTAGGTATTTTTGTATGAAACGAATAAACTTAACTACCGGACCGACTCGAAAAATTCTTTTACCGTGTGGAAGCTATACTATCCCCGGAAAATACGGGAACGACACAGGTGAAACTGCGTGACGTCTGCTATATTTTTTGGCAATAAACTTGCGCCAGGATAGTAGTACCTTATAGTGTCAGTTCAGTAGGTACCGTCCCTTTCGTTCGCTTAAAATAGTGGAATTTTCCGAATCGATATGTAGGTTGTTTAAGTGACCCACTTGATAGGATGTTCACTACCACACATGTGGAGCAAAGGTTAAGGGCGTTCTAAAAATAACTTTTAACGTTTTAGCTTCATGATCCTAATTTAACTTATCGGTTGCAACACCCAGACGTTTGCGCGATCGTTCTAAAAAATAAAATAGCAGATGCACGCATTGTTTTCTTAAACTCAATGCATACAAACACCTAAGTAACTCTTAGGTATTTGTATGAATTGAGTCAAAGAATACGATGCGTGAATCTGCGATATTATTTTTTGAGTCGCTTAATTTATTTTACAGGTTGCAAGATAAGTAATTAAATATGTGAGCACCATTGTTTCAATGTAGTAAGCAGTTATTTATTACAGAAGTTTTTGTTCTAGGTTGACCGTCCTCGCACATAGGTACCTACTTACTTATAGACCAAAGAATTTATATTGCAAAAACCTATTAAAAATAAAAGAGTTGAAACCATCTTTTGAAAAGGGTAACTAGAATCATTTTCGTTTTTAACGTTAAAAGTTATCTTTTTGAATGACCAATTGAAATGAACGATTCGACTTTTTTTGTTATTTTTTTATCATTTAAATCTGACTAACTTATTTACCCCGAAATAACAGACGCTTACCAATTAGACAGAAGACTGACTGAAAAAAAATGGCATAGCAACTAACGCCTTCTCGGTGCGATGCTGTAACAAAACTTGCAAATAAGGCATTGCCCTTACGAGTTATTATGAGCACGTGTATTACGTAAGGCGACCATTGTTTTTGCTGTTTGTCAGATAAATCCGTCGTAGCCAGTCGTCACGCAACTGTCTAGGCTCAACACGTGTTCGTGGGCAGATTGCGGCGCTACCGAGTAGCAACAAGCCGCCAAGCCTCCACGTGTAAGTATCTGATACAACAATCGGACATAAAATAATTAAAAGTGGCCCAACAGGGCTATTCACTATCTTTTCATGCCATTGACTAACTTGCGCACACGAAACTTTGATGACAACTGAGAATTTACTAAAAAAAACCGGCCAAGAGCGTGTCGGGCCACGCTCAGTGCAGGGTTCCGTAGAATATGTAAACGAAGTTAAAAAATTTTTTTTTTTTTTTTACAAAAAAAAAAGTTGTACTTAAGTAAGTTCAGTAAGCTAAGTTTGTAGTATAATCGTATTTACAAAACTACAAACTTAGTCCAGAAATTATTTTGTACAACTTGTCTTTCTTGTACAGACGCCAGCACATCAAGTTACCCCAATGTGTCAAATTTCAATGATCGTTTATCAACGTTATGACAAACAGAATAAGGCTCATATTCAATTGGGAAAATTTGACACATTGGGGTAACTTGATATGCTGGCGTCTGTACAAAAACTGTTGATCCATCCAAGTTCAAAATAATTTTCCTGGAAAGTCCTTATAAAGTTCTACATTTCAGATTTGTTTCATATTTTCTAAACTTATGGTTCAAAAGTTAGAGGGGGGGGGACACACATTGACTTTTGGAGCGATTATTTCCGAAATTATTGACATTATCAAAAAATTATTTTAGTAAACCCCTATTCATTTTTAAGTAGGTACCTTTCCAACAATATATCACACGTTACAAAAAACTAAAAGCCATTTTGAACTTAGATTTATTTTTAAAAGTTCTTTAGTTGATACCATTTCTAACGGTATGCTACATGTCATAGAAATTATTCATTATGTAGTCAAAATACTAGATAGGAGAGTCAGGGTTAAGAAAAGACTTTTTAAGGTTATTTTGTTTGTATTAAACTAAAGTTAAAAAAAAAGGAGGCATAACACAGGGAAAGGTGGAAAGTAATGGGGGATACCTTTGCCCAGCAGTGGGACAGAATAGACTCCACGGTCAATATTAGCCGACACTGCACTAGTGATAGTACTGTCATGACAAGGCCGGACGAAGCACACGGTACTACTTTATTCAAGTTAATTGGATAATTTATTCTTCGCACGGAACCCTATCCTACCCTAAAGTCCCTTAGTTACTCTTTCTAAAATAACCTATCGACCAGAAAGATTCCCCGGGTAACATAATGCCGTGGGGACAGTCAAGTGGCGTGACCGGCGGATTGCCAAATCATAGGTCTCGAGTTCGAACCCATGGCACGCACCTCTGACTTTTCGGATTCATGCACTAATTGTGTAATTGTTATTTGCTTCAAAATCGGTAAAAAAAAAACATTGTAAGGAAACCGGCATGTCTGAGAGATATTTCTCGAGGGCATGTGATGTCAAGTCAGAGACCCATGGGCGGCATTTAAACTCTGACACTAACCACACGATAAGAAGAAGATAATGCCCAATATACTGCCAAAGACGCTTTCTCCATCCCTATCTGAGGTGAAGTGCTAGAAAGTGTTGCCTTTAGGGGTATCTGGCAAAAGGAACCAATGCACATCAAGCAAGGCACGCCAACGCATGAGCTGGCGTATCCACAGCGCAAACTGATCGAGAATCTGAGACATAACAAAATGCCAGTCTCATAAAAGGCACACGTGACCTCACTTCCCACGACTGAAAGAATCCGTATCAGTTATGATAACAGCTGAAGCATGTTGTGTCTGTTGGCCTGCTTAGACTAGTGTAGTCATGACCCTGGTGGTTCGTCATGCTCAGGAGTCGCTGCCACGTGTCCAACTTTCAGATAACCTTGCTTTGGCAGCGATAGTTAGGACAGTTTCAGATACGACTGTATCAATTGCAACGCGAAGGCTCTTTTCCATAAGAATCTATTCGTAGACAACTGACAATTAATAAATTTTCGGTAATTGCAGTAGTTTGGCGGTCAAAAGCTCTTATTTAGCTGTCAATAGATAGCTGTAATAAAGCTAGCTTAGTACCAGATGAAATATTGAAAAATCTTGACAAATAGTCTGACTTTCAAAGAAATACCTGATATTTTGTTGCATACACAATTCACAAGTCTGTGGAAATAACAGAGTTTATATCACGTGAATCATGTTAATTGTAACTTTCTAATAAAAAAACTGAAAGATTTACGTACTCTATTTTATTAAAAAACGAAAAATCCGGGCAATCCTGTAAAGAGCTAAATAGAAATCTCAAAACAAAGCCTCAGATATGGTAACCATAAGCTAGCTAAATTTCCAATAGCAACAGATTAAAACTAACAGGACATATCGAGCAGTATATTTTATGAAACAATATACTATCAAAATGGAATAGTTTCCATCCCGCACGAAGCTCAGTGTCATCTATGACTCGGAGCATATTGCTGCACAAGTGATAAAGGTCACATCTGTTTACTGAACGCTTCGTTATTAACCTTAATTAAGCATTAACTCCTGACCTGGTGTAAGTTATATTGGCGAAGAGTTTAATACTAGAAATAGAGATTAATAATAATAATAATAAACCCCGCAGGGCAGCTTGTTGTGAGCTGTTGGGCAGTAACGATGCCACGGACCTGATCTCCCGGGAGAGGTCTAGCTCCTCATTTCTGGCTTGCCTTAATTGGCCGGCTGGAGTGAACTCTGACAAGGTATGGAGCTCCCACCTATTTCTTGCCTTGGTTGGCCGGCTTGAGTGAAGATTCGCAAAAGCAAACGTGCTCGGAGGAAGGAAGCATTCCAGTAAGGTGCTGGTAGGGAAGATCCCTACCAGCATACCTACTCCAATTATAATAGCATCAGAAAAAAAGGCTCGTAAAAGCAGGAATGCAGAACATTTTATTTTTAACCGACTTCAAAAAAAGGAGGAGGTTCTCAATTCGGTTGTATATTTTTTTTTTTTTTTTAGGGTTTTTTACCTCAGTACTCCGTCATTTATGGACCGATTTTCAAAATTCTTTTTTTGTTTGATAGGGTATACTAACAGATTGGTCCCATTTGTATCAAAAGTCATATCTGATGAGGGATTTTCGAGGAATTGAGGGAACTCCTCAAAAAATATAGGCACACATGCACCTATTTCAACATTTTTAGTAACAAATCAAGCATTTTCATTTAGAAAGTAACATTTGGTGAAGAAAAACTGATGAAGAAGACAGGCAACGGAACTCTTCAACGCATAACAGCAAATTATTCGCGATTGCTATAGTCTATGCTGAGCTTTTGTATTTCCACAACATAACATTACGCCATTCTATTTTAAAAGGGGCCGGCAGAGATGTACAGATTAATGTTTAAAGATAGAACTTCTTTAGCAATTGTTATCCAATTTCAATGATTCTTTCAAGTTTTGAAAGACTTTCTTTTAAAGATAAATGAAAACAACATTTATTCAAATTGTTTAATTTCAAATTTAGAATAATAAAAGTGAAACGAAGAACGTGCCCATGTATTGTTCAACCCTGCGTCTTCTAGGCTTTTATCATTGACATTGTAATTTTCAACTAAACTAAATATAACTAAATGAAATCCACATCATTTCTTAAAATACTTTGTGGTATAGTGTGACAGCTGCTATGAAAATAGATTATAATAAATTCGTGCGTCTATCGTAATTGTAACATACTTAATTGTACTTTCGTTACAAAGTGTGCATAAAGATAACCTTTTTTAACTTCTGTCTAATGGTATTTTAATAAAATGGAGTATAGATAAACATAGAGATATTTATTTACTAAAGTACTTATAAAATAAATAAATTTGAAAGAAAGTGAAGTGAGAGAGAGTGAGTGAAGTGTGTGTGTGTCCCTGTGTGTATGTGACCTTGTGTGTATGGTGTGTACGTGTGTCCTTGTGTGTATGGTGTGTGTGTGTGTGTGTGTCCTTGTGTGTATGGTGTGTGTGTGTGTCCTTGTGTGTATGGTGTGTGTGTTGTGTGGGTGTTTGTTTGTTACCGGTAAAAACATTACGAATATTTTATAATATCTTTATTTTGTATCGATGGTTTACTCAAATTTAGTCCATTATAATCCATCAATAAGTCCATCGCATAACTTATGTTAAAGTGTAAATGTATGTGCATGTTGTGTGTGTGTGTCTGTTTGTGTCTTATTAGACTAATACGCCAAAGTAGTTCCAACTTTGGAGTCACTGTGTCTATGAAGTACCCACAGATGATCACGTCTGCGTATGACACAATCAATTGAGTGATGGCGCCAAATGATAACACTTTTCCGCATAGCAACAGATGATCACGGGTCATGATTTCACGAGCCATTTAACACGTTATCTGGTTAAGTTATCTAGTGGGATATTTTTGTTGCGTTTAATTAGACTCTGATTAATCGGTTATCGAATAGCACTGCATTGTTTTCTGAGAACTGCAAAGATAATAATAAGGAATACCTATACGTTTTGGGAATTTAATTTTGTGATAGGGGAATTTTAAAAGGCACGTCTTGGTGGTAGGGTCTATTGTATAAGAAATTAAAATAGGTACTTAGTCATAAAAAAAATTATAAATAAGTATTTTTGTTACTATTTTCTATAGCTTCGTTCGATTTTGTTTTAGTTTCATGGTTCTGCCCAGCGATGAAAGCCTGCGTATTTTTTGTTTTGGGTATTTTTTTTTACTTTAAACTGTAACGAACCTGATTTTATAGAACGAGATTGTTTTAGAAAGGTTGTGTTGTTTATGGGTGAAATTAAGATTTAAAATAAAAGCAACAGGCTTGGCGGTCTAGAATTTAGCAAACTTCACCGCGTACAAACTTGAGTGAAGTGAACCGTCAATGCCTAGCATTAGTGTGGAATGATATTTCAATTCGCCTTCACCTCATCCATATTTTCACGGGGTCATTTCCACGGAATAATTAACACTCCTGAAGGTTGCAGTGCATCGACATTCCTTCCACTATTTATTACAGTCTTCTTAGTTTGTCGCCAGCACAACATTAAAAAAATGGTACAAACCTTTCATAGTAGAGATATACACTGAAACCCGGAACGAATATGTAGGTCATACAGACATATATACATATTATCTCATCTCCGATAACTTGAAACGATTATGTAAGCGTTCTCTTGTGTAGCAAGCTCATCGGACCAAGGTCAGGATCTCCACGTGCAAGTCTACGCCACGTTTAGCGATCCTCAACTTTTATCTCCTTCAACACTGACCGCACGATAAAAAATAGCTTTAGCAACAGTAGCTTTACTGCAATTTGAACTCCAATTTGATGCAGTTAAAGTTCAAATTTGTTGAATTTTGGGGCTTTTGTTTATATTTACAAATTGATTTCGTGCATTTTGGTAATCCTTCACCTGACTGTTGAAATGTTTGTTTTTGGTTAAAAATGTTGTCATTTCTTAATTAAGAGTGAGTGAGATTAACTTTATCTACTTGTCATGAAGCCTTTTAAAACTTGTGTCTGGTTTTAATGGATGCGACGGCTGGCACAGGGGATGAGCGAGTTGCTCTTAGACTGGCTGTCAATGTAAATATCTACATAGGGTTAAAATGTTCGTAAACTCACCTGCGCTGCAGGAGAAATTCCTAATGGGGAAAGGGAAAAATAAACTTCACGCGGACAAGTCGCGAGCGAAGTGCTAGTCTGTAGGTACTAATATTATAAAGAGGTAAAGTTTGTGAGGTTGTCGGAGGTAATCTCCGGATCTACAGAACCGATTTTGAAAATTCTTTTAATCAAAATGAAAATCAAAATCAAATCAAAATCAAAAGTCATTTATTCAAATTAGGCTAAGGATCAGCACTTTTTGAACGTCGAAATTACATAAGACAGTCCCCCAAAAAGCTCACCCTTCGCCACTTCCTAGTGTTTTTGCTGGGAAGAAGAAGTGTCGGAACAAACTCCCCAGCAACACGTCATCTGCCTGATAAGTTAGAAGAACTTGAATCTACACATTACAATTAGTTATAATTACCAATAGAAAGCCACATAATTTGTGAATGCTGGATCCCTTCCTTTGTTAAAGTACGAAATGCACGCAAACGTATAGTCGCAAACGATGAGCTACTATTTTATAAATCTGCTTTGAAGTTTCAATGTCTCGAACTTGATAAATTGTTTCTTGTTGGAACTTTGTTGTATATTCGAAGACAAGAAGCAAGGTCGCTAAAGTCTTCCAACAGAAACCCTTTAACCCTTTGAACTAGTGAACTTTAAGGTCTTTATAGGGATTCCACGAAAGACCCATCCTTCAAAGAAACACTACGAGAACCTAACTGGGGAGTTGTCATACATATACAGTGTATAGAAATTTCAGATAGAGAAGATACATACATACATACATACATACATAAACTCACGCCTTTTTCCCATGGGGGTAGGCAGAAACTACAGAGCGCCATATGCTACGATTCTTACATACCTTTTTGCTTCGTTTACATTCATACATGTTGTCATACACACACGCCGGTTGCGAGTACTACGCACCTGACCTTTCTGAAGAACCTCACCAATAAGATCTATGTATGTCCTTCTAGGGCGTCCCCTCCCGGCGTTCCCACTTACATCTGCCTTGTAAATACCTTTCGTTAGTCGCCTTTCATCCATCCTTTCAACGTGACCAAACCATCTAAGCATACTCTTTTCAATTTTTGTTACTACATCTTCTTTTAAACCACAACGTTGCTTTATCACATCATTCCTCAGTCTGTCATTAATAGAGAAGATACAGTATTCATATCGACCGATTCAATATAACGGTTTTAGAATGTCAAAAACGTAAAGCAATGGCTTCAAATGTTTATAATAAAATACCCGATAGTATAAGAACATTGCCTCTATCAAAATTTAGAAAAGCTCTCTCCTCTCTATTAATTGAAAAATGTTATTATACTGTTCAACATTTTATAAATGATAATTTTAATACTTTTTTAGTTCATACTTTGTTATTGTGTTTGTTTTTAAGTATTTTAGTTTTTTTGTATTCTAGTTAAATTTTATTTAAAATTTGTATGCCTTCCCGGCAAAACATAGCACTCAAAAATGTTAAGCTAACAGCTATGTAAATAAAGATTCTGATTCTGAAAAAATGCAATGGAATCGTGATGGCTCACGCTGGATATTAATAAAATCTATCCGAGTCTTAAAGATGTCCAATCAGAAGCAGCCGTCTAAAACAAAGGATCGGGATTTGGATTGAGATAGAATATTAATATCGGGCGTCAGAGGGTAATGCGCAAATCCGGGCTAGTACCATTACAATGACATTTTCAATTCACAAGTACTTTCTAAGTTAATCTTAGACATCGTCGACATCAGCTACGAAAAACATCGTGAGGAATCCTGGAATTGTAGTCACGACAGGGTGGGTCAAAATCGTGGATCAATCGAAACAGGACGATAGTTGGGGTAATTTGCAATTAAAAATATTTCTGTGGCACAGCACTTACTTTATCTCCTTATAAGTGAGTGAGTGGGACTATAGTTAGAATTAAGGAGGTGTTACCCAGTGAATGGATCGTGGAGGTCTTGGCTAGGAGCCTATTTCACCCGGCTCCATCTTTCCGAGGTGTAACCGTGCCGATAACCGACCATCTTGATCTTCTTGGTGTAACGTTGTCATCCACTCTCAATTTTAGCTCTTACATCGAGGCAAAGGCTCAAGTAGCTGCAAAAAAGTTAGGTATCTTAGCAAAGGTGAGACGTTACTTCACGCCGGAACAGCTGCTCAACCTCTATCAAGCGCAAGTTCGGTTGTGTATGGAGTACCGCTCTCATCTTCGGGACGGATCCGCCAAATACCAGCTTGATACGCTTGAGTATTTTGAGAAACGAGCCAAGAAGATCATCGGCAATGAAGCACTCGTTGAGTCAAAACTTCAAAGTCTTGAGCATCGACGCCGAGTTGCTAGCCTGTCGGTTTTCTATCAGTTATATTTCGGAGAGTGTGCATCGGAAATGCACGATTTAATTCCACCAAGCCATTTCCATCATCGGACCACCAGACGTACAGCACTGCGCCACCGGTACATGGTAGATATCCCATCCATACGTACTAAACGCTATGGAAACACATTCATTGTGCGAACAGCAAAAGAGTGGAATTCCCTGCCGGTGTCGGTGTTTCCTGATAGCTACAACCTAGGGGTCTTCAAGTCAAGAGTGAACAGGTTGCTTCTAGGCAAGCGTGCTTCATCGTCGACCACATCATCGCTTACCATCAGGTGAGATAGTGGTCAAACGCGTGCCTATCAGTAATAAAAAAAAAAAAAGGTCAGATAGTCAGATACTCACAATACGGCTTTAGAAGAAATATGTCTACGGAAGATGCTGTTGGTGCTCTATCCTCTCTAATAACCAAACATCTAGACAATGGACAAAAGTGCCTCACTGTTTTTTTAGATCTCAAAAAGGCGTTTGATACCGTCTCTATCTCTATCCTTGTAAACAAACTGTTAAGGATTGGTGTTCGGGGAATAGCTCTTGACCTTTTAAAGGACTACCTTTCAAACAGGACACAAAGAGTGAAGATTGGCCAGCATATAAGTGGCGATGCGGCTGTATTGTACGGAGTTCCTCAGGGAAGTGTATTGGGCCCAACCCTCTTTTTAATATATATAAATGACCTCTGTAGTATGACATTACCTAATAGTAAAGTTTTCTCCTACGCCGATACAGCCGTTGTCTTCCATGGGAGCTCTTGGCACGATGTCAAGCATCGTGCTGAGGCAGGTATTTCTCGTGTCGCTGATTGGCTAAAATTCAACCTCCTAACGCTAAATACCTCAAAAACTAATTTTATATGTTTTAGTATTTCTAAGCGTAATGAACCAACTGATGAGTTTGGTATCGTTATACATACATGTAAGGGTGATCACGGCAAAAATTGTAACTGCTCAAGTATTCGCAAAGTGAACGTAATTAAATATTTGGGCGTAGTATTGGATAATAGGCTATCCTGGTACCCTCATGTAGAGCACGTTACCGCCAGAATTAGAAAATTAAGTTGGATGTTTAAAACCCTAAGACATGTTGCACCAATGGTAAAAACGAACAACAAATGCCCATCTAAAAATTTACTCACACAAGTTTACCTTGCACTTGTACAATCTGTGCTCGGATACTGTATTCCGGTTTGGGGAGGTACAGCAAAGACCAAATTGATACATTTAGAACGAGCACAACGCGCACTCCTAAAGATTATGCATTTCAAAAAGCTAAGATCCCCTACTGCAGACCTTTATCAGATCAGTGATGTACTCTCTGTCAGAAAGCTGTACATAGTCCAAGCGATATTAAAAAAGCACAAATCTTTGCCCTTCAAAGTGGGTATTACCCCGAAAAGAAGAAAGTTTAGCATAGCGGTTATACCTTCAACTAAGACCAAATTTGCATGTAATCAATATAGTAAGCGATCAGCTCAATTGTATAAATAAAAAGATAAATATACACTCTTTAAATAATTATGATTGTAAAGAAAAACTACTTAAGTGGATAAAACCACTTACGTATGATGACACAGAAGCATTGTTATAACACGGAATTATTCACATACACAGAGGCACACACACCCACTTATACTGACAGACACGCTCATACACACACAGACACACACACACACACACTCACACACACACAAACACTCACACACACACAAACACTCACGCACACACAGACAAACACACACACTCACACTCACTATCTTTAAGTTCCTATACTCTCTTTTTAATATTTTAATTTATTATTCTTGTTAAGTATTCTAAACCAAACTTTTACATTTTAAAAAATATTGTGTTAATTATCACGCTATTCGAAATAGGGAGGGGCGGAGTCTTCTACTACAGACATTATTTGTCTAAAAGAGGATTCCGAACACAACAATTGTATAAAACCTTGTTTTTGACACAATAAATTTTATTTTATTTTATTTTTAGTCAGTCTAAAACTCTGGTGTTCAGCTGTATTCGGTAAACTGGAAGCCAATAGCAACATAGTTGTGAAAAGTCTTAGCGAAGTTTAAGCGGCATTAGCCCAATGACTGAGGCTTCCTGAGTTCGATCCCCATCAATTGCACTGTTGACGTGAACCCAGTCCAGACACAAGCACATTTCGAGAGGTTAAAAAGACTATACTAGTAATGGGCAACCCACATTGCTAGTAGCTCTTTTTAAAAAAAAACAATTAGCTTAGTAGTTTATCTTTAAGCAACTTGACTTAGGTCCAAATTTTCAATCAACGAAAAACCTATTTCTGAAGAACAAAATTATGCTTTGACAGATTTGTACAGATAATAATTTAGCCTTATATCTGGCAATGTCCAGACTGACTCTTCAGTGAGTCAGATCAGGGATTTGTCTAGTTAATTACACACTCCAGACAGGATCTCCACTTTGTAATGGTAACCCTAAAGTGTTCCGCACAATGCGCACTAAATAGCAAATTGTACAAAGCATTTTAGTGTCAAATGTCAACGGAATCACCGAAGTCACTCACACCGCTCCGGGTAACGATCCTGATATTGACCCACTTTTGTCGATTTATGATTTACAAATTGAAACGAGACGACGTGCGGCTGCGCACGTACACACATCTTCTGTTCTAATATTAATAAGTTACTGTTACTTTGTCTGCATACAATTGGATTATATTGATTGGTATACTTTCCTATTTGTATGGGATTTGGTTCTCAACTTCAAGGGGTTTTTTTACGAACTCTAATTCTTTTTGATTAATAAGCCTGAGTTGACTCATTGTCAAATGAGCTAGGTATCTATCAGTATGAGTCCCGTCACACCGAATCGGCAGTTTCGGAGTATAGCCCAAAAAAAAAACATCTAGATAGTCACAAGTGTATAGTTTTGTTGTGAAAACGATGTTCAAGCCTTCGGGAGCTGTGGTGGTCTAGGGTTTGGATCCTGGGACGTCTTGTATCGAGACTTGAGACGTGGCAAATGTAACGAAATTGTTAATTATGACCAATGATTAGAAAATAGAATTACTAGATAATAAATAGTAAAGTCATCAAGAATAAGGATGATTTTTAACTAAGTTCGTTACAACAGTCTTCAAAAAAGGAGTTTCTCAATTCGACCGTATATAGGGTGACTGGTAATTAGTGACCGATACTTAAACACGTGATTGTATTCATGATTTTAATAAACTTTCCCAAAGTAACTTTTTTTTTAAACACAATAACTTATAACACAATAAAATAACAAAAACGCTGTTTGAAATTCCCGCGCGCGCGCCTGTGATCGATCACAGAAGGCACAAATCGGCACTATCTATCAGCTGATAGTCTGACCTGCACCGCTGCCGTTAGGCTGTACTGACGTAATTGAATTAATTAAAAGTTAATGAGTATAAAAAAAGTTTCTTTGAAAAAGTTATTTGTATCCATGAGTACAATCACTTGTTTAAGTATCGGTCACTAATTAACAGTCACCCTATATGTATATTTTTTTGTGTGTTCGCGGATAACTTTGTCTATTATGAACCGCTTTTGATGGATATTTATTGCTGGAAACGAGTTATTTCAAGGGTGGTTCCATGGAAAGTAAACCAGGATCTAATGACGTCATCCCAGAGAAATCGGGGGAAACTTTCGAAAATCATAGGGGCGACTATAGTGCATTTGTTATTTTTTAGATTAAGTACCTATTCCAAAGCACTACAATTTATTGAAGCACATTAGAGACTAGCTTAATAAAAACTAGTAGTAGATACTAAGTGGGTATTGGTAGATGTTTCCTATTGTTTTGTACATAGAGTATTTGTAGTCATCTTATTAAAAGTATGTATATATTTTTGTATGACAAACTTTTAGTATTAATAGACCTACACATTTATACAGAGAATCCCCAAATATCTTTTGTTGATTTTATTTTAAGTTATTTTAAAGCTTTTAATGGCAGCCTGGGGTTTGTATATTGACATTGAAACTTCAATGGGCATGCCTTTACATTATTCCTAAGTAAGTCGAAACAAAGCGCGGATGAGTATTTAACATGTTGCCATAAAGTTTAAAAAAGATTTTCCTTGCTGTTACGAATACCTGGAGTCGTCCAAACACCAAATAAAACTTAGTGTAAGTAAATGATTTTAGTTGTTAGAAGAATGGTCTCATTAAATTTCCAAACCATCAAAGCCAAAAACTTCCAAAACTAGAGTTATTTTGCACTTTTTAGTATTTTTTTTATGAATTCAGCTGTTTTTTTTTTAAACATAAAAGCTTTTATAAAACTGCAAAAGTCTACCTACTGCTGAAAAGTGAATCTGTGTGATTAAAATAAATAAACAAAGGAATTATTAAGACTGAAATTAACGTTGAAAAATCATTTTCTAAATTAAAAATCAGTATAATATCCAAAATGTCCTAATTCTTCAGGTAGGCTACTTACTACTCTAAGGAGCGGGAAAACCAGAGCAAGTGAAATATTGAAGCAGCAGCAGCTGATGTATAAAAATAAAATGCAGATTACATGAATGTGGTCAATGTTTCGGGGGTTACTTATCAGGTGCATCTTATTTCGGTGGTATCTGTGTTCTGCGTCAGTGCTACATGGTCAAGGTAACGACACGCAGTATTGATAACCACGTGATCATGAAGAACATGCATTTTTTATAATCATTATGTAAACAAGAAGTAATTATTAATTGATTTTTTTAAAACAAATGTTTACAAAGCACCAGCTTGTCTCCAACTGTGTCATTTTAATTTTGTTTTAACTTGACTACATAATCAGTTATTTTCAGAAGTTCGCTAGCTAGGCGATAAGTTTGTTACTTTCTGATTTGCTACTATTAAGTTTCTTCTATGATTCATTAATAATTTAGTATTACTATTTTATAAGGACCGGACTTAAGATAATACCCTGGGGTGCTCCTTAAAGTGACTGCATAAAATGTTTATGTTTTAGAAAAAGGCTTGGACGAATAACACCCCTCTTTTTGCATCGAGGGTTAAAAAATTATTCGCCAATTAAATATGTTAGCAGACGATATAATCAACATTTCGTTATAAATAGTCGACTTCATGCTCCAAAATATGATGTCAAACCTTATTGAATGCTTAAGCTGAGTCAAGATAGAGAGTAAAACACAATTTTCATCTTTAATAATACTTTGTTTTTTTTTATCTGTGGATATAACATTGTGGAGCGTTTTACTCTAATCATTTGATAAATTAGTTAATTCTTGAATCAGCAGTTAAAATAATACGTTTCAGACATAACACTGGAATGGTCTGACATTCATGACTGTACAAAATACGTGCTAAGCTGACGTTTACGTGGATTTAGTCATTTTACAACAATGTTGTTGTCTATGACGCGATAACGATATTAGAAGTCAGTTAGGATGAGAAATTTTGTCTGATAGACTGGACGTGATTTGTGGGCATGATTGCGACATCCAGGAATAACTATATAACTTAAAGTTAATTATTAAAATCCTTAGATTTGGGTTATTTTTTTGTAATGTTATCAGTGGTTAGCATAAGCTCTAACTTAAGTTCCCACTGCTAGGAAGCTCTTCGTGAGAGGGAGATAGTGGGTCACATTCTACCAAGCCGGCCCAAAACCTGGTTTATGGATGTTACATGCCGTACAATTTTTCGTTCTATGACATGCGTTTTTTTTGCAATGTTTTACTTCACTAGAAAGAGCAGTGATGATAAAATAAAATATACACAGTTAGATGCCTGACCGTGTTGGAACCACGTAAATCATCAAAGAATAAGTCCCGAGTTTCAGTAATTTTAACTTACCCACAGCTATTGTTACACGTGCTCACCGAGAAATAAATAAATAAATAATATAATGGCACGACACTGTTTTTTTAGGTCATTTGAAAATTAATTACTTCCTTTTGTTTTTATATTGTTTATCTTTATATCTGTCAGAGGTAGGTTGAAAGAGGTTTGATCACGAGGTACGTCGATTACAAATTTAATTGTTGATACTTAAATTTTACTGCCGAATTAAGCGCATAGTGACTTGCTTTTAAAATTAAGCTGCATATTTATAACAGACTCCATTTGGTAATCAAATTGCATCAGCTTTGACAAGTTAGTTATAGATATATGAAAACATTTATAAGGAATCCAATTTTTATAGTAATCCATCATGTACACAGGTGGTAGGTATACAGGGTGTCTCATTCAAATGGGTCAGTATGGGAAAGTCTGAAACTATAAGACATACGAAGATCTGTTCTGAGGAACCATGTCATCGATTTTAATAAAAAGAGAAACCGCATTCATACATTTTAAAAAAATCTGTACTCTGTTCGGGAATCGAACCCGGTTATTTTGAAAAAAAAACCTACACTATTTCTATTTAGATATCGATTGTGTAGGTCTTAAGAAGGAAATGTCTGTATGAAACATGATGTCTAAAATGAATAAAATGCATTGTTTCCACATACTTTAATTTACTTTAGTAGGTGCTCGAAGTGACCGCCGCCTTTTTCAATACAATAGCGGTGGTCACTTCGAGCACCTCAGAGTACAGATTTTTTTTAAAATATATGAATGCGGTTTCTCTTTTTATTAAAATCGATGACATGGTTCCTCAGAACAGATCTTCGTATGTCTTATAGTTTCAGACTTTCCCATACTGACCCATTTGAATGAGACACCCTGTATATATATAATGGGTCGAATTAACCAGATTGGGGTCATATGAACTGGGGAACACCGATGCAGGCAGGGAATTCCACTCCTCGCATAATGAAGGAACAGGCAAAGCGCTTCGTGCGAATGTTTGGTACATCTACAAGAAATGGGTGATAACCTGGGTACGTCTGGATTCCGGATGGAAGAAAGGATATGGTGGAATGAGGCCGTGGAGCTCTATGGCAAACTCTCCGAAATGCAGTCTGTAAAAGATCGACATACATGTAACTTTGCGGCGGTGGGCCAGGGTATGAAGCTTGGTACCAACCAGCTTTTCGTCACCAAAGAGCCTGTTGGCTCTGCGCTCTACTGCAATGTGGCTAGTTGGTACTTGGCTGATCCATCTCAAAGGTGTCAGCAATACTCCATGCTGTACCGGACTCGAGCTTTACATAGAACTAAACGTTGTCCAGATTTGAAGTACCTACCGCTTAACCTTATTTAGGACCTTAATTGTGGACCTAGAGTTTGAAAATTCTCTTAAGCCCTGCTGATTGAAGGAGATCTTTTGAAGTCTTTGTTGCAGGTAAAACTTGGACATTATGAAATACCTTAGTAGACAGCAGGCGCCTGCAGCGAGGAGCCTTTCGAAGCGAAATTCATCAATATTTACCTGGAAAAGAAAATTTATATGTAAATAAACTCTAATTGACATAAACTATTTATGAAAGCTATTGTCTGATATTTTGAAAACGATTGAGTTGATATGATATTGAATTTTGTGTTTTCTGAATGTCTTTCGACTAATTTAAGACCCTGGTGTCCTGAAACACAGACCTCACGGTCTAGCTTAGGCACCAGTCTCCCACAGTATAATTATTTATGTTATGTATTTTGTATTAATACCTGACTAATATACAGACGCCAGCACATCAAGTTACCCCAATGTGTCAAATCCCAATTGAATATGGACCTTATTCTGTTTGCCATAAAGATAAAAAACGATCAAAGTAATTTGACACATTGGGGTAACTTGATGTGCTGGCGTCTGTACTTATATTGTAGGGAGAAATAAATCATTATTATTATTAATTTCAATAGAATGAAGAGGTTTCACTATTTATTTTCTTTTTTCTGAACGAGTCTGGCCTCTGTTATGAACACAACATAATTATGTCAGTTTTAATCGCGCATGCTTAATTAAACAGGATATCAAAATCAACTAAATCCAGTTGAACCAGTTAATAATATTTAATTTCCTAGTTTTTTTATTAAGTCAGTGAACTGTTTTAGCGTAACAGGTTCAGGATTAAGTTTAAAAATAAAATACTTGAAACAACCGGTTCGCATTTGGCAAGACAATTATGAATTTAGACGAGAATAAAAACTACGCTCAAGGATGTCAAACGCGCCGTGATCTTGGCGCCAGAAGAGGCCAAATAGGCGACTAAGAAATGGCTGTGCTTGTAGTCGCTTGTAGATATTAGAGAAAGTACCTTAACACACCGAAATATTGAAAAAACCGTTGATATTCGTTGGTTCCCAAAAAAATCTTCGTTTACCGAAAATACGTAAGCACGATCTACTCTGTACATGCAACTAACTTATACTACTTATAGTGAAAACTTTGCAGTTTATTTAACAAATGAATTGTACATTATATACCTGGTAATTAAGAGGTTTCCATAAACCACCCTAACATTTTCATTGTTGGGTGTTATGCCCCAACGACGTGGTTGGTACTTGGTAAAGATGTTACCAGCAAAATTGCAATAATTTTTGTTGCTAGTAACATGATTCCTGCAACCCAAAAACGAGTTGCTGTAATTTCAGTAAAAACGAGTTGCTGTAATTTCAGTAAAAACGAGTTGCTGTAATTTCAGTATTACTAGCTTTCCACTTTTCTGTTTCTTCTTTTTAGACATTGATTTACCAATAATAATCGTAAACCAGGGTCATGGAGTCCTGATAGGCAGCCGTTCTGTATATTATACATCCTGTTATGTCTAAAAGCTGACCTCAGCTACATACTTTGAGCGGTAGTCGAGAGCTATACACCAAATATTTGTCACTTTGGTCTCCCACACATAATTGCGAATTCGCAACGCATCGCAAATAGCCGCGATGTATGGTCCGGTAACGCTTTGGTTCAGGTGACCATACATCGCAGCTATTTGCGATGTGTTGCGAATTCGCCAATATGTGTGAGAGCCCTTTGTGCGGATCACCCTCCTCACAAAGCGTGTAGTGTAGTTAGAAAACATTATTTTCCTGCCTGGTCATCCTTTGCAGTAATAATTATATTTTTAGTAATGTTACTAACACTAGAACATAAGCTGTGGGTATTACTAACAAAATATTCATGACTGTTGTCCGAAATAAACTAATTTTAATTTAATCTTTATGTAGAGAAAGTCGTGTTAGTTACACCATTTATAACTCAAGAACGGCTGGACCAATTTAAATGATTTTGGTATTTTTGGATTTGTCTCTGTCCGGAATAGGATAATAATTTATAAAAACATGAAAAGTCTTCGAAAAAATAAAATATCAAGAATATTCGTTTTCTCAAACATTTTTCAAACGCAACACGCAACGCCATCTTGGATGACGCATGACAGGAGTCAAACTTCTCAGTTCATTATCAGGTGACATTTGACAAGTCTTAATTAAGCTAAAACTAAGAAGGTAAGGTTGTCAATTTATACGTTCCTACGTTCTGAAATTTATTTTGTTACTAAACTTAGAAAGAGGTTTTATGTAGCATAAAAAAGTCATATGTTTGAGAAATCAATTTACGTAATTAATAATGACGACAGAGACGAACTTTAATAATTCTTTGCAAATAGAAATTTATTACTGTTTGTGGACTTTAATTAAAGTAGATTGGGAACTTTATAAATTATAATGTAACATAGAGGCACGCAGCGCAATAGTTCATATTAAAATTATGAATTTAATATTCCTTAAATTAATGCATTTCAGTAAGGTAGTTAGGTTAGGTAGTTAGGTTAGCTATAGGATAGGTATGGTACGTTAGGTTAGGTTATAATTATGCATGTTGTTGTAATTTGAATTATATCGAACACAAAAATGTTTAAATAAGATCACAGTAGAGATTCGCTACATAAAAAGCAGTACTAGTTATTATTGGTTTGGATCTATTAGTTGTCATCTTATTGAACGTATGTATATCTAATATATAAAAAAAATGATAAGAGCAATAAATTGACTCTAGGGCACAACGAAGTTTGCCGGGGCAGCTAGTTTAATATATGTAGTTAGAAAAAGACAAGTCTGATGATGATGATTGATTTACGAATGATTGCTGTAACAGAGCCAATGTATTAAAATGAAATCACGTATTTCTTATAACAACGCAGGATAGACTCCTATCTGCATACACCAACAATCTACAATACTGATGCAATTGTATTTGTTTCCGAATAAAGAATGATGCAATTTTTGAGCTGAATACGAGATGCAAACCAGACGAAGTAATTGGGCTTGGGAGAAGCCAGTGTTCAGCTAGCAGTCTTCTAGCTCAATATTAACGCTAGTGATGTTGCAATAGTATACTAATTTTTGAATTTGAGCACTCTTCTGTTATTTTGATTCCGCTTTGAAAATTAAATTTTACTTAGTAAAAATATTCACTGGCTGCCAATGAGTCTAGAAGCATGAAGTTTTGCACTAGAGTAACTTTACACAAGGCGCACAAAATCCCGAAAAAGAAGGGCCCTAAAGTAACACAATTTTTTCTTATGATGGAATTTGTTACGTAAAGGAAACATTCCTTTATTTTTAAAGAGAAATAGAAGTAAGTTTAAACCGGATATCGAACCTGATAAAAATTAATAAAAAAACACTATTTTATTCTACAGTAATTGATAACATTGATGTTCAGGATAAAATCTCCCTATTAAATATTTGGTCTTAAAAATGAAAAAGAACATGAAATCTTACGTTAATTTTTATTCTATCATCAATTGCAGTTGCTCTTTTTTAAATTTCTCATCAGAACGCCTTGTCTAAGAAATAAGTTATGTGCATAGAATTATAATCACACAAGTTAGGTTCGAGCAAGTTAGGTTCGCTTTGGTTAGGTTCACTCAGGTTCATTAATTAAAAATTGAGTGTTTATTTTTTTACTTTTCAGCTGGTCTAAGGAAAAATTAAAAAGTAAAATCTATTGAATTTTTCAGTAATGTCTGTTATGAAAGTCCGACATTTCTACAGTTGTAAACGTGGTGCTTAATCATTTGTTTCTTAGGAAAATATTGTTGAAGCATTGTTTTTTTCCGAATCAATCATCATCCCTTACACTTCTGGTCAATAGGAAACCCAATGGAACACACGGGGTCTGTTGTAACTAATATGTAAAATCAAGTTCTAACATAAAAGACAGACAGTGTTGCTGGGGAATTTCTTCCGCCACTTCTTCTTCCTAGCAAAATAACTAGGAAGTGGTGAAAGGCGGATATTTTAGGAAAATGTCTTGTTAAGATCTTGACGTTCCAAAAGTGCCGATCATTAGCCTAATTTGAAAAAATGACTCTTTCATTTTGAATGACTAACAGTTTAGGCTTGTTTCCATTTGCAAATAAATAGGCAATAAACCTGTATACCTGTGCAGATACTGAAGAGGCTGTCCCTAACTGTCCAATTTACCCCCTTTATTTAGTCCCTCATTTAGATTACAAGAAAATATTCGACATTGGTATTTTAATTTTCACGTAATCAAAAAATAACAGCGATACATCGAGTCAAAATGTCGCATGACGTCACTTACAAGCCTCCTCTCCTCAACTTCAATGCCTAATCTAAGCAGTTTTCCATCAATATCAAAAAGAAAATAATATGTTGTTTCGAATATTTTCTTGTAATCTAGATGAGGGACTAAAAACTAAAATTTTGTCAAATAGCCAATTGAAAATAAACCTTATTTTATTGTTATAAAGTAGAAAAATTCAAAGAAATTTGTCAAATTGGGGTATTTATATTGCGTCTGTACGATGCAGCATTTCAGTCGGATTGCTTTGAGTAAATATTACCAAGGGACCATTATCCGTATTTACTTGAGCAGTTACACTAAATTGGTACCTACGTTATAGACAAACTCCATACTTAATATGATCAGCAGTAAACATGGTACTACAACTAAATTACATAATAGGCAAAGTTGGACTCTTATCCCGTATGATTGCGATCAACATGAAAACAGAACTATTATATGAATTTGATTAAAGCTGTTTGTAGAAGTTTTTCATGTTAAGATTTTTCATGATTCGAATAAAACGCCACACGCTACATAATTTAATAGCCATCGGAAGTTATGGAAACACAAAATCAAAAAAAGATGAAGTGTGAAAAAAAAATACTAATATAATTTCGAGAGTAATTTTGAGTTTTATATATATAGAAGATATATGGGACCACTGAACTATAACCTACCAAACAAAAAAGAATCATAAAATCAATATTAAACAAACAAATGAGAACCTCCTTCCTTTTTAAATCGGTTAAAAATGAAGATGTCATGTGAAAGGCAAAGGCACGAGGCATTTCACAAAGAGTAGCTAGATCTATCGCAAGTCTTTCGCAAGCCAATTGACTATTTACTATCAATGAATGTAAATAATGTAGTGAGTGAAAGGAGCACGCTCCTTCCGCTCCGCGGGTCCACGTGCGAGCTACACACGCTGTAGTGCTGCACGCGCGCCGGGTATCTAGAAATACCCGGCGGTATATAGAGGTGCGCCATTTAAAAGTTTTACACGTGGGAGAGTCGGGTAGCTACCTACTCACGTCATTGGTGGCATTTGACTAACAGTGACGTTTCTGTATATTGTGAAGTTTCTACATGAGAGAGTTGTGCGAAATCTATGTTGATTTGCATATGGACAGCGTTCTTTTTCGATTAAACTGAAAGTTCAACTACGCGAAAAAGCTTATTAAGCTAAAAAAATAAAGGAAAATTTATAAGTTCACCTCGTTAAAACGAAGTTTTAGAAATTAGACTAATTGTAATTATGTAGGTATAAAAAAAACAAATTTATTTTTCTTGGTATACTGAGGAGTGCTAGTTAGTGGATGATGTAATGGTTTACAAAGATAATGCACCTTTATGCTATTTACTGAGAATTTCATTGTATAGATTCTTCAAACGAATCAGACAGATGTGTTGCTGGGGAGTTTGTTCTTCCACTTTTTCTTCCCAGCAAAAACATTAGGCAGTGGTGAAGAGTGGGCGTTTTGGGGGACTGTCTTGTGTATTTTTGACGTTCAAAAAGTGCTGATTATCAGTTTCATTTTAATAAAGGCCTTTTGATTTGATGAAAAAGTGAAAGTACCTAAATACATAGACTTTTCTAAATATCTAAGGTGTGTTTGCGATTGTAGTTCAACAATAATTCTGTCTACGAAATTCATTGTCGTTACTATTTTGCTACTTGTCGACGATCGCAAGACTTAAGAGGCCGTACACAAAATCCAAACGGACTGAATTAGGTATTTGACTCGCTCACGCACACACGCGGGAGCGCTCGGTCGCATGTATGCGTGAAGCCGGAGTCGTTGATCGCCAGTACGGCAATTAAACGTTTTTGATCCTTTGATATTTTTTCATGTCTTTTACTCGGTATCGGGACACTTGCGCGAAAGACATTTGCGCTAAAGACACTTGTGCGAATCCACTTGCGCGAAAAGACAGATGCGCGCATGGACTTTTGCGCGAATGGACAGATGCGGGAATAGACACTTGCGCGCCAAGAAACTTGGGCGTATGGACTGAGGTTTACTCAGAGTAAACCTAACATCACGCTTGCTAGTTGAAGGTGGAAATATTTTTGGTTTTATCGTCATCGGTGTCGTTTTCATGGTTTTCGGGGTCGCTGATTACGAAAATTAGGTCAAAATGAAAATCCAAGATGGCGCCGACGATTGTGTCATTTTCGTTTTCGTAGTGTCATTTTCGTAGTTTTCAGTATCGCTCATTACGAAAATGAGCCCAAAATGAAAATCCAAGATGGCGCGAGGGAAATTTTTGGTTTTTCCGTCATGGGTGTCGTTTTCATGGTTTTCGGGGTCGCTGATTGCGAAAATTAGGTGAAAATAAAAATCCAAGATGGCGACGAAGAAAGTTTTTGATTTTTCCTTCATGGGTGTCGTTTTCATGGTTCTCGGGGTCGTTGATTACGAAAATTAGGTCAAAATAAAAATACAAGATGGCGACGAATAAAATTTATGGTTTTTCCGTCATGAGTGTCGTTTTCATGGTTTTTGGGGTCGCTGATTACGAAAATTAGACTGAGACCCAGAAAACCGTGAAAACGAGACCCATGACGGAAAAACCAAAAATTTTAAATTGACCGCCATGTTGAATTTTTATTTTGACCTAATTTTCGTAATCAGCGACACTGAAAACCACCAAAATGACACCCATGACGTACCTAAATACTTACCAAAAATTTTCGTCGGCGCCATCTTGGATTTTCATTTTAACCTAATTTTCGTAATCAGCGACCCCGAAAACCGTGAAAACGACACCCATGACGGAAAAACCAAACTTTCTTCGTCGCCATCTTGGACTTTTATGTTGACCTAATTTTCGTAATCAGCGATACCGAAAACTACGAAAACGACACCTATGACGGAAAAACCAAAAATTTTCCTCGGCGCCATCTTGGATTTTCATTTTGAGTTCTATTTCGTAATTAGCGATACCGAAAACTTTGGAAACGACACCCATGACGGAAAAATCAAAAATTTTCTTCGTCGCCATCTTAAATTTTTATTTTCACCTAATTTTCGTAATCAGCGACCCCGAAAACCATGAAAACGACACCCATGACGCGAAAACCAAAAATTTCCCTCGCGCCATCTTGGATTTTCATTTTGGGCTCATTTTCGTAATGAGCGATACTGAAAACTACGAAAATGACACCCATGACGTAAATACCTAAAATTTCCTTCGTCGCCATCTTGGATTTTTATTTTGACCTAATTTTCGTAATCAGCGACCCCGAAAACCATGAAAACGACACCCATGACGGGAAAACCAAAAATATCCCTCGCGCCATCTTGGATTTTCATTTTGGGCTCATTTTCGTAATGAGCGATACTGAAAATCTACGAAAATGACACCCATGACGTAAATACCTAAAATTTCCTTCGTCGCCATCTTGGATTTTTATTTTGACCTAATTTTCGTAATCAACGACCCCGAGAACCATGAAAACGACACCCATGACGGAAAAAACAAAAATTTCCTTTGGCGCCATCTTGGATTTTTATTTTGAGCTCTATTTCGTAATTAGTAATTCAGCTGAGTGACAGCTGTCTGTCACGTCAATATTTGCTCCGTAAATAAGATTTAATTAAAATGAAAATAAAGTGTAACTAATGTGAAAAGTAGTGTTATTACGTTAAACTGATACTAATTCAACTGTGATATTGTTATTTGGACTCCAAGTGCTACTCATAAAGTGTAAACTGGAACAAAGTGTGGTGAACAAAGTCAACTTTACTGACAACCAAAACAGTGTATACCGGTGCATTTGTTATCATTTGAAGTTAAAATAATAATAACTAACATTAAAACAATAAAAAGTGTATCAAAATTCACCAAAACCAAGTATAACAAAGTGACAAAAGAAACACAGTTTCAAACAGTTAACGTCAAAACGAGTTTGTCAGTGCGCAGAATTTTTGCACCATGAGTCATAATAACGACTTCTACAAATTCGAAATACTTCCCGCCGAGTAAGAAGCAGTATTTCGGCAAGTTAATGAATGTACACTTGGCTTAATATACGTCACATATACCTGCGGACGAAGTGGAGGCTAGTTCGATTCCAAGTAAAGACGTTCTCTTTTTGTATTTATGGGAATTGTTCTGCGTGTTGTTTGCACCTGATAACATTGTGACACCGGCAAATATAAGGATTATTGGCGAAATTTTGTTGTCATTGTTGATATATTATAGTAACATTTTCAATATAGCTATAATTTTTTGAGAAATGGCATCGGTGGCACCGGTTTTGGATGTGATTGTGTGTGGTGGCTGTAAGAATTCTATAGGGAATGAGCGGTGGCTTAGATGTTATATATGCGCGCAAGTGTACGATCTTCTATGCGCCAATGTTTCGGTAGCTACTTATAGCACTATGGCTACAGACCGAAAGGAAAAGTGGATCTGCCTCGAGTGCAAATGCAAGCAACCTAGAGGGGACAACTCCAATACTCCGGCTCGATCTGCAAGATTGGAGGCGGGCTCAATCCACTGCGATGACCAGAACATGAATGTAACAATTCGTAAAACACAATTTAACCAAAACCGGAACAGCACTGACCAAATGTATGACGAGTATATGCATCCAGATGAGACATATTTGGATAACCTTCGAGTTGTAATCCAAGAGGAATTCAAACAGGCCATAAATGAACGCCTGGCAAATATGATTAGCAGTGTTGTCGCGAAGCAAGTAGATCTGATTATTAAAAAAAACTTTTTTAATCTTAATGAGCAAATTATTAGGTTAGAAAAACAACTAAACCTGATTGCTTCGCGATCTGTCTGTGACTCAGCTAACTGCAAGAGGATTGCTGCGAAGCTTGATGTCTCCAAAGATTTACACGTCTGCAAAAATAAGAGTACAGATGCCCAGAAACCTGCACAACCTGCAACCTGTACAACTCCTGCGCCTGTGCTCGAACATTATGCAAATACTGGCAAGCCTCAGACAACGCCTTTTTCGGATGAAATTATTGTACCAGTATCTACTCTTGGCAAAAGCGCAAGCTTGTCTCAGAAAAATAATATACCTACACTTCTGTCCACGACACTGCTCCCCCAGGAGGAGGAAATCAGCAGGAAAATGGCTGATTTGGAGACATCTGCTGCCAAGGCGCAAGACCAACATGACAGCTCTGATCACAGTCTTGGTGAATGGATAGAAGTTACAAAAAAACGCCCTATCAAATCACTTAAAAATGTAATAAGAGGTTCTGCTACTTCTAGTCTGACACCACTTGAGGCGGCTGAGCGGGTCCGATATGTACATCTCTACTACGTAAAGGTTGGTACAACGGAAGCGCAGGTACTTGATCACCTTAAATCAATTGTCAGCAGTGAAGAATATACAGTTGAAGGCCTCAAAGCTCGTGGCAATTATGCTTCATTTAAGCTGGGCGTGCCATCAAAATTGGAGAACTGTGTGATGAGTTCAGAGCATTGGCCAGAGAATATTTGCATAAAGCCATGGCGACAGAATTTTCGTAGCAAAAGTACCAAGCCCTTTCAGGAACAAAAAACTAACTAAGGAAATTGTTATAATCTATCAGAATGTACGAGGCCTCCGAACAAAGACTGCAACGTTTAGCAACAACTTGGCCCTCTGTTCTGGTGATCTAATAGCACTAACAGAAACTTTCCTTAACAGTTCTGTGAATGATGCTGAATTGTTTCCTCGGGGTTATGTCGTGCTGCGGAAGGATCGACCTGGTGACGTCGGGTGGGGCGGAGTTCTCCTGGCTGTTAGGGATTGTTACACAGTTAAAAGAATAACAGACGTGGATGGCTTAACTGATGATAAAGAATTATTGTTTGCATTGATATCGTGGAGAAATGTGATGTTTTTGATTTGTGTAGTCTATTTACCTCCTAGCTATAGTAAGAAACAATACCTTAGTGTTCTAGAATGTTTAGAGAATGTGATAAGTAAATTTCCGGAAAGTAAAATTATTATAGTTGGTGACTTCAATCTGAAATCATGTTCTAATTGTGTTGTAACACAATTTGATTATTTTACTGATTATAATAAACTTCAGCAATTTAATGTAATTAGCAACAAATATGGCGGCATTTTGGATCTGGTGCTATCAAACTGTGACTCTGAGAGCGTCAGTGTGGCGTCTTGTAACGATCCTCTGGTTCCGATGGATGCGTATCATCCTGCCCTGGAGATAGCTGTTACTTTACCAAAAAGTGCAGTTGTCAAGGATCGTTTATCTGTAATATCCAGTAGTCGAAGCGCTGACTGGAATTTTCGTAAGGCTAATCTCTATGGGTTGTACATGGATATTGCTAAAATAGACTGGACTGAATTGTTGCTACAGCAGGATGTCGATTTGTCAATAGACATATTATATAAAAAAATATTTAGCGTCTTCAATGATAATGTTCCGAAAAAGAAAATTCCAACTTTTGTTTCTAAATATAATTATCCAACGTGGTATACTTCGGAAATTAAACATTATATTAAATTAAAGTATTTCAACTTAAAAAAATTTAAACAAAATGGCCTTCAATTCAATAGGGAGCTATTTAAATATTATAGAACTAAAGTCAAGGATCTTACTGAAATTGCTTTTAAAAATTATATTACTTCAATTGAGAACACTATCAGTAATGATCCTTCAAAGTTTTGGAAGTACGTAAAAGATAAAAAGAAAAATAAAGAACAGAATAACGAATTTGTATATGAGGACAAGGTTGTGGAAGGACAGGGAGCCGTAAATGCGTTTGCGGATTATTTTAGTTCCGTTTTCCATACTGACTCTCCTAAGTTAGATCCTGAGGCAGCTGAGCGCGGTGCAACTGATAGAGGCTGTTTACCAGTGATCAGTGTAGATCACATTAATGAATCAGAATTGCGTCATGCAGTCCGCAAGCTTAAAGCTTCGTCTGCCTCTGGGCCAGATGCTATTCCAGCTTTTATTTTAAAAGACTGCCTGTCCTTATTGGAGAAGCCTCTCTTGTTTGTCTTTAATCTGTCACTGCGGTATTCTGTATACCCCACTCTCTGGAAGGTTTCCAGGGTCACACCCGTCCCAAAGAATGGATCATCAACAGACGTGACAAACTTTAGACCCATTGCTGTGCTGCCAGTCTTCGGGAAAATTTTTGAGTCTATTTTAAATAATTCTATCTCGAAACAAGTCAGAGGTTTATTGGATAATTCCCAGCATGGTTTTCGTCCTGCTCGTTCCACCTTAACTAACCATATATGTTTTGCTGACTACTTGAAGACCAAAATGACCGCTGGCAGTCAGGTTGATGCAGCATATTTTGATTTTAGAAAGGCGTTCGATTTGGTAGACAATGATATACTTTTGATGAAGTTTGCATCTCTCGGATTCGGTCCTCAACTTCTCCGATTTCTAGCAGACTATCTCAGAGATAGACGACAGTTTGTTAAACTCAATGGCTATCAGTCAGAGGAATATTTTACTCGATCGGGCGTTAGTCAAGGCAGTACACTGGGTCCTCTCCAATTCATAACGATGATTAATGATTTGCCGACAGTTTTATCTGCGTCAGAGTGCTTAATGTTTGCAGATGATTTAAAGCTGTTTTTGTCGGTCACTGGAGCAGAGGATTGTTTGGCATTTCAGCGGGACATTGATGCAGTTTTGGATTGGAGTGTGAGAAATAAGCTGCCGCTTAATATGTCTAAGTGTAAAGTCATCACATTCTCCAGGTCTCGTGCGCCAATCACTACTGCCTACAAGCTGGCGGATGTTTCACTTGAACGTGTCTCAATAATACGGGACTTGGGACTTACCTTAGATAGTAGTTTTAATTTTCACGAGCACGTTAGGAAAGTGTGCAAAGATGCAAATAAGACATTGGGCTTCGTCATTAGAACTTCCTCTCAATTTCGTAGCGTCAGGGTTGTCAAGTTGCTGTACAATGCATATGTGCGCAGTAAACTGGAGTATAATGCAATTGTTTGGAATCCTACGGAGAAGTTGTATATAATAATGGTAGAAAAAATTCAGAGGAAATTTTGCCGTTATGTGTATAAGCTGACTTACGGGTATTACCCATTCTTATATCCTTCTTTATTCGTATCGGGTATGATCGGATTAGATACTTTACAGCTGAGACGCAACTTAATGCATATTTTGCATTATTGTCTCTTATTAACCAATAAGATTGATAATCCATCGACTAGAGAGCATATCCATTTGTATGTTCCGCAGCAATACATGCGGGGCATAGGGCGGCGGCGGCATCAGCTTTTCGCGTGCCCACCGGCATGGCGCACCCATCAGGTCAATAGCAGCCCAACCGCGAGAGCAATTTCTCTCATGAATAGTTACCTTGATAGTATTCCAGATGCCGACATATTTGTGAATAGTATCAACAGCATAAGAAGAGATGTATTGTCGTTTTTAAATAGACTGTAGTTAATAATATAAGTGTACTGTAGTTAGTTGATTAAGTGGACTGTGTGGTATTATTATTTTTAAATTTTTAATTGTAATTTTTTAATTTGACCGTGATATTATATTTGGACATGTTATTTTTTGTTATTATTTCTATTCTTTTTTTTTTTTTGTATTTGATAAATTGTTTTTTTTTACATCTTTGACATTAATGTATCATTTTAATATGTTTTTTTCTTTGCCTAAATGTTAAATTCCTTTGACATTTTTCTATTGACATATGTACGTATTATTTTTCTATTTTTTTTTATTTTAATTTCTTGAATTCTTGATTATTATTTGTTTTGAATGGATTGTGGAAATTGTTTGCATGTAAGCGTTTTGGTCATAACTGTAAGCTTATATTGTGTTTTGTTAAATAAATAAATAAATAAATAAATAAATAAATTAGCGATACCGATAACTTCGAAAACGACACCCATGACGGAAAAATCAAAAACTTTCTTCGTCGCCATCTTGGATTTTTATTTTCACCTAATTTTCGTAATCAGCGACCCCGAAAACCATGAAAACGACACCCATGACGGAAAAACCAAAAATTTCCCTCGCGCCATCTTGGATTTTCATTTTGGGCTCATTTTCGTAATGAGCGATACTGAAAACTACGAAAATGACACCCATGACGTAAATACCTAAAATTTTCTTCGTCGCCATCTTGGATTTTTATTTTGACCTAATTTTCGTAATCAACGACCCCGTGAACCATGAAAACGACACCCATGATGAAAAAACCAAAAAATTTCCTCGCGCGCCATCTTGGATTTTCATTTAGAGCTCTATTTCGTAATTAGCGATACCGATAACTTCGAAAACGACACCCATGACGGAAAAATCAAAAACTTTCTTCGTCGCCATCTTGGATTTTTATTTTCACTTAATTTTCGCAATCAGCGACCCCGAAAACCATGAAAACGACACCCATGACGCGAAAACCAAAAATTTCCCTCGCGCCATCTTGGATTTTCATTTTGGGCTCATTTTCGTAATGAGCGATACTGAAAACTACGAAAATGACACCCATGACGTAAATACCTAAAATTTTCTTCGTCGCCATCTTGGATTTTTATTTTGACCTAATTTTCGTAATCAACGACCCCGAGAACCATGAAAACGACACCCATGATGAAAAAACCAAAAAATTTCCTCGCGCGCCATCTTGGATTTTCATTTTGACCTCAATTTCATAATCAGCGACCCCGAAAACCATGAAAACGACACCCATGACGAAAAACCCAAAAAATATCTTCCTATAAGTAATAGCAAGCGTGATGTTATGTTTACTCTAGGGAGTAGATCCCTTTGTAATTGTTTACATAACTTCGAAACGGGGTGGCACCTAAAAAAAGGTATTGTATTTTAAACGCATGTATAAATCATGACAAAATATTTTAATAAATTACCAAAGTATCGAAAACTCACGTCGCGCTATATTCGTCTGTAGACAGCAGCGCCGGCGCGTCGTGTTTCGTGTTGACTCGGTGCGATTTTTGGAGCGCAGAGCGATACGTCCACTCCCTGGAAGCGCTCGGCGCGGACTGCTGACTCCAGACTTGCGTCGAGTATTATATCGCGAGATTTGGGTTGTTTTAAAAGATTTTTTATTGCCAAATTTATTTATTTTTTTGCGTTTTTTTTTCGGGAGTAGATTGCTTTTTTTCTAAAGTTTAGTTATGTATTTTTTTATTTTATGAACGAGAGTTATAAGTACCCGAAATCATAAGCAATTCGTTACCCATTTTCTCAAAAATTTCACTTAGTTCAATATTTTTTTACTCAACATTTTTATACAAAAGTGGTTAAAAGTGATCCATACATTTTATAGATGACTTTCACAACAATACATTGTATTTTTTCCATACCGTTTCATCGTCAAAACAATTCGTTAATATGTCATATTCTAAACCACTTACAGCTAAATTTCACATCACATTAGCCGGTTTGAGGTCGATAAATCAAAATTACATAATAAAAGTAAAAAAGTAGCTCACACATGTCATTAGGTCATAATTGAAATGATCTTTCATACTGTGCATTAAAAATTATAGAAATACAGTATTTTATTTGTAAAATCACGTCCGTAAAATCACGTAAATCAGCAAAATCGGTAAATTTTCGTGTACGGCGTCTTAAGATGTCAACTATGTAATATCAGACTAAAAGCATCAGCAAAAGAAACAATAATATCGAAGTAAAACGTTAATTAAAATGTAAACCAACATGTCTTATGAATGAATTGTCTAACTAGCTCCACGTGCCAAGCCAACCCACCGTAAGAAAATCTTTAAACGTGTAAATGAACAATGGAAATATGTAAGCATCCTATTACGGTACAAACAGTGCGCTAGGAAAATCTCCAATGTTGCTATCGTCATAGTAACACTTTTTTATACTATATTAGTAAGATATTAGTAATTACTAACAGCATTGCCATACACTTTGGCAATGCTGCCAGACTTTTGGGTACACTTCCAGTGGATAACAAAAAATGTTCTTTCTTTGGTATTGTTCGTCGGCACGTGGAGCTCCTCAAGTTCAGAGTTGAGCTCACGATTATAAAGTTAGTTTTTATTTTCATTATTAGTGTATTTAGTTAAGTATCTTATCTATATCTTCATATTAGTAAAAACAACTAACAATAATTAATTACGCCCTGGCCTAAAGGCTATTAAGCAATTTAATTCTAACTTAATATTATGTTACGTGATAGATTATGTTAATAACTAAGAATAGTTTTCACTTTACTCAGGTCCGTAGCACTTTCTTAGAGTCTGATAAAATTTACTAAAAAACTCTACGTTGATGTGTTACTATAATTAATTCACTTTGTACAATTATTACACTCATTTTCAAATTTTTTGGATAGTAGTGGTGACGAATTCCATTTTAAGGTCACGGTGAAGGTAGTCATTTGTTTTGTACCTGGGTGCATTGACAGCGTTCCTGAGTACTTTATTTTGGAACTGTTGAATTATCTTGCTTTTTGAAGTGAAAACTTCTTTAGCATCGTTGTGATTTGAAAGTCAATGAAACGAAAAAGCGATAGTAAAAAGAGAAAAACTCATAAATTCATAACGTTGGAGAAAATGAGATAGGAAGCATTATACAGTGTTTCTTATATTCGTGGTTTTTGCTTCATACCCCCTCTACTCGTGTTTACCAAGGCATAGTGGGAGTTTGCAGAAAAATGTAAGATTTTTTTTTTAAAGTCTCACCTTTACCACGTGTGAATTGCACACAATTTTTTTGTTCTGGAAGTTATGCTTCGTTTGGCGCGTCAGGGCAAAATACACAAAAAACCTACACCCTGAAGTTAGCCATAGTCAACATATTGATCGACCTTTTGGATATAAAGAAAATGTGACAGCTCAATGGTCGCGAGTTGACATTGACACTAAAATGCAAAGCAAAGTTGTAATTTTCATACATACATAGTTAAGTACAGAGGTTTAGTAAAAAGAGTTTTAACGCGATAAATATTTTTTTTATAAGATTTTTACCTTGTTACGCCAAAGAAGTATAACTTCTAACGCGTGTACACAAATACTTTTTTTTTTTAGTAAGTACAGCCCCAAATATTCACCAAAGTGAAAGTAACATGACATGTAGAAAATGAAGTGACGGGTTTCCAATAAAAGGGTAGTTTTCTGATTGAGGTTGGTTTAAGTCAATTTTAAAAATAGAACGCGCATGCCGCCGCGCCGGGTCTCGCCGTGGCATATATACGGCGAAGAGGCGGCAGGCGGCCCAGTGTGGTGAACGCCGCTGACGACATGACCACGCACTTGTTCACGCTCGCCGTCGCCTTGCACGGTGAGTTTTGACACGAGATAGCGGTGCAGTGATTGGAAAGCACATAGAAACTTTTGTGTTTTAACTTTTCGTTTTCTTTTTTTTTAAAGTGATTTTGTAGTGGTGATATTTTTTCGAGAAGCTTTTCGTTCAGTTGTTTTTGTGGATTTTGTCAAGATATTTTATTTTCGCAACTGATCAATTATTTACTAACAAGTAATTCCAAAAGTTAGAGCTTTTTTTTGTTAGTATAGTGTACAATAAAGAGTATTTTTTATTTCGGAGCATAACTTCATATAAAATGTTAGTAACACTTAAACAATGTTAGTGCCTCAAACAAACTATCCAATAACTACCTTATATTAAAAAGGACACCAGCCCCCCTAGCCAAGTTACAAACGATTCGTATCTATTCTCTTTCTATAATCGAGAACGCCTCAAATCCTTTTGTTTTGACCACGTGACTTAGCGAAAGGTGATACGAATCGTTTGTAACTTGGCTAGGGGGGCTGAGCAGTGAGCAGTGCACTTTATTATACCATCCGAAATAATAATTGAAAAGTTTTGTAATGACCTTGCCATTGCACCCGGTGCCGTTAATACTTTGATAATATTCCACTATACGAGTAACTTTGTAAACACGCGACACCTCGACCTCTGCCGACACAGAAACAGCAGAAAAAGCGATGAAGCAAATTGATATCTCAATAATAAATTATTACTGCGCAAACGCATCTTACATTGCAGTCACTTATCACAAAATTGAAACATAACATGGGAAAAAAAATTAACATTTCTTTGATTTGCAATAAATAATTTAATTGATAAATGTGAGTGAACCTACTTAAGGAAATGTATGTCAGGTTATCTATATACTGTAAGAAATCAGTTATGCCCGTTATTTATTACACATTCGTTAACTATAATTAGTATAACTACACATGGCAACTAACTATGCTTGATAATTATGTAAGGACTAATTAGACTAGAAATAAAAACGAATCAGACAGATGTGTTGCTGGGGAGTTTGTTCCGCCACTTCTTCCCAGCAAAAACACTAGGAAGTGGCGAAAGGTGGGCCGTTTTTGGGGGACTGTCTTTATGTATTTTTTTTGACGTTAAAAAAATACATAAAGACAAAAGTCCTAGTTTGAAAAAAGACCTTTGTTTGATTTTTTTGTAATTAACGAACGAACGAATTTTTATAATCAAATCATACTTTATTTTAAAAAATTAGGCTGTCGATCTAAACTTTTTTAACGTCAAAAATAATATAGAGCAGTCCCCCATAACGTCCGACATTCACCACTTCCTCGTGAGAAGAAACAGTGGCACAAAAATCTCCCCAGAAACACGTCCGTTTGATATGTTAAAAGACCCGAATTTATACAATATAATTAATTAACATTATAAATCAATAGATTTCATTATTTTCCACGTGTTAGCCAAACGAAGACATAAAATAATTCCAAATTAACATTGTTCTATCAAATGTAGCATTGTTGTGTCGTTGGCTTCATCGCCATGGTTACGCGTTACCATACAAAGTATGGTATTTGGACCTGTCTGGTGTCCAGTCGTCTAGACATGGTGTCAATCATCGGTCAGATGTAATAAGATCGTACCAATTACGATAATTGAAAGTTTAGTTAGTGCGTTTATTTTCATTTAAAATTTGAATTATTAATTCAAAAAGTAACCCGTTCAATTTAACATAGTAAATATAGCAACTTCTACATACCACTGTAGGGTACACGCTGCAGCAACCGATCAGCGTCATTATTTGACTGGCCTGTTGGTCTAGTAGTTAGTGACCCTGACTGCTATGCCGGAGGTCGTGGGTTCGATTCCCACCCAGGACAAATGTTTGTGTGATGTTCTGTGTCTGGGTGTTATTTATCTATAACATGTATGTATTTTGAAATATATAAGTATGTTTATCAGCTGTTAAGTACCCATAACACAAGCTCTGCTTTGCTTGGGACTAGATGGCGTTGTGTGAATGTTGTGGAATATTTATTTATTTATTTATTATTTAGAGGCACCACAAACAATGTAGAAAGAGGAAATTTTTTACTGAATGAAACACATGAATGGGACCAACTCGGATATCTCGAAAATATTCAACTGTTTCATACATTTTAATCGCGTAGGTATCGTACTTTTATATAAGACAGCTTATTTTTTTCGTTGCGATTTCCGAGTTGGTCCCATTGCATAGTGGAAGTTGTTTATGTTAATGTGGAGTGTAAAACATCCTGTGAAAATTTCTGTGTTGTCAAGGTAAAAGGGGATGACTCAAATATTTTGAAAAATGAGTTTAATATACACGGTAAGACAAAGAATATTGACTTAAATGTCTTCTTCAAAATTAGCCAATCAATCTAAACTAATTATTCAAAATATTCGACTAACAATATATTTGAATCTTACCTTGACACCACAGATTTTATTTTTGGATTAAAGCTGATTTGAGCTTAAGCTATGAGTAGTATAGAAACTTGAAGCGATAAGCAAATATTTGTGTAATTTTAAAAAGTCATTACCGAGTCACAAATTATAGTCACTAAAATGATTATGATTATGATTAAATAAATAAATAATATCATAATAGGTACTTTTACTTTTTGGTAAATTACATAACAAAACTTAATTGCTAGATAAGGAAAATCTAATTATAATATTTTTAAAGTAGTCATAATAAACAAAGATTTATTCTCTTTTATCGGTATTTTCTAAGTCTCGTAGCAGTCGTAGCAAACTGCTACGGCTACGGGCTACGGGCTACGACACGCCAGTCCAAATTGAAGCGTACACGCATCGCCCGCGCTGCTGAGATATTATGCCCGTTAATTAATGTATAGACTACACTCGCGACTTCGTCCGCGTTCATTGCGTACTTCAACATCTCCTCAACTCCTAGTTTTGAAAATAAAATATAGCCTAACATGACAATCACAAATAATATGACTTTCTACTGGTAAAAGAATTTTATAATACGGTTCAGTAGGTAAATAGATTACCTCCCACCAACGTCACAAACATCGTAAGTCTTCTGGGTGACCAGAAGCTTTTTACAATTTTTTTTTTGTCTCTATTATTTTTCATTGTGTCTATGTCATGCATGCGTTATTTGCATGGTTACTGAAATGCAGTTTTTCGATATTTTATTTGAATTTTTAATGACACTGCTGTTGATGTGCTTATTATAAATAAATAAACTCACGAGCTTAACCTCTTTATAATATCAGTATAAAAGTTATATTAGAAAACAACTCGTAATGAAATTTAAAGCTGTTTTGAGACCTTCAAACGTATTTTTTTTCTGCCAAACCTTCCGGTTTGGTGCAGTGTCTGGCCAGGTTTTTTACCCCGCTTAAAATATTAGATCGTTGCAACACAATTGCCCCTTTCTTCGGGAGCATTCTTGCGACCGCGACGCTGTCAGACTATATCCACTTGGACCGGGCTGTTTTTTCCTCCAAATGCGCTACTTGAGTTATGGTTAAATCACAAGACATGTTATGTAATTCGGTTATAACTGCCTTCTTTTCTCTAGAAAGATATATTTATTTCGAAGTATTTTATGGTACAGATGCCAGCAACCTACTCTAATGTTTCAAACTTCTTTGATAGGTTTTTAACTTCTAAATACATTAAGGTTCATGTTCAATTGGGAAAAATTGACAGCTTGGGGTAAGTTGATGTGCTTGTACATTTAGATTCTAAATTAAACACTGCATTACACATACTACCATTACTTATTAAAGAACTACTATACTACTTACTATATTAAAGAAACATTACAAGAATTAAAGCAAATTTATTAATGAAAAATTGAGTACCTATGTACTTTAATTTTATTCAGTAATATAGATTTAGATTCATTCCATAAGATAATTTGTAATGTACTACATGACACACATTATCTACACATCTCATTCTCTTCATTACTTTCATTTGTTCTGTGTGTAAGTGTAATTTATCTATAATATGCTTAGTTCAGTGCTTAGTTTGAGATAAGATGACGTTGTGTATAAGTTGTAGAATATTTTTTACTTCGACAATACTCAAGGAATGAATTAACGTTTCAATAAGGTGTGTGCTCGATGGGATTTCTCATCAGCAAAAGAGTTTAATTCCCAATGTAACCCCATAAGAAAGTGATCTCCCAACATAAAACACGTGATGTTTAATGTTTAGCTCAGAGACACATAACAATAGATTCGCCTACTATGACGTGGTACTTTAAAAGGACATTATCTGAGTGTGTATGAGCGAACTCAAAATGCCCATAATGTCCAATAATAAATAAATAAATATTCCACAACTTTTTCACACAACGTCATTTAGTCCCAAGTTAAGCTTGAAAGCTTGTGTTGTGGGTACAAAACAGCTGATAAACATACTTATATATTTCTAAATACATACATATAATAGATAAATTACACCCAGACACAGAACAAATGATCGTGCTCATCACACAAACATTTGTCCTGGGTGGGAATCGAACCCACGACCTCCGGCATAGCAGTCAGGGTCACTAACTACTAGACCAACAGGCCAGTCTCCAATACACGTCCAATACACTTGTCCAAAAATGAAAAAGTTTAAATGACGTTTAGTAGTACAGTTAAGTATTATGATACGTAATGCTTCATAATTAAAACTAACTCTTATTCTGACTCGCCCGACAGGTTTCATATTATGATCTAATTATGTATAACTTTACCACCTAGGTGAATGTTGGGCGTGGCAAAAGAGACATAAAAGTAGAATAAATGCTGTAGAAATGCGTTCCTTGCGAAGTATGTGTGATGTAACAATGAATGACAAACTGAGGAATGAAGTGATAAAGCAACGTTGTGGTTTAAAAGAAGATGTAGTAAAAAAAATTGAAAAGAGTATGCTTAGATGGTTTGGTCACGTAGAAAGGATGGATGAAAGGCGACTAATGAAAGGTATTTACAAGGCAGATGTAAGTGGGAACGCCGGGAGGGGACGCCCTAGAAGGACAAACATAGACCTTATTAGTGAGGTTCTTCAGAAAGATCAGGTGCGTTGTACTCGCAACCGGCGTGTGTGTATGACAACATGTATGAATGTAAACGAAGCAAAAGAAGTATGTAAGAATCGTAGCATATGGCGCTCTGTAGTTTCTGCCTACCCCCATGTGAAAAAGGCGTGAGTTTATGTATGTATGTATGTTTACCACCTAAAATACCTACAAATTAATAGTATTATTACAACTACAATTCTGCCCATTCCATCACTGCTTTTTGATAGTATGTAAAAAATACTATACTTCTATCTATTGCTAGAATATCTAGGGAGTAAGTACCTTTAAGTACCACAGAGGTCAATCTTAGTGCGACAAATGTACATAACGCACTCGTATTAATATATTACGTTCGTTTATGAGATTCGCTTACACGTGCCAGTCGTAACTGACAAGGTCCTTTCGTATCACCGACTGGTTTTAAAAGTGACAAAAAGCTGACGCCATTCCGCGCGCCTCCGATGTATATGTCTATAGGAGTTAGTGTTTATGACCATTACGTAAAATCATTGTTTGAGCAGCTCTAGCTATAGTTTGTTGGTACTTAAATAAGTTTAACCTAACAGTAGTCGTGTTTGCAATCATTGTTCATGCTGTGTCTATAAATACCAGCCTGTTACTGTCCCACTGCAGGGCAAAGGCCTCTTCTCATACAGAGAAGGGACGAGCATTGATCACCACGCTTGCTCAAGGCGGATTGGCGATTTCAAACTTATATTAACTACAAGTCCAGGTTTCCTCACGATGTTTTCCTTCACCGATGTCAAATGATGTCTAAGAACAACTTAGAAAGTACATATGAATTGAAAAAGTCACATTGGTACTTGCCCGGATTTGAACCACAACCTCGTACATGAGAGGTAGGCTCCTTAACCTCTTGACCATCACGACATTACATATGCCTATAAATATTGACTTTATTAATGATGTGAAAGTTTATAATAATCCTAAAAGTTAAATGTGTGTAAAAAAACGAACAATATTAATTTTAAATATTTGTACGCCTCTGGGCCAAATATAGAGGAAACCTCACACTCAGTTGTGATCGAACCTATGTTTGCAAATAAAATACTCCGATTCTGATTCGGATAAATACGGCACAAATAAAATATTCTGATTCTGATTCCAATAAATACGATAAAATAAAATGACGGTGCTACACGGTACCAACCTCACGCAAAATAGGTTGGCACCATCTCACAGCCATATCTTAGCCACAGCACACGCCCATTGGTTAAATCAAATAGCGCGCGCTTCCCCGGTTTCTTGTAACACATTTCGGTCCTTTTTCACTAAATTACTCCCACAAAATTTCCAGCAACTGAGACGAAAGATGTTTCACATCAAAAGTCATCATTATTTGCCTAGCCTTTCCCAACCATGTTGGGGTCAGGTTCCAGTGTAACTGGTTGACAATGCACAAGTGTTACATGGATTGACTGACTATCTGAATTCCACAATCCAGTGACACGATAGTAGTTGTCAGACTTTCGGGGTTCTAAATATTCGTAACTGACTATAAGATAGAAAAAACACATTTTAAATGGTCGTAGTATGTATACAAAATTTGAAGTCAAAAACTTTTTACAAAAAAAAAAACAACCGACTTCTTAAAAAAAAACACGTACAGGTGAAAAACAAAGACATTCAATACCTATAGACCGGACATCACAAACAAAATTTTCGTCCGAAAAAGTGTGTCCTGCTGGATAGAAGTCTATGAGTTTTTTGTAGTACGCTCCGCTGCCGCTCCTATATTCATATATTATTCTAGATGGCGTTACTGAGACATGGGATCAAAGTTTTTCTATGATATTTCCTTGACATGCCCGCTCTATAGTCTTTTAAATCTCTTTGGTGAAAAATAACTTCAGTTTCGGAAGTCTGTGGCTCTGGTGGTTCTGTTTCGTTCATTATTGGCCCTTATTCAGGGGGTCCCTCATCAGATATAAGTTTTCATACAAATGGGACCAATCTGTAAGCCTATCAAATAAAAAAAGAATTTTGAAAATCGGTCCTTATATGACGGAGTACTCGGGTAACAAAAAAAACATACAACCGAATTGAGAACCTCCTCCTTTTTTGAAGTCGGTTAACAAAACAAAGAAATTACGTTACAAAAACTTTTTATTGTTTTATTTAATTGTCGTCGTATCGTATCTATTCTTTTAATAGTTATACTTCTGATTAACATGTTATAATTTACATACTACTATAATATATATTGCATAATTTGCATTGATATCATAGTAGCTTCAAATGTGTTATGATTTACATACGCACGAATGGGTAATAAAAGCAACACGAAAAATATTAATTAAGCACTTATATACGACCTTATCACAGTCATCACTGAAGCAGCGTATTCTGAAACATTAATTAATTAATGTAACGATACTTCTATTTTTTAGGCAGTTTACAGTAGCCCTTTTTAAGAAATGGTTGACGGTATGTAATTATCTGTTCTGTAATGAATCACTTATTCACTTTGGACACCTCTGCCAAACGCCTTGGGGACTAAAGGCGTGATGTTATGTCAAAGTCCCTTTTATTCTCCCATTTTATCACTCTTACGCAAAGGCCCTATTATTCTCCCAATGTGCCTTAAGTTTTCTATATTTATCACTATTCCGTGTTTCCTCCTTAAAGTTTTGTCTTATGCGTGGGCTGTCAAAATGACGTAAGCTGATTGGTTGTACTGGGCCTAATGCACCTCTTCTATGAACTTCTGCGGTCCCTTGTTATTGTATCACGGTAAAGTAAGTACTGATCAGAACATTAACATATCTACAATCTACAATGTTATATTTTCTCCATTCCAGCGTGCTACGCGCTTGCGCCGCCGCCGGCGCCATGCCGCGAGGGTGCGCCCGCAGCGTACACCGACGCAGGAGTGGTCTGTGGCGTGGTGCGCCTCGCGGAGGACAACGTGCCATATGCCAGCTTCCGAGGAGTACCGTACGCCAAGCAGCCGGTGGGAAACCTCAGGTTTAAGGTGAGAATATTATAGTAATCTGATTATTTAAGTGAGGACTTAATATAATTGTCTATCTGTTGGCCTTGGTTTACTTTTTGTTAAGTTTTTTTTTAGCTGTAAGTCTTCCATAAATAAATAAATGATGGTCTGCGCTCAATTGACAAAAATGCGGCATAATTATCATTTGTTTTAACATTCATTGCGTAATAATTTGCAAATTTTACATTCAAAACAATAGATTAAGGATTTATTCCAAAATCTTTAGGGTTGTGATTGAGAATGTGTTACGGAATTGGGGTGCTGGTCTGTACCAGGATAACATGGCAGAGAAGGCGCCATATTGGCAGCAAATATGATTATATTACAACTTAAGTACAGAGCGTTCCAACTTCGTTACCCATTTTCAATTCGAATACTCGTCGTATTCCCACTTCGGCACATATGTTTAAACACCACGTAATGGGGTCGAGCTTATTTTCATGAATAAAAACGTATTATTTTAATCCATTCGCATAATATTGACGAAAATGATATTAGAGAAAAACTAATTCGCAATTATTATCAATGCCGATATAAAGTAGATAAGATAGTTATAGTGAATGAACATTTAATTTTCGCTTTTTTAAAATGCTTAGATCGAAGCATTTTAAAAAAGCGAAAATTAAATGTCGATCTTCGATCTAAGCATTTTTAAAACCCCTTCTTTCTTTTCCAGGAACTTGAACCTGCAGACCACTGGGGCGTGAGGGACGCAACTAACGAAGGTCCAGTTTGTCTCCAAACGGATATCTTGTACGGCAGGATGATGCATCAGCCTCTAGTGCAGGCGGAGGCGTGCATCTACGCCAACATCCACGTGCCCATTGAAGCGTTGCCTCAGGACGATCGCCGACCGACCGTGCAGCAACAACCTCCGTACTCCCAGGCGGCCTCGTCTCCTGGTCTACCGATCCTGGTATTCATACACGGTGGAGGATTCGCCTTCGGATCTGGAGACGCCGATCTACATGGTCCAGAATATCTAGTCAGCATGAAAGTCATCGTCATCACTTTTAACTATAGGTAAATTTATCTTTTCATGTACCTTTAGCTTCCTTCACGACATAGCAATTTGTGATAAAAATGAACAGTCTTATAGTGATTGCAGTCACATATTGTTCATCATTTCGCAGACATAATTTCACACCCAACGACCTCTATGCCAGAGGTCTTGGGTTCGATTCCCACCCAGGACAAATGTTTGTGTGATAAGCACGATCATTTGTTCTGTGTCTGGGTGTAATTTATCTATAATATGTATGTATTTAGAAGTATATATGTTTATCAGCTGTTTAGTACCCATAACACAAGCATTCAAGCTTAGCGTGGGACTAAATGGCGTTATGTGAAAAAGTTGTGGAATATTTATTTATTTGTAATTTGATATCAGTTTGCTATAGTAAACAGACGTATACTTATGTTACAGGTTAAACGTGTTCGGTTTTCTATCCATGAACACGACGAAGATTCCCGGTAACGCTGGTCTCCGAGACCAGGTGACGTTGCTGCGCTGGGTGCAGAGGAATGCAAAGAACTTTGGCGGAGACCCCAATGACGTCACTATAGCGGGACAGAGTGCTGGCGCCGCGGCTGCGCACTTACTCACGCTGTCGAAAGCCACAGAAGGGCTATTTAAAAGGTTGGTTTAATAGAAGTTTTAAAAAATTGTGCGATTGTGCTACTTTTGTATTTGTATATGTCTTATTTAACAATGATTAAAAGTATATATTTTGTTAACTTTTCATTTCTTCGTAAACGCTTGGTTCAGCACATCTGTTTCACTAACTTTAGTTAATTTTCTTATAATTTCAGAGCCATACTAATGAGTGCAACAGCCGCCTCTACATTCTACAGCCCGTCTCCAGTATTCGCTCAGCACATCTCTAAACAACTTCTGATCCACCTGGGAATCACTTCCACGGATCCTGACGAAATACATCGCCAGCTCATCGCACTACCCGCAGAGAAACTTACTGAAGCCAACAAATATCTTTTGGATAAAAGTGGCTTAACAAGTTTTGTGCCCACAGTGGAGTCACCACTGCCGGGAGTCACAACCATTATTGATGATGACCCAGAAATTTTAATAGCCAACGGACGCGGTAAAAATATTCCACTCCTTGTAGGATATACGAGTGCTGAATGTGAGACGTTCCGCCTCCGATTACAGCAGTTCGAATTGGTCAAGAAGATTAAAGCTAATCCGTATATAATAGTGCCGCCCAAGACTCTCATTGCAACACCTTCAAAATTCTTCTTGGATCTGGCGAAAAAAGTCGATAGGAAATACTATAATGGTACAATAAATGTGGATAACTTCATAAAGTCATGTTCAGACGGCTTCTACGAGTATCCTGCATTAAAACTGGCACAGAAACGTGCAGAAACTGGAGGAGCGCCGGTGTACCTATACCGGTTTGCCTACGAGGGTCAGAGCAACATCATCAAGGAGGTCACAGGCCTGAACTATACGGGGGTCGGCCATATTGAAGACTTGACCTACGTGTTCAAGGTGAACTCTGTGCTTAATGCAAAGGGAGCCATTCCGCTAACTGATGTCGACATTTGCATGAAGAATTTAATGACAGACTTTTTTGTCAACTTCATGAAATGCAGGTAATTGATTAAAATTCGTTTTAGATATTTTTTTATAATGAATACTATTTTAATACTAAGTTAAATGTAGGAAAGTCTGCAGGCTTCATATTTTTATTTGTTTTCTGCGTTTACTTTTGACTTTAGGTCTGAGGTGACCAGAGTGAGCTTACAAGTTATAACTTCGTTAATAATTTTAAACACTCCCGTTTTAATCTTAAACATTAAAGTTGTCATCGTTTCTATTCCAGTAAGCCGACCTGTGAGGACCACCAGTCAATATGGCCAGCTAACAACGGCTATCAGTTCGAGGACATAGAGTCGCCGACGATGTACCAGAACAAGAACCTCACGGCAAGGCAACAAGACATCTTAGACTTCTACGACAACTTGACCAGTAGAAAGGGGTTGGACTAAGTAGACTGAAGTCATTCTGGTCATCAATATAATAATTAGCAGACAGTGGTGTGTTTTCACGGAGTTATGAAAGTGTCTGAGAGCATTTCAGTTTGGTCCTTATTGTCATAAAGACCAATCGTGTTAAGAACAATTTCTTGGGATGTGCTTGTGGTGGTTTTGATTATCTACTTTTGAATTAATTTATTTAGAGATAAGTTATATGTCACAGGTCTAGTCGTAACCGATTTAATCATTTTTAGCCAATCTAGGCACACTGTCTTAATCTTAAAAAAAAATGAGTTATTGTTCTTTGGAAGATGTGTGTATGCAATAATAATACATTCCCATATATAGTAGAAAACTAATAATAAACCTCGAACTGAAATACATTAAGTGTTGAATCTTTGTCTTAAGCTAGGTTTCAGGTCAAATTACCAATCCACCCGCTAATATTTAGTTTTAAGTAAATATAAGTTAATTTGTAAACATTAAGGTGATAAGTTCACGTGGCAGAAATTCTATACTGAACCTCAATTTGAACTGAATTATCTATGTGAAAATAATTTTATGAGTTTTGCTGGCTTGTAGCAGATACAGTGACGTTCGTTATTAAAGATTCTTTAAGAGCCATCAGTCCTAATAAAATATTGTTGCGAACTTTTCGACTCTCTGGACCAATTTCTGTCCCTGCAGTACCCACAAACAAAGTGTTCTGTTATCATTTAGAATATTTGTTGCGTGATCCAGGCATTCCCGATGCGTAATTAAGCGACTGATGTAACGTATTATTATTTAAGTCATCTTTATTTTAGTTGGACAACGCGCTAGTAAATAGTTCACTTTCTAATGTAATGACGCCGTGAGTACAATGATCGTGTGATCGCGTGGCGTTAGATTGAATGTTTCCAATAAAATAATTGCGAAGGACGGACGTGAAAATTGTATTTTCATTTCAATAGATTGTTAATTTTAGGGATTTTTTTAAAGGTTTCTACTTAATGGACTGAATATGTTTTGGTTTTAGGAGAAACTGTCATCAGATTTTTTTGTTGAACTCTTTCTAAATTCCTCCTTAAATTCGTCCTTATATTTTATAGTTTAGATTAAGACGAATGAGTAGTGTAGTTTTTAACAACTACTGCTGACCGCGAGGTTCTAGGGTCGATTCCCGTGTAAAGCATTATTAGTTTTTTTTTCTTGGCGAAACGTGGGTACACACACGTCGAACTACCCCAAACTGTATTTTTTTCAATTGAACATGACCCTTATTCTGTTTAAACTAAAGTTGACAAACTATCAAAGACATTTGACACATTGGGGTAGCTTGATGTGCTGGCTACTGTACAATAGGTATACCTCTGCCTGAATAAAAAAGTTATATCATTCAAAAGGACCTGAACGGCATAACACTCGTGATGACAAGTACCTGGAAGTGATAGGAGCCTAACTACAGCAGTAAGGCAGATAGGCCAGTAAAATAGCCATTATTCTCTCGTCGCAGTAAGTGTAGACCCTAAACGAAATCATCGATGCAGATAAACGGGAGAGATACAACGATACTGTGTAGAATACCGTTTGTTACATTACAATATTGAAAAACCTAACATAATTTGCGCATTGTGTGAAAATACTGGGTTTCCCCACTGTTTCGCATGGCGACAGACCGGTGTCATTTCACAAAATGGACAGTTGTTCTCACATGTCGAGCGGCAGACTTTAAAAACACTAAAGACAATATCAAATTAGGTTCAGATAATTGATAAATTTAGTAATTAATTCACTCCAAAAATGCTGCCATACAAGCTAGTGGTGATATTACAAATGATGATGATGACTAGGCAAGATGTGATCAGCATAGCCCAGGGCAAGCTGCGCGGAGTGGCGCGGGATGGGTACGTGTCCTACACAGGGATTCCTTATGCCAATATTACAGGATCGATGGGAAAATTCAAGGTGGGTTTGCTTCAAAAACAAGCTCCTTCTGGTCGAAAGAGGATTGGACTATTTTTATCTTGTCTAGCTAGTACTCAGTTTTGTGGGCTTTGGCTTGAGTTTCGTTTTCAATTTCAATATAAATATTTTTTTTTAATGGTAGATTGGAGTGTTCTAGTGAAACACATGACAATCATTTTGAAATGTAATGTATACTACTATTTTTTAATTAGTAAAATTAAAGGGCTTATTCTAGACGGTCTTCTCATTATATTTGTAAAGTATCAGTAAATAATATTCATAAACAGCAAAGTTATTACCGTTTGTTAATATCCCAAAAAGTCACACAATTTAGGAAATATTGTACAGGCTATTCATGGCATAGCAGTGTTAATTAATCGTCATCTCTCGCTCACGTTCGCGTGATCTCGCTCTAGCATGCCCTGCCTCCAACAGCTGTTTTCGTTATTTAAGTTTATCTAAATAGTGGCATATTTAAAAATTGAATTACACTAGGAAGTGATGAGGGTAGGCGCTTTGGCTGTCTTATGACATTCAAAAAGTGCTAATCCTCAGCCTAATTTGAATAAATGAGTTTGGATTGTGATTGTAGTTTATTTTTCTAAATATTTTAGAGAGCTGGTCTCGCACCAGTCTGGTCTGACACTAGAAACTCTAGATCGATGACTTGCTCGTTAGTCTCCAACGCTGAAGACTGTCTCCAGTTGGACGTTCACGCCCCTACCACAGTGGGAGGCAACTGGCCAGTTCTGGTGTGGGTCACAGGAGGAAGCGGGCCTTACAACCCTGGGAAGATGGTACAAGAGGGAATCATTGTGGTTATTGTTTATCACAGGTAATATTATATTTATACCCACAAAGAATTTATATTAATTACGTACTGGTCGCCTGCGACTTCGTCTGCGCAGGATTAGCACGCCAGTATAGCTCGAAGATGGCAGAATTTTTTCCTACTAACTTTACACTTATTGTTATATTTTGAACAATTCATTCAATATCTTCATATATGTATATGCCTATGTGTAATTCTGATGTATAAGCTATATTATTGTAGTTTCATTAAAATCTATTCAATAGTTTTTGCTTGAATGAGTATTAAACATCGATACAAACTTTCGAAATTATACTTTCGCTTTTTTTTTTAGTAGCAAGCTCGAAATTTAAGGAGGTATTTTGATGATTTCAGGCTGGGACCCTCGGGTTTCCTGTGCTTGGGAGACGAGCAAATACCAGGCAATGCCGGTGTCAAAGACATAGTACTAGCCTTACGATGGGTGAGTGACAACATAGTCGCTTTCAAAGGTAACTCAGCCAAAGTAGTGGTAGCTGGACAAAGCTTCGGCGCAGCCATGGTGGAGGCTGTGGTACTATCTCCTATGGCTAATGGGCTGTACCATGGTGCAATTCTACAGAGTGGGAGTGCTCTGTGCCCTTGGTCGTTTAACTACGACGCAGAAGAACGAGCTAAGGCTTTGGGCAGCATGACCGATCTCGCTGATGAATCCGTCAAACCTTTGTTCGATGCTAAAATAGAAGATTTAGTAGCAAAAGCAAATAAACTAAACGCTCCCTATTTTCCTTTCGGAATGTGCGTTGAAAACGCTTCGAAGAAAGAAGAAAGACTTTTATTTGAAGCACCATACGACCTATTATCCAGTAAGAAAAGTAATTCAGTACCAATGATGATTGGTTATAATGACAATGAAGCTTATGTGTTTGTATCGATTTTGAGGGAAGCTAATGTTCTCAGGAGAATGTCTAGAGGAGCAACTTTTTTAGTACCAGATGATTTGAAGTTTCTGAACGATAGGGAACGAAAACAAACGGGGCGACTGGTTGAAGATATGTATTTCAAGAAGAACATTACCATGGCTTCTGTATTAGAGTATCACAGGTAAAGTGGACAAACCAATTTTGTACTCATAAGTAGATGAGGTGGTGAGGTGAGGAAACCATATTAACATTCATATCTTTATTGTCACCTTAACATGGATAAGTCCATGTTAAGGTGTTGTCTTAATATTTAAGTTTCAAATCGGCAACCGCCTTGAGCCAGCGTGGTGATAAATGCTCGTACCTTCTCTTTATGGGAAGAGGCCTATGCTCTATAGAAGAACAGTAACAGGCTGGTATTATTAATATGAGTAGATGAACTGTATATCAAAGGTTAGTTAACGTTTTGCACTTGTATAGACCCGAAAGTTACGTAATTTTATATTATTTCTTTCTAGAAGTTTTCTAAATAACTCTGTTCATCATCAATAGGGATGCATACTTCTCCAGCCATATTCACCGCAGCGTGCGCCACCACTCTTCAACATCGCAGGTCTTCTACTACCAGTTTTCTTACTCCGGTGACCTTGGGGTCAGGGCAGAGCCTGGGGTGCCGAAGAAGGGTGCAGCCCATTCGGATGAGCTGGGCTACTTGTTCTATGATGGAGGTATTGAAGGAGAGGAGGGCACTGTGCAGAGGCGTCTTGTGAAGCTTTGGACGAATTTTGTTAAGCATTTGTAAGTCTGAAGTTGTCTTAAAATTTATTTTTAAAACTGCGTTTTAGTTTTAGTCGCACTGAGACTTTACCGCCATTCATTGCATTTTTTATACTTCCAAAATATCTTTCATGATTAAATAAGATCAGTTCTTTAACTCACTTATTTTTCAGAAACCCGTCTCACGGGAGTGAAGTGACGTGGGAGGTAACGAGACCGGACAGCTTCCGACTGCTGGACATAGGCACCGACCTGACGATGAGGGACTACCCGCACTCGAAGGCCCAGCGCATGTGGGACGACATCTACGACAAGTACTACTACACGAGGAACCGCATCGCTAATTAATAAACTTCAATGAATATATTAAAACACTAACCTCTGTTTTATACTATTCTAGCAGACGACGTTTTACCCGCGTGTTTCCCGTTCCCGTGGGAATACAGGGATAAAATTAAGCCTGTATGTCACCCGAGAATAGTGTAGCTTCCCAACGGTGAAAGAATTTTTGAAATCGGCACATTAGTTTATGAGTTTATTCGTTACAAACATGACATACACAAAAATACAAATTTTCCCTCTTTTTGTAATATTAAGTGTAGACTAGTAAGAACAACATTTTTAATAATTAAATACGATCTAGCATAACATACTAATAGGCAATTTTATTGTAACTTATTAATTATGTTAAGTGACATTATATTATAGGGGTACCAATTTTTTGAGCTGCTATTTAAATATTCAAGATGTTATTATTATCAGTTGAAAAACATATTGAGCAGTTATTTAATTGAATGGCGGTTGATTAATTATTGCGACAGTAAAACATGGACAGTAATCAATTAGTCGGTTATTTTATCATACAATGTCAATTCTAAAAATAATTGAGCAGTCCAATAACTGAATGAGCGGTAAAAATTATGGAATGAGCGGTTCGATAAATAGTTCGGCAGATCATAGCGAGCGGTGACACCCGACTCAAATTCATTGAATACAGTTTTAAGGTGCGTATTACAGATAATCAACATATTATGGCTAGCTGCTAGCTGGCCAAAACAACTTCGGATAACGGCATGGGCACCGGGCCGTAGGCCGACGCAGGAGGCCGGCGGAGGCCCGGCAACTCGGGGACAGAAGATATTCCGCTATATCTCGAAAACTACTATGAGATTTCTGACCAACAAATTCCGATTTATTACTGCCTACACGTAACCGCTCTTTCAATATTTTTACCGCCCATTTAATTATTTTCCTGCCCAATTATATTTTCACTGATCCATTTAATTACTTTTTATTACTTATTTTTGTTTACTTTACTGCTGAGTTTTAACTGCTGAACTGTCACGTGTCGATGTACGATTCTATGATGATGTCGATGCTTCTCCTACGCGCAGTATTATATAGATATCAGAAGTTTTAATAAAATAATAGGGCAGTAATTGAACAGTTATGGAATTAAATCAATAAAGGTATCTTTCTTTCTCTTCTTCTTGCGAGAGAAATAAATTAGAATCATCCTCCCGTCTTTACCTCAATTTATTTTTTATAATTATATAATGTTAATTGAGTTGACTTTAGTCTTTGACATGAAATGAAATTTAATTGCCAAGCATGCTAATACAATCATATGATAACCCAAATACGAAAGCAATTATTTTGTAAAACATTTACATTTTAATTTAATAGCTAGTACCCACCTGTCTCATCTTTAAAATTTGTATGTCTATTGGCAGCATACGCGGGTCCACCGTCGTGGCCACTGTGAGCATGCCCATAACCCTAATTGAGGACAGAAAGAATAAAATGATCGTGCTCATCACACAAACATTTGTCTTAGGTGAGAATCGAACCCACGACCTCCGGCATAGCAGCCAGGGCCACTAACCACTAGATCAACAGGCCGGTCAAAGTAGAATAGAATAGAATACTCTTTATTGTACACCATACAAACTTACAAATAATAACTTTAAGGGGTACATAAGGTGTTACAATGGGCGGCCTTAAAAGCGATAATATCTTACAGACAACCTTTGGATGGACTTGATGGAGGAGGAGAAAAGATGAGTAGGCAGTTTGTGGTGTACTATTTACATAAATAATTAACATACAAATATAAAATAAGTAGGTATAAATAAGAAAACAAAATAAAAAAAAAAAAATACAATACATAAATACTAATAATTTACAGAGTAACGGACTGTTATATTAAGACGTGTTAGGAGGAAGGTAATAATTTTTAAGCATTCCTTTAAATGATGGTAATGTTCTTTAAATGATGGTAATGTTTGAGCTTGTCTCACTGACACAGGCAAAGCATTCCATAGCCGAACAGCTTCCACTGTGAACGATTTTCCGTAGAAATTAGTGGTATGCATGGGCATATCTAGACTCAAGTTTTCTGATGACCTCAGATATCTATTATGTGTGTCATGAAGGAACTTGAAACGTTCTTTAAGATAATTGGGGGTTTTGGGATTAAACAGAATACTGTAGAGCAGGGACAGGATATGAGTATTCCGACGAAGACGTATTGGAAGCCACTTGAGCCAAAGTAGTACTTTATGTATGAATGATATACCAATCGAGTTAAATTATTAGCTCCTACTACTAGTACTTCAATTACTACTACCAACTCTAGTATTGTATGTAACATATAGACACGCAGCGCAGTTGTTCAGTTTAAAATTATGTTTTTTAAATCTGTCAAAATCATTGCGTTTCGGTGAGGTAGTTAGGTTAGGTAGTTAGGTTAGGTAGTTAGGTTAGCTATACGATAGGTATGGTAAGTTAGGTTAGGTTATATGTATATATAATAATAATAATATTTTTTATTTATATCAGACAATACTAATAATAATAATAATCAATCATAATTTTTTTAGCTTAAATACGTACGTATATCTGTTATATATAAACGTGTAACAGTGTTTGGTACCAAACTCCTCCGAAACGGCTTGACCGATTCATATGAAACCCTTATGAACTCCTGACGCCTTTGACAGGTGAGGGGCGACATCTTAACTTGACATATATTAGAATTGTCCGCGCAATTAACCCTGTTTGTCTACCAGTTACTTTTTCCGCATAAACCACGGAACTAATTTTTGATAGATTTTGTTATGTATAATTATGTAGAGATAGCAACGACTTTGGAGAAGGATATAGGCAAATTTTTTCGTGAAAATTACAGTTGTAGGGGATGATACAGGGGATGAAAAGTAAGGAATAAATTTCTAAAGTAGTAGTTTCAAAACTCAGTTTTTTTACTGCCTAACCATACGACGTGGTAATGCAGCTGCTCTGCTTATCACTCATAACAATCCATTCAGTCTCTTATTTGGCAGAGCGTGCTAACGCTCTGCCAAATATCAATTATAGCTGTATCCTCGATAAGAGGTTATTAGTTAAGTCTAATTATTCGTACAACAAACTGTGTCAATATCAATTATATTTAAGGCGCGTCCTAACGTTATTACTATTTAGGATTTTTTTTTGTGAAGCCAGTATTGCCCTATTTAGCATCAAGGTACCTACAGATATGGAGCAGACTCGCGAAGCCATTTTATGTACTGGACTAGCACTGTATTTGTCCACCATAATTTGCCTAGCCTTTACCCAACTATGATGGGATTGGTGGAGCTTGTGGCTAAATGATAACTGCTTCGCGTGTTAATCAAAGGTTAAGTTACGCTTGACGGGGTTGCTCCGTGGATGGGTGACCATTCATTACATATCAAGACTCCACCGTGCCTCGGAAAGCACGTAAATAATAATAATATAATAATAATAATAATATCCATTTAATTCGGACAACAGTGATCCATATTTGTTAGTAATACACACAGCTTATATTCTAGTGTCAATAACAGGACTGGGTAACTAGGTATATTTTTCAGGGTCAGTTAGAAAATGGACACGGTCTAACTAGCACCCGCATGTAAGTTTTCATCACTGCTGAATCAAGTTTGTCAGCGACTACGTTCAGGATGCTGTTAGTGCTGCCACGCACTGCGCAGTAAGGAGGCGGTCCTTTTGCGTATTATGGCGTGAAAGCCATCAACGCGGGCTTCCGCAAACATGCTAGATGCACTACAGAAACGGTGCAGCCCCAGCAGCATCCTGAACCCATTATTATATTGAAACGCGCAAGGCACTGAACGATCTCTGTGTATAGCAAAACCACAGGCTGCTTGTGTAGAGAGTCTGGCAGTACGCCTTAAAAAGCGAGATCTTAACATGCTCGTTGCAACGAGCAAACCTGCGTGCCAACATGGTATTCTTAACCGCCAGTGCCCTGCGCTCCCTTTCAATGTCCATTTGGTCACCAAGATCTTCAGTAACATAATGTAAAGCCCGGTCCGTCCCGACTGTCATTTGTAGATCTATGACAGTCGTTACAGATAGTCAGAAGCTTGAAAAGCTGATAACCACTTGGTTAAAAGTGGTATCGTGTTACCGAGTAACTTAAACTAAAACTAAACTAAACTAAAGATGGTCATCCATCCACAGAACAATGACGGCGAGAGTAGCTTAGCTTTTTACTTTACGAAAAACAATGGTATATATGAAAATAAAAAGTACTATAACATTAAACATTTTGGTCAAGGTAAAGGCAAGCTGCTTGTCAAGTGACGTTGACATTTGAAATTGCAGGCGACGCAACAGCATGCGACTTGTCTGACCTCCGTAACGCAATTACCGAGCAACAGAGGATGTACACACATATATAAATGACTCGCAGACGTCACGCGTTTTCAACCGGTTCCCGTTGCCGTGGAAATGCAGGGATAAAAAGAAGCCTATGTCATCCGGGGATAATGTAGCTTCCCAACGGTGTAAGAATTTTTCAAATCGGTCCAGTAGTTTGGGAGAGTGTTCAATGCAAACAAAGAAATGAAAAAAAGGAATGGAATGCCTATGGCATTAAGTCCGCCTCTGTACATAAGTGTGCTTGAAGTTTTAAATAAATAAATAAACAAACAATCAAACCTTTCCTCTTTATAATATTTGTGTAGATGAAGATGAAATCAAAAACTTTTTTCCAAATAAACTTTTTTATTTTGCAATTTTTGGTTTCTTTGTGTAGATGATATTTTAGTATTTTCCATTTGATTTAACATTACAACCAAATTACCGAACCGATTTCAATGAAATTCAAATGGGACACGGAAAATATACCCTCTCAAACAAAAAGAGATTATTTCAAATGGGTCCATAAACAATGGAGTTATAAGGTAAGACACATAAAAAAAAATGTGACATTGATCAACAATTAACTAATGATTATTATTTTACTTGCTTATTTTACTTAACTAATGAAGACTTTGAGACTTTTTTCTTTTTTATTTTGCATGTAGACTTTAGATTAATACCTGACTGTAACAACTTTGTACCATGTTTAAGGCAAATAAAGACTTTAAAAAAATTGGAGTCGTGTGCTGCCTACTTATTTTTAAGTGTATTCGGTGCCTTAACCATCGCAAAGTATATAATGTAGCTCACAGGAATTCAGCGTTTTAGTTTATTTATGTTAATTGAACACAAAATGATAAGGAGCTATAGTCTGTTTATTATCAAATGTTTGTATTGTGGTAAGTTTTACGTCAAATGGAGTTTTTAAGTGAAAAGTGAATTATGTTAAAAATTAGAAGGTTTAATTACTTTCCAATTTTGAATATGAATGTAGAGGGTTACAAAAGTAGATGAAGACCAAAGCAAGGGTGGAAGGATTGTGCGAAAGATTATATGGATAGACGGGGGTGAGCTATTAGAATTCGTAAAATAGTGATGTATGAAAGAAGACATGCCATTAAATTGAAATAATGGCAGAATAATTTACCAAAACTCTTGCACAATACATTTTCTAGTTACACTTGCAACGCAATCGAGTGACTTGCGATGCGAAGTGCGGATCCGGTTTGATTCAGGATGGGTGTGCGGAATATCTAGAGAAGGGGAGTATGACATGAAGTACGCGAGCTTCAGGGGCATACCGTATGCCCAACAACCTCTGGGGGAGCTGCGGTTCAAGGTACGTTTCTCATTATTAGTTGCAATTTAGGAACACATAATCTAACGAATTTAAACTCGTCAAAGATTTGAGTGTATATAAAATGCGTAGAGTAGGTAGGTGCCTAGTAAATTAGCTAATAGTTTTTAACTGACTTACTAGCAAATCATGACCATAGTATAATTCTGGTAAGTTTTCGTGAAGAAGTGGCGGAACCACTTCTTCGTCCCAGCAAAAATACTAGAAGGTGGTGGTGGGCGTTTTGGGGGACGGGTATTTTTGACGTTTCAAAGTGCAAATTATCAGCGTAATTTTAATAAAACAAAAAAAAAATATTTTGTACATTCCAGGAGCTGCAGCCAGTGAAACCCTGGTCGCATGACCTGGACGCCACGGAGGAGGGGCCTATCTGTCCCCAGCACGACGAGCTATACGGAGATCTGGTCGCACCCCACAGAGACATGAGTGAATCCTGTATACACGCCAACGTGCACGTGCCCATAAAAGCACTCGCCGTAGCGAACAGAGCTCATTATCACGAAGACTATACAGGTTATGACAACAACGAAGACAAGAAAGGTGTCCCAATCTTTGTGTTTATTCACGGTGGAGGCTTCCAGGCAGGATCAGGGGACAGCGACCTTCACGGACCGGAGTATTTCGTCAGCAAAGGAATCATCGTCATTACATTTAACTACAGGTATATATTTAGGATGTGTTGTTAAATTATTAGATGTTGCTAAATATCTATTAAATGTGACTCTAGTGATATGAGTCTGATTCAAGATTGTGTTATAATAACCAGGATCAACGTGTTCGGATTTCTTTCGCTGAATACTTCAAAGATCCCCGGTAACGCTGGTCTCCGAGACCAGGTGACGCTGCTGCGCTGGGTTCAAAAGAACGCGAGAGCCTTTGGCGGTGACCCCAATGATGTCACGATCGCGGGGCAGAGCACCGGCGCAACCTGCGTACATTTGTTGAGCTTATCTAATGTGACTAAAGGACTTTTCAAAAGGTAAAATGCTAACGACAATTCTGCAGCTACGAGTATTTCATGCAAACATTTACCATTTGCTTTCTTTTTTAGAGTGATCATGATGAGTGGCACGGCGGAACAATCGTATTACACAGCCTCTCCGATTTACGCCAGCACGGCTGCCACAAGGTTCCTTTCAATCTTAGGCATCAATTCTACAGATCCTGACGTTATCCATAACCAACTAGTAAAAATTCCACTCGAAGATATTTTAAATGCTAACAGCGCCTTCCAATCCGAAACTGGGTTATTGACATTTGTTCCTGTATTAGAAACCGACTATCCAGGAGTCGAGAGAATTATAGACGATGATCCAACGCGACTTATAAAACGAGGTAGAGGAAAGGAATTTCCAATGATTATCGGCTTCACTTCTACTGAGTATGAATTTTTCAAGAGAAGATTGCTGAATTCAAACATTTTGCAAAGGATCGAAGCGGATCCTACGTTAGTTTTGCCAATAAGTATTGTGTTTTCAACGCCTCCGAATGTAGCACGCGAGTTGGGTTTAAAAGTGATTGAGCGGTACTTCCATGGGGATCTGAACATAGATGATTATCTAGATGTGTTCGCCGATGTGCTGTTCTTGTACCCTGCATTCAAGGTGGCGCAGTGGCGAGCCGAGATGAAGGCAGCACCCGTCTACTTGTACCAGTTTTCATACGAAGCAGAGTTTAGTGCAGTGAAGGCAGGTCTGCAGCTAGACCAGTACGACGGGGCTACTCACGTTGAAGACTTGACTTATATCTTTCGAGAAAACGCCATTCTTGGCAATGAGAAGTCCTTTCCGCCAAGAAACAGAGACGATCTTATGAAGGATTGGATGACAGATTTTGTTCTTGACTTTATTAGATGCAAGTAAGTTCGTGATTATTGCTAACTAAAACAACAAATTGTTCTCAAGAGTGTGCATACACACTTAAGAACCCAAGATTGTTTTAGTTAAGTGTTTGAAAAGTTCATCAAATGGACTACATTCACACATTTATTACTGCTATCACTTCATTTACTTTTAGTAAGCCATCCTGCTGCGAGCCAGGCTGGCTTCCAGTACAGGCAAGACTCCTGAACTATCAGGATATCCACAAACCGGCCGTGTACGACAACACTCCGCCAACGAGATACCAACACGACATGATCGAGTTCTACGACAAGATCGACCAGATCGCCAGGTGATCAGAACACACATAACATAACTCAATTAATCTGGATTGCCTCTCAATTATTGAAATTAGTATGAGTGTACTGTAAAGTGAAGTGGTGTCTAAAGGCAGCATAGTTTATGTATAGGAAGTCTAACGTCTAGAATAAAGTTGCCGCACTCTAATTTCGCCCGTGTCGTGGATGCGTGGTTAGACCTCTTTCCTGTTCGTGTAATGACAGTTTATCTATAATTCAGGCTAAAAAGTGCTTAAATACTATATGTCCTAAGAAACATTTTAAATACTTCCAGGAATTCATCACTGGATGCTGTTACGCCGCTACGGTAGACGAAGATCTTTTTCAATGTAGTAATTTAAGGACTTATTCGTGTTTGCTGGGATTTAAGCTATGACAAATGTACGAGTTATTTAAAAAAAAAAAATTGGTGCCTATAGCTCTTTATCAACTGTACCTACTTTTAATGTATGAAATATAAATAAACTTATTCCAATTTTGCAATCTTTTCGATTTTTGTCACTACATCTTCTTGAAAACCACAATGTTGCCTCTTCTCATCGTTCCTCAATTTGTCATTCATTGTTACAAAACACATATTGCGCAAGGAACGCATTTCTACGCTGGGAGGGTACGTCCTAGAAGAGCATACATAGACCTTATTGGTGAGGTTCTTCAGAAAGGTCATGAGGTGCGCAATACTCGCAACCGGCGTGTGAGTATGACACGATATATGAATGTAAACGAAGCAAAAGAAAGAAGTATGTAAGAATCGTAGCTGATGACGCTCCGTAATTCTACCTACTCCATGGGAAAAAAGCGTGAGTTCATGTATGTAACTATGTGATTTCACCTCTATCTTGCACTTTTAGTTCGACAGCATGTGATAATTTGCGGCGGCTGGCCTGTTGGCCTAGTAGTTCGTAACCCTGACTGCTATGCCGGAGGTCGTGGGTTCGATTTCCACCCAGGACAAATGTTTGTGTGATGAGCACGATCATTTGTTCTGTGTCTGGGTGTAATTTATCTATAATATGTATGTATTTAGAAATATATTAGTAAGTTTATCAGCGTTTAGTACCCATAACACAAGCTCTCAAGCTTAACTTGGAACTAAATGGCGTTGTGTGAAAAGTTGTGGAATATTATTAATTTATTTATTAATTACTACAGCCTTTGAATTCTAAATTCTAGTGCGAGAGAGATGGAGCTATTCAGGACGAGTATTACCATTCCTTTTACACGACGGATCATTGATTGCTGTTAAACACAACATAATCGGCAGTGGATTATGAAGCGTTATTAATGAAGAGTCTTTTGTTTAGAAGTGGCGCACGCTATACCAATTACAATTAAACAATTATAAACGAAACAATATTAATTGACTATTTCAGTTCTGTGCCTTCGGCTTGACCTTTCGGAGATAACTATCCCTACATTAGTGTACACACATGCTTACTACTTACCTACTTTAGTCCTTGAGTGAGCGATATCTGCTTGGAGGGCGTGACCTTGCGGACCGCGCATGCGCGGAGCGCGACGGCGGCGGCAGCAGGCGCGTGAGATGCGAGCGGGCTTATGTTAGTACGCTATTTCCACACTTAGCGTGCGCACGTGCTACTATTTTACGTAATAAGATACGCGAAACGAGATAAGAGTAACGTTGTTGTAACGTTTGTGAAGTGTTAAGTGACTTTCCAGTGGATTACAAGTAAATGTAATGAAATGGTAAGTTTCTAAGATATTTATTTTATACTTTGTGTGAGTGATTTAAATTTTCTAAAGGAATCTGCTGTGTGTTTATATACCTAATTATACTTGCTGCGCATGGCCAAGTTGCATATTTGTTCGCATGTCGGTTCGCTTTCGCAACCAATGCGGTGAGCACCCTGTCGGATATCTCATCCACAAGGTGGGTAAGGTACCTGTACTATACGATACGTCATGCACTCATGTCGGTTCGCTATCGCAACCAATGCTAACCACCCTGTCGGACATCCCATCCACAAGGTGCGTAAGGTACCTATGCTATACGACACGTCAACTGCACGCACGCGGCGTTCGTTATCGCAACCAATGCTAACCACCCTGTCGGACATCCCATCCACATGGTGCGTAAGGTACCTGTACCATACGAGTTACGACACGTCAGCTGCACTGCTACTGTCATAAAACTCAGGTACTCGCCTCGCAGCAAGCTCCTGACAAGCCGCATGCCTCGTAGACTGACCGGTGCGCAAATATTGAGAGGCGCGGCTCGATTTGGTGCGCGGCGCGGCTCGATTTGCAGAGCCGCGCGGCTCGATTTTTTGAGCCGCGCGGCTCGATTCGGTGAGCCGCGCGGCTCGATTTGGTGAGCGGCGCGGCTCGATTCGGTGAGCCGCGCGGCTCGATTTGGTGAGCGGCGCGGCTCGATTACTGAGCGGTGTGGCTCGAATGTAGGGTTACGCAGCTTGATTGTTGAGCAGTGCAACTAACTTATAGACCATCCAATGATACGCCTGCGTCTACGGCTACCGTCGGTTATGGCTTCGACACGAACGTTGACTGGCTTGACGCCTTGGTAACGATCTCGTTGCTTGCTTAAAATGGCGCAGGGAGTTTATTTATTTATTTATTTTGGGAAAACAAACAGCTACGCAAATATAGTAATATACAGGTAGTAAACTAAAATTACATTGCATATATGTGTTGAGTTGCCTACACAACATGTACGACTACCCTTAAGTATGTCACGTAAGGCCGCAATACTGTAAGGGTACGACAGTACATAATAATAATAATTGGAAAATTAAGGAACCTACTAAGACCTACAAGCCTAACAGCCCTATAAGCCATACAGCCCTACCCTACCATATACCACCACCACAGTGAGGGGTAATGAGACAAGAATATAAAATTCAAATCTGATTTATTTACAATAAGTTACAGCTTATATACTACTTTTTCTTAACACACACTATTACATATGTGTCCTATGCGTGTAAGATGCAACTTAATCATAATTTTATCTGGGCCGCGCCACAGCCGGGCAGAGTGCTGAGTCAATGTCCAAAGGTAACATTGAACACAACGTTTAGGGAGCTACTTAACGAGAGTGGAGAAACTCTACAAGGTGAGGTGATTTTGGAGTACGTCAAGCTCTTGGCACAAGCGTCTCTACGTAAGGTTGGACTCAGTGGGAGGTCATCAAAGCCTTAAGAGGAGGCTTTCGGGGACAAACCTGAACCGACTGTTTTAAACAAACTTATGTTCACCCTCCTCATAGTAGGCTTAGTTCGAGCCTTTGACCCGGAAGCGGATCATCTGACAAGGGCTATGGGGAATAAGGTGCACGTTACTAGATTGGGCCTTTGCACGCGCTCTCATACTAGGGCCACCCTCGATTGCGAATCGCATTAGGGGGTCAGCAGCTCGCTCTGAGCTTTTCAAACAATCTGTATACGACCCTTACTTCATACCGTTGTGAGGCAGATAAGACTCTGTTGGGGAGCCTCTCGGAGTCAGCATGTTTTCTCAAAGTCAGCAACGGTTTGAGCCTGACTCAGACAAAGAGAATTATTTATTCAGATTCGGAGAATCAATCAGGTTCTGAGTCATCTGGTGGTTGCTCTTGGAATGCCCCTAAGATGGATAGTTTTTCGAACGCTCCAGAAATGTGGTCATCCAATGAAATTGAATTTTGACCCAGGATAAAAGAGGTCGCTTTTACCGGAGCTTACTGAACCGATTAAGAAAGAGGACATCAAATGTCAAAGACTGGGTTCTCAAGGTTGGAATCGAATCCGATACAAGGGAGGAAGTCTTTCAGGCTGCCCCTATTTCAGTGCTTTCAAGATTAATATACAGCTTGGATGCCTTATAAATCATCCATCCCTTTTCCTGGCTGTTTTAAACAAGAGGGTGTGCTCGGCACTACTAGCCATGGGTTTGCTCCTACAGAGGAAAGCACTGTGTGATAGGCTGTTTGTTATCGTGCTGGTGAGGAATTACGTAAGCTATTAGCTGATGACTCCCAATTTAAGGTCTTGGCGGATATTTTGCTGCAGTTCGTTGGTGCTCATCGTGCAGAAGCTATAGAGGCAAGAGGAAGGGCGTATAAATCTTAGAATGAATCGCTTGGTGCTGTTTTACACAGCATCCTACCATTACGTCCCACCGGAACATTTTTGGGGGATAACGGTGGCCTAGCACAGATTTTTTTTACCTACCATAAACTGTTGTTTATGCTGTGGTTTTCGGAACCTTTTCGCAAACCAACTGTACCTTCTCACCTATCGAGAAGACGACAGCAATCCTGGCGCGGTCATCCTACAAGGTCATCACACAATGCATCAGCCCAGTCAGCAGCGCGCCGGTTGTCGGGAAGTTCAAGGCCTTCTAATAAGCAACGGAACCGATTTGGAAGGGATCAAAATTTACCTAAGCGCAGGGATCGACAGTTTCAGGGGGGGCAATGGTGGAATCTCCTTGGCAATGGGAAAAGCTAGGAGTTCCAAAGAACATCCCTCCGGATACACAATACCGTTTGTAACCAAGCCGCCATCTGTTACACGAAAACTTAGAGAGATTTACGACAAGAACCTCAAATGCGCTAATGCACACTGTGACTATGTCTATGACTATTTCTCTGAAACCTGTGAAGTTTCGCTTAATAAACCAGAATAACGTCCCGAATTTTCTGCAGAAGAACGATTATTCAGGAAAGCTGGATATCAGTCAGAAATATTTTCATATCGTCATAAACAAAAGTCATCGAAGATACCTTGCCTTCCCTTATGCAGGCGAGCTCTTGCAAAATTAAATGACGGCCCTTCCATTTGGACTATCCAGCGCGTCGTTAGCGTTCTCACTAGTCAGCAGGTGGTTAGCGAGCCTTCAGAGGGAGAGAGGATTTCGAGTGGTCGTACTTAGACGACTTTCTGGTCCAGGACCAGACGTGTAAAAGGTCTAATAAGATATGCAGTAAACCTTCTGCAAGATCTTGGGATGGTGCGTGAATTTACAGAAGCCGGTTCTAAATCCCAGGAAACAAACAGAGTTTTTAGGAAACGTTTGTGGAATATTTATTATTTATTATAGGTTTACTACTGAGAACAAGGCGTTGGTCTTGGCGGTCATGCACAGCTCTGACAGGAAGACATGGTTTTGCATCACTGGTAACCCCGCTTGGCCGTTTACATACTCGACACCTTGAAAGAGCTTGTCGAAAATTGACACAGGATCGACCAAGTCAAAAGGTCCCAATAACGTCGCTGGCACTAGACGATTGTTCTTGGTGGATGAAGAACATCATAATTCCGAGCAAGAGTTTTGTGCCAGAACCAACGTTTTTCATAAGCACGGATGCAAATGCAATGCATGCATGCAATTTCCATGCATCGCATGTCAATTGCGTGCACGTTGTTTCTTTAATTGATTTTAGTTATAAGAATTCAAACACAATGTAAAAATTGTTATTGAATAAATAATTTGAATTGAATTGATGCCTTCAACGAAGGCTGGGGAGTACAGCTGAGGGATTACCACCGCTCAGGAACGTGGACAGACGAACAAAGGAAGTGGCACATAAACAGAAAGAAATATTCACTGTTTAGACTGTTTACATAGCCCTAGTCGAGCTTATTTATTTATTTATTAAAGGTAAACCAACAGCTTCTGTATACAGCATTACATAATAATAATAGTAAAAAGTATCAGACTTATACAGTCGCCAATAATAGGTCGACCAACATTCAATCAAGAGTTTCAGGATGTCTTGAAAGACCAATCTGTTATGATAAAATCCGACAATCGAGCAGTAGTATCTTACCTGCCAAAACAGGGAAGTACAAGGTCGGTGCTGCTCATGGAAATGACAAGGAAAATACTATTCTTTGCCATCATAATGTAACTGTCCAGACATTTTATCTATCAGGATATTACAATTCAGTAGCCGACAGCCTGTCCAGAAAGAAGACTTTACCGATTTGACATCTCAAGGAGGCATTCACTCGCGAAATATTCTCGAATTGGGGCACCCCTCAAGTAGATATGCTGGCTACAAGTCAATCAAGAGTAGTTCCGACGTATGTCTAAAAAGAAGCAAGGGATCCCCAGGCTCTTTACATCGATGCATTCAGCCGAGTTTGGGAATACCATTTAGCTTGGGTGTTTCCCCCTCCTCCTCTCATACCCAGGGTGCTCCATTAACTCAACAGAGCATCTGGGACGTATCTAGTAGTGGTTCCTCGCTGGGAGAAAGTGTTCTGGAGAAACGACCTCAAACGCAGAGCATTAGAAGCTCCCAACCAGATATTCAACCTGAGCAGGAATCTAGTGGACTTGTCAACCAATCAACCTCCACCAAAAGTAGCAGAGTTGTTCATAGAGGTCTGGAAGATACGGAGTGGAGCAAACTGGCTTGGAACCTAAGAATATTGAGTTAATTTAGTCTGTTTGGCGTTATGGACATGGCGAACATACGGGGCAGCGTGGAAACAATGGGTCTCGTGGTGAGACAAAATGGGATAACACCTAGCGGTCCTCGACCCCAGGAAGTAGCAACCTAAAAGGGTGCCTCTCACGCATCAGAAAGTTAGCCCTGCTACAATTCTAGTGCGCAAATCAGTAGTAGTTACCTTAGCAGACCCCACTCAAGAGTATCGACTAGCTAATAATCCTATAGTGGGAACCATTCTAAAAGCAATTAACAGTAGGCGCTGTTAAAGTCACAGATTTGAAAGGTCCAGGATTTAATTCGGTGGTTAAAAAATAACGTACCTGATAAAAACAGTATTTATCAAGTCTCTCGGCATTTAGCCTTACTTCTTTTGCTGGCATCATGCCGTCGTATTTACGACCTTACTTTTCTGAGTATTGACGATGAACACTGTGAAGGATTCGGTTCAACAATAACCTTCTGACCTAGATTTGGCTCAGAGACGCGAAATTTTGCCAATCAGGTTTGCAGCTAACCTGTTCAGGAGATCCAAGTTTAAGTTTAATTAAATGGGTAAATTGGTTGATTGATTTATCAAGTAAGAGAAGAATGGCACAAACTGATTTGCAACGTTTGTTTATTACTATACATGAAGTAGTAAAAGCGGCCTCACGAGCCGCTGAGGCCGCAGAGGCCTGCGATAGTGATCGCAGGTTGGTTAAAGGTGCCGTTAAAAGAACTAGGATTAACCACTAATCCAGGTTCGATTCGTTCAGCTGTGGCCTCAAATGATATTAAAAATTAAATGCCTTTGGATGACATTCTAAAAAGAGAGAACTGGAGGGGCTCTGATCATTTCTTGAAGCATTATTGCAAGCCGGTCGGCCAACCTAGAAATAGTAATGTTAACCCTCTTGGTGGTTCATTTACGATGTAGTTGTGCTTGTTACTATTTAGTTGATTTGTATGTCATTCGAATTAAGAATATTACTGTTTGATCTCATCATTAAACTTATATTAAAAATTACAAGTTCAGCTGTACTGTACCTAAGTCAAGTCAATTTAGAGAAGAATAGTTTTTAAGTTTAGTTTGCTACATAATGTAAAAGAATTGTCAGCTTCGCTTATGACAATAAGTTTCTTGCTTTTTCTTTTGTCAAGATACGTTTGTTTTATTTTGACACACATTATCCTGTCACAGTACGCTTTAGGGCGCCGGCAGAAGATAAACACTTCTCCGAAAGGTCAAGCCGAAGGCACAGAACTGAAATATAACCGTTTTCCCCCCAGAGGGAAGAAAACGAGTATTTCAGGTCTTGCCGAGGCTTGACCTGAGCAAGTCCTTGCCGGCTTTCGGAGCTAGGTACTAACATAAGCCCGCTCGCATCTCACGCGCCTGCTGCCGCCGCCGTCGCGCTCCGCGCATGCGCGGTCCGCAAGGTCACGCCCTCCAAGCAGATATCGCTCACTCAAGGACTAAAGTAGGTAAGTAGTAAGCATGTGTGTACACTAATGTAGGGATAGTTATCTCCGAAAGGTCAAGCCTCGGCAAGACCTGAAATACTCGTTTTCTTCCCTCTGGGGGGAAAACGGTTATACTTCTAAATGATCAGAGATGTTTAAAAGATAAAATGAATAATATTGTACTGCACGTTATTATGTTCTTTAGAAAGAACCGGTGCGTACTTACTTGATGTGCTGGCGGCTGTACTACAATATTAAACAACATGTCATCATGTATATAACAAAGTCCAATATGGCATATATTAATATACCTATCTCTGAGGGATAACTCAAACTAACCGCTAGTTTAGTAGGTACGCTCCGTTGCCGCTCCAATATTGCTATTGCTAGATGGCGTAACTGAGACAAGGAATGTCAGTTTTTAACCGACTTCAAACAAGGAGGAGGTTCTATGTTCGTTTGTATTTTTTTTTTGTTTTTTATGTATTTTACCTGATTTCTCCTCCATTTGTGGACCGATTCTCAAAATTCTTTTTTTATTTGAAAGACTATACTCCAAAGGTGGTCCCATTTTAATTTGGTGAAGATCTGGTGCTGATCTTCGGAGATATAGAATGGAACTCTTCAAAAATAGACGGCAAATCTGTCGTGATTGCTGGAATCGATTGGATGTTTATTGTTTATGCAACATCAACACGTATCATCACGTCTGAATTCGCTGAGGGGTACGCAGAAGTGTACAATGTACCTAAATTTCGACCGTTAGGTATGTTAAGTTTCATTTATTTATTAAAACTTTATGCACTAGTAAAAGACACTGTACAAAGGCGGACTTAATGCCTTAGGCATTTTCTACCAGTCTACCTTAAGGTGATGCAGAGACAGAACATGGTAGGCGCAAGAGGATGACAAAAAACTATAAAGACAAATCAACAATATTTTAAAATAAATACATAGATACATACATATTATAATAATATAACATCCAAATACAAGCGATGTCAAGAGAAAAAAAATATATATTACTGGAGAAATACTAATCTGCTAACTTAAGTTCAAGATAAGTTTTCCAACTCCTTGTGAATGTGCTCACGTGCCATCACTTTAAACGTGAACAAACTGGTTGCCATCCTGATGTTCAGAGGTAGCGCATTCCAAAGAAAAACCGCCTGGACGAAGAATGAAGAGTGAATGAAACCAGAACGGTGAGAAGGACATCGTAGAAGACGATTATTTGTGGAACGAAGATTCTTATCGTGTGCCGAACACAAATAGTTAAAATGAGAAGTCAGATATGTTGGAGACGTGGGCTTGTGAAGTATAGAAAATAGGGTTATCAAAGCCCTCAAGGCTCTGCGCTGACGAATAGGTCATTTGTTAGGGATAAGTAGATAACCCTATTACCATGACATGTATTGTTAACAATTAACAAAATAAAATAAATTCATGGCAAATACTTGTATGGGAACAACTAAAAATGGAAAAATAAAAACTTTTTTGCAAAAAATAAAACCGACTTAAAAAAACACTAACCAGTGTAAAATAACTCTAAATTTGGAAGTCGGTGGCCCATCATGAATAAGACAAAACCACCAAAGCCACAGACTTCCTAATTTAGAGTTATTTTACACCGGTTAGTGTTTTTTTAAGTCGGTTTTATTTTTTGCAAAAAAGTTTTTTCTATGACTATTCTTCTCATGTCCTCTCGATGATATCTTAAATACCTTGTACAAAAGAAAAAAGAAAGAGCAAACGTAGTTATTGTGGCTCCGGAAACTCACCGAGAATACCAAAGCATTTTCGTAATTCTCACATTTAGCATTGAACATACGAGACAGACGAACAGTAAACATTGATTCTGAAGTAACAACCCACCGCTGCTGTCATGTAACCAATGAATTATAATTATTATGTCAGTATTACTGTAAAAAAAACACCATGCACAAAAGGCGAACGATAAAAAGTTGTAGGTACCTTGAGTCGATTTGAAGGTGATGTATGCCAATTTTTTTGGTTAGTACCAGGTACATTGTTAGGGTCTCAAGTATGGGTCATACAGGTGGACATTTCTTACAAATCTTTGAACTGGCATAACCAATATTATTATTTTTCTTCTTATCGTGTGGGTCTCAGAGTTCTAATGTCACCCATTGGCCTCTGACTTGGTATCACATGCCTTATACAAATATCTCTCAAGGAAGAAGGTTTCTTCACAATGTTTTCCTTCACCGTTTGTGATGCAAGTGATAATTATACAATATGTACATGATTTCGAAAAGTCAGTGGTGCGTGCCTTGGGTTTGAACTCGAGACCTATGATTTGGCTATCCCCGGTCATACAACTGCTTGTACAATAACATTAGTTAGCTAGGATTTTACGAATCTCTGTAACCGAAGCTATCGGATATTCGATAAAGTCATTTCGCAAAAGGCGTCTACCAAAAGTCAAGTCAGACGATTATTGTTTAAATTAAAGCCATTCTAACTTATCAGATAGACAGACACGTTTTGAAGGAACTGTCTTATCTCAATTCTGAGGTTCATAAAGAACTGATTTTGGAGTTTAATTAAGACACATTTGAGCCAGACGCAATAGCCGCCCTCGTCTCTTGCATTGTTAACATAGTTATTATAAACTTACCTATAAGAATTTTCGAATAGTATCATATTCGTACCTAACCGTATCTGAAACCGGATGTTTAGTTTTATATACATCTGCAAAAAATCATGTAGGACAAGATATACTTTTATTTCTGACCAATAATAAAAACAATTTGATTTTTTTTTTGACTGGCCTGTTGGTCTAGTAGTTAGTGACCCTGACTGCTATGCCGGAGGTCGTGGGTTCGATTCCCACCCAGGACAAATGTTCGTGTGATGAGCACGAACATCATTTGTTCTGTGTCTGGGTGTAATTTATCTATACTAATCTATACTAATATTATAAAGAGGTAAAATTTGTAAGTTTGTAAGTTTGTATGTAGTGGGTAATCTTCGGAACTAATGATCCAATTTTAAAAATTATTGTACTGGTGGAAAGCTGCACTATTCCCGGTGGACATAGGCTACTTTTTATCCCCATATTCCCACGGGAACGGAAACTACGCGGATGAAACTGCGTGACGTCTGCTATCTATTACATGTATGTATTTAGAAATATATAAGTATGTTTATCAGCTGTTTTGTACCCACAACACAAGCTTTCAAGCTTAACTTGGGACGAAATTGCGTTGTGTGAAAAAGTTGTGGAATATTTATTTATTTTAACAATAATATATTTACTTATTTACATTTAATTGTAGGTTAATTCTTTTACAGTACTACATTTTACATTTTATAATACTTTTCTTTTTAATATAATATATTGCAATGTGAAGCAGACCTTATGTATGTACATGCATACGTCATGTCAGAGGCAGGTTATATAAATGTCCAGAACACTCAACTATTTAATATCCGTTGCGCCATTAAAATGATAACATATTTCTTCTATATTTGTTTTTTAACAACATGCTTCTGTTGCGGTAAGTCATCATCATCTACCTAAATTTCTTTCTACGGTGGCTTCCAGTCGTACTGGTTATAGCTGAACACCAGCGTTTTACATCCAGCGACTATCCACAACACAGAGACGGAAGAAAATCTCTTACTTTTTAAATGTTCATTAATCATAACATAACATCACGCCGGTAGACAGAGGTGCAGGTACCTGGCAGTACACCCACACAGGGGCGAGCCTATCATTTTCATTAATCAATTGTGTTATTAACTGGAACAGAAATTGAGGCTTTAGTTCATGATAATAAATAATTATTAACTTTAGCCATCCTATCAGAGTGCAGCGGTGGCCCAGCGGTGGCGGCCCCGACTTACGAACGATAACTCGTGGGTCCGAACCCAGGCAGGCGAATTACTTTGTGTAATTTATTTTATCACCACTGCTCTCAAAAACGGTGAAGGAAAACATCGCGAGGAAACTGGCATGTCCTAGAACCAAAAATTCGAAGACATGACATCTACCAATTTGCACTGGGCCCGCGTGGTAGATTAAAGCCTATACGCAAAATACGCAATTTGACCAACCCGGTATCTTTAATCTTTTTAGCCATCCTATCCAGCAATAAGACACTGTTTGTACAATAATTTAGCTGATGTCTCGTTCCAAACAAACCACACTTTTTTAAACTTTTTTTATTCCGCTTTGCTAACTTTTAGAGTTATCATAAAAACATTGTCATCAGATATGTTGAAGCGTATAAGCAATCATATAATGGTAAAAAATTGTGCATCCACAGAAAGCCCGACATTTTCGGCTAACAGTGACACGGGTATAAAATGTGACGTGATCACGCGCATCGACTCGGGGCTGGTGTGCGGGGGCATCAGAATGGCGGAGGAAGACGTCCGGTATGCCAGCTTCAGGGGGATCCCGTATGCAAAGCAGCCTTTGAAGGAGCGGCGGTTCCAGGTACTCTTTTTAAATATCCCAAGCCTATTGTAATATCCAAACAAATATTTCTAATGACAAAATAAAATTGTTTATTTTTCGGCTTTTTACGACTACACGGATCGTCATGAAAATTGCAAGGAGATAGATCATATATTGGAGATGGACATATTTTTTTAACCGATTTCTTGTCTGTTAAAAACAATGGAATGTTCACGAATGAAATATATTGAAGTAAATTCGTTTTCAGCGCCATCTTTGATGGCATGACAAACGGTGACAAAACGTCTTCCCATTCCATTATCAGGTGATAATTCGAAATTTGAAAAGTCTTAAGCTAAAACTAAGAATGTAACACGAGTCACGACATACATTGATTTGGAAGAACGAAGCTCGCTGGGGCAACTATAGTTTTATTTAAATTGTGTTACAGTAAATTATAAGAGCTAACACGAGAGCTAAGAGTTCGCGCGCGCGCGCTAAGAGCTATCTCTGGCATTGCTCAGTAGGTGCTACAAGCAGCTCTGAGTCTTGATTAGAACCCGGTCGGTAACAATAGGTTTGCTCGCGAAATATCCTATTAGCAATCTTTGCCTACCCCTCTGGGGAGAAAAGTATGGGACTGTATGGACATGTGATGCGAAGGAATGATTTTGTGGACAGTTCTACATGCGTAAAGGAAGACCAAACAAACATTGGATAGATTGTGTGAAAGGTGATAGCAATTATGGCTAGGAAGTATGTCTTGATGGGGTTTGTTCCGCCACTTCTTCCCACCAAAAACACATTGCATTAGTGAAGGGCGGGCGTTGTGTGTCGTCTGTAATTTTGACGTTCAAAAAGTGCTCATCCTCAGAATAGTTAGAATTTTGATTTTGGGGATGACTATTACGACGATATGATGGCAAACTCGAAAGAAGAAAACATGGTGCACTTACTATCAATATTTTGAGATAAATAAAGGCACGAGGATAATGACTAAACTTTGTATTCCAGGAATTGCAACCAACAGATCCCTGGGACGATGTTCTAGTGACCACAGATGAGGGTCCCATATGTCCCCAGTATGACGAAATTTACGGGCATCTGGCCAGACCAGTGGGCATGAGCGAGTCTTGTATCTTTACTAATGTCCACGTTCCCCTCGATGTCTCCCACCCAGGGTCTAAAGCCATCTGTCAAAAAACTGGTCTACCTATCCTAGTCTTCATACACGGCGGAGGATTTCAAATTGGTTCGGGTGACTCAGACATCCATGGACCCGAATATTTAGTCAGCAAAGGAGTAATTGTTATCACTTTTAATTATAGGTTTGTACGTACTGTTATCTGTACGCTTTCTTTTGTTTTGAGCAAGACAATGTCAAGAAAGAAGAGAAGAAATGTGTTGATTCTTCTGTCGATAATAATCTACAATATTGAACATTATTTCTTCTACCATCAGCAGTAATGTTTCTATCGAATATGTCATTTTGCCGATTCTTCCGTCGAATTACCCGTTGATCGTGCTACGCGTGCTAGTATATAAAGTGCCAGAAGGCGGAATTTAAAACTATTTTCATAACTAATAAATATTAATTAATGGACAAATTATTTGCTAATGAATATATTACTTGCTATCATTCTTTTCAAACACACCTGTGCAAATTCAGACTGACTTAATTTTTGAACATGTTTTTATTCAACGATGTAGACTCAACGTGTTCGGATACTTATCCCTGAACTCTTCATCCATCCCTGGTAACAATGGGCTCCGGGATGCAGTCACCTTGCTCAAGTGGGTGCGAAGAAACGCGCGGGCCTTTGGCGGAAACCCTGACGACGTCACCCTAGCTGGTCAGAGCTGTGGCTCGGTGGCCGCGCATTTGGTCTCCCTATCTAAAGCCTCTGAAGGACTGTTGAAAAGGTAAACTCCTAAATATTGGGTTATTTATCGACTATGTATTGAGTACTTAAAGGCGATCAGTGGTGGACCGTTTGAGCTTACTGCAATCCTTATCCGTACGAACTTAACTATAACACGCAATATTCTTAAAAAAATACCCGAAGTTCACGTATTAATATCCTATTCAACTTTTGATTTCAGAGTGATATTGATGAGCGGTGTAGGCAACGGTGGTTTCTACACAGCGTCGCCTACCTACGCCCAAAGTGTTGCTACACAGTTTCTGAAACTAGTAGGCATAAATTCTACTGACGTTGATGAAATCCACAGACAACTCATACATATGCCACTTGAAAAGCTTATGGAGGCTAACAGGATCATACAAACTACAAGTGGCTTAGTGTCCTTCGTGCCTACCCTTGAAGCTGAGCATTTTGGAGTGACGAGGATTTTGGATGATTATCCAAGAAACCTTGTAGATCAAGGCCGAGGAAACCATCTCCCAATGCTTGTAGGCACTACAAGCGTTGAATGTGAATACTTTAAAAGAAGAATGCTTTATTTGAACATGGTTGGACTTACAGAGGAAAACCCTGCAGCAATGCTACCGCCAAACGTAACCTATTCCGTGTCTGAAAGCGAGGTGCTAAGACTGGCAAAGAGTTTGAGATCTAGATATTTCGAAGAAGGTGTAACAGTGGACAAATTAATTAACTGTTGTACGAACTCATTTTTCTCGTACCCTGCGTTTAAGCTGGCGGAGTGGAGAGCTGCGCAAGGAGCAGCACCGCTCTACATGTATGTGTTCTCATTCGACAGTGACTTCAATACTATTAAGATTGGTCGGCACCTGCAGTATGAAGGGGGAAGTGCCCATCTTGAGGACCAGACCTTTGTGTTGCGCGTCAACTCTATAATGGACTCGGACGAGAAGTCCTTCCCTCCTAGGACTCGGGACGATCTCATGAAACACTGGATGACGACCTTTGTGGTCAACTTCATGCGGTGCAGGTAATTTTACGAAGCTTAATAGTGGAAGCGACAAGCAGTTCTGTCGATAATAATCTTTAATCTTTCTGGTGCTTTTCAGCCACCCGCTCTGTGACAACCAATCGGAATGGCTGGCGACGGGTGAGAAACAGTTCGGTTACCAGCTGATCCAGGACCCAGTGTTCATATACAATCACATCAACATGACGGACAAACAGCGGGATATGATGGAATTTCACAACAGCCTCTACGCAATAGAAGAGTAACGACAGAATATAATAGGGTGACTGGTAATTACTATTAGTGACCGATACTTAAACACATGATTGTACTCATGGATACAAATAACTTTTCCAAAGAAACTTTTTTTTTATACTCATTAACTTTCAATGAATTAAACTTCAAATAAATTACGTCAGTACTGCACCACGGGAACGGTGGGGGTGGCGGGGGAGCTTGGGACGCAATTACTAGTAGATTTTGCCCTTCCGGAGGTCAGACTATCAGCTGGTCGGACACCGCGGGCGCGCGGGTATTTCAAACAGCGTTTTTGTTATTTTATTGTGTTATAAGTTATTGTGTATAAAAAAAAAAGTTTCTTTGGGAAAGTTTATTAAAATCATGGATATAATCACGTGTTTAAGTATCGGTCACTAATTACCAGTCACCCAATATGCTGATTGTTTTTATTTTCAAGGTTAGGGTTTGAGAATTTATGTCATCTAAAGCAAGAAAGTTTCCACTTCAGCAGAGCTACTGATTATTTTTTCATTGGCCAGTTTCAAACTGGCGTCCAAATGCTGAGATTTTACAAAAAAAAACTGATATTGCACTTTAAGTGGATTTAAAGTTACGGTAACTTTAAGACAGGGTACTGTGCGCTTTGTCACATCTCTGTGAGTGCGCGTGACATCATCCTAGATACACACTGATGATAGCCAATACGAAACTAGCTGTTTGACAATTAATCGTTGAACACTTTGCCCAGTGATCATCACTGTAAACTAGACAACGGAGTTACGCAATAGTCCTGCTGATCGGTGCCAGTTATTTGCAGTAGAGATGCGAAATGTAGCTCACTGAAAAGAAAAGAGAGATACGGCTCTTTTGATCAAAAGAGCTGTATCACTCTTTTAGCTCTTTAGCTCACCGAATAACTCTTTTAACTCTTGGGGCTCAATTGATTTACTTGCGAGCTACAGACCAAATTGAGCCGCGCCACTTTACGCAAGTCAAACGAGACAAATAGCTCAATGGCTCTTTCAAATCTTTGAAGTTCTTTAGTTCATTTAACTTAGTTGCGACTGTTGCGAGCCATAAATAAAATTAGATTCATTGGGTTGTTTTGTTCTTATTACAAATGTATAGATAAATAAAATTATGAAAGCAAATATGCAATAAAGCATTTTTTATCACATCTATTCAAAAAGAGCTAGTTTATTCCTCGTAAACAGGGACCAAAATAGCTCATTAATCCCTAGGGACCAAAATTGATTTGAATTTGGAATGTGGATATTGTTAGTAAATGTTTCAATCAGCAAAGAGGTGAATCACAAACCATGCGGGAACAATGTATTGAATACGTGACTGGCTGAAAAACTGCGAGCGCGCCAAATTTTAAAAAAGTTGATGAAAAATAAACAACGCGCGAAATTAATAATTAAATGCATTCTGCTTTCGTTCGTAGTTGATTCATATTCAGATTTTAGAATTATAAAAAATGAGTGCGTCTTCCTCAAGTGAAAGTATTATATTGACTCCAGAGAATATTGTATCGGATGCTAAAAATGTGATGGAAAGCTACCTACAAAATCCCGTGAACAATATGTCAAAGCATACAACAATTTCATCCTTTGGAAAAATGCAAGAAGAGCAAAATCTTTTTCGTAAAATGTGTTTATATATCTTATGGTTCTGAATTGTATGTACGTAAATAAATTCTTGTTCATAAGTTGCACTTACTTATTTTCTCATAGAGGGTGATAAAAAGTAGAGTGTCCACCTCGGGAGCAACACTATTTTAAGCTCGAGTGGCATACTTTTAATCCCTTGCTGCGCTCAGGATTCTAGTTAAGAATCCCTCGCTCCGCTCGGGATTCTACTTTAGAATCCTTCGCTCCGCTCTGGATTAAAAAAAAACACTCTCGCCTTAAAAATAGTTGTTTGCTCCCTAGATAAACAATCTACTATTTCGTACCACTTGCTCAAAAAAGTGACATTCTATGTCACAAAAAGCGAACATAACAATAGTCATTTTTAATCTGTTAAAAACAGGGAAAGAAAATTGTACTGGATTTCATTCATCCCCTAGGGAGAGAATTGTGATTTAAATTTGGAATACTTACCGAAATTTATACTGAACTACATCTGTGTTTACACCATTGAGTTTGTATTTAAAGCATTATCATCTTTTTGAAAAAGGAATACGCGTTTATTATGCAGTTACGATTATTAATTAAATAAAATTACGAAAACCGACGAAGCCGTATGAGTTTGATGCCTTTGCTTTTCCGACAAAAAAATATTAATCTAGGAATTTGCCGCGTTTTTGTTTTCTTTATATCATGGAGCAAACAACCGGGTTGTTTGCTTCATGCTTCAAATATTTAAACGTTATTTTATTTTAATTTATTTTTATAAATAAGTTAATGTTCTAAAAATACGTATACTTTTAATTGTCATTATTTTTAATAAATGCTTATCTCATATTATTATTGTGTTATTTTTTTCGCAAATGGTACGAAAAGTAGAGTATTTTCCTCGGTGATAAAGCTGTCTTAGTCTTGGGTGAAATTAAATCCCTCGCTACACTCAGGACTCGTCTTAAATCCCTCGCTTCGCTCGTGATTTAAGTTTTTAACACCCTCGCTACGCTCGGGAGTAAACCTCGAGTCCTTCGTTATGCTCGCGATTTAAATCGTCACCCGCGACAGAAGACACTGCTTTATCCCCTTGGTTAATAATCTACTATTTCTTTTAAAATAATGACGTTAAGAGTTATTTTACAATGACGTATTAAGCCGAAGAGTGAGCGATATGCGAAATCGTTCACCTGTTCGTCGGGTAGGTTCGGGCCCTGTTCGGGCATTGTCGGATGTCGCTCATGTCGGCGTTTCGTCGGTATAACTCGTCGTAAGTTCGTAACTCGCAAAGCCACAGAGTAATGAGTAGTATAAAGTATAGAGTCAAGTCAATGAGCCATTGAGCTAAATGAACTAGTGAGCTATTCCGTGAACGACTGAGCGACTGAGAGCTAGATTGTAGTTTAAGAGCTAGTTCAATTTAATCTCTCATTCGCGAGCTACCCATCTCTAATTTGCAGTATCAGGAAAGTCAAATTGGCAATAAAATTACTTAGCTCATGGTTCAAAATGTTTGAAGAACATTTCACTTTTTATCAAATATTGAGCGCATCGCATAAGTTTCATCATGCGTCATCAATGTTTATAATTCTCACGTTTTGTTTCAGAATTGGAACGTCCACGTCAGTCTAGTGTGTGCGACGCAATACTCATGACGTCAGTTATCTATTCGTGCGTAGGCGCACTCATTAAAAGACAATGTTCAGGCTAATGATGTCGAAATGTTACGGCAAGATAAATAATTATGAACTTTCCGCGTGATTTTGAGTGTTATTATTTCTTACTTACCAAAGTCAAACGACAAGGGTTGGCTACAGACGATGTCAAATTCCTGGTTCTTACCTGTAACAAGAAGAATAATAATTTATTTAGAGGTTCCTTTCCCAGTTTAATCGTGTCACCCAGTAACAGGGTTGTAGACGTTAGACAGGTGTAAAAACAGAGTGTAATAAATCATACCCCTCGCTCTCCAAATTGAATCAAGGTTGCGCATTAAGATTTTTTTTGGACATGGTTATCTATAATAATTATAAATTGTTACCATAGTCTGCAACAATTTTAGGTACACCAGTCATAGGTTTTCCTTGGGTGCACTTGTCTAGTGCATACAGGGAAAATCTGCGGTTGGTGCCATATTTCATAAAAGACGACAATGGGCTGCTGCGAGTTTGTTTCGATCCCTCGTTCGCATTCCAAAGGACAAGCTAAGCAGAGCTTGTGTTCTGAGTTATGGGTACCAACTAAATAGCTGATAATTATACTTTATATTTTTAAATAAACACAGGGTGTCCGGTGGCAATTTTTACATTTTAAAAAGTTATTACTTTTGAACGCGGGCAGCTAGAGGGGCGCGGGGTGAGGCATTAGTAGCGCCAGCGTCGTGAGTTTTTTAGTCGCAATGGAGCGTTGGTCGGGAGAACAGCGCGCTTTCGCTGTTGAGGCGTACTTAACGAGTAGTTTTTCACTGATTGCCGCGCAACGTAAATTTTGTAATCGATTCAATATTCCACGAATAAGAGATGCGCCGTCAAAAAGTTTAATTCGATATTGGGTAGCAAGATTTAGAGCTTCAGGCTCAGTCGTACCGGCGCGTCACCAAGGCCCAGTCCCGTCTGTATCGACTGAAGAAAACATGCAACGTGTGAGTGATTCAATTATGCAAAATCCACGGATGTCACTAAGAGCGCGATCGTCAGCTTTAGGAATCGCCAGATCAACATTGCACGAAATTATTAAGAAAAAACTCAAATTCCATCCCTATAAAATCCAAATAATCCAGAAATTGAACGAAAATGACTACCAAACAAGATTAACTTATGCCGAAAGAATGTTAGCGACTTTTTCTACGGACACGCGATTACGAAACATTTTCTTCAGTGATGAAGCACATTTTCATTTAGGAGGGTACGTAAATAAACAAAACTTTCGTTACTGGAGTCCGGAGAATCCCAGGGAAATGCACGAACAACCGTTGCACAGCGAAAAAGTGACTGTCTGGTGCGCTATTTCGGGTAGAGAAATTATAGGCCCGTATTTTTTCGAAAATTATCATGGTCAGGCAGTGACTGTAAATTCCGACAGATATTGTGAGATGATCAACAGTTTTTTTAGAGAAAAACTTCGCAACAGTTCTTTTTCTAACAGAAACACATGGTTTCAACAAGATGGCGCTACTGCGCATACTGCACAAGCGTCCATGATTGTTGTAAGGGAATTATTCCCGGGAAAAATGATCTCTCGGTTCGGTGACATACCCTGGCCAGCAAGATCACCGGATCTGAGTCCATGTGACTTTTTTTTATGGGGCTACCTAAAGAGCGTCGTCTATCGAAATGAACCTACCACTACTGCTCAACTGAAAGAAAATATTCGGACTGAAATGGCGGGAATTTCAAGTGATCTCTGCGGACGTGTGTTTGAAAATATGCGTCAAAGATGGGAAGAGTGTTTGCGTCAAGAAGGTCGGCACTTAGAAAACATTATCTTTAAAAAGTAAAACTCACATTAATGTACTTGTTACAAAAATAAAGATATTAAAGGAAACTTAATTATTTATTTTATTATGATTTTTTTAAATGTGAAAATTACCACCGGACACCCTGTACATATTATCTAGATAAATTACACCCAGACATTGAACAAATTTTAATGATCGTGCTCATTACACAAACATTGGTCTTGGGTGGGAATCGATCCCACGACCTCCGGCTTACCAGTCAGGGTCACTACTAAACCAACAGGCCAGTCAAACTAATAGAGAACTTGTTTTTAAGATGCAGAAATGATGCAGTTCGATGAGAGGTCTTTATTGAAGGAAATAATACAATACAAAAAAATTAACTTTCCCATCGTTACACGACTCGTAATGAAATGATATTTATTTCTGTAAGTAGATCTTCCCAGATACTTTTACATGTAATTTTTTAAAACTAAATGGCATTTCCAAAGTGACTGATCCTTGAGAAGAAATGCCGAAAGAAACTCAGAAACTCAGTCTCTTTTAAAGTCCAGACATAAGATTGTATTCATGTATTATGCGAGTCTCACGATGCAGGGCAAAGTCTGAAAAGGCCTTTTGAAGAAAGAATCAATTCATTTCGTAGTCAATAAGTAGTTCAATTCGTAGTCCCCGGTTAATTGAGCTAAATATAAAATAATAATTATCGATCTATACATGTGTATATTAAAATATGTTTATAATATAAATATCTCATTTTTAAAATACAAAAAGTTGCTTGAAAAAGTTGGTTGAATTTTTAAAAGAAATATAAAAGGTGAATGAAAAGTACCTAAACCAACGACTGGATATGAAAATAAATAACTTACTTCGCGAAAAAACGGGAGTCAACATTCAAAGATCGCCTAGAAAATCCTCTATATCTATATATTTAATATAATATATATATTACAGATGATGTAGCACAAAATAAACAGCAGAGCTTTTGCTATCAAAGCTTCGAGAGTCTGATAAAAAAATGGTATTACTGAACTCTGATAAGTACTCTAATCTTAGTACTGGCAACATCAAAATGAAAACTCCCGAATTATTTAGAAATAGAACTGTTATATACGACCATTTGATAGAGTATCAATAAGCTTTTATCTAGGTCCAAGTTGGTACACAGAATTGAGTCTATCTTCTATAGGGTACATTTTGGAGAGTGTGCACGGGAATTACATGAATTGATTCCGTCATCACCCTTTTTCCACCGGTCAACCGGCGAGTGTGCACCCTTACATCGGTGGATCCGGACAACGTCGTTTATACCGCGTACGTCGAAGGACTGGAACAACCTACTGCGGTCTTCCCATCCGAGTATAATTTAGGTGTCTTCAAGGCTAGAGTGAATTGACTCTCAATAAACTACTGCGCTTCGCCATCATTGATTGCATAACTGCTTACCATCAGGTGGGATTGCAATCAAGCACTAGTTTATAATATTCAAAAAAAAAATTGTACAGTCCACTCTCGACGAAGTAGCTTGCCCGCCATCCGCGATAAGTTCGTAAGTTTAAACTTTTACCGCTTTAAAAACAATTGAATACTTAGTAGGTATGTATATGTATGGAAACCGGTAAAAATGGTTTAAAGGTATGCGGCACAGGGTGTAAAGCTCCTCATCCCCCATAGAAGAGAGAGGATCCTCCGACCAGGGTGTTGTGTCTCGTGGGCTACTACTGCACGACGGTTGTTGTCGGGATCTTGTATAAGTTCAATCACGCGGATAACTTTAACATCGCGATTTAGGATGTTAGTCTTTAGTTCGTAAGTGGTGTGGGAACTCAATGAAGTGCTTACAAAATAAATAATAAAAATAGGTAAAACCATAATTATGATTAATGTGTTAAATAATGTTTACATTCGTATGCGATGCTAGCTAAGAAATGTAAGTCAAAGAATGGTCTCAAAAGCCTTTAGTCGTTAGAGATGAGAAGTTTCAAAGTTACCCCTACTTTTAGAACCTAAGTACAAGTATACGTAATTTAGTTTGGCAGTCGTTCCGAATTTCGAAATTTAAAGATCAGAATACTTTATAACCAAACACGCCGTTATTCACACCGATCTCAAAAAATTTACGACAAAACATTTTTCAAATGCAGCGCCATCTTGGATGACATGACAGGTGAGTTTCTTCCCAGTTCATTAGCGGTGCTCAATAGGGTGTTAATTACCAACATGGGGTTTAAGATTCTTCTCTTCTGATCCGATAGCATTAAGCTAAGCGAAGCGTTTGAAAAATGTTTAATAAAGCGATTTTTTTTTATAAATACATATTTATAAATGACAGGTTTTGTTAGCGATTGTCCTACGTCATCGATTCTCCCTTACAGATGCGCGTGTTCGTCAGTGCGGCTCCCGCGTGTGATCAGAGCAAGCGGCCAGCCACAAAGCAACACCAAAAGGTTAGTAAATCAGTCATTTTGTAATAACTTGAAATCTTCTATAAACCTGATGTCATCAAATTATCTAAAACGCTCATAACAGCAGCTTAAATCAAACTCGGTTCAACTGGTTAGGAGGTACGACGCCATAGAGCTGTCCTGTGACCTGTCTGCTTGCCTAAAAGGTAAACAAATCGGTCCAATATCACAAGGGAAATTAGTGTTTACCTCGTATATAACATAAACTTGAATGCATAACCTTCTCTTTTTTTTCACCAGTTATTTTTTCTAAGCCATTGAGCCCCCGATTTCACCTTTTAAGCAACTTTAAAATGTGTTAGGGCCAGTTTACAATATGTAAAACTTTCGTAGTAATATACCTACATCGCAGTTCAAAACTTTTGAAACATCGCGATTTTAATGTTTAATGTTACATTATCACCTCGGTTAATGGAACAGAAAGACGCTTAGCGTACGTTATTGTTTAAAATTTAATACATATTTAATAATCACCAATAAATGTGATCAATTTCTTAATTTTACCTCTACTTTCGGTAATTATTAATTATGATAGATAATTATTATTAAAGTTAGCACACCATAACATGATGTATTACGTCAAGTAATTCTCCCATCTCTTAGGCTGACGTCGGTTGTGTATTGCATTCATTACAGCCGTATTTCGTAAGATCAATTAAAAGCGATCAATCAGAATACTTCCATTACACTATCACTCCAGTAACACTGATCACGATAAAGCAAAACCCTTCAATAGATTGGGTCTAATATTTAGTTCCATTAGGCAGTCCAAATTAAATATTCGGTATATGGACTATTGCATGAGAGGTATTAATGAAAGTGCTTTATTTATAGGTATGAATATCGAAAGCCATTTGCAAACTTGAACAATGCGGTGGGAGACAACGGTATGGTTGAGTGCGGTACTGGTCGTGACCACGACGGCGCTGCATCTCACCATAGAACACGACCAGAAAAGCCCTCCAGGTCTCGACACAAGTACAAATCAGGATATAGTTCATGTGATAAGCGATTCTGATGACCTAGTCGCCAGTCCAGCAAACAAAGATGAGGGAAGAGAAAAAGCATCATCTGAACTTTTCTCACATGATTTGATTGAGCTAGATTCAAGTTCCAGTCAATCAGAAACAAAATCTGAAAGTGATGAGTCCTTTAGCAAGTCTAGAAGTCAAACTAGTGAGACAACTGAGGAAGATGTTGAGACTAGCAACAGTGAATCTTTTCGTAGTCAATCAGGTAGTGGTGGGGCTAGTGACGGAGAGCAAAACGGATCTGACCCACCAGGATCAGAGAACAATGGATCTGGAGATGAAATAGGAGAGCAGAACACACCCAACCCACCGGAGACAGATGATAGCGGTTCTGGTAACGAAGGTGACCCGACTGCAACCACACCCAGGCCAGCGGGAACAGAAGATAACGGTTCTGGTTACGAAGGTGAGCCGACTGCAACCACACCTAATCCAGCGGGAACAGAAGATAACGGATCTGGTAATGACGATGACTCAGCCATAACCACACTTACCCCATCGGGAACAGGAGATGATGTATCTGTACACGAAGGAACCCAGACCACAGACGTATCGCCGTTACCGGATAATGCAATTGTAGAAACATCGACTGGCCGCGTTCATGGACACGTGTGGCGGGAAAACGCAAATATTATCAGTTACATAGATATAAAGTACGGTACCTTCGATAATCGCTTCGAGGTATGTATTCCAGACATAAATCAAGTAGGCCGTTCGTCGTTTTGGAATTCTTATTCTGTGTTTGTCTCTTTCAGGCTCCAGTATTTCCAGAGAAATCGGACTATGTTCACGACGAAAAAGATCACACCAAACGGTGTCCGCGGCTTCAAGGTGATAAATCCGTCGGGGTGTTGGACTGCCTAACTTTAAGCATTTTTAAACCTTCTAAAGATAAACTAAGCGGTGCAAGTGTTCTTGTTCACATCCATGAAGGAAATTTTATTAGTGAAAGTGCAAACCCTTATATATATGGTCCTGAATATTTAGTCCCTCAAGATATAATACTTGTTTTACCTAATTATAGATTAGGGCCACTTGGCTTCCTGTGTTTGCGAAACGAAACGGCTCCAGGAAATGCAGCTTTAAAAGATTTAACTTTAGCTCTAAAGTGGGTGAAAGAAAACATAGTAAAGTTTGGTGGAGATCCTAAAAATATCGCTGTAAGTGGAGAGGGAACGGCAGGAGCTTTAGCCGGTTATTTAGCTTTGTCTCCTATGTCTAAAAGTTATGTAAATAAAGTCATTACAGAAAGTGGCTCAGTTCTCTCACATTGGGCAATAGACAGGAACCCTACTGTTACTGCTAGGGTATTAGCTGAGCGCATAACGGGATCTTGGGAATCATGGCAGAATATAGACATGGAGGTACTACAGCTAGCAGCAAGAAACATCAACTGGAGACCTTGCTTGGAAGACGAAACCGAGGATGGAGTACATTTCATGGTGAAAACTCCATGGGAGTTATTGAAAGAGCAAAAAAGTAATGCTACGTTCATGATAGGTTCGGCAGAGTACGCAGGCGTGCACGAATCTTTAACTCATACAGAAGCTACCATCCAACTAATTGATGCGAACTTCAGTCTTATACTGCCCAGCGACCTACAATTTGAAACAAGTGAAAAGAGGACCCAAGTAGGGGACGAAGTGAAAGCCCATTATTTCGGTGAGGATCCTATTACTTTGAGCGACGTGAAAACTCGTACTCTTTATTATACGGATGTGGCATATCTTAATCCTGGGATCCGTACCGCTCGATCTCTCATCAACTCTGGGTCGACGGTTTACTTCTATGAGTTTTCTTTCGTCGGAAAATTAAACAGAGAGTTGGCGGCTATTGAAAAGCCGGTTGATGGTGCTGTTAGGGGGGACATTATCGGCTATCTGTTCTATCAAGAAGGCGATATACCTGTTCAAGGAGCCGAGGAGAGGAACATGATTGAGAAGATGATTCAATTCTGGTCATCCTTTCTCAAGACTGGGTAAGACATTTTGACATTTATAAAGGGTGGAAAGGAGAAAGATGTCATCAATAGAATCCAGTTGAGTAGTGAACGGTAGTAGTAGGTTAAAACAGATAGCTTACTAAGAAAGGACTTAACAAAAATCAAAAGCAAGTGGGAATGCGTTTACTTAAAATATTATATTCTTTAAGTAAATAAGAAAGTTAATAGTTTGCTTGTTCGTTTGTATAGTATTAATAAAACGCGCGGTCTGATCATTAAAATTTGAAACTCCGTATTCTAGATGTAATGCCTCTTTTTATACATAGAAGGCAAAAGCTTGGATCACGCAAGCTTACTCAGGGCGGATTGACAATCTCAAACTCATATTAACTAGAAGTCCAGGTTTTCTCACGATACTTTTCTTCATCAATGTCAGAAATGTCTTAGAAAGTACATATAAATTCGAAAAGTCACATTGGTATTTGCCCGGATTCAAACCACAACCTCGAGCATTAGAGGGAGGCACCGTCGCGTCGTGTCTTTATCACGGCAATTACTTAAGTATAAAAACTAAAAATATTTATTTTTACCCGATTGCGTCACAAAAGGGTTATTAAGTATTCAATTATTTTTAAAATGTTCTCCGGTAAAAAAAAATCTTAACCGAAACTTGATCGTTTACAGACAAGAGTTGAACTATCTTCGCCGATCATTTAAATGACGATTTAACCATATTTCAAATTAAATTGTATTCAGTAATTCATACTTAAATTATCGAGAGGTACGAGTACACGAAAATAAACGTTAAAAAGTATGCAAAAATCGTGACTGTTGAGCATACTTTAATGCAATCAATTTACAGAATACCTAAAGCTGAGGACATCGAGTGGAACAAGTTTGAGGAAGCGTGCGCTGAACAAGAGTTGTGGTTGTCCATTGGTGAAAAGACAGCCATGATAAGGGGTGTTCATGTGGAAAGGCTGGACTTCTGGACCGATATCTACAATCAACACTTCATCGACAACCTCGCCGTCGGACTATCCCCCAGCGTGTACACCGTGCTGCTGCTGCAAGTCGTCTTCTTCATCAGCTTCTTCAAAAACGCTTGGCATTTCTTCTGATTAAGCCATCACATTTTAAGTTTAAGCGCACTTTACTATTTCGTCACCTTAACATAAGCCATGTACTTTAGCAAAATGTGAGTGATATATTCGGAATAAACTATGAACACAACAAAATTATTGTTTGTTTAATTGACATAACATACATCACATCGCGCCTGTAATGCCCGAAGGGATAGGTAGAGGAGTACCTGGTAGTACCTACACTCAAATTTCGCCAGTAATGTTAAAGTCCCATGTAATAGGGGCCAGCGTATTACCATCAATCGGGCACAAATCCAGACACCGTGCTGCAACCGAGAAATTCCAGACGGAAAAACTCAATAACACTTTTCTCGACCCGGGGATCGAGCCCGGGACCACTAGCTAGAGACCAACGAGGCCGTTGTTTAGTTTAACGATATTAAAATTGGTATCGTGGGTAGTTAAAGCGAAAATAACTTGTACCTAAGTACCGTAACTTGGTTAACGCCCGATTACCGTAAACTGTTTAGGAATTCGTAACACTGAGTCACAATCACAAATAGTCCAACATTCGACGTGTCAATGTTTTGATTAGACGCCGTCTGTTTTGATAACAAAACGTAAACTAGAGCACTGACGCGACACACTCGGTTGCCAAGGCTTGACGATGAAGCTTGGGAGTGTCGGAGTAGTGTCCACAGTGAGTGTGGTGCTGTTTGTAGTGCAGGGCCGCCCGACGCCGGTGCCACGGGCGCACCGGGACGTGGCCACCTCGCAGGGCGCGGCCCGCGGGTACTTCTCCCCCGACCCACCCCACTTCGCGTACTTCGGACTCCCCTACGCACACCCACCCACGCGCAGCGACAGGTTTAAGGTCAGCTGATCCATTTGCTGATAGTCGTAGACCGATGTTGATTAGATGGCTATCGCGGGAAATCTATTGCCGCTGATAATGCTACTTATTACTTAATTATACATCCCGTTTGAGTTTTAATTTAGTTATTACATGTTCCGAAATAGTTTCTGTAGGTATTTTATCTGCATCGAAGTATTACTGTTGATTTGAATCTTGAACTAATACACAAACATACATAAACTTCTTTTACTCATGGGGTAAGGCAGAAACTATAAACAAGAACACAGTTAATACTTCTCGTCATAAACGCACGCCGTTTGCGAGCACTGCGCCTGACCTTTCAGAAGAATATAACTAAAAAGGTCATGGTTTTCTAGGTCCGACGTTTTTATTCACATCATCCTTATTTAAAATATCTTTTGTTAGCCTTTCATTTATCTTCTTTACATTACCAAAACCATCTCTTTTAGTTTTGCCACTACGTCTTCTTTCAAACTAGAGGAGCTACTTTTAGCAAAATAATAACAGCCGCACGTCGATCGAATGTTACGCTTGACGAGGCCGTGGATGGGTAGCCATTAATTACATAATTACAAGACTAACTACTCCGTGCCTCGGAAACCACGTTAAGCCGTTGGTCCCGGCTGTCATTTGTAGAACTTTGGCAGTGGTTACAGGTAGTCAGATGCCCGAAAGTCTGACAACCAGTTTAGCCTGTGTTGCCCAGATAATGTGTTGTGGAGGTCTGACAGGCAGCCGCTCCATGTAAAACAATGGTTTGAGATTGGTGCAAATAATGGCGGATCCATTGGCGAGGGGTAAATTTTCTTTAGAGGGAAGCCGACAAAATAAAAAAAATGTGTTCAAATATCAGTATTCTGCTGTCTCTCTTGAAGTCATCAAACCAGAGCCAACCATATTGAGTGTTGAATGCGTTTGTTATACATAGGTACTTATCTATAGTACCTATATTTGGCAGTGCTTAGAGTCTAGCTACCATTATTCAATAGCGGCACAGTCTAAAAACATACAGTCGTCCGACGAAGCCGTCTAGACAGGGCAATCGTGCGGGGTGTGAGAGGTGAGACGCGGGAAAGCCGCTCCCGCACTGCGAACAAAACGATGTTCGTAGTGCGGGAGGTATTATTCAAGTCTAACGCGTGTAGAAGTTGTCGGCATTTTTCCAGAGATCAAAAGGCGTCGTCCTACTGTATTAATATTTATAGCTGCTCTTCCGAACCTCCAACCTCCAAAGGGAAGCTGATAAAAATCTAATTGTATGGATGGACACTACGCCACTGGCGGGTTCAGTTGTGCTGCAGTGGCAGGTAATCTGTAAAAATCACCTCGTGGAAATGTGGGTGAAGTAAAGACGAATTGAGCTGTCATTCCATTCTAATTCTTAGGATTGACAGTTCACTTCAGGCAAGTTACCACGTGGTGATATTAACAGAAGCGCATTGTCGCTTTCATGATTATCTCTTTTATTCATACCAATCATTAACCAACAACACTTTTAAAATAACAAAGATAAAAACCTAGGTCAGGTGCATAGTACCTACTCTCGGGGGTCGCGGAAGTATACAAAGTTTTGTAAAATCTATTTTAAAAGAGTAAGTATGGAGTTTCTTGCCCATTCTTCTCCATACAAATCTAATTTTTGGAAGGGGCAATTAGAATCATTCTTTAAAGTTAATTTTTGTTCGACGTTCAAAAGTAAAAGGGCCTAATTGAAATAAATGGCTTGACTTTTGACTTTTTTTTATCTTCTGCTCCCGTGACCCCCGGCGCAGGTGTGAGACGGAACACCGGGGTGGTTTTTAGTCAGTAAGAGTCTAACAGACCGCTCCCCGGGGGCGGATCACACCTATGAGGATTATCCACCCCGCATCAAAAAAAATGGTGGATAGTATGCCAAGATGTATGAATATAAACAACGCAAAAGAAGTATGTAACAATCGTAGCATATGGCGCTTTGTAGTTTCTGCCTACTCCCATGGGAAAAAGGCACGAGTTTATGTTTGTTTGTATGTATGTATAAAAACCTAGCTGATTAATTAAATGCTATTGTCAGGAAACAACAATAGACGCCATTAAATTGTCTAGTAGAAGTAGAAGTTAAATGTTATGCGGTACCTTGTATAGCATTTAATGAGTTTAATCAGGTTCCTATGCTCTGGGCTGCCTCGTAGGTCAAGTGGTCGCAAGCGTCACTGCTGAGAATGAGGTCCCGGGTTCGATACCCAGGTTAAGTCTTATTGAGTTTATATCCATCTGGATTTTTTTAGTAGCAGCCAGGAGTGCACGATTGAGCTTTAGGAACATTTCAATAGGCTCAGCGAAATGTGAGAGCACTAAAGGAACACTCTGCCTTACTCGTTGGGGATATCAGGCGAAACATTATGTTATGTTCTGTTCTGATTACGATTAAACGGTAAGGAACATAGGAAACAACAGAATCATAAATATCAATTCCCGTGACTCCAGGCTCCCAAGCCTCCGCCTGAATGGGACGGCATCTTCGAAGCCACCCACAAGATCAAATGCATTCAACCCAACGCCGATGGCGAGGAGAACTGCCTGGTCGTCAATGTCTTTACACCAGAACATGCTACATCGCTGCCTGTCCTCGTCTTTGTGCACGACGGAGATTTTCAAAACGGGTAATGTTTTGCATCCGTGCGTGACTAATTTACCAGCCCCTGCATAGCATAGGTGCAATGGTGATTCATCTTACACTAAACTTGCACGAACATAACCCGTTGTCCCCCAACTACGACGACGGTGTTGTACTGCTGGATTACTCTAAGCTGATCAGAGAGGCATCTCTTTTAAAGTCCAAGTATTATTATCTTTATAAAATCTGCATTATTGCAAAGTCGTGTGCGTGACAGCAACAACGTCTCCTGGGCATTGTTACTAGAAAGACTGAGGGTCACCTGATGGGGCACCTGTGCGCTGTATATGTGTTTTTGTATTGTATGTCTTGTTCGTATTGATATTGTTTTCTCTATCATGTTTGTGTTCACCATTTGAATGTCCACCAGAAGCGATAAACGAGACTGGTTTGAAACAGTTGTAATGTCCACCAGTGGGGGCGAACTTGGTGAGGAACAACGGGAATGATCGAAATTGTAGAATAAATTGCCTCTAAATGATGGATCAAAATCCATTGAAGAGTCTAGAAAATCTAAATCTGAGTCAAACTCAAATCTTTTATTTAAATTAGGCCATTAAAAGGTACTTTTGAAAGTCAAACTTACATGTTAAGTACCTAAAACATACAGATGATTCTATCAGCCCCTTCCAAAAGGTAAGTGAGTAGTTTCGTACGGAGAAGAATGAGCTAGAAACTTCGTCAAGAGAAGAAATTTTGCTAGATGTATGATGACGGTGTATGTATTATAGTTAGATATGATGATGGTAATTATAGATATTTATGTAAGTATAGAAGATGCGCGTTTATAAATTGGTTAAACAGAATGTTTTGATGGTAGTATAAATATGTTACTATTTTTATCGGCGATGTGATAATTGTGACTTGAGTGAGTGTGATCGTGTGTGCGGCGTTAATTCAGAAAACGTTTGCTATAAGAAGTTGATTTTAAAACCCCAAAAGGGCTCAATTCTCAATACTTTCGATTTAGTTGAACCCTTAAGTAAGAGGATCCGTCGAGGAGGCGTAAAATTTTCACGTTTTTTTGTAAATTGCGGCGCTATTATATTTGAGAATATCATGATAAAATAAACTACTAAATTATAATCCATACTTAACTATTTTACATACATAACGGGTTAGGTAGAAATGTACCTAATAATACACCCATATTTAGCCAGCTGTGTTAGTAAAGGGAGCGAGCCTATTGCCACTAAACAGCTACAAATCCAGACTTCAGGCTGTTACTAACAAACCATTTATAACCTCAATCAAGCCCTCAAAATTTTATTCGCTGCAAATATGACGACTATGTGATCTGCCACCTACAATACAAAGCAACAAACAGAATCGCGCTCATTATTTACAACATTTTTATCAAATTGGTATCCTAAACATGTAGGCAGAAAAGACTTGCAGGTAGGGTGACTAACTGGGGATTTCCGAATCTAAAATGGGAGTAAGTAACGATTACGTTACGGATACAAAACAACATACGATCCATTTTAAACCATGATAATAAATTCGTTTGTCATTAATTTAAGCAAAGATGCATGATGTAATGTCGAAAACGGATCTTCTAAATTAGTTAAAGATAAGGAATAATATTCTATTAGTCACCGAGAATTTTATGTCTACAATGACGGAACCGTGTTTTCAGATGGGGCGCATACCAGGCTCCCACCACATTCCTTAACGAGGGCTTCGTGATCGTGACCTTCAACTACCGGCTCGGGGCCCTGGGGTTCCTGTGCCTCAACACTCCTGAAGCACCAGGGAACACCGGGTTAAAAGACCAGATAGCAGCCCTGTACTGGGTGCACAGAAACGTCGCAGAGTTTGGCGGGAACCCTCATGACGTCACTGTATACGGTACTGGGGCCGGCGCCGCAGCAGTACAGCTGGTCCTTTTATCCGGATTGGTCGAAGGATTCCTACATAGAGTGGTCCTAGAGTCCGGCTCAGTTCTATCTCCTTCCTCAATGACGTATGACCCTCTTCTTATAGCTAGCAATGGCGCTAGATCTTTGGGTTATGAAGGGTCTGACGACCTAGAAGAATTGCACAGCTTTTTCCAAGAAGCATCAGCCAAAGATTTGGCAAGTATACCTGAACTGTTCCTCCCGTGTGTTGACAACATGTCAGACTATCTACACAGTGTAGTAGACAAAGATCCCATAAAAAAACTGAAAGAGGGAAACTTTTTTAATGTTCCAATGCTAATTACATTTACACAAAAAGAAAAAACATCTATCATCGGAACAGACACAGATAAATTCCAGCATCCTCCAGAGAACTTTGAATATTTACTGCCAAACAATTTAGAATTTGAGAAACATGAAGTGAAACATGGAGTTGGGGAAATTGTGAAGCAATTTTACTTTGGTGAAGATTTTCGGGGAGACATCGCCCAGAGCTACGCCAACTACATGCATGACATATTAACCGAATACCCAATTATGAAAATGGCAATGCTGTTTGCAGCTAAAAACACATATTCTGTATATGTCATGAAGTTCACTCTGCCAAGGGAGACATCTGATGTATCTGTGGCAACGAGTTTTGATACTATACTGGATTATTTATATAAAGAAGAAGCTCAAACTGATCTTGTCTTAGAAAAATTGATAACATTGTTGAAGAATTTCATGAAATTCGGGTGCGTTGTTAAATGTTTTAGATTTCTATTCATTCTTTAGTGACAGACAGTAATAATTGTAAAGTAGCTTTTATAGTAATTTTTTCAATTTCAATAGTATTAAACCATAATTTCACTGGACAGTTTATACTTATTACTGTTTTCTTTTAACAGATGCTAAAACAAACATCTTCTTTTTTAAAACTTGAATTATTCACAAACAGACAACACACAGCCGCAACCGCTATGCCTGGTAGTATGTAATTTTGCAAATGAGTTCTTATTAATGTAAGTGAGCACGAAGGAAGGATTGATGAATATCCTTTTCCTAAAAGGGTCAAATACAGAACTATTCTAACAGCCTGAATTAGCTTTACTCTTTGAAAGTCAAAGTCACAGTAATTTATTACAAACTAACATTATACTTTACAGACTTTATTCTCTCACTGGTAGAATGTGTTGGGTCACTCCACTTTTGTTAACCTTTTGACCGTCACGGTCGGGTATAGCTGACAGATGAAAACGTGCCCAACACACCAGCAATGGCTATAAATTCTTTTTGTAGGTATTTGAGCTGCATTTGTAGCTTGGCGTCGGAGGCATGCCGATGCGTTAACACTTTGGCGGTCAAAAGGTTATACATTATAAAGTAAGTAGTAGTAGTAGTAGTAGTAGTAGTGTTGTTAAAAAACAGCACAATATAACAGGAACAGTTCAAAATTCTATATGTGAACACTACAGAATGTGCTTGCCTTGTATCAGTAAGAAAATACATAAGATGATTGTATACAAGTTGGAACTTTGACATCAACAGGTGTATTAAAATAGATGAGGAGAAACAAGAGGTGTTTTCTCTTATAAATGATTTAAACTATTGTATGACTGCAAACCCACTGAAGTTTCTCGATGCTTAAGTATCCTAAGAGACTCTCAAAAAATTGTTAGATAGGAAATCCTGTTAAGACTTGCAATTTTGTTTTATTTCAGTGATCCAACCCCGCTGACAACAACATTAATCCCAGTAATATGGCAGTCAGTGCCCTCTGACAAAGAGCATTACCACATATCAGACATACCGGTACTATGGTTTGACGAAAGTCTGAGGATGGGTGTGCCGCCCAACAACCAACGTCTGTTGTTCTGGGACAACATCTACAGCAGGTTCTACAAGCCATATGCTCATGAATCAGAAGAAGCAGATGACCTGGATGATCACGATTGATTTGTAACTGGTAGTTGGATGTACAGCTTCTTCAGACTATGTGTACAATCACTTAATTATATCAATTAGCTATTGTAAAATATTATGCAAGCAGAAATCAATGTTTTATTTTATTATGTCTGTTCTTACAGGGCAATGATGCTAAAAATGTATTGATAACAATTTAAAGTTTTAAATTGTTCAAATAACACGAGAGCAGTGCGCCTGCCGTGGACTTGTCACATTCACAAGTTCCGCTTCGCGAAATACCAAGTTTCTCCCAAATTATATGAGCACGCAATCGCGTCGTACACAAACATGATTATTTGCAACTGCGGCTACTAATTACCGAGTCAAAGGTCATACAAAGAGATTACAATCAATAAAAACCAAACAAGTAAACGCTTCTAAGAAAATATCGACGTTGTCATAAATAAATCCCGTTACCTGAACAATCGGCGGCCGTGGAAGTGTTACGTTGAGTCGCCAACACTGTGTGCACTTATAAAACTATAACATAGCTGTCCGCGCGGTGATATAACGATTGTTCACTAAATTCTCATTAAATTCTTTTTATAAAATCAACAAGTAAATTACAAAAGGCAAAACATGGGGCACCCGTCACATTTTACTTGACTTGACATGACACTAACTCCGTTCGGAAATATCGCTCAGATGTTCAATTTAGAAAGTTATGTTTTGATCTTTTCCAAAGGTTTTATAAAAACTGACAAAAAATAAGTCCTGTGACCTAAAACCTAGACATTTTTCAAACATAATTATTAAAAAATGTTCAAAGTTGTAGTAGTTTTTAATATTTATTACACCACTACGAATACTTTTATCAGTCCTTGCTTTTTGAACGAATATTAGCGTATGTAAACACATGCAAAGAGTTAGTACTTACTGTTATAACACAAGCACAACACACACAAACATACTCGCAAGTAACTTTCATTCATTGATATTAAAATGATAAATTATATAAGTAACGATGAGTTAATCGATGAATAATATTAAGAGTGCTTAATCTATAAACAATAGTAATCACAACCAGGACTTAAATTATTAATGCGGAGTTATATTTACCGATTATAGTTAGGTAGGTACCTACTATCGTCTGAAAGAGAAGCTAGAACGCTAGAACCGGACGCCAGATGTTTTCGGCGACCCCGTTTATACAATAATGTTTACTTAATAAATTAGCGTGCTAAGTTCCTGTTAAATTCCTTCAGATATGCTATAGGTACTGACACCCACATTTAGCATGTCTCGCATCGATTGTAGATAGGTAGGTAAGTACATAAGTAGGTATTGCTATCGACTGTGTACGGTCGACATTGGCTTAACAAGATGGTCCAAGAAATCAAGGCTCTACTATCATGCAAAACGGCAAAAATCACCCGTTCATGGATATGCATCAGCTTAAAATTGGAGAAGTTCATGTGGTTTTTTGCACTTCTTTTGCTCGGCCCCTACAATCCTGACGGAAAACTTGAACCCAGGTCCTATTTTGTTTCAAATCCCCCTCCTGGCGCCCATGTCCTAGACCCTGGGCAGTTTTTATTTATCTCAACCTATAATTATTAGGAGTACGTAGGTAGGTAAGGTCAAGATAGCCCAGAGGTTAAGGCGCCTGCCTCTCATGCCCGAGGTTATAGGTAGTTCAAATCCGGGCAAGTACCAATGTGACTTATTCAGTTCTTAAGTACCTACTTTCTGAGTTAATCTTAGACATAATTGTCGTCGGTGAAAGAAAACATCGTGAGGAAACTTAGACTTATAGCTAATATAAGTTTGAAATCGCTAATCCACCTTGAGCAAGCGTGGTGATCAATGCTCGTGCCTTCTCTGTATGAGAAGAGGCCTTTGCCCTGCAGTGGGACAGTAACAGGCTGGTATACCTAATATTATCAAGGTTCCATCAACTGTTCCGGAGTTACTACGTTAAGATTAGATTAGGCCACAAAACAGCCACCGTCAAGAATTTGCTATATTTTTTCACTCAGGCTTCATTGACATTTAATAAATCTTATCTTCAAGTTAAATCTTTACCCTCTATAGATGAGAAAAAAATGTCAATCAGCATATACTCCAGGTTCACCATGCATTTCTGGAGTTTAAGTTTAAGCTTGGGGCTAAATAATAACAACCGCACGAGTCGATCGAATGTTAATCTACTCTTTACGGAGTTAGTCCGTGTGTGGGTGACCATTAATTACTTCCATATTAGTATCAAGAATCTTCTATGCCTCGGAAAACATGTTAAGCCGTTGCTCCCGACTGTCATTTGTAGATATTTGACGACCATAACGGGTAATCAGAGCTCCGAAAGCCTGACAGCCAGTTTAACCAAGGGGTATCATGTTACCCAGTTAGGAACTGGTCTATGAATGAGCAGAGAGGCAGTTGCTCTATGTAAAAGTATGGTATTCAGCTGCATCCGGTTAAACTGGAATCCGACCCGGACAAAGTTGGGAAAAGGCTAGACAGATGATGATGTATATCTGTAAAAAATGAACTGTAAAAATTTCCCAATTGAACATGAACCTTATTCTATTTGTAAAAAAATTGATAAACTATAAAAAAAATAACACATTGGGGTAGCTCGATGTGCTGGCCTCTGTACCTTTGTAAGAAGTTAAAGCTGTCTTAATTATTTAGAGCGACGAAGACAGTGTTCATAGGTTAGCTTAAGTTTATCGGGCAGATGACCGCAACTCCACGACCAAGCGCCTATTTTGCGTAGGTACAGAGAGAGTGTTCATAATAAAGTAGGTACTTACACATAACTTTCCTCCTTCTCTATCGAGTCCATCCAAAGGTTGACTGTTAGAGATCGCTTTTAGCGATAACTAAGGCCGCCAATTTTATAACCCTATGTAGCCCTAGCTTAAGCTGTAAGTACCTACGTACGTCTTAATAGTGTACCTACAAGAAAAAGTACCTATTTTATTCATAGAGGGCTGTGCATTACACAATTACACATTAGGTACTTACCAACGATAACCACTGCTAATGCTTGTGGAAATTACGAGGATTGCATAAGTTTTTATGACTGTTCAAATATCCACTTCACCAGTTCCCTGAGTAGTCGTGAAATTCAAGGAGGTGAATTTGAGCTAAAATCTGATCAGTGAATCGTAAATTTTCGTTCTTTATTTGCTTTTCTGTTTATTTTTCCAACTATGCTCGGTTTTCACTTCTAATCTCCACACAACCCACTAATCTACTGCGTCATCCAATAACCTTCTCGGTAACACTGATTGTCAGACGTTCGTGCTTTTGACTGCCAACAACCACATCGACTGCTGGAGATCTACAAAAGACAGCCTCTAAGGCGGGAGAGATTTTAGTAGTATAATACCTACTAAAATCTCTCCCGCCTTAGAAATCACGTAGGTTACAGCACCCTAGGTTTACTGGATGGGCACCCATCCACGCAAAGTTCTCAAAAGAAATAACGAAATTACTTGCTTGTGGTACAAAACACCCCAAAGTTTACGTTCAGAATAGAAATATTTTTTCTTTTTCCAAAAAAATCATTTTGGCCTTGTGTGTACCCGCACCGCCCCGAGCAACGACTTAATTGTAGGTACCTACCTGTACCATTAGTGAAATTCCACAATACCTTCTTTTGAGTGCAATCAGCTACTGCCTAAGTCTGCATTCCTAGTTCCAACTACAACCGTTCAGTTTGGGTAGTACCAATTATTTTATTTCCTTGAGAAGAATGGCTGAATGGGTGTATATGAGTGTGTTTGGGTGTGTTTGGGTGTAGGTAACTGTGGATGGGGTTGGATGGTGTGGTGAGTGCATAGAGCATGACACATGTAGGTTTTAGTAGGTAAATAGTACCTAAGTGTGTAAGAAATCAGAAAAGAAACAATTGCAACAGTTTTATTTCTAAATATATTTAAAAGTCAACGTGTAAGACATGGCAAGAAACTATTGATGCTTAATTATAACTTAATTATCTTAATCTTTATTATAGGTATGCAAATACTGCCCACACTTAATTTTGAAGGTAGGTACCTATTCTAAAGTAATCAAAGTCAAAGTCAAAGTCAAAGTCAAATCGTTTATTTCAATTAGACCCATAACAGGCACTTTTGAACGTTAACTTACAAAATAAAATAAATTAAGAGAATGATTCTAGTTGCACATTCCAAATGGTAGTTCCGTATGGAGAAGAATGTGCAAGAAACTCCATACTTACTCTTTTAAAATAGGATTAGGTACAATACTTCGTATACAACAATCAGATTTTATGTGAGGACGATGCACCTAGAGTAATAAGAACTATACTGAGATAGGTATATAAAAAATAAGCAATGGACTCGATAAAAAGATATTATGTTGGTAGATACATTGTACTCACATATTAACAAAAATACACAATACACTGTAGAATGTTAATAAAGGAGATACTCATTAAATAAACAAATGAATAAAGTTAAAAACAAACAGCAGATCAGTGTGTGAGTTCAGAGAAAAAAAGCAAACAAACAAAAATTTAAGTACTTTAGCAGCCAATTTGATTTTGTCAAACCTCCTATGTCCTATGGAGCAGGACCAGCATGTTTCCAAGTATTTTTATCCTCAATATAATCCTCTAATTTATAATAAGCTTGTTTACAGAGTGTACTTTTAATATAAGTTTTAAATTTCCTTTCATTTAAATCTAATACATCACGAGGTATTTTGTTGTAACATTTGACACAATACCCCAAAAAAGATGTTTGTACTTTGGCTAGTCTGAAAGCTGGTTGCGCTATTTTATCTTTATTTCTTGTGTTAAAATTATGTCTATCACTAATTTTGCTGAAAAGATGAGGATTTTTCCTAACATACATTATATTTTCATAAATAAATTGACAAGGCACTGTCATAATATTAATTTTCTTAAAAAGTTCCCTAAGAGATTCGCGACTTGGTAGATTATAAATGGCTCTGACAGCTCTCTTTTGTAAAATAAAGATAGATTCAATGTCAGCAGCCCGACCCCACAGTAAAATACCATAAGACATAATGCTGTGAAAATAGCTAAAATATACCAAACGCGCGGTTTCTACATCTGTCAGCTGTCTTATTTTTCTAACCGCAAAAGCGGCTGAGCTTAACCGTCCTGCAAGTGATGTTAAGTGAGGTCCCCATTGTAATTTCTCATCTAGCGTAATGCCTAGGAAAACCGTTTGATTAATAAATTCCAGTTTTTCCCCATTCAATATGATGTCACATTCGCTACTTCTAACATTTGGTAAAGTAAATCTGATACATTTGGTTTTTTTTTTCGTTAAGTACCAAGTTATTTACTGTAAACCAATTATGGACCTGCAGAATTGAATTATTAACGTCGTCAAGGTTTTGTGACCGTCTATCTATTTTAAATATCAATGATGTGTCATCAGCAAACAGCACCATCTTCGGTTCATTCTGAATTAATTGAGGTAAATCATTAATGTAAACTAAAAAGAGGAATGGACCTAGAATAGAACCTTGGGGAACACCCATTATCATTTCAGACCCCAATGAGTTTACGCCATTTACCTGAACTTTGACCTGTCGTTCTTTCAGATAAGATTGTATTAAGTCAAGAGATGTATTCCTAACCCCGTAGTGTTCCAGTTTCAGCAAAAGTGTCTCGTGGTTTACGCAATCGAACGCCTTCGAAAGGTCGCAAAAGATCCCAATGGCATCTTGAGCTTCTTCCCAAGCGGTAAAAATGTTCTTGATTAGGGCAACACCGGCGTCAGTCGTACAGCGCCCTTTGGTGAAACCATACTGTTGTTTATGAAAGATAGAATTTTTATTAAAGTGAAGTAACATTTGATTCAGCATTAACTTTTCAAACACCTTACTGAGAACTGGCAGAATTGACACAGGTCTGTAGTTGTTGGGATCGTTACTGACCCCGGATTTGAACAACGGAACTACTTTACTGTGTTTCATGAGATCTGGAAAAATTCCTTGGTCTATACTAGCATTAAAAATGAAAGCTAAATAAGGCGCATTAGTTTCGATAATAGATAGACAAACTTTTACAGACAATCCCCAAAGATCTTCTGTTGATTTAATTTTAAGATCTTTGAAAGCTTTTAAAACAGCCTGGGGGTTTGTATATTGAAAATGAAACTCGAATGGACATGCCTTTACATTCTTCTTAAGTAAGTCGAAGGAAAGCGCGGATGAGGAGTTCAAAGCTTTAGTCGTATTGATTGGAATATTGACAAAAAAGTTTTCGAATTCCTGAGCTATTTCTACATCTGAGTTTACTAGGCCACGTGAAGTCACTAAATTGAATTCAGTATGTCGTTGCTTTTTTCTACCTGTTTCATTATTTATTATTTGCCAGGTAGTTTTTATTTTATCATCCGCTGATTTTATTTTATTGCTGATATAAAGAACTTTAGCAACTTTGCAAACACCTTTAAAAATTTTTGAATATTTAGCAACATGGTGATGAAATTTTGTATTATTCACATGTTGCCTTAGGCCATAAAGTTCAAAAAGCTTTTCCCTGCTTTTACGAATACCTGGAGTCGCCCAGTCACTAAATAAAAACTTGGTACTAATGCTTTTAGTTTTTAGAGGAATGGTGTCATTAAACTGCATTTTTAGTACAGTGAAGAACTCGGCGTAGAACTCATTTGGGTCACAAATATTGATAAAATTATGAGCTTTTAATTTACTGGACAAAGAATTATTAAGTGTCTCTAAATTTTTACAAGTAATTGGCCTAAACCTTATTTGAATTTTTTGCTCAGGTATGTAGCCGCTGATCGTTATTGTTAGTCCACTGTGATCTGAAGGCAATTTATTTACAATTTCTTTATGCAAATAATCACAATTACAAAAAATATTATCTATACAAGTGGCAGAAGAAACTGTCACTCGAGTTGGTTCCATAAATACATTTGACAAATTAAATGATTTGAAAAGACTTAATAATCTAATACTATTTGAGCTATTTTCTAATAAGTTAATATTAAAATCGCCACATATGATAATTGATTTGCTACTAGTTGAAACTTTTTTTAGCACTTCTTCCATTACAGAATCAAACACAGATAGATTATGATAACTTGGAGGTCTGTAAACGCATACTACAACATGCTTATCAAGCTCAACACAGGACAACTCAATGGAATGTTCAACCGAAAGACCAACAATGTCTTTTCTTTCTTTAGCTTTGATAGAATTTTTAATTATAATTATTGATCCACCATGAAGCATATGTTTACGACTGAAATGGCTAATAACACAATAATTTACATAATTTATTGATAATACTTGATGATTTTTCAACCAATGTTCTGTGAAACAAACAATATCGAACTTGGTTTTTTCTAAAAACAATTCTATTTCTAGTAATTTGGAAGAACAACCTTGAATATTTTGACTCAATAATTTTAATGTATGTTGCTTTTCTCTCGGTTCTTGAACGTAAGCTAAATTGCCAGTAGATACCGTTTTAACTTCTGTTGTCTTACAACCTAGTTTAAAATATTATCCGGAGTGACCGCCATAACTACAGTTGAGGTATCTAAAGTATGTGTCCCAGCAGGAAGAGAATACTCTATCTGACTGGTAGTTGCCTCCAATGATGTTGGTAATATATGTGGACCCTCCTTTGTATAACCTAAAGACTTAGAATAATCAATCACTGTGTTGTTAGTGCAACTAGACAACACAGTATCGTCACTTATACTAGACTTAGTTACATAATAATCTATAACTATATTAATATTATATGCTATCAACATAGCAATCAAATGTCGACATTCACCAGACAGAGATAAAGCTCTCTGAGATAATCTAATATTGTGGTAATATCAATAAGTAAGTAATAAATTGTCTGTAGGTGTAAACAGTGTTGATGATAATATGTTTGTGTACAATTTTTAAAATTAACCAGGGTCAGGCAACTTGGGTATTTAAACGTAATTTTCCTTTCCTAGAATGTAATCCATAATTTCAGTCAGCAACATATTAAATTAGCACCAAGTACTTAGGTACTGGCTTTTACAAGTTTGAATTTGCTTAATTTTGCATTAATATTTATATTAAAGTTAATAAGCAGCTATAAAAAAAGGTGAAAACGTTTAAAACATTAAAAAACGCGTCAAATGAGGCATTTATTAAAATGCATAAGATTTATGATGCGGTAATGAGCTCCTTTTAAATATAGGTAGTTACTTAGGGTATTTTAAAGGGGCTCTTTTTATTCCTCCTACTTAAAATGTTAACCTGCTATTTAATTTTAATTTGTTTTATTCCGTTTGTAAGCGGACAAGTTTTGTTTTTTTTTAATTCCAATTTCAAGCCGTTTGCACCAATAGCAAAAATAAAAACAAAAGACTTAAATAACTTTCGTTTCCGGTCGTACCTACTATATCTGTTTAATAGATATACTCGTAGCTATGTTTCTGAGCACGTTTGCGAAGATAGTGGAGTACGGCTTCGGGTTGGCCGAAGTGTAAAAAAATATCGATTATTTTTACAGACAGGCGTAAAAAAAAACAATAGTCCTTTGAGTAGTAAAATATACCTAGTTATAAAAATAAATATTCTAACACTACAAATAAATTGAATAGATATGTATCACATTAAATATTTTTTTTATAATTTTAATCCAAATCCACTATAAAACATTTTATAGTTTTGTACAAAAAATCATAGAACTATCTTTATTGGAAAATACCTACGAACGTGATTTTCATTTGGTTGAACTATACTACTAACTATACGCCATTTTGATTTTCACTGTCACATTTTAACAAAAGTCCTCAACCAAATAAAAACCAGTATTATTTAAAATACTTTTTATTCTTATAATTATCTGAACTAACTACTACTTAATATTGCAAATATTTAAAAATGGAATACACAGGCAGCCTTAGTGTTCACATTATTATACAGTTAATAAATTCGCAACATCATTAAGGTTTTTACAAAAATCACTGAAAAGGATGGCTTTCCGTAAGTCAATTAATTTTAATATTTTACCCATGGTGACTGTATTATTAGTCATAAACTTTTAGGCGTTTGTCAAATAATGTAATTTAAAAGAGCCAATTTTTCAGGCGATAATAAAATTATTATCTAAAGAGTAAATATGGTGGTTTGACATATCGTCTATGGCAAAGCTGTCATACCGCCATTTCAATTTCTTGGAAGTTTCCTGATCATTGGAAAGTCGGCGCTTAATCGTTAAAATCAATGGGTAGCGTTCATGTTTAACATTAAATCTTGCACTAATGGACCATTTTTCAGGCTGACAATTAAATAGTTTTAGGACCAAGTCGAATTTTAAACAACACATTTCATGAAAAAAAAAAACGTCTTTGACGTTAAATCACACAGAATAAAAGCAATTTTGATACTGATCTACTTAACGGTTATTTTTTCACCAAGTGTCGGATTTGAACTTAACTTCTGAAAAGTATGTACTTGTATAGAGTAAGCACAAACCAATACTAAGACCAGCCACACACCTGCGACTTAGTCGCGCGCCGCCTCGCTTCACTAACACTGGACAAACCAAACTAGTCGCACGACGTAGAGCATACCGAAAGTCGCGTCCTAAAAGCTTCTTAATATAAACTGAAGGTCTGAAGTCGGTCCAGGGTGCTGTGCATCATTGGCAGTGTTCGTTGACGTCGACCACGGTGTTCTTGCGCCAGCCGAAGAAGAAGTAGCCGACAGCCAAGCCCAGGACTAGCGCTATACAGAGCCAAACGTTGTAAGTCATGAACACCAACATGAGGGTGTAGGACGCCGTGGACTGGAGGAAGTGCAGCAACGTTTGTATCGCATGGCCAGACGAAAACATCGTGTATCTGGAAATAAGATAGAAAACTTTAGTTAATACTATGCTGGTGTAAGTAGACAGTGAAAAGTAACCCATTCTTTCATCTAAGTTTCTGGAAAGGGACGGAAATGTGTAACAGTAAACCGGGCAAGCGCGCGCTATTTTATTTGACCAATGAGCGCGCGGTAGCAGAGAGCTGGACGTGTGTGTGTGTTGGTACCACGTAGTACTGACATTTGATTTTACTGTATAAACCACAATATCATGTAGGTAAGACTCCTTATATTCGTTTACTGTAAGACTCGTTTGTTTTTTTGCCTAACCATTGAATTTTAAAGTGAATAAGTATTTTAAGTAAAAGACCTAGACAATTAATTTAGAAGCCAACTTATTTTATTTATAGTTTACAACTTAACTTGTGTAAGAAAGATAAGAAGATATGAAAGGATATGTAAGTGGTAGGTTTGCTTCAAATACTAATATTTAACATGTTATTTTTGCATTGTCAGCTTCTAACTTCCGTAACTCGTTGGTAATGATGCCTAAGTAATGGGTGACGTCACTAGCCAGTAGGTACAGTTTATGCTAGTTAATGACGTAACGAGCCTCCAAGCTCACCAACTTTAATGCGCTTAATCTAAGCAGTTTTCCATCAATTTGACAAAGAAAAAAAAAAGTGTCGAATATTTTCTTTTAATCTAGATGACACCGGACTAAAAACTATTTTTTTGTCAAATAGCACATTCCGAATCTTATGTCATTTTATGTAAAATATCCTCCTTACTTAACAACAGCAGTTCCCCCGCATTGTCCGTTGGCTCCACACTCGCTCTTCGTAATATTGACCCTGGAGTCACCGGTGGAGGTGGAGAACCTCGCGTGAAGAGCTTCACGGAAGTACTTCAGCCCCTCGTAGAGCACGCCTGCGAAGAAGATGGCCACTGCAGAACCGAACAGCTCCAGCGCGTTTGTGGTCATCCAGCCGCTGAACAGGATCTCTTGGCACACGCCTGCGTGGAACTGGAAGTAGAGAGTTTAAAGGTAATTAGTATACCTACAAGAATAGTACCTACCTAAATACATATGTTATTTGCAAAACGCATTTTAATGGAATCGTATAAGTTCATGTAAGTAAGTAGATTTACAGAGCTTTGGAGGAGCTTGTGGCGATACGGGTTTATCGAACGTTAAGGTACGCTTAACGAGGTTTATCCGTGGATAGGTTTTCCATTAATTACATTACATAACAAGACTCCTACCGTGCCTCAGAAAGCCCGTTAAGACGTCGTTGGTCCCGGACGTCATTTGTAGATCCTTGGCAGTCTGACAACCAGTTTAACCGGGTATCGTGCTACCCAGTCACTGGGCTGTGAAGGTCAGGCACTGGTATTCAGCTGCATGGTTAAACTGGAAGCCGACCCCAACATAGTTCGAAAAGGCTAGGCAGATGATGATGAGACATAAATGAAAATTTTATTCGCATTTTAGTGATATTTAAAGATCATCCACATGATCTTTAGGATTACATTTTATGTTTTTTTTATGTAATAATCTCAGTTAGTTTGTAAAGGTGTAATAACTTCACTAATTAGCTGAGATTGCTAATCTTCCTTTTAACATAAGTGCCATTGCCAGTGCCGTTTTTCGTGTTTTCACGAGCGTAGAGTGCAAGCAGTACGCTCAGCCAATGCAAGGCAGTCGGTCTGTTAAAATAAATAAATAAAGAAAATGCCTATTTATTACCAACATTTTCAACCCTTCACTTAAGCCCTGTTTCAGTAGTTAATACTTCCATCCAAGTTAGTATTTCTTACCCAATAAGGTTTTAGTATTCCTCACGAATACTTTCGTTTCATTCCCCGCAGTTTATTGGGAGTCACTCAATGTAACATTAATCAACGTTGGCTGAGACGTTTCCTTTTACGAATTTCGCATAATAATCATGTTTCCCACGCTCTAAGGTTACTGACGAACTGACACAGGATATCGTAGAACTATCTGCTTACGTACCTACTTGATTTTGTAAGAAAGGAAAAAGTTGAAAAAATAATAATAAGTTCAATCCTCAGAACTAACAACTATGGCACTTCTTAAGCCAAACTTTTTGTATAGAATACTTAGTAATTAATTTATTAAAAATTTACATGTTTAGCTAAAACATGGTTTCCGTGGAAACAAAAAATGGCACAGTTAAGTTAAACTTCGCGCACATTAACGCCAAGAAATAATTATATATTTTTAGTCAAGCTACATTAGCTTCTGCAAACTGTGAACTGTAAATATTACTGTATTTTCTTTACAGAAATAATAATTAAGTAAGTGTAGTATATATCTCTTTTTTTTTCTTAAAGTATCGTTTTTCATTCTCGTAATTTCGATACCGACCTACATTAAGATAAAAAAGATAGATATTTCTTTACATATTTGTTTTTTCTGTAGGTACTTGTGTCATTTGTCACCGAACTCCTAAATAAAAAAAAAATCTATTGTTTGTGATCCTAGTCCCAGCAATTGAGTCGGTGAGCAGTGCAATGTATAATCTCATACACATGGGTGGGCCTCACTGCATTGGATTGCAAAACACTCATACATCCTCTTCGTACATTTTATACGAACCATATATCGCATACTACATAGCAGTGTGCGATGCTTAATCTGATCTACCATAGCCTACAAGTCTCTTTAAATCGTACCTTTTGTACCAGAGTTCATTATACTACTTGCAAATTTGAGTTATATAAAATTTAATAGATTACATTAATACTATTATTAGTCTGTAAGTGGAACTGTACAATCTATCTGGAAATAAATATTCTTTATCTTTATCTTTTTTGACTAAAAGCACAAATTTGAATGCCATACAAATATACAAAGGAGGTATTTATGTATCACCAGGTGCCAAAAAAATGTCGCAGGAAGCGGCGCGCGCGCCTCAACGACAAACAAACACGCTGACACACAGACACAAATTTCTCAGTTTCGTTCCAATCGTGTAGGAATGCAACTGTTTATCATATCGATAGGTATTTTTGTACATGCGGGAAATTCGCGTCAACTTATAACCTATGCTTACAATATTACAAAGAGGTAATCTGCTAATAGCTAAACAAGCATAGTTATTCATTTATTCATATTCATATCTTTAATTTTTTAATAATAATAAATTTATTTATTGTTTACAAGGACCAGATTATAGAATAATATCTTTATTTGACAAGACTACTAGTAATGTGCTACAAACATTGCTCTAGTAAGTTTAAAAGTTTAAGATTTTTCATAGTTTTTAACGAAAGAATTTGTAAGTCGGGGAAATAACCGAATATAGGTACCGTTCCCTCTTAAAACATCATAATCAATTTTCAACATTCAAACAGGAAAATAAGAGCAAATAATGTCTAAAAGTGTTGAGATTTCCAGTCTCATTTCGTCTACAGGGAAAGTGGGACCAGCTGCGTAAAGTGGCGTTCTTGTTTGAAGACGAAACAGTTTTATTTGGCACTAGTTAGTGTTGATTCACACTAAGTATAGTGTTGTTGCTCTACTCTTGAAAGTGAAAACCGTTCACTTTACTTGACTTTTCTACATGAAACTGCATTGAGCCTGATTTTTCCACGAAAAATATTGGGGCCGGGTTCTAGATTAACGGGATGCAGCTGAATACCACAGTTTTACATGGAGTGATTGCTTAGATAACCTTCACGGGTAGCAGTTACTGAATCTGTAGCGACATCTATCTCGCCACATACGAACTAATGACCGATATCCTACATCGCGGTATCAGAGTTATCCGCGCAATTAGAACGTATACAAGTTCCCGACACCAACCGTCGGGCAGTAGTTAGCCCACCAGCACGCGTAGCATGATCACCGAAGAAACGGTCTTTGTCGTGTCTCGGAAGAAAAGAAATTAAGTGTTCATGCTACGCAGGCAGGTGTATTGAAAGAAATTTGACAGATTGAGGTTCCTGTCTATATAATCTGTCACTTTGCCGATTCGTCTGTAGACAAAGGCCGTTTCTTCGGTGTTCAATGTGTTCATGCTACACATGCAGACACAACACCCGTCTGGTTGGAGGATCCTCCCTATTCAATGGTGGATAAGGAACTATACACCCTTTTCCTCACCCTGTTCGTCAAAGACCTAATAGGTAGGCAACTTAGAAAATGACTCAAAAATAATTATTATTTTCTCAACTAGTGTATTTTTATTGCATAACTAAAATCTAAAATACAACAAAACTAATTAAAATAGATTATTATTATATGTACACTTAAACTACCTACAAATTAAATAGTAAAGAAAAAAAATTACAAAAATCCCCCTTAAAACTAGTGTTATAATTCAAATAATTCAAATTAACTATCCATTACAGATTGGGTTTTGTGATTTTTTTTTAGATTTTTTACCCATTTGCATTTTTACAATAACATTTGATAATTGCAACACCAAAGAACATAGTAATTATCATACCTACGTCGGATCGTCACTTCCGGTCGCCGCAAACCATAGACAATTATTATCGTATAAGTCCCGTACCGTTTCCATATTTATGGGAAAGAGTGGTCACCACAAACCGCAGGTGATAAGGAACAGATAACAACATTGTAACACGTGTTGATACGACTTAGTTGGTTAGCGGTGATAGTGCCTAGTTCTAACCTATCTATGGTATCCAGAGGGCATTCACTTATTACTTGAGCACCAGAATCCTGTCATGAGCTCGTAAACCAGTACTATCTGAACACTAGAGCTCTGTCATGACCTTTTAAACCATATGGATTAGCGCGTATGGAGTCCCTATAATGCTCAATATACGTCTCCAAAAATATATAATGAGACCTTAAACAAACTTGAAGTCTGTTAAATAAGCAAAATAAAATCTGATGAAAAACTGGGTAGCCTTTTCTGGGTATAAGCTATTGGCTCATTAAACCGCCATCGCCGCCGCACTGGTAGGATTAAGGTGCTATTTTTGCCAGAGTCGGCCGTGTATGAACTTTCGGAAGAACCATTAGTTCTGGATGTAAATCTTTGCCGTTTTGACGAGTAGTTAGAAGATCAAAAGCCTGTCAAGAAGTATCGTGGATGGAAGAAGTCAGACAATCATGTAATCGAAAGACATTCAGTCATCACCAAAGATTTTCATAGCGATCCTGCGTGGACCACCTTGTGGGGGGCCTACCCAGCATGCAGTGCCTTCTGATACGCATTCGCCACATGAGATCCTTTTGCCTATGCGGCAATTGGTTCTGCGAGCAACGTACTTCGTCCACAGTCACTAAGGTTCGGCAAATCTTTGGGCTTTGTCGGCTGCCTTGGGTCTCTTCTAGGAGGTCAGATAGCTGTCACTAGACTTTCCCGGACAAGCGGCTTCAAACCCAGCTCAACTACCCACTACAAATTTAACTGTTTTGCGATGATCAACATCAAAAGTCTTTATTAAAACTAGGCTGAGAATCAGCACTTTTTGAACGTCAAAAAAAATACATAAGACAGTCCCCCAAAACGCTCACCCATCAGTATTTCCTAGTGTTTTTGCTGGGAAGAAGAAGTGTCGGAATTAGCAAGCTGCCCTGCAAGAACATCTTCTACTGTTTCTTCTTCATAGATTTTATAAAAAAAAGTCTACTACTCACCACCATGGCATGTCCGTGCGATGCGTGCGCGCATGGATCGTCGTGCATGTTGTCCATGTCATGTCCCTCGTGCCCTTCGTGGCCGGCGTGCAGACTGTGGTCCATTTTCTTGGACTATCTGAAAAGAGAAATAAAGTTTCGTTAGAGAAACTTATAAAAAAGTATTAATTGTTCTGGGTATACCTATGGTATATATGTATTTATATTTAGTTATCTGATTATGGTAAGCTTATTAAATATTGTAAAAAATCCATTTATAGGGGTAACTAGAGTAGTTTTATTTATTTTACTTGTAAACGTACCCTTTAGAATTTCAGTATTGGTTTTGCCGAAAACTACGAATCTACCTAGATACCTAGGAAATATTTCGTTGTAGTTATAGTCTTTCTATCCGGGATTATTGGTTGTATAGATGTACCTAAATTAAAATTACGGGATTAACACACAACCCTTTATTATAGTTACATAATACGAGTAGGTAGGTATTAAGTAACTATAGTAGAGGTGGGTAGGCATATATTGTGGAAAATGTCGATATAATAGATTTATCTATGTTAAAACTTGGAATAATCTTCAGAAGGCGTTACATGTTCACTCGTCATAGCTAAATTATTTTGCTGTTTCAATTAATTTAAAGAAACCGGTAGTCGCTATGCCTCATTTGTCAACGTTTATAATGAAAAACGAATACGTCGAACGTTTCAGACACTTGTTAAATATTTAAGTAAATACCATATTTTGAGGAAATGTTACGTTAGTGCTAGTTTTAAGTACCAACCTGGTTTTTAACCGACTTACAAACAAGGGGGAAGTTCTCAATTCAGTTGTATTTCTTTCTCCATTTATTTATGAACCGCTCTAGTAATGAAATAATGAGGTAGACACTGCATTGTGAATCTTAAAATGGTGAAAAGAGAACCTCTTTTCGAGTCTTCTTCTTCTTCTTATCAAATGGTTAATGACTAACATGTTGTCAAGGTTTATGCCACCCACCCTCTGACTTGGCATCACATGCCATCGAGCAATATCTCTCAGGCATGCCGGTTTCCTCACAATGTATCTGTGTGTTAGTGTCATGTGTGTGTGACTTTCGAGTAAGTCTTGTGTAGGACTGGATTTTCTTTTGGCAAATTCCACTTCCTGCCTGAAAACCTCAAATGGTTCGGGAAAATCCGGTACATTTTCCTTCTAATAGAAACGACGTTGTTCTTTTGATTGCTGTCACTTATACACAATAATTATAGGTAAGTATATCAACAACAGCTCACAGAAACATTCACGAAGTTAGTCGGTACGACAACACAGTCATTACAATACACGTGCATTTACCCATAATGACACGATTGCCACTAAATAACGCTCATTATGTTGTTGACGGAGGAAACTCTCAATTTTCCTCTCATTGTCAATTTTCTAATATTTCAGCGCTTCGTTGGTTTTGCGACAGGTTAGATGTATTTGCAAACTATCGAGATTTAAGATAGGTACTATATACAAGGTGTTTTTTTTTATATCCCATAACTCTAGGGTTATATTCTGTAGGTAAAAATAATACTAAAACTCCTAGAATAGATGGTCCAAAAATGCATAGTTTCGGAGATATCATCAATCATAATTAAATTATCAGTTGTTTAGTACCCGTAACACAAGCTCTGCTTAGCTTGGGACTAGATGGCGTTGTGTGAATAGTCGTGGAATATTATTATTATTATTTTTATTACCTAATTAGTTCAAAAATTGTCACCAGTACGACGAATCTTCTTTCTAACGTCACTTTTCTTTCATGTAAGGGTGTTTCACATTAATCATCGTGACTTTGTCGAATTATTTTGTACGATAGTAAAAAAAAGGATGATTGAAACATAATTCATATGCCAGTTGATTCTTTGATATGGTCTCAATCATACCCTAGAGTTATAGGATATAAAAAAAAACACGTTGTAGATGTAGAGAAGACATGCGAAGGAATGTCTTGAAAATCTGTGATCCCATGTCTCAGTAACGCCATTTAGCACAATGTAGCAATATTGAAGCGGCAACGGATCGTACTAAATTAAACTCATAGACTTTTGTTCACTCGGACACATGTATTGGTTAAAAATTTTGTTTGTGGTGTCCCGTCAATAGTAAGTCTTTAATTTCTTTGTTGCAAACCTATTACTTCATAATGAATGAAGATAAGGCTTGAAAAGGATTTTCCAGACTTTGCCCTGCATCGTGAGACTCGCATAATAAATGAATACAATCTTATGTCTGGACTTTAAAAGAGACCATGACCCCTGAGTTTCTTTTGGCATTTCTTCTCAGGGATCAGTCACTATGGAAATACAATTTAGTGCCAGTTAGTTTAAAAAAAAATGACATAATATAAATGTATCTGGGAAGATCTACTTAAAAAAATAAATATCTTTTCATGGACTGGCTTGTTGGTCTAGTAGTTAGTGACCCTGACTGCTATGCCGAAGGTCGTGGGTTCGATTCCCACCCAGGACAAATGTTTGTGTGATGAGCACGATCATTTGTTCTGTGTCTGGGTGTAATTTATCTTTAATATGTATGTATTTAGAAATAAATAAGTATGTTTATCAGCTGTTTAGTACCCATAACACAAGCTCTTAGCTTAGCTTGGGACTAGATGGCGTTGAGTGAAAAAGTTGTGGGATATTTATTTATTTATTTATTTATTCATAATTTCATTTCATTTCATAGCTGTGAGGAAAAACTTTGCTTCTAAATATTAATTAGCTTAGTTTTAAGGTCTCTTACATCGCGTCTTTCACTTAGTCTTTCTCGATATGTTAATCACTAGTGGACGTCACGTGGTTTCCCCCGCATAGTTCCCGTTCCCGTGGGAATATAGGGATAAATGTCTATGTCACACGAAGATAGTGTAGCTTTCCAATAGTGAAAGAATTTTTCAAATCGGTACAGTGGTTTTAAGTTTATTCGCTACGTAAAATATATAATCGTTCCTTTTCATAATCTATACTAATATTATAAAGAGGTAAAATTTGTAAGTTTGTAAGTTTGTAAATTTGTATGTAGGGGGTAATCTCTGGAACTCATAATCCAATTCTTAAATTTTTTTAACTGGCAGAAAGCTACATTATTCCTGAGTGCTATAGGCTATAAATTGTTTCTATAACATGTATATTAACCGAGCTATCACAACTTTTGTCTAGCAAGTCGGAAAAAAATACCTAATAAAACTGAATTATTTGCGTGCGCTGCCTAAATAGTTGCTTAAAATTAAAAATAATGTATGGCTACCTGGTTCGTCTTAATTATTTCTACAAAAAAGTCCGCGATACCATATCTCTATCTTTTATATTTTGTCTTTTATACTTCTTTTATTGCATTAAAAAAAATATTTTCGGCATACTTAAGTTTGGTTGATTATTTGAGCAACAAAATATTAATTCTTATGACAATAAATTATTTCAGTATCACAAGAACACCATACAGATAAGATTTGCCATTTACAGTATATCAATTGGTCATACAGTTTCGGAGATAATTTAAAATTAATAAAACGCAAAATGCCCCTAGCATAGCTTTCATTGTGCAGACGTTTTACCTATTTGCCCATAGATGGCGTTCTGCAATTACGTAATTTTTCTGAATCGCGGTGTTAAGACTTTTCGAGGATTGATGACCCTCTCGAATTATTTGCTGTAGGCAACATAGGGACGGGCCCGTATTTGCGGGTCACGGTAAGGCTTGCGCGGGAAGGAGGCGTAGCCCCGTGACCGCTCGCCACGTCCCCTGACGGGGACGTCGCGACTTCCACTAGGTTTAGGAAGATGGAGTTCAAATATTCAAAATACTACATGTCAGTTGCTTTTTTGTTTCGGATGTTTCGTTCGTATGGTTGTTGTTGTAGGTTGTAGATAGATACCTCATAACCGAAAATATCGTAATTTCGTTGTACGTTTGTTTTGAATGTTCGTAGTTTCGATACGAGTTATTTGATATTACGATTGTTTTGTTTTGTAAAGGCAGATTGTGTTCGAGTCGCTCTCCCTTTGTTCATAATTGTTTTCAAGTCTGTGCGTAGTTTGTTGAGAGCGTGCCTAAAAGGAAATCTCAACTGTCCCGGCAGGCAGACATCACAGACAAGAGCCGCTCGAGTACGCCGTACGGAAGAATCTGCCCCTGAAAATGAGCAGCGCCTCTCGAGAAATAGAGAATATATTGCGCAATCACGCGCTAGAGAATCTAGCTTCGAGCGCTCACAGCAGTCACAGCGCCTCGCTAGCCAAAATGTGAGGACGTCGCGGGCCCGTGCTCGAGAAACTTGACTTAAGGCAGCATGTCTCTGAGACAAGGGATAGGGAGACAAGGGATAGGGAGACTAGCGCTGAGCGCTCGCAGCGGCTTGGTAGGCAAAATGCAATAACATCGCAGGCCCGTGCTCGGAAATCTAGCGCTGAACGTGCGCACTTGCGCAGCGTCTATCTCATTTAAGGCAGCATGTCTCTGAAACAAGGGATAGGGAGACTAGCGCTGAGCGCTCGCAGCGGCTCGCTAGGCAAAATGCCATAACATTCGGTAATCTTTGAAGTTACTGATCTGATTCCAAAAAATATTTTACTAATAAAATTAAATATAGTAATATCAATCGAGTGTAATCTTATGTTAAAACAAGAAAGTTTCCGCGGACGAAGTCGCGGGCAGAAGCTAGTATGAGTATAAATTGGCTTTAAATGTCTGTCTGAATATGACCCGGTTGATATTCCTTAACATATCAAATATTTAGTCTATCACTTCAATACTAATTCGTGTGTGAGCCCGTCGTACGTACCTATGCAAGTAAAACCTCGTCTTATCAATTTCGATAGTCCCTCGTTATCATTATAAACAAACTGACACAATGCATATCTTCGTACTTAAATATGTGATAGCTCAAACGGTGGGCAGGGGTCACCGGCGGTCACTCACAGCCATATGAGCCCATACCAATGTCAATTATTCTAAACTAGCTATGACCACAACTTGCTGTGTGGAATATCATGAATTTTTTGCACGGATCCCGAATTATTTTTCTAAATAAACGTACGTGCTAGCCTTAGTTAGTCTAGTTAGATACTCCATAAATCATTAACTTTCGCGCAGTGAAAGTCCCGTCGGTATACAGTCGTTTTGGAGATTTACCCAAACAAACAAACAGTCAGACAAACAGAAAAAAAGGGTTTATTGGTTTAACTACCTTTTATACTTTAATATGCATTGAGTAAAAAAAACTGTTATTTTGTCATGATAAACAGACACTTCAATTATAAATAATGGTAATATTTGAATGGAAGATAGACTATAGGTGTATGCCTACTTAAAGAAATGAAAAATTTTATAAATGCTCTAAATCTGATTGAACTCAAATAAAAATATTTTAAAAGATGGCCGTTTGGATCTTTGTAATGGAAGAAAATAGACAGTGTTGTCATTTAATTTTATGAATCATACTTAATCTTTATAAATCAACACACTGTCTATTTTGAGCACAATAGGTACATATAGTAAGTACCTATGTGCATGTATACAATACTCAATGCAATAAAATAAGTAGTAAAATAGGTACTATTTGTGATTCATATGAGGTATTCCGCGCGAAGCACACCCAAACAAAGCACACCCAGACGAAGCACACCCAAAGTATTCCACTTAGCACACCCGTAGGTGGGCTTCAAATAAAAAAGAATAAAATAATTAATTTCCTATTCCACGAAGCACACCTACGATTATCACTCGCATAGTGCGGAAGAAATAAAAATGTCGATAGAAGAAAATATTAATGTGATCATTACTATAATGAAACTGAAAGATGTTAGAAAGTTACTCTTTTAAATAAATATTTTCTTCTATAGACATTTTTATTTCTTAGTCTCCGCACTATGCGAGTGATAATAATCGTAGGTGTGCTTTGTGGAATAGGAAATTAATTATTTTATTCTTTTTTATTTGAAGCCCACCTACGGGTGTGCTAAGTGGAATACTTTGGGTGTGCTTCGTCTGGGTGTGCTTTGTTTGGGTGTGCTTCATGGAATACCTCATTCATATTCATTGCTAAACTTACAGTTTTGTGGATACAGCTGGTTCTTATGAAAACAAAGATAGTAACAAAAGTTTTACAATACGTAAGTCGAGTTTCAGTACCTGTCTATTGTTCAACGAAACAAAAAATAATGTAAAATGAAAAATAAAGAAAAACATATCAATAGTTATTTTTTTTTGCGTTATAAACTTGTAACTTATTGTCAATCAATGCAAAATTGTGTAAAGCGTAGTCGCCACACTAAAGGAAAATTATAACATGAGTTGGCGTGTTTTCCACTTGTCCTACTGATTCGGTTTACACTTTCTTAGTTAACCATAATGGAGCACACATTGAGTTAAAATAATACTTTTAAGATTAAGTTAACGATGACCAGTGTCTGTTATCTTACGAATACTGGTTTACGATAGAGGAAAACCTTGAGGAAACCCACGCGATAAATACGAGTATTATAAAAACTGATATATGTGTAAAGTGCTGACTGCTGAGAGTGATCAAATGATCAGTTATCTGTCATGCTTGTGGGTTACGCTAGTTATCTTAGTAATCACTATCGTTCGATATAAATAGGTAAGTAAAATATAAATAGTCAAGTACCAATTAGATACCTACGGATACAGATAGATACTTACGGGTGTAAGTATCTATCTACTAAATGATAGTTTACGCTGCAATTTATATTGCATTATAGACTTATAAGTAGGTACCTAGCTCAAAGAGATTTAAAAGACTATAGAGCGGGCATGTCAAGGAAATGTCATAGAAAAGCTTTGATCCCATGTCTCAGTAACGCCGTCTAGAATAATATATGAATATTGGAGCGGCAGCGGAGCGTACTAAAAAAACTCATAGACGTGTGTCCAAGCAGGACACAAGTTTCGGACGAAAATTTTGATCGTGATGTCCGGTCTATAGGTATTGAATGTCTTTGACCTAGCTACTTCTTACTACTGAGGACAAAAACGTAAGAATAAGTTGCTCTAATTACAATTGCCACTACGAGTTGTATCAATTTTGAGATTCCATTTTGTTAATAAATTTTAACGATATTTCGTTATTTTCATCTTAATGCACTTAGACATTTAATGTGGTATGGAGATTACGTGAATATTTGTTTTGTTTTGTTTATTTAATTTGTTTTGTTTTGTTTAGTTAATTCGAGTTGGTACTTTGCAGCCTCTTAAATGGTTTTCTCGACTCTTTGGTATTGTTCGTCGAGTTGATTAGTTTTTCGTGAGTTCTTCGGATTGTCAAGATGAGCTCACGATTGCTGACAAATGCTTGCACTGACTGAACAGGTTCGCTTACACCTATGTGGTTCTTTCCAAGATCAGCCCATACATTATATCTGCATGGTTATCACCTAGTCTGACCTCACTAGTTTAATTTTATCGGTCTTCAGGAATAAATATTATATGTATTTATCATCATTTCGATCATCAGTTTCGATTTACTCAATTTGTAAGTAAACCTTTACTTATCCAAAACTTATCATAGTATAATAATAACTGGAAGTACCTACCTACCGATCCGTTTTCGGAAATTCTTTTACTGATAACCGATAACATAAGATAAAATGTTTATTTCTTATAAACTATGAATATGTACCTACAGATGCCAGCACATCAAGCTATCCCAATTCGTCAAATTTCTTTGACAGCTTTCAACTTTATCATAAATGGATTAAGGTTCATGTTCAATCAAGATTTTTTATTTGTACACACTGCACCATTGTCGCACTGTATACTCAACAAACATTTGATCAGCCCACTGTGCAATTAAATTAATTAACACTGACTATGCATAAAGCACCCATAATTTCCCACTTTACTCGAGACTACGCTCTAAGATCTACGGTTGTGCAAGATCGGCTTTCACTGGCGCAGGGCTGCGCGGGCGCAACGTTGCGCAAGCCCTCGCCTTGACTCCGATAGACCAAACGACGTACTTCCTCGGTTTCAGGTTACTTTGCTCTTAAATCTTTAGATAGTCACATTCATGTAGGAAATGCCTCCCTATAAAACATCTTCTAAAGGTGATCATGCATGGCCAAGACGTAAGTGTCAATTCATTTAGCGTATCCACTTGTAACGTATACCTACCTACATCATTCATACGTACAATTGTACTGTAAGTTACAGCAGTAGGTACATAAGTAGGTCCCTTCGTGCCCCGGAAAACACGTTAAGCCGTTGGTCCCATTTGTAGAGCTTCGATAGTAGTTACGAGTAATCAGAATCGAGGATCTGACATCCAGTCTAACCAAGGAGTATCGTTTTACCTAGTAACATGGGTCGTGAAGGCAAGATCCCGGTATGACTGGAAAACGACCCCCACATTATTGGGAAAAACGATCGTACGAGTGTAGATAAATCTTAATTAAGATTTGGTTGCCCCGCATATGAGTGGTAACGAAATCAGTGTAAGCTAGCCAGCTAAAGGTCAAAGTGTTACCACTAACGTGCCGCCTATAATCTTTCTAGCAGGTCCCTACTGATCATACCTACATAGGTACTCGTATCACCACGAATACAATAAGTAAGACATATATATATATTTTTTAATTTGTACCTACAACATTCTGTATATATATAGCAATCAAAATAATATTTATAGGTTCCACAGGATTGACTATATAACTGAATAGAGAATTAATTACGTTTCGTTTGAGTTTCCTAGAAATCGTGGTCAGTCAGGCTTATACTTGGTAAAACCTATGAAAAATAATGAGAAACTAAATCTAAAGAAAGAATCTAAAGGTATACCTAACAGTATCGTTATGGAAAGAAGAATTGCTAGTCTATATTCAGTAATGTAACTCAATTGAAATGTAAGAATCCAGTTTCAATGGGACACTGGATACTAATATATGCAGTTAACATAACTTCACGCCTGTTATCCCCGAAGGGTTAGGTAGAGTTGCATCATTAGTAGGTAAACCCATATTTCGCCAGTAATGTTTAAGTCCCATGTACGTAATAGGGGACAAGCCTATTATCATCAATCGGGCACAAACCCAGAATCCGGGTTGATACAAAATTTAAGATAGAAAAAATCAATAACGCTTAGCTCGACCCGAGGATCGAACTGGGGACTTCATGCTCAGCAGTACCGATAGCGACCACTAGACCAACGAGACAGTATTATGTAATGTTGCAATAACTATGAAAATTTTGATGTTAAAAGTTAAGCAAAATAGCGATATATAATTGTTTATTATTGTCGTGTTTGCTTTCACTTCTGAAGACGTCAATGGTTTTACCTGTGACGGTTTAGTAGGTACCTGTATACTGGTCGGTTTTCCTCATTCACACAGGTAGGTTATAACACTATTTAGTAATCGTCTACTTTAGCTACAAACAGTAACCATCATCGCTCCGCTTCTTGTAACATTAGACCACAAAAATTCCCTCAATAAAATTGTTTTATCATCTGCCTAGCCTTTACCCAACTATGTTAGGGTCAGCTTCCAGTTTACATGGAGTGACTGCCTGTCTGACCTCCATAACCCAGTAACTGGGTAGCACGATAGCCCTTGGTTAAACTGGTTGTCAGATTTTCAGGATTATAACTATCTGTAACGACCTGTCATAGATCTACAAAAAAATTGTAAATAGTCATTTAATTCATTAACAACACACACATTTTCTAAATTTTTGACATTGTATTTTTGAATGAATTTATTTTAATAACTAAGTATTATTCTATTTTAATCAAATGTATTTTAATATTTCGTGTATTTTGTAATCGAATTTTATTCTTATGGGAACTTTCCTGAAATAAATGATTATTATTATTATTATTAAACCCCAAGAGGACACCTATGCCCATCTTTCTAAGTATTGTGTCTCTAATTGACACGATTGAAAGGTTAAGTAGGTACTTAATTTATCATCTGCCTAGCCTATACCCAACTATGTTGGATCGGGTTTTAGTCTAACCCGATGCTGCTGATCACTACTTTGTTAAATTGTTACATGAAACACAACAGTATATCGATTGATATTAATTAAAATAAAATAAACCTATACCTACATTCATTAACCTAGTTGACAAGTCAACCTAGTTTTATAAATGATCATCAATGATCGCAATAAATATTTGAAGTTTGAAGTTTAAATTGTTGTTGAACAACGCGTAAATGCAACCATTGGAATAAATTTTGGCGATAAGCGAAGTGAAATACTTATATGTAAAATAACAATTTCAGTTATTTTTATAACTGTACAACATTGCTGGGATTTGTTGCGACATGGTTCAATAACAAAACACGTGCAAATTACGAAATAAAATTATAATAAAATAAGATTTATTCATCAACTTGACCGCAAAAAAGCTCGTCCTAGTGGTGGCGTTGGGACGATTTAATTCCCTATTCTATTAGAACGAAGGCATATCCACTAGACGTTTGTTGAAGGAAAGCTTTGCTGAGAGGCGCTAAAAGACCGAACCATTTTTGCTATGAAATCATATGTTTTTTTGTGAATTATCTATTATCTTGGAGCTGGTAGGTATTAGTCGCAGTTTACCATAGAACATCAAGCATGCCATCCAGGTCAGGTCAGAATGGCCCTGATTGATAAAAATAGGCTAGTTTTTGTTTGAAAGAAGTAGCATGCCTACATGATGCTTCGATGTTCTTAACTTTATTAGGTAAGGATAATATTGTAATCATGCGTATTACAATTTAACCTTCATGATAAGTGCATGATTATCTTAAATTCCATCGATGATGTAGAACTTATATCATTAGTCTCAGTTGTAGGAAAGTAATTTTCGAATTATCGTCACAAATTATATTATTGGCTGTTAAAAAAATATCCAATCTATCAGCAATTTGACTGGCCTGTTGGTGTAGTAGTTGGTGCCCCTGACTGCCACGCCAGAGGTCGTGGGTTCGATTCCCACCCAGGACAAATGTTTGTGTGACGAGCATGATCATTTGTTCTGTGTCTGGGTGTAATTTATCTATGTTAAGTATGTATTTAGAAATATATAAGTATATTTATCAGCTGTTTAGTACCCATAACACAAGCTCTGTTTAGCATGGGACTAAATGGCGTTGTGTGAAAGTTGTGGAATATTTATTTTTATTAGATATTATTATTTTATTTTTATCAGCAATGAATGCACGTTTTGTGTGTTTTCTTTCAAATACATTTTGGTGCCAGTAACTGGGCGTTAGTCACCTTTATTGTAACAATGCTACCAATATAAATTAAGTTATAACATAAGTTTATCTGAATGTAATCGATACGGAGTATTCCCGTTTGAGCACCTATTTTTTGAGCACATATGCATTTCGCACCAAAGGTATTCCCATCTCCCATAGGTTAATGCATAGGTACTCAATAAATAGGTGCTCAAGCGGGAATACTCCGGTATTCCCATTTCCCATAGGTTAATGCATAGGTGCTCAAACGGGAATACTCCATCGATACTTGGTAGAGGTGTATAGGTACTGTAAGTACTCTATACATAGGTACATGCTGTTCTAGCTGTGTTTATGTATAGATAAATTGTACGATGCTATCATGTCTCGGTGGAGTTAAAACAATCAGTCGAGTGCATTAGCTGCGTGCGCGGGCGTACTTAGAAAGATGAAGAATGTGCAATACATTACTACTATTCTTACTCTTGTAAGATTATAGTGAAATAGTGACAATGAAGTTATGTACCAACTAATATGAGTATTGTGCTTGAAATAAAGTTATATTATTATTATTATTATTATTACTATAGCGATTGTGCCTAATGCCTGAAAGGCCTGAAAGGTACGTTTAAATTTGCAAATTTTATTTTTTTCTTTCATCGATGTTTAAATCAATTTTGGTTAACTCCGTCTTACAAAAATCAATAGTGCTTTGCCATTTGCCAGTGAACTGTGAATCAATTATTTGTGTACAACATTCATAGAAAATAAAGTACCTACAGCATCTGAGTTTTGATTTTAGCTGCTCTTTCTTTCATTTTCATCTTTTCAATTTCGATAAAATACCTATATTTTTTTTCATGACAAAAAATCGTGTATATGTACAGACGCCAGCAGATCAACCTACCCCAATGTGTCAAATTTCTTTGATAGGTTTTCAACTTTATTCTAAACACCAAGGTTCATGTTCAATTGGAAATATTTTACAGTTTGGGGTAGAATGTGCTCGCGTCTGTACTTAAAAGTAAACTGTAATTTGTTCTTTGAGGAATAAAATGTCTTAAAGCCGAAAGTGCAACTGTACCACGTGATGAATATATAAGAAGACGATCTATATAGGACATAACTGACCTTTCGCAGTGAGACCACACCCTACCGGACGCATGCAATTGTTTCGATGCGCGTCTAGAATCCTGGACTCCACTCGCAAATAAACTGGCTTGGAACAGCTAACATCTAGGAATTCGTCGGATTTTAACATATGCCTCCATTTTTCCCATATAGGGATTCCCAGACAGGTTAATTATTAATATTATTTCAAATGAAAAGCAAATCATCTCACATAGTTGATGGACGTCCCCTTACTTGATAAGCAAATGATTTATACATATATTGTTATTAACAAACATGCCATTAATAGCTGTAGGTACTTAATCTATTTTTATCATCTTTTCCTGCTAGATTAAAAATAATATTTTGACTTTATCGTTTTCGGAATAATCAATATTTTAAAAAAGGATTACGCACTCTTTATGTACTTAACGTAAATAACAACGTAAAGCCTGATTGATAAGCTGGGGAATTTCGGAAATCGAGTTAATTTACCTATCTTATTTGAAATACAATCTTTACAAATAAATCCTAATGGAAATACCAATCAGTGGGATTTATAATTAGTTACTATACTAAAAGAATATGAATTGGAAAATAAACGTCCATAATCATCTTCTGCCTCCAGTTTATCCGGTTGCAGCTGAATACCAGTGTTTGACATGGAGCGCCTGCCTGTCAGACCACCACCACAGTATACCATCGAGCAGCATGTCATGGCAATGAAGGAATCTGCCGAGGGTGGTATATCCTCCACATTACCACTCTTTGCCCGAATTGGGCCTAGAATAAGAGCTGACAATGCTCTCGAACTTGCTCCGGTAAGTGGTACGCGGACACGATACAGATAAAGTTGCCGAAGTGGACAAAACCACAAAATTAAATCAAAAGTCAATTATTTTCAATTAAAGTCAATTATAATTATTCAAATTAGGCTGAGGATCAGCACTTTTTGAGCGTCTAGATTACCCTTCGCCACTTTCAAGTGCTTTTGTTGGGAAGAAGTGGCGGAACAATGTCCCCAACAAAAATAATAATAATAAAAGTATTTATTTCACAAAAACATAGCACATTGCACTGTATACATTGTTGAAAATAATATTTACATCATGATGCAATCTATTAGACTCTATCTTTTAAACTAGGACTAGCCTGTATCTTAAAACATAGGGTTCAACCAAATGGATTCTGTTAATATTCACAACCAGAAAGAAGTGAAGACAGTGTCAATGATTCGTTCTAACAGCTGTACAGACATAAAATAAAATAAAAACAAATACTAAAAGTTACACAAGAAGTGTGAATGACAGCATGTGTAGGGGTGTGCGGGGTGTGAGTGGGATGTGTGGGTGTATAAAAGTGTGAGGGGGGAAGTGATTCCGAGATGTAGTAAATATACTCGTATATATAATAATCCCCACAATAATCCAAATCGGTAACAACAAACGTAAAGACGACGGAGTCAGTTCAAAGTACCGCTCCGAGCACCTCGCGTGGACGCTCAAGGTGATCCACGTTAGGTATGCGGAATATGTGGTACTTACGTCAACCTTGATCATAAAAAAACAACAATTTTACCACATGAACTTATCGTTGCCTGGACCTTATAATCTTTGTAGTTGATCACTACTTATGTCTATAAGCTTTACTATTTACTTTTCAAATTAAGTAGCATTAACAAAAGTACGGATCACAAAGACTTTGTGTCCGAGTGGACACAAGTCAATGAGTTTAATTTAGTTATATGCTTTGCTGCCGATTTTCTACGAGATTTCTTCGCATGTCCTCTCTTCTCTATAGTATTTTAAATCTCTTTGACGGATCACAATTAACCAAAAAGTAAGAAACTTACTGTAAATAGCTGTTTATAGAATTATTTTTCTTAGTGACAATTGCTTTAATAATGTGTATGGAAAATAATGGAAATTCTACAGTTTAATTCAACACAGGTGTTCATAAATCATCAAACAGCTATAATATTCGCGCTTCTGTAGATCGTGCAGTGTCAAGGATGCGCGAGCGCACGACAGGACAAACGGTTCACGCGCTGAATTTAAGTAGTCATTAACTTTGTAAGTGCTGTTGTTATGACTATTATCACAAGTGCTAGACTAGAAAATTGCTGTGATTTAGGTAAAAAGTCACACAGTTTTTGGTGAGCACACTTAGCGTGATAATTTATTCAGTTTAAATTACTTGTAATGCGGCGGATAAATACGGCAAACACTGTATTTGCGATACCTACAAACAATGAGGAGAAAAGGCACATCCACGTTAGGAAGTTAGTTTTTCCTGATACGGGAAGTGACATCGTAACCTATTGACTTTTGGTACAAAAGGCTTGGCTAGTGAGCCTTTTAGGGCGTTTAGAAACCTTAATGTTGCGATGTACTACAGCCGGATTTATAACGGTACGATTGAATAACCCGTGACATATCTAAAATCTAGAATTAATTGAATAAATAATTAAATATATTGACATTCTAATTCTTCATGCTTCTTTTAATTTGATGTAAGGATTATCACATGCATGAAACCTTGGCTTACACGAATTTATTACTCGTAAAGTTGACTTAATAATTAGCTTTAATTAAATGTTTAACAATGTCACATTTTAGTATTTTTTTATTGATTTACGTTAGATCATTAAAGGCATCATTAACATACTTATATAATGCAACTGCATTTATAACTAACATACTTCATACGCTACTATGGTAAATGTATTCTATTAATTTAATTTTAAACATTGCAGATGATGCTAGAGCGAAACTTGCATCGTTTATTTAAACGATGCAAGTTTCGCTCAAGCATCACGGGGGGGGGGGGGGGGGATTATACGATGACTAAGTTATAAGATGCATCTAGTAATGTCTGGCTACCACAACAGTGGGATGACCTGGCGTCACTTCTCTTTGGCTACTACTACTCTATCCGACACGTTTCATGCTCTGATAACGGCGACCAGTCAACAGTTACCTGTTATGTACTCGCTACTCCACGTAAGACGTGCTGGTTCTATCAAAACTAACTTTAAGTCCAAGAATAATTCTTTATCTGTACGCAAAGTGGGTACAGCTAGTCGATTCTGTTGAACTCACCCTGTGAAAACTTGAACTGTCAATGCCTAGCATTAGTATGGAATGACAGCTCAAATAAACTCGGTGCCAAATTTTTAAGAGGATCACACTGCAAATCCACTTTTAGCCCTGGAAACGCCACTTTGGCCCTCGAAAGAACTGGAAGTTATAGTGAGAGGCCTTTGCCCAATGCCCAGTGCATTGATGTAGGTTTACGGTACAGACGCCAGCACTTAAAGCTACTTCAAACTGTCAATTGAACATGAACCTTATTCTGTTTTGTTTGTCATATCAGAAATTTGACACATTGAGGTAGCTTGTTGGGCTCTGATACGTAGGTACCTAACAGTAAGGTCGAATGCTTGAAGATAATCGAACGTAATTCGAACGATTTTAGTAGGCAAAATATTTTTCATATCATGCCTATTTTTTTGAGACTTTCTTCATATCTATGGGTCATAGTTAAAATTCTGTGGAATAGTTTCGTTTTCAATTCAAAAAACGTTGACAGGATATTATGTGTACCTACGTCAAGTGTTCATGCAAGAGCTGAAGATTCAGAGATGACAATTACCATAGCAGTTTAGTTGAAGTCTATAACTTTTTTTATATATAATGGGTCTACTCTTGACCTCAATCTTGTCATGCAGTCAGAGGTGAGGTCGACGATGGAACGAGCGTACCCAAAAAAAGCCTATTAACTCGCGACTTAAACAGATTGGGGTCATATGAAGTCGTGAACACTGATGCAGGCAGGGAATTCCACTCCTTGGCTGTGCGCATAATGAGGGAACAGGCAAAGCGCTTCGTGCGAATGTGGGGAACATCTACAAGGAATGGGTGATAACCTGCAGTACGTCTGGATTCCCGATGGAAGAAAGGAGATGGTGGAATGAGCTCGTGGAGCTCTAGAGCACACTCACTGAAATACAGCTAGCAGCATATAAGTCATTTTTTTAGTGGATTTCTACCAATCAGAGTATTTTTCTAAATCTTGTAATAGTCAATGGCCCAATTAGAGCGATCAATTAGCGGCACATCAGATTAACTCGGTTGATTGCTTACCACTTGTGTTGTTAACAGTTTCGTTATCAGCGGCGTGGTTTGTTTTTAACACGCTAAACTGCTTAATTATTTTGACATGTCAAACTTCTAGTTAAATTCGATGAATATCAGTTTTAGAGTTTGAGGCTTAATAAGGAACTTTGAGGACACGATTAAATCTAGTAAGGAGTACAGAACCAGATTTTTAACTGAGTTTAGGACCAATTTTAGAAAATAATAATAAACATTTTTTTTCATGATCTGAATGTGATGATGGCCCAGAGGTTAAGGCGTTCTCATACACGAGGTTGTAGTTCAAATCCGGGCAAGTAACAATGTGACTTTTCAATTCACTATGTACTTTCAAAGTTTATCTTAGACATCATTGACATCGGTGAAGGAAAACATCGTGTGGAAACCTGTGCTTATAGTTAAAATAAGTTTAAAATCACCAATCCACCTTGAGTAAGCGTGATGATCAATGCTCGTGTCTTCTCTGTATGAGAAGAGGCCTTGGCCCTGCAGTGGGGTAGTTAAGTAGTAGGCTAGTATTATTATTATTTCAAAATCCGTACAAAAAATATGTTAGTACTGAACTTAAAAACTATAGCTAGGTATTTATGTGGAATTTGTATGCCGAAGCGTCGGACTACCACAATCCTGTGGCAAAAAACTTACTTCCAGCATAAAAGAAAGGTACTGCAATGCATGGCGCATTGTTTATCATAAACATCTATCGCTAAAACATTGCTGGTGACCACGATATTGTGTTAAATTCGCAACGTCATGGATGTTATGAAGCAATAACTGGTTGGGCAACGACCTCTGGGCACTGACTTCGTTTTTGACATTGCAAGGTCGCGCAACTGATCACTTCTTGCTGTAGGTACACAGAAAGAAGCGAAAGTTTCGCACAAAAAAATGTACTTAATGGTTCATTTATTATTGGGATATTGTTGTAGTAACTACCATCGGATTACTTTGCTGATATGTGACGATTTTCATTAGTTTTTCTCGTTACAAATTTTTAAGTTACGATAGAAAGGTTTCTGGCTTAACAGAAACAGCAGCACGGATCGATCAAAGGTTAAGCTACACTTGAGAAGGACGGTCCCTGGATGAGTGAGAACACTGTGCCTCTGAAAGCACATTAAACCGTTGGTCCCGGCTACCGTTTGTAAGTCTTTGATAGTCGTGATAAATAGCCGGAAGCCTGAAAGTCTGACTACAAAAAAGGCAGTCGTTCAACTAGGATAGGCAGGTGATGATGTTGAGTTCAAAATCCCAAACATTTTCTGTTGAAAATTATTGCCAATCCTAATTTTTGTGTAACACCCAACAGTATTAGCGCGATTCTAGTCGAATGTTATTTACCAAACATAATAGTATTACGGATGTTTACTACTACGCTCCGCGTGTTTGCCTGCCTTTGTTAAATGCTTGTTTTATTGTCCACGGCGACTGCTTTGTAAATATGGGTGACCTTTGATTGGTGTCACCTGCTGCAAGGTGCGGATACACCCTTGTAACGGATGTAAACATACTTTCTCACTAATTAAATGTTGCAGGCGTAATGGCCTTCTGTCAGGAGAGTTAGGTACGTAAAGGTGTATCTTCATTTAGTACATCAACATTTTGTCAGTAATGTTTAATTCCCAGTAATAGAGGCCTTTCAAACGGGCACAAAATTTAGACTTCACACAACAAATTCCAGAAAGTTTAAAGCTTCTTCTCCGACTTCATAGGTCCCTCCTTCTCATTCGAGAACATTGTCTAAGGACGTAGAATGATAAATACTATGAAATTATGAACAGTTTGCTGGTGTGTTATGTTAGGCGTGTTGCTGGGGAGTTCGTTTCGCCACTTCTTCTTTCCAGCAAAAACAGTCTCAGTCTCAGTCTCAGTTTGGAGTCTGTCTTGTGTTATAATGACGTTCAAAAAGTGCTGTTGTTGAGCCTAATTTGAAGAAAAGACTTTTGATTAAGATTTAAAACTTATTCCAGGAAAAGAAGAACAAATAGGACGTGAAAAAATATCGAACGCATATTCCTATCTAACGTAGTTAAGCCAAAACTCTGATTGAAACATCTTTTACAGAGAGACGTAAAAAATAACAATTGAAAATCCAGGAAATAGAAACGCAACGAGACGTTTTCGGCTATTTCACGCTCCACGCCTGTTAGTGACACACTCAACGAACTTGTTTTGTTGTTAGAGGAGTTGCTAATCAAGTTGTATTGTTGCCACTTACAACACTGATGCAGGTGAAAATGTAGCGGTTTCTATTTTGTTTATGTAATTGTTCAATTGTTTATGATAATGGTGGTATCGTAGCAGTAAATATCGTAGTAGATATGGCCAGCGGAAACAAGGCGGTCAGTTTCTTAGAGACAAAGACTTTCAGAAAATACATAGAAGAGGTGCAAAATAGATCCCTCTCAGTAGGAAGATCTTTAGCGGTAGATAGCCTGCTTCGATGCGTTTGGTTAGACAAAATATTCATAACTTTGAAGACCAGCGGAGAAAAGATCTTGACTCCGGGCGAGATCACCTCAAGAGCAAACCACCCTCCAACATCCTAGTAATATTATAAACGCGAAAGTTTGTGAGGATGGATGGATGGATGGATGGATGGATGTTAGTCACGTAAAAACTACTGAATGGATTTTAATAAAATTTGGTATGGAGTTAGCTGACACCCTGGATTAACACATAGGTAGACTACTTTTTATCACTGTATTCCCACAGGAACGGGATATACGCGGGTGAAACCGCGGGACGTTTGCTAGTCTAGTATAATTATCATAATTGGATTTTAACGTGTCCACACTGCACCCGTGCTTTTACAGCTAAAATAGGTATAAGTAAATATATAAGCCACATCAGAGCACACGAAAATAGTCACCGTAGACGAAATCGGCGTGGGATAACATCGTAGCCGTTAGCGTTTTAGAGTTTCTGCCTTTCTCCGTAGGCAAAAGCGTGTATTTATATGGGAAGTGAGGTGGTTAGTTAAACTGTAGCGACATCTATCACGCAAAAAAAGAACTAACGACTGATCCTACATCGCGATGTTAAAGTTATCCACATGATTGTATACAAGATACCAACGATTATTGTAGCCTACCTTTTCTATGGGGGATGAGGAACTTTATACCCTGTTACTCATATCCCTAACAAAGTATAAACTCACATTTTCTACCTTGTGATAAAGCAGATACTTCTTTTGCTTCGTTTATGTTCATCCATCTTTCCGTGAAGCTATGGTTGCTAGCACTACGCCCCTGAATGACTATTCTGAATATCATCACCAATTAGGTCAGAGTACGTCCTTCTAGGTCGTCTCCTCACAGCGTGTCGAAATCATTACCACTTTTATAAACCTTCATTAAATCTCAAATCTGTAGGTATCAAACTTTTCTTTTAAGAACTGGAAACACATGTTAACCACGTGCTTCAAACGTTTTTTACATTCTACTGACATTAATTTACGGTTTAATTTGACTTAACCGCAATATTATTATGTTACATATTTTTCTGATACAGATTACTATCTGAAATCAAGGGCTACACCATGTCGCAACAACAATTGCGACATCGAAACCTACTTTAAATTGTAGTTGATACCTGTTTAAGTGATTGTACAAAAAACCCTTATCAGGCGGCAATGTACTGCGTAAAGTGAAAAGTGGTCACTCAGTTGTAGAGTAGACCCAAGGTCTGTTACAAAACCGACCCGGCAAAGCACTGGTGACCTTTGCGTTACTGCTTCTGGTCGACGTAGATTTCGGAAACGTTGTACGAGAAGCAGTTAGTGTCTAGACACAACAAAATCGTTATATAAGCCACGGTTGAATTCATTATCAATTTTAATATTGAGGAAGTTTATTATTAACTAGCTTCTGCCCGCGACTTCGTACGCGGATCCTGTTGCTTATGCCAGCGACAACGGGGTCGTCAAAATCGAAGATCTGAAACATCTGATGTCGAATTCTATAAGCCCGGGGACGGGAAATCAATGGGATGCGCGAGACGATTCAATATGTTCCAGATTTTTTATTTTTGTTGGTCAACAGGAAATGCCATCAGACTTAACAACTTTTGCTAAGACGCCATTTCTATTATGTATATGTTATATTGTCTCTGGGCTTTGGAGTTCCCCTACAGGTGCTCCAGATCCTCAAATTTAGTCTCACAGCAGAAAACACTCTTCACGTGGAATAGTTTTTGCAATGGCACCATTTTTATATCTCTTTTACTTTAGGTGTTCCATTTTCCAAAATAAATTATAACCTATAATATGTTGCGTGACGTTCACGATCAGCGGTCAGTCGCGCATCTCCTTCCCCCACTTATCTCTAGAGTCGATACGTGTATACGCTGAAAACTCAAGCGTCATGCTTTTTCCGTGAACGTCTCCAACTCGCGAGACAGTGCATGATGTTCACGATCAGCGGTCAGTCGCGCACATATTCTTCACTGGTCTCTAGAGACCTGGATGTAGATGCGTAAATACGCTGAGAATGCAGGCGTGCTTCGCGATCCCAAGAATTTTCACGGAGATCCACGGAGCGAGTTGCAGCCTCATGTTCTCGAACAGCATCAAGTCTCTCCTAACGCTCTTCGGTAGATTGTTGGGATCTTATGGTCTTTAACCATTTAGCACCTTTGGAACATTGGGAAAAATTTGACCTCTTTCTAGGCATGGTTATAGTTTTATTGTGATGATACCTGATCAATTAAAATCTAAGTGGCTGCTACCCTGCGTTACCGGGTAAGCTACCGTGTAACGAAGTTAAATGGAAAAGGAAATTAAACACTCAAATAACATAAGCCCGAAGGCATACGATAAAAAATGGGAGTTTTAGCCAGTAGAGTCTAATTTTCAACGATATACCATCGTCATCGAAAATTAGTCCTGAACTGTTCCCGCCTTCACCGCGTAGTACCTCCTACTTATGTTAATTTATAATTATGCAATGAAATTAGTGATAGTTTTAATTTCTATATCAAATGTTTCTGATCTTCGATTTTTATAAGTCACACCGAACAACTTTTGCTAAGACGTCATTCCTATTTGAGTTATGGTGTAGCTGGGCTCTTGGAGTTCCACAACAGGTGTTCCAGATCTTCGATTTTTATACGTCAACAGCGAGTGCTCATAAGGCTGAACAACTCTTGCTAAGACGTCATTCCAATATATGTTATAGTGTAGCTGGGCTCTTGAAGTTCCACATCAGGTGTTCCGGATCTTCAAATTTATTCTCTCAGCAGAAAATGCTCATAACGTGGAACAATTTTTGCTATGGTACCATTTTTGTATCTCCTATAGTTTAGATGGTCTGTTGCGGTTCTGCATCAGGTGTTCCGGATCTTCAAATTTATTCTCTCAGCGGAAAATGCTCATCACGTGGAACAATTTTTGCTATGGGGCCATTTTTGTATCGCCTATAGTTTAGCTGGTCTGTTGCGGTTCTGCATCAGGTGTTCCGGATCTTCAAATTTATTCTCTCAGCAGAAAATGCTCATCACGTGGAACAACTTTTGCTATGGGACCATTTTTGTATCGCCTATAGTTTAGCTGGTCTGTTGCGGTTCTGCATCAGATGTTCCGGATCTTCAAATTTATTCTCTCAGCAGAAAATGCTCATCACGTGGAACAATTTTTGCTATGGGGCCATTTTTGTATCGCCTATAGTTTAGCTGGTCTGTTGCGGTTCTGCATCAGGTGTTCCGGATCTTCAAATTTATTCTCTCAGCAGAAAATGCTCATCACGTGGAACAATTTTTGCTATGGGACCATTTTTGTATCGCCTATAATTTAGCTGGTCTGTTGCGGTTCTGCATCAGGTGTTCCAGTTTCCAAGATAAATTATAGCCTATGTGTTGACCAGACTTAATATCTATACAACAAAAAAAAAATCATTCAAATCCGTCCAGTAGTTCTGAAGATTAGCGTGTGCAAACAAACAGACAAACAGACAAACAGACAAACAGACAAACAGACAGACTTTTTTTTTTGGATTCGTGCTCTATTACTGTTTCTAAACCCCCCTCAATTATTATTTTTTAAATGTATTCAATGTACAGACACAGTTTTTTTACAGTCTTATTATATGTATAGATATGTATAGATGTTTTAAAAATTTATTCAGCATAATATTCAACCTCATAAATTACTTCAAAAGTAGTTGAAAATCTGCAATTTATTTCTTTGCGTAACAAAAAAGTTATCTATGCTTAAATTTTAAAGACGAAAGATTTGATTGTTTGTTTGCATTGAATAAGCTCCGAAACCACTAGACCTATTTGAAAAAACCTTTCACCGTTGGAAAGATACACTATATTCCCGGTTGATATAATCTATTTTTTATCCCTGTATTCCCGAACGGAAACTACGCTAGTGAAAATTAATAATATTTTATGAATTTAAGTACCTAACTGTTGATAGAATGCAACATACTATAGTTTTAAGAAACAGCTTGCATATCATGAAAAAAGCGATTCTAATCCGAAGCGAATGCGGTCTGACCTTCAGAAGTTTCTCCAAACATCACCTACACATTGGAATTAAAAGAAAACTGTTCGCACTTCATTATAACTAAAAAGTTTTAATTGAAAACATTAGGCAGTAACACCAAGAACATGGTGTTATGTGATGCCTAACTGCTAATTCAGTGTGGCTGTGACGAATGTAAAGCGATGTTATTTCAAGCTCCAGTTGCATTTAGACTACCCTCAAGTGATAAGGTGTTTACATCAGTCACCATTTTTCTAAAGGCGATAAAATATAATTACGACTCCGTTCCTACCAGTCTTACAAAGGGAAATGACCAATACTAATTGAGTCTAGTATTGAATGTAACATAGAGACACGCAGCGCAGTAGGACAGTTCGAAATTTTCTATTTTGTATCTTTCAAAATCAATACATTTCAGTAAGGTAGTTAGGTTAGGTAGTTAGGTTCGCTATAGGAGAGGTATTGGTAAGTTAGGTTAGGTTATACATATGTATGTATGTTGTCATTCTAATCAAAGACTTGCTAAATAAAAAGTAATAGTAGTTATTATTGTTTTGGATCTATTTGTAAGTTGTCATCTTATAAAAAGTATGTATTAAAGTATCTAATATATAAAATTTCATGCGGCTTGACCGATTCTTATGAAATTTTATTTTGATATTTAGTACGTCTGAGAACTATTTTCTTTTTTAAACATGGAATGATGCCAGACGGTCAGCTTCTCTAATATATAAAAAGTTTTTTGCAAAAATAAAACCGACTTCAAAAAAAACACAAATTAAAAATACTAAATTATGATTTGTAAGTATTAATGGTGTACAATAAAGAGTCTATTCTATTCTATTCTATTCTAAAATAAAAACACAAAAAATGAAAAATAAATAGCTTCAGAAGCCAGTGACAAAACACCTTGATTCGTATGAAATTATGTGTGTTTATTCAGTATACCTAGTTCTGAAAATTTGGTTGTTAGGCTTTCAGGCTTCTGACTACTCACAACGATAGTCAAAGATACAAAGAACAACCTCGTGCACACAAGCTTAACGTGCTTTCCGAGACACGGCGGGGTTTTAATAGTTTAATAGATGATGATCATTCTATCTAAATCAGACTCTTGTATATTGTTTCAAAGATTCCTGCCTGACTGCCTGACCTTAACAAGAGTGGTTGTCAATCTTTTAGGCTTACATTTTGACTACTCGCAACTACTGTTAAAGATCTACAAATGACATTAGAGACCAACGTCTTAACGTGCTTTCCGAGACACAGAGGAGTTTTGATATGTCAGTAATAGATTCTATGATCTTTCTATCTACATCAGAGTCTTGTATAGTATATTTCAAAGATATTCTGAGACAAAGGTATCGTAGCAGATATCAACGCTCGAATGTCAAGACAAGCTTGTTTTGTTACTTATTTTTTGAGTTTTTAATAAAGCAAAGCAGGTAGTAAAGAGTAGGTCTGTACACAACAATGACACGTTGCATTCGCAGCCGGCGCGTTTGTAGCTATAACAGGGAAAACTATCTGCTGTAAACTGGTTTCTTGAACCGGAATCTAGAGTTTATTGCGAGCCTGCAGACTGTTCCCTCTCGTGTCTTAGCATACCTAGTATTAGACATACGAAGGTGATAGGACTGTATTCGTTATAGTAATGAAATACGAATTAAACTTATTTATTTATTTTATTTTAATAGGTATAGATACCAAACAGCTGTATACAATACAATAATCTCGGCACTAAGTCAATAGGAGTAGCATTATACACTACCTACTACAAGCTTTTTCCACGAATCATTCATTACACAAAAATAGCTAGCTGTCCTAAGACAATATCGATTCAAATTAACCTAGTGTTATTTATAGTATCTAACATCATATATACTTATTATTATTATTATTTTTTTAAATCAAATCATATTTATTTCTGTAAATAGAAACACTATACAAAACATCATACTACCTAGAAGGTGAGGTCGATGTTTCATTTTGTGACTACTCTGAGAAGAAACACCGAAAGAAACTCAGAGGTCACAGTCTCTTTTAAAGTTCAGACATTATCTTGGTCAGATCATGTAAGAACCATGCAGATTAGTGACTGAAATGGTCTGTCACAGATTGACAGGATTGAAAGAGAAATGCAAAGCAACAAATTCAAAAAGAAAGAAATACAGAATTTAATTATGGATTTAAGATAAGTACTTTACCCGAAGTATATGTCGTTAAGTTTCCATGGTACTTCTATCGGAATACCTACCGCGAATATAGCATAATGAGTCGACAACTCGAGACGAGAGACGAGTTCACCTATAGCTACAAGTTTTACAGAAATCATTGCAGTCGACGCGACGTCTGCCGAACCAAACAAAAATGTTTTACTAAACATTGTACTTTATTTTGACAGTTTCCTGTATGATTTGGTGAAATGATAACATTAGCAAGTTTCAAGTTAAACCGTAAATATTTTAAAGCGTTTTTGCATGTTTTATCAATTATCCATGTAGGCTAGTTGTTACGAACACAGAATTGTGTAGGTATCTGAGGCTGCACTTTTTGCCATAACCTATGCACATCGAACATAATATGTAGGTATGGTAATAAAAGTCCCTTGATATTATCCTTTTTGGAGTAACAAAAGACAAAATAATTAATAACACTGAATACACATACCTACATACATTGTATAGGGTATCTACTTGTAATTGTTACACTTGATTTTTATTTATTCATTTTGAATGCCTTTTTGTTTTTTTTGTTAATTGTTGTTATTAATTATTAATTAGTATATTTGTACGCCGTTGACGGCAAGACTTAGGGCTTATTTGTATTAATTTCGACATCTTTGAATTTGAAAAGTGTCTGCTTATTCTGTCTCATCATATTAACAATATCTTACTAATCTACATTATCAGCTTGTTACCATGTTACAGAGTTATCTATTATCAGTACAGTTACATTAACTTGTAAAGTTTTATCAGCTCTAGTAACTTGAGAGAAAGGCTTCAGGAAGTATTTTGGTACTGCTTCCAAAACTAAAATCGTGTGTAAAACCTAGATACTAAGGTATGTCAAGATAAAATGATCTTTGAACGATAAAAAGATTTAAGTATATCGATTCTCGAGATGTCAAAAATCTGGCCGTCGCGTCGGGTGCAACAATATACCTACTTTTTGGTGGAGTGCAAACCTGGTAAAACTCAGGGTCAACGTCTTTTCACGAAGTACCTAATGAAATATTGGAAGTTACCCAATTCCTTTTAATCTGCAAACCTACTTTTTTATAATCAATTGCAATTAAGTTTCTGTTTGTGTAAATTACTCATACAGAAACTCGTTTAGTCGACTCTGCTAATTTAGAAATCAATTAAATAAAAGGTGGCTTTATCTTTACTTTAAACATACGACCAAAACCAACTAACATCACGCCAGTATTCACCGATGGGATATGTAGAGGTGTACGTAGGTATAGTCGGTATCTACCCACAATAGAACTAGGCACCTAGAACCACTCCACCTCCATGTTTTAGTTCCCCAACCGCAACTCAACTGCTTCTTAATAAAAAGGAACTAGCAAACAAAATACACTCACAAAACAGTTTTAAACACAAAACTCATCAGTACCTACTACACCAGAAATAGTGACTATATAAAACTGCCTTCAGTTAGAACTTTTTATGGAAGGAAAACAATACAGTTGTAAGTAAGGAGTGAGTAAGGAGAATAAGGAGAAAGTTAGGTACCAAAAGAAATGAGAGACTCATCTGTAAACAGTTTTGAAAATACATCAATAATCGTAACTCTATATAATTCGACAGATCGAACCACAAGGAATATGTTTTACTTTAGAATATTATTTTGAACTCATATTGTGAACTAGGTACCTATGCTCTTTTTGACAATTTTTTTTTTTTTTCGAACCGAGCACAAGCCGGCCTGCTTTTGAGAAGTTGCAAATCGGAAAACCCAGTAAATATATTCAACATTAATAACGAATGGGTTGCCAAAATGTAATAAAAACTCGAAATATTTTTGCCGACCAGTTCTCAAGTCGTTACCTGAGAGGCCAAGAGGAAGAGGTCACGTTGAGGACGATCACATGAGTGACTGGGTGGCAGGACCCGTAAACTTACGTAGTAATAAATAAAGGTAGATCATGGTTGTTTGGAAAATACATCTACGAAATAACTGACCGGAGTCCCGTTATTGTTGTAACTCGCGGAGTCTGCTCGTGTTATCTGAATTAGTTCGAGCTAATCTTGATAAACACAGTTCTGAATAAAATAAAATATTTTCAAAAAGCAACACGTGTCTTTGAAAAGTTTAGGTATCCAAAATGTACCAAAATACTATTTTACATTTCAAAAACGAACATTTTACAGTTTTTTGAGTTGACTTTCCTTTTTAGAAATTTGGAACAGTTACATACATGTTACTATGCAAGTACAGTTTTAAAATGTTTTTATTTGTTACTACAAAGATTTTGTATTTTATACTTTTGTTGCAGTAGATGTAACAATAGATGTTACACAAACAACTGCTTATTTCCTTATGTATCTAGTGGCTTTTTAATAAGATATGTACTACATATAAAGTAAAAGCTTTTATTCGAGTCCTTAATGAGATAATTGTTAGATAAATGGCGTTGGCGACCACGCATTTTAACATCTTATGTAGATCTTTAATTAGTTTGTTCAATCTATTCTATACAACGACGTGCGTCTTTCTGTACTATTAGATATCCTTGACTTAATCATTATTTAGGCACATTTAACGGTACCGGTTTGCTTTTGTTAGAAACGTAGTTAGATCGAGACGTAATCCGAAACCAGTTTTATAATTGTAAATAAATCATTTAATTCCTAAACATCGCAGTACAAACTTGCTCTTTCGTATTAACATTCCGTTTGCAATCGTGTTTAAATACTTTTTTGACATGATTTATCTGATCGTCTACTAAATCTTTTGGTGTACAAATGTCGGTTCAGTGCGCATGATTGCCGTGCCCCATTTTGTTTAATTTAAAACAATAAAGAGTCCCGATCCCGATCTTGATCGGCGGTGGTCGGCGATCTCCGTGACACCGACTTGTGACGTCAGCAGCCGGATATCTGCAGTTAGTCTCAGATATCACGCATCTTAAATTAACACTTTTCCCCGACTGCAGAAGGAAGTTGGGTTTTTCACGTGATAACTTCTTATAAATCGATGAACGCAGTCATAAAAGAGACTCATGACTCATCAAATGGTCACGTTCTGCCTGAGCCAAGCGTGCAAGCGAGAGCGCGGAACAAGTGATATAGAGGCACGATCGGGTGACGACGTTCTCAAGACAAAATAATTGACTTTCCGGACAGCCATTTCCAGGCAAAACTACACATCGAATGTGAAACTTATCAAATCTATGGGAAAACACAAAAGAATGCATCGCTAGTGTAAGTGTTTATGAAAATATCCGCACAGTTTGCATTAGAGAGGCAATGTGAGTGTAAACAAAATGGGAAGTAGCGTAAAATATTGACAGTCGTATACATTGGCTGTGGGAAACTTTCCTACTTCCATGAAAATATTTTTAAAAGACATAACTCTAGACACATAATTTAAACACTTTGTTAACTTGATTCAATATGAGAGAAATGTAGTCTGCTTGGCTCTTTGTCCTTGACATTCATATAATAGTTATGTAAGTAAGTACAAATTAACGAATAAGAAATAACAGCGCCGAGCCTAAATAATGTATTATCTATATCTATCTAACTAAAGACAGGAACAACCTTTTATGAAATTTTGATCCTTCTTCCCATATTTTAGTGTGAATAGAATACTTACCTATTTCAAAGATGAGTGTAAAGTAACTATGTAAGAATTGTAGCTGATTTTTTTTCTGAAATCGTAACCTTATTGGCAAATTCGCGACATAAATCTTTTAGCTTTAAAATCTTATTACCAAAAGTGTTTAAGAGTTTGTAAAAAAAAGTTTTTATTTTGTTTTTTTTTTTTTTGTTTTTAGGTAGATGTCCCCATTTATTTTTAAATTACAATCAAACTAGGATACTACGATTCTCAAAAAAAAATACAAAAACAAAAATGTTCATAAACTGAAAGCTAAATGCTAGGCCAAACCATGATATTTTTTTATGGGGCCGAATGGCAACTTTTTCGCATCAAACTAAAGAATCACGTAAATTGTCGTTGTGTAAATCGTTATACATCTCAGCATAATCGGTATACCTACTGAACATACATAAAAAAATAGCAATCGAATTGTGAACATCCTCCTTTTTAAAATCGGTTGAGTTACAAGATACAAAATTATTTACTTGTTAAAAACATGAGTAAAAAAAAACTTGAACGAAAGTTTTGTTAAAAGCTGCTTATCATCGCTGCTCTTCTACACTCATATCTTATTGACCGATGACATCGATCTCATTTTGTATACCAAGCTATAATTATAACCCTCCTTTTGGGCTTCGCCGCAGTCGGGCAAAAAGAGTGACTAATATTTGTATTAGTAACGGAAATCACACTTCACTTATACAATAAGAAAATAGGTAGGTAGGGGGATAGGTAAATACTATAGTAAATAAATACGAACTATACCTGGTTTTCGTATTATCTTTATACATATAATAAAATTATACTTGTGAGGTAAGAGACAGATCATGTTATGGTGGGACAAGGACAAATGGGGGATGTTTTTATTTAATCTTCAAGATTTAGAGAAGCGTTTTTATGTTAATGCTCGAGTGCAAAACTAGTTTTAAAAAATCCTGATATAATTTCTATCCTGAGGGTGCAAAAACAGCGAAAGTTAAGTGTTTTGCATAACTTACGATTTGATTCCTAATCTTAATACTTAATCTTCCTTATTTTGACTGTTACACAATCTAATCTTATCAAAGCTTTAATTACCGACGATTTGAATAATATCTGCCTCGTGTTTACGTCGTCTGACGTAGGTACTACTAAATTATAATTTTAGAAGATATTGTTTCCATTATTTAATAAACATTTTCAATAGTACAGACAATGATAGACTAGTGGTGTGACCGGCGGATTGCAAAATCCTATGTCTCGAGTTCGAACCCAAGGCATGATTCTCTGATTTTTCGAGCGTATTGTATAATTACACATCACTTGCTTCAAAAACGGTGAAGGAAACCATCATCGTGAGGAAACCAGCTTGCCTGAGAGATATTTCTCAAGGGTTTGTGATGCCAAGTCAGTAGCCCAGGGGCGGCATTACAACTCTGACTCCCTAACCACACGATAAGAAGAAGACTAGTACAGACGCCAGCACATCAACTGACCCTTGAATCTTATTCTATTTAACATAAGGTTGAAAAATATCAAAGAAATTTGACACATTGGGGTAGCTGGATGTGTTAGCATCTGTGCTTAAATATTGTTTTATTTTTTTATACAAAAAAGCCATTGACTGTAAATACTGATCGCCACAACGTTCACTGAATCCACATCCTAAATGTCGAAAACCTTTAAGCCAAGTAAAGATACTTAAGTAATCAAAACTATTATTAACTGGTAACTGTTATTAACTATTATTATTATTTGTAATTAATTTTAAAGGTGCTTTTACTTTGTCCTTTAAAATAACATTGTTTACCACATAATGGAAACTAATACATAAGAATTACTGGAATTTACCTACTTGGACTACAGTGACTTTGCATGAATCATCGAAGTATGTTTTTCAATATCGAATCATAATACAATCCGATACAGCGATATCATTGAGCGACATTAGGCAAAGTTAATTACTAAGTACCTACCTATAATGATTTAAAATTTGAACAGCTGTAAATAATTATTCGGTCAGACAAAGAGCTCACGTCAGTCGGTACATTTACATAATATTAACGTTATTATTTAGTAACACTTACTTCAAGAAAAATAACAAAGAAAATATAGACTTTAGCACCAACTCTACACTTGTGTGACGTGTTAAATAAATTAATAACATTCAGAGATGCATAAAATTATTTTACTTTAAGAAAATGTGAAGCTAAAACTTTGGATCCTTTTGAAATAATATTGTTCGTTTGGAGGAGACTGAGATTTGAATTAGTTAAAGTTTAATTGAAAAGGGCTATATTGGTCGGATCTCAGCCTCTAAAGGACCACTAGAACTTTATCTTATAGGTACCCTAAAAAGCAATATATGATGTATTCTTACATCACAACATTTTAAAACTAAGTTGTGTGAACTTGTGTGCTGCTACGATAGAATTAAGTGTTTGGGATCTATGGGTTTTATTTATTTTACTAAAAGGATTTTTTAATTGAAATAATAGATTTGGTTTGACTTTATTTTGTTTTCCGAAACTAAAGTTTCAATACGATTGAATTTAATTAAAGGTCTATTAATAGATACCTGTTATCGATAGCAGTGTAACTTAATCTGATCCTCACGGGTAAATATTATCTTAAATTTTTGTAATTTGATAATATGGCCTCCTATACTACCTGTTCTACTACCTTGTTACCTCCTTCCAATGTTATAGGTAAGTTTATTTCAACTGCTTGCCTTGCACAAGGTGTTATGGGTACTAAACAGCTGATATACATACTTATATATTTCTAAATATATACATATTATAGATAAATAACACCCAGACCCAGAACAAATGGTCATGCTCATCACACAAACTTTTGTCCTGGGTGGGAATCCAACCCACGATCTCCGGCATAGCGGTCAGGGCCATTAACTACTAGACCAACAGGCCAGTTTCATTTAATATCCAACTTGTTTATTAGAGTTGCAATTAAAAACTCTTTACTATCACATGTCATTTAGAATTCTTAAATAAAAATTACAATACAAAGGAACGTAGATAATGATAAACTTTCGGTGTATTTAATTAAAATTCAACGTTAATCGCGTTTAACAAATTGCATTGGACCTCGTCTGAAATGAAGTTTTTATCTTTACAAATATGTAAATTGAGTAGTATTTGGATCTAGTATACTCACGCGATGCACGTAACACATATACATTCATGTTTGTTGCATCATGCATGGTAACGTTACTATTATTGTTACGTTACGGAGTATGAAGATGAGTAACGTTGAGGTTATCCTCCCTTCACTTGTCGTATCAGACAAGGGGAACTACCTAACCAAAGTCACAAATTTTTCATTAAAAAATTAAATTAAAAATTTAAAAAACCCCCACCGCAAAAAAAAACACATTTAAAAAGTTAAAAATAACACTTTAGCCATGAAATTTTACTTCACGGCAGGGTACCGCTTAAGTAAGGAATGTTCCTAGTACTTGTAGGTACTTATTTTAACGGTACCCCGACGTTACGTAAAATTTCATGGCTAAAGTGTTATTTTTAACTTTTTAAATGTGTTTTTTTTGCGGTGGGGGTTTTTTAAATTTTTAATTTAATTTTTATTTTAAAATTTTTAAACGCATTAATTTTGTTTTATACAGAGTTTACAGTTACGAGAATTTTTCAGTGCATTGTATGTAGAGTTAAATGCTGGTTAAAACGAATCCAAACACAGCATATCTGCTATTATTTTGTCAAGAGTCTACCTACTAGTGTGCCGGATAGCCTGGCTACAGCATCAGCTCATCCTGTTGCCATCAGTGCATTGTGTTTAGAATCAAATGTTGGTTGAAATGAATCCAAACACGACATATCTGCTATTATTTTGTCAAGAGTCTACCTACTGGTGTGCTGGATAGCCTGGCTGCAGCATTAGCTCATCCTGTTGCATTCAGTGCATTGTGTGCAGAATCAAATGCTGGTTGAAATGAATCCAAACACGACATATCTGCTATTATTTTGTTAAGAGTCTACCTACTGGTGTGCTGGATAGCCTGGCTGCAGCATCAGCTCATCCAGTTGCCATCAGTGCATTATGTGCAGAATCAAATGCAGGTTAATTGAATCCAAACACGACATATCTGCTGTTATTTTACCAAGAGTGTATTAGTCTGCTAGATATCCTGGCTGCATCAGACCAAATACACCATAATGTTGCTTATTAATATTACACACATGGGTGCTTGAAATTTTAAGACACACATATGTTTGTAAGTAAAGTTAATACCCATAGACGTCTAAAATAGCAACGGTAGCTAACACAAAAGAGCTGATAACCTTGAAATGGCTGAACTGATTTTGATGAATTATGTCTAAGAACCATCGCAAGAAACCCTGCTTTCAAATAAAAAAAACCGCATCTAAATCGATTCACCCGTTTGGGCGCTACGGTGCCACAGACAGACAGACAGACAGACAGACAGACAGACAGACAGACAGACACACACACATAGCGGTGAAACTTATAACACCCCTCTTTTTGCGTCGGGGGTTAAAAATAACGCAGTTCGGTCCCGGCTTGGATGGAATAGAATTACTTGGTAGAAGCCCAGAGACTGGAATCGTGTCCGATTATGGCAATAGGCTTGCCCCTTATTACATGCACTGACTTGACTTAAACATAACTGGCAAAATGGGTAGATACTACAGGTACACCTGCCAATGCCTAATCCTTTGGGGATCATATTATAACACGCGTGATGATTTTATGATAATGAAGGAGGTTCGTACGGTCAGTGCTTTGCATTACCTGATCCATCTCAGAAAAATATAAGGGGCAGATGGCAACGCAGCTCACTGATTGTACAGACGCCAGCACGTCAAGTTACCCCAATTTGTCAAATTTCTTTGATCGTTTTTCAACTTTATGTTAAACAGAATAAGGTTCATATTCAATTGGGAAAATTTGACACATTGGGGTAACTTGACGTGCTGGCGTCTGTACATATTGGACTTATCCAAAATGTATGAAATTGGCATAAGCTTTTGAAATGCTCAATTCCATACATTTCGTATTTATAGTTATCGACTACGAAAATGTGACGGCATGGCTATCAAGATGAGGGGTAACAACGGACGCTTGGGGGGGGCTGGAAGGTTCTGGGTAGCCGCCCATTAGGATCGATGACCTAGTGAAGGTCGAAGAAATACGCTGGATACGAAAAACTCAAGATTTGACGATTCTTGAGATTCGTGGAAGAAGTCTATGGTCATCAGTGGATGTCTTTAGGGTAGAAAACGAAGGGCGGCTTTTCGGGGTCTGTTTTATGAAATTTTGGCGTTCAAAAAGTGCTGATTCTTGATGAATTTTGATTTCACTAGTAAAACAAGAACCTCACTACTTAGTTAAAAAATATTTAGCTTTTTGGCGTGTAAAAGTGTTTGTAAAAACTGATTTACAGATATAAATATTAATCTTATCTGTATTTACTATAAGCATACGTAATTACAGTGCATGGCAGTGCAGTATTTAATTTAGTTATCAGCAGATCAACGTAGCTATGTATTAATTTATCGGATTAGGTTGTTACTGTTAGACAAAATCGTGTTTATAGTTGCAATGTTTTATTTGTACTTGAGGGACCTGCTGATCTGCGTAAGATCAGTCCTTAATGACCTTTATTGTACAGGAACAAAGACCTTTTTCCAAAATACACAAAACATTTTTTTTATCCATTTCAAAAAATAAACAGACCTCTGACTCATGGTCAGTCTGCCAAGATCTATGTTATAAGTGTGTTTGCGTGTGTGTGTGTAGGTTTGTATGTAAACAAACGTCTAACGTACCTGTGGCTTACGTGTGAGCTAACAAGTAGGTACCCAGCGTTGCCCCCAAAGGTCGCCTGCGCGGGCGCAACTCCGCTCACTTTACTATTCGTTTCTATGACTACGGCAATAATTGTGTAATGCACCTTTATATAATTTCACATAAGTATTGTATGACTTGTTGGGTTTTGAAATGGGATTATGTTTGAGTTATATCGATGGTTTGGTGAAGTTAAACCATTTTATTTTTATGACTGTTAAAGAGGAAATTGCATGAAACTCTTTGTGGATTTTTTTTACCGCAATCTCGTAATCTCAAGGTTATCGATAGAGCTTACAACTAGCTAGAGAGGTTTGCAAGATAAACAAACGTGTTGATAAACAATGAGAAATATGTTAAAAGGTAAATTAATAGTATGCTTGAATGCATGAATATTATCATTTTGCCATAATCTACGCCAACCACCAACCCCTTTGTAAAATCTGGCTTTTGTTTCCATCAGATGAACGAGATGATCGAGTTTAAAAAAAAATCATCTAGAACAAAATTGTGAAACTGACCAATTTTGATTCGGTTCAAAATTCTGAAAGGAGTCAATTATTTTCACACAAAACAACGCCTCGTATCTAAGCCGCAGTCGCAATCAAAATAACCGCAATTATTTTACAAGGACGCTATAAAATACCACTAAAACTGTCTATGTAGGTAAGTAATTTACAGTTAATTACAACTTACCTAAAATCTCCAAACAAATAAACAAACCAACTGTGTATCACAGATAACTGAGATTCTCAAAAAAAGTCAATAATACACTCGCGTTTATTAGTTGCGAAGAATTTGACAGCTGTCAAAAAGTGGCGCGAACGTCCGCAGCGGTCGGGCGGCGATGGCGGAATGGCGCAGGCGCTGCACAGGCCGTCTCACCGAGTGCGCCTGCGATTACAAAGTTACGACACCAACTTGTTATCTGTTCCACCTCATTGCATATGCGACCATACGGAATACGCGGTGACTGCGGTTAACTTAGAGGGTAGTTATAGGTTGTCATCAATTTGAATGACATTAGGTTATTAGGACTTTACCTACACTAGGAAATATAGTAGTTGGAACCGAGGTATCACAATAATTGACGGCCAAAAGATAAATGGTTGGTAGTTATGGCAAAATAATTTCAAGTTTTTGCAGATCCTCAACAATATTGCCTTGCCATAAATCTCAAGCATGTTGCAACAAACCCAAAAGCGAGGTTCAGGACGGAAGGAAGGAAACCAGATTGTGGAGCGAAATCTCACAGTCACGAATCATAAACAACTAAATAAGCACTATAATATTAGTGTTCCCACGGAGGAAGCGAAGATTAAAAAAAAATACTTAATGTGTAGACGTATACGTAATGATCTATAATAGGTTCATCAGGGTTTCAGAGCGAGGGCTTCCCAAAAATGCTTGACATTTTGACGAAAAATTTAAATCTATTTACTATAAGTTGTGATGTTTTATTTATCTATAACTAGACTATATTTATTATTTACTTATATACTTTTATACTGAAATCTACATCTGAACAATATTTTATACAATATTTTTAGGAGGAAAGACTGTATTTTTGTGTTGGTTTGTACAGTTTTAATTTCAAAACTTATCAACCGATTTAAAAAAATCTTTCATCATTAAGTAAGTCATAGGTATTGTCACCGAGTATCTTAGGCCATGTTTTATTTTTAAAACTACGACGCGTTCAAGGGGATGTTAAAGTTAGAAGGCAAAAATAAGAAATTCATGCGGACGAATTCGCGGGCGAGTGCTAGTATAACTTGCTGTATTCGCATAGGACTATCCAGAATCCAATTCAAGAACCTTTTGTCATTCAGACTAAAACTCTTCGAACCCGGAGATAGTCCGCCTACTATCAACCCAAATCACGCTTACCCCCGTTACCTGTCCTTCACCGTTACTGATAACAACTGCACCTTACTTACCTACACAAGTAAAGCTTGGTTGACATGTAGCCTGCGCCCGCGCAGCATGCTAACGAGAACGCGCGCAAGGAAGTGACGTAACTCACTCGTGTCGTATTATGCGAGATTAAGATTATGTCACAGTCAAGACGTTACGAAAATTAATGAGATTTGGTTTTGTATTTATTTAGAATTTTAGCGCTTGCGCTTCGTCTACATGTTTGTGTGGTGTATGCGCCGTATTTGGTGTTAGTCGTTTGATCTGAAAATCTAATAAACAACATAGCATCATGCCTGTATCCCCCAGGTGTTAGGTAGAGTTGTGGGTACCTGTAGTAGTAAAGTGTAGTAATAGGGGCGAGCCTATTGCCATCAATCGGGCTCAAATCCAGACTCAACACGAAAATCAAATAACCATTTATTTCAATTAGACCAATAAAGACATATTTGCTAACATGTGAAAACCGTCTAGAACAAAAGTTACAATAGACAAGTTTTAACAAATAAAAAAGCAACGACTGATGGTTAGAGTCTAACTGACCTATTTAAAGAACTCCGCCAAAAATGGTGAAAGTACAAAGCCAAGTAAGAAAGAGAGATGCAATAGACTTAAATAGATTTCGGAACACCATTAAGAACACTGACCACTTTCATCTATATTCCTATACTAAAAACAAAAGCTAAAGAGGAAAGATTTTTATTTTCGTATGTATCGAATAAATTTCAACTTCTGGACCGATTTAAAAAATTCTGCCACCGTTGGAAATCTACACTATCCTCGAAGACTCCGGGTGGCATAGGCTTTTTATCCCTGTATTCCCACGAGAACTACGCGCGAAACTGTTTCAAATATTCAAATATTCTTAAAATACTTAAAGGTATAAGGCTAGCTGGCTGGCTGGCTGGCTGGCTTAGGGGTATTTCGATATATTAGGGATTTTGTTCAGCTAATTCTTCTTCCCAGCAAAAACACTAGGAAGTGGCGAAGGGTGGATTTTACCGTCTTATGCAAATTTGACGCTCAAAAAGTGCTAATCTTCAGCGTAATATAAATAAATGACTTTGACTTTTTGATTTAGATTTTAATGAAAGTGCGAATACTTAAGTGTGTCGTGCACAATTGCTCATCATCTCCAATACCATCACATGCCAGCTAATAACTCACGACTTGATCGAACTCAGCACAGACAGTCGTCAATCAATCGGCATTACACTTTGATGATCGAATGCCGTCCATGCTGGCTTCCTCGCGCGCAGCAAATAGCTCACGACTTTGCTGCATACCTAATGTGGTACTTAAGTACTGAGATTCTTTTCGAACGCATACTTGTGGTTTGAATCTATATTTTTTCCTTTGTAGATTTCATTTGATTTGCAGGGATCCTCGTGGTCAAGTGCGTCTTGTTGATTGTTTTTACGTAAATAGGTAGGTATTATGATTACAGTCTGAAGAGCGGTAGTTTTTTGACGTTCAAAGTGTGCCGACGACTTCTAGTTTTAGTTATAAAGCTGCTCATTCTACCTATTCTTAAGTTATTGCTAGCTTTTTCGAGAGTCTATAGGAGTAATTCAGATCATGGTCGGAATTAAAGACACGAACACAACTAGAGGTACCACGATGTGCCTTATTTTATCCAAAACCTTTCAGATAGTTAGGTGAGTTTATTAACTTTACAAGTTCACAAACATCTTATTCATCATCATCATCTGCCTAACCTTTCCCTATTTAAGGTTCGGCTTCCAGTTCAACCAAATTGAGCTGAACACCAGTGTTTTTACTTAAAATCACTGTCTGTCTGGCCTTCACAACCCAGTTATTGGATTATACGGTACGATACCTCTTGATTAAACTGGTTGTCAGACATTCGGACTTCTGACTACAAGACTAAGTAACGACTGTCAAAGATCTACAAATGACAGCCGGGACTAATGGCTTAACGTGATTTCCGAGGCACGAGGGTGGTCACCCATCCACGGAGCGACCTCGTCAAGCGTAGCAGCTAACAGCGTAGATCTCAAAGCTCATACAAGATTAAGAAATTATGACAACAGGTCAGTTCAATTATGTACGCTGGTTATCTTTAATTTGAAGGATATAAATAAAATTGCAGCATTAAGTAAGTAGTAAGCTGTCAGTCACTACTGATAGCTTATCTTTATGATTACAGCGGACCATGGACTTTAGAAAGACACGTGTTGTGCTGGTTGAACCACTTGCTGCTACTGTTGCTTACAAGTTACAAAGAAGTGGAGCAAATTAACCTTACAAGGCATCGCTCACTGTTTTATTAGTGATCGAAGTTACAAGGAGGATATACCAGTATGTACCAAAGAGTATAATTTATGTGACAGTTAGAGTACCGTGTGAAATATCTTCTGTTCGCAGGTGTGGGACAGAACACCGGGGTGATTCAGATTCATTTATTTATTGTAAAATATAGGTAAGTACATTATAAGTTTTTAAAAATCAAAACAGTGGTTTTTAGTTAGTAAGAGTGTGACAGACTCCTCCGCCCTCCCCGGGGTGGAGGACATCTATGAGGATTTTGAAACCCACACAAAAAAAAGGGGAAACGGAAGAATCGGCGAAGAATAGCAGGTGTGAGACGGAACACAGGGGTGGTTTTTAGTCAGTAACTATCTTATTGTAAAACGTGGTCTCTAAAAAGTACCGGGTTTAGTACTAGGTTTAAACTATGAACTTGAATAAACGTTATTACAAAAAGAAGTTTATCGCTAGTCCTAGAACTATCTATGGTACCAAAGTTAGACCATCGTGACCCCTTGTTTAACTATGGTAGGTACTAAATTGTTAAATGTCAGTCTTAATTCTATCGTTAGTACCGTAACAAACCTAGACCTTTTAGTCCTGGTTTAAACCTAGTACTTACGGAAGTTTTATAATGAGAAGAGTTTGACAGACCCGAGAATGACGTAAGTTAGCTGCCCTTAATATTTAGCTGCTGTAATTTACTTGAAAGTAAGCTAGATAGGTAGCAATAATAGCTACCTATCTAGCTTACTTTCAAGTAGATAATCCCTATAGTCAGATAACAAATCGTTTCTTACAGAGCGTATGTTGTAATATTACTAAAATTATTTTGTAATATTGTAAAAAAATACACATTTGGAATTGATTCATTTGATGCCCATCATGACAGCAGTACAACTTATTTTGTGTATAACTTATTTTGTGTTTCTTATACTCAAGTTTCCAGAAAAAGTTTATTAAATATGCGTAAGCTTCAAAATTTAAAATGCCTTTGGTTCTTTTACATGGACAGGACCAATACAAATAAAATAATTTATTGTGCAAGTACTTTTATATAGGATTATGAAAATCATTTTTAGGTACACGTTATATTTTTCTTCTAAACTAAGTAGTACCTACTATTGAAGTTGGCATTTCTTAATTGACTACCTCTGAGAAGCCGAAATAAACTCAGGGATTATCGTTTCTTTTCAAGTCCAGACATAAAAATAATAGCAATGTTCTTGTTATTGTTATTATTGTTTTATTTTTTATTTTGTTTTGTTTGTCGCTTTACTTTTCACACATCTTGTTAATTATATTTATTTTGCACAATGCTTTGTACTTGGCGCCGCCCTATATACAGAAAATCATATGTACTTGACTAGGAAGAGACTGGTTCTCACAACACAGGGAATCCTAGTGTGGGGACCAGGGAACTTGTAAAATAGCGCTAATGCATATTTTTGTACAAATAAATACATTTTTATTTTATTTTTATTTTAATTTTCTTGTAACTAACTATGATTAAAATAGAATACTACTATACAGAGCAGTGCCTAGTTAGCCTTTTAGGGAAAGTGCCAGAAACCATTTGGGTAAGCAGCGTGTATGTGCCAACTATCATGGGCTCAAGTATATGGTGAAGGAGCTCTATTACAAAAAATCACAATCATGCACTGGGGAATTTTAAAATCCTACCTTACTTCCAGTGACTAGCTCGTCCACTCTTCGAGGTATCCCAACAGGCACTGTTATCTGGCCTCTTCCAATCTGCTAATATATCGGTACAACACTATCTATGCACTGAAGCGTTACCGCACTAAAGTGATGCCTTCTATAACTTTGTAAATAAAACTATTACATGACTCGAATTATGTCTAATAACTGATTTGGAAATGCGCGATGAGTGGGAGGTATTCGTGATTGTTACGCTTCATTAGTTTGATAAAGATGGATATAAAATGCTTGGTTGCTCTGAGATATAATCAAAACGTACCTATACGAGCTTTAGCTTTGGTTGATTATTACTCTAAATAATTGCAGTGTAAACAATTGTTGGTTGGCCAATAAAGGAAAATAAAAATAAAAATAAAATTTAGTCCAAGTTTTGATTCGTCGTATTTATTACATTAATATTAGAAACCAAAGAGTTGTTAGGTTTTTTCATGTGTAAGTGTAGGTATATGCCTAGAGGGAAGATTTTCGAGCTTATCAAAGGACCAATAAATACTTTGATTTTTACTTTTGACTTTGAATTTCTCAGTAGAAGCCCGGAATCTGAATCAGTACAAAACACTAGGAAGTGGCAAAGGGCGGACTTCTCGGGGGACTGTGTTATTTACTTTATAAAAGTGCTGATCCTTAGCCTAAATTGAATAAATGACTATTGATTTTGATTTTGTTATCGGCAATATGCATGACCCTAATCACATGGGATTACCATTGCCCAAAGCTAACCCTCCGGTAAAAACAGTAACTTTATACATTTAGTTAAAGTGTTATCAGAGTAAGTCTCTAGAGTCAATGTACCACCACTATGGTCCACCTTACTCGAGGTTCCCGTTTAAGAGAACCCTTAGATTTAAGATCACCAGGGTGTAACTCTTGCTAGAAGGCAAAATCACCATCTCTTTATTCTTTGTATTCACTCCACGTTCACTCGCTATTTAATTCCAACCACACAGCAAAATTACCAATATTTAAAACAATATGGTAAAAGACCACCCGTGACCATGAAATATCTACCAAAGAACATTACAAAGACTAAGTGTATTGATCAGTAACTACAATTTAACTATTGTAATAAGCCAAAATAGGCAGTCGAGATCAATCTAGGCTAAAATATGCCTCGTATTGTCGGGCAGTACGTACGTGTGTTGATTGCCAATTGGCATTTTTAAACTCGGGCTAAATATATCGATGTATTTTTTGCATTAATCTGCATTGTGTCTGATTCAAAAAAACCCATGAATTGTCGCCAAAATAAACGGTTTATATTTGGATTAGTTGAATTAGTTATGTGAGTTACTTAGCATAAAAAACTACGTTGAAAATCTAATACCTACACGAGTCGGATTTAAAAAAACTTTGTTTGTATTTAACATCGCACTTTAATTCTTAGAAGCGAGAAAAACCGCGGGGCACATTATAGTACAATAAGTATACTCAAACGACAAGCTTATTATATTAGCTTTATTACATTAATAAAACAAATAAAAAACAACATTCAATAAAATGTGACATTGTGTGATTAAGACAAGGAGGGCAAACCTTGGTGACTACACATGTTAAAATCCGAAATACTGTAAGACAAAAACTTAGGACTGATTGTTAATATAATTGTCTATTACCACACCGTGTGACGATATTAAATGGATTGCCAAATACATGCCTATTTGTATCTATAGTTTTGCTAGACATATAGATTCATAACTCTTAATAAACAAATTCATTCAATCATTCAATTGACTCATGATCTCCACTAAAATTCTAGTTTACAAGAAGCTTCTTTGAACAGAATGAACGTAAAGTTTTATGTGTTCGCAATCAGATAGCCGTGCACATAAACTACTGCACATAAATAAGTAAGTTATGTGTACCTAAACAAAGAGTAATATTGTCTCGACGTCGTAAAACCTGGAACTGTGCATGATTGTTTGAATCAGTAGGTACACGAGGAGGAAATCAGGAATTACAGATAATTTAGTTGTGTAGGTGATACTAGGCTTTCTACCTAAGTATAAAGGTTTACAGTGAAAACAAAAGGATAGTTTGACAGTACTTACCTACGATATTTTAAACGGCAAAAAGTTGAGATCACGCGTCAAAATTTTATTCGTGATGTCCGGTCTATAGTACCTAAGTATTGATTGTCTTTGGAGATAGGCAAAGAGATTTAAAAGACTATAGAGCGGGCATGTCAAGGAAATGTCATAGAAAAACTTTGATCCCATGTCTCAGTAACGCCATCTAGAATAATATATGAATATTGGAGCGGCAGCAAAGCGTACTAAAAAAAACTCATAGACTTGTGTCCGGCAGGACACACTTTTTCGGACGAAAATTTTGTTTGTGATGTCCGGTCTATTTGGAGATAGGTAATTGAAACTGTCTCCGTTCAAAGCTTTGACTAGACTGTTGTCGCTGCACTGGGAAACGAACATTCTCTCCACGATGGCTACTTTCGTGGTTATTTCCAGCGGGAGGAAGCACCTACAGAACCATTAGGAAATTTCGCAGAATTATAAGAAGGTAGGCTTTATTGAAGACCTACCTCTCCCTAAATATGTATTTTCCCACCAGAGGTTTATAATATAACATTTGGTAACATTTATATGGTTTGATAATGACCTTATCATTACTGCCCTGATTGTCTGATGCACATGCAACCTTGTCATCATTCCACTTTAGGTACAACGTAGGTATAGGCTTAGGTACCATAAAGGTATGGTAGGTATGGAAGGTAGGTAGGTCTATTGACACATAAAGTGGAATGCTGGAATAGAGGAGGTTTACACCCTGTCTCAGTATCCTGTTTTGGATTTGGCTTAAATAATTTATGCTCTGAGAAATGTAGGTAGGTATGTTGTAATTTGTACACAAAACTAAACTAAGTAGTTTCAAATTAAATCAATGTTAAGGTGCAACCTAATTCTCTGAAAGCTTTATAAGAATTGCTATGGGTTTTGATCAAAGAGATTTAAAATTCAATAGAGCGGGCATGTCAAGGAAATGTCATAGAAAAACTTTGATCCCATGTCTCAGTAACGCCATCTAGAATGATATATGAATATTGGAGCGAAGGACGAAAATTTTGTTCGTGATGTCCGTTCTATAGGTATTGAATGTCTTTGGTTTTGATGAAGTTTGAATGCTAACTTCTGGTACCTATATCTACGTTTTTATAGCTGGGTGTAATTGGTTAAAACGCCACTGTTGTTTTTTAACCCCCGACGCAAAAAGAGGGGTGTTATAAGTTACATCGCTATGTGTGTGTGTCTGTCTGTCTGTCTGTCTGTGGCACCGTAGCGCCCAAACGGGTGAACCGATTTAGATGCGGTTTTTTTTATTTAAAAGCAGGGTTTCTTGCGATGGTTCTTAGACATAATTCATCAAAATCGGTTCAGCCGTTTCAGGGTTATCAGCTCTTTTGTGTTAGCTACCGTTGCTATTTTAGACGTCTATGGGTATTAACTTTACTTCATATGTGTGTCTTAAAATTTTAAACACCCATGTGTGTAACATTAATAAGCAACAGGCTACAGTATGGAGTTCTTCAAAATTAAAAATTTAAAAAACCCCCACCGCAAAAAAGTAAAACGTTCAAAAAGTTAAAAATATCACTTTAGCCATGAAATTTAACGTAACGTCGGGGTACCGTTAAAATAAGTACCTACATACCTACAAGTACTAGGAACATTCCTTACTTAAGCGGTTCCCCGACGTGAAGTAAAATTTCATGGCTAAAGTGTTATTTTTAACTTTTTAAATGTTTTATATTTTTTTTGTGGTGGGGGTTTTTTATTTTTTTATTTTTTTAATAACACATCTGACACAGTTCCCACGGTTTTTTTTTATTTAATATTAGGTACTTGCTTTAAAAACGGTGAAGGAAAACATCGTGAGGAAACCGGCATACCTGAGAGATATTTCTCGACGGCATGTGATGCCGTAAGTCAGGTGTTCATGGGTGGCATTAAATCTCCGACACCAGGTAGTCACTAACCTCACGATAAGATGAAGAAGATAATGAATGTAACAGTAGTAATATCTGCTGTCCTACTGCAGGGCAAAGGCTGTTTCTTGTAAAGAGTAGAAGAAAGAAATAATGAGCAAGATTGTTCAAAGCGGCTAATGAGAGATTTTAGATGACAGGAAGAAATACACTACAACTACATTAGTACCTACTAGCCTGGATTTGAGTCCCTATCACAGTAATGAAATATTGTAATTAAATATGTATATTTTCACAGTTCTAATCAAAAAACTAATCGCGGGTTATCTTAAAGTTCAAGGGAGGCAGGAAACTGTCACGTCACGTGATCTTCGCAAGGACAGTCGAGCCTTGTTTTAATTATTGATTTATTTAAATTTCAAGTTTTGGGACCTCCTTGCCCATACCATGTTGTCTCTGCATCACAATAAGGGAGACTGGTAGAAAACGCCTATGCATTAAGCCCATTTTTAACCGACTTCAAAAAAAGGAGGAGGTTCTCAATTCGGTTGTATGTTTTTTTTTTTTTTTTTTTTTTCTTTAGGGCTTGTTACCTCAGTACTCCGTCATTTATGGACCGATTTTTAAACCTCTTCTTTTATTTGATAGGGTATATGAACAGATTGGTCCCATTTGTATCAAAACTCATATCTGATGAGGGATCTTCGAGGAATTGAGGGAACTCCTCAAAAAATATAGGCACACATGCACCGATTTCAACATTTTTAGTAACAAATCAAGCATTTTCATTTAGAAAGTAACATTTGGTGAAGAAAAACTGATGAAGAAGACAGGCAACGGAACTATTCAACGCATAACAGCAAATTATTCGCAATTGCTATACTCAGATATCTATGCTGAGCTTTTGTGTTTCCATAACAGAACATTACGCCTGTCTATTTTAAAAGGGGCCCGGCAGAGATGTGCAGATTAATGTTTAGAAAGAACTACTTTTGCAATTGTTAACCGATTTCAATAATTCTTTCAAGTTTTGAAAGATTTTTTACATACAAAGAAACTAAAAACTACAAAATAAAAACTTTTTTACAAAAAAAAACAACCGACTTCTTAAAAAAAACACTAACAGGTGAAAAATAACTCCAGTTTCGGAAGTTGGTGGCCAATGAACGAAACAAAACCACCAAAGCCACAGACTTCCGAAACTGGAGTTATTTTTCACCTGTTAGTGTTTTTTTAAGAAGTCGGTTGTTTTTTTTTGTACAGTTTTTTTTTAGATGTGTAGAAAAGTTTTAATAAATAAAATAACAAAACGTAACATCACGCCGAAGAGTAAGGCAGAGGTGTACCTGGTAGTACACCCACACTTCGCCAGTTACGTTTAATTCCCATGTAATAGAGGGCGAGCCTATATCCATATCGGGCACAAATCCAGACTCCGGGTTGCTACTGAGAAATTCCAGATGGAACTCAATAGGTAACACTAAACTAAAATAAATAAATAAATAAAAAGATCGTCAGCGTCACACGTGCAAGTAGTTAGGTACGTTTATGTATAGGTATCTTTTACCCTCGTCTATCTAAGAAACTTCGTCCTTGCAAACGGACAACGAATTTAAATTATACAAAAAAATCCCGCGTATCAGATTATTATAACGTACCTACACAGTAATTAATATTTACAACTCGTCATAAGATATCGATGTGACGTGATTAAAAAATGATATGAAATAAAACCGCGATGATTCATCTGATTATAGGTACAACGTGTTTTTTTTTTTATATCCCATAACTCTAGGGTATGATTGAGACCATATCAAAGAATCACAAAAAAAAAAAAAAAAAAGAATTTGAATTTGAATTTGATCAACTGGCATATGAATTATGTTTCCATCTTCCTTTTTTTAATATCATACAAAATAATTCGACAAAGTCACGATGATTAATGTAAAACACCCTTACGTGAAAGAAAAGTGACGTTAGGAAGAAGATTCGTCGTACAGGTGACAATTTTTGAACTAATTAGGTAATAAAAATAATATTAATAATACTTAATAATAATATTCCACGACTATTCACACAACGCCATCTAGTCCCAAGCTAAGCAGAGTTTGTGTTACGGGTACTAAACAACTGATAATTTAATTATGATTGATGATATCTCCGAAACTATGCATTTTTGGACCATCTATTCTAGGAGTTTTAGTATTATTTTGACTTACAGAATATAACCCTATAGTTATGGGATAGTAAAAAAAAACACCTTGTATGTATATTAAACAAGTGACTGAGAAAGTAAACCCGCTTTAGCAGTAGAAGTTAATAACAAAAACTTTTTTGCAAAAAATAAAATCGTCTTCAAAAAAACACCAAACGGTGTAAAAACCACCAAAGCCATGACAGACTTCCTAATTTAGAGTTATTTTACACCGTTTAGTGTTTTTTTTGAAGACGGTTTTATTTTTTGCAAAAAAGTTTTTTATTTTTCCATTTTTAGTTGTTCCCATACAAATATTTGCCATGAATTTGTTTTATATTGTTAATTGTTAACAATACATGTCATGATAATAGGGTTATCCACTTATCCCTAATAAATGTAAATTAACACACCTAACTGTCGAAATCTAGGTATATTGTACACATCTGCGTACCCCTCAGAGCATACAGGCGTGATGATACGTCATGATGTTGTTTATACAATAAACATCCAAGCGATTCCAGCAATCACGACCGATTTGCCGTTTATTTTTGAAGAGTTCCGTTGTATATCTCCGAAGATCAGCACCAGATCTTCACCAAATTAAAATGGGACCACCTCAGGAGTACCTATACTCTTTCATATAAAAAAAGAATTTTGAGAATCGGTCCACAAATGGGGGAGAAATCAGGTAACATACATAAAAAAAAAAAAACATACACACGAACATAGAACCTCCTCCTTTTTTGAATTCGGTTAAAAAGGAACCGGTCCATGAATAACCAAGCCTGCTTTTAAGGCAGGTTGGCTATTTCTGACTTACGTTAATTGTAATACCGAAAAAGGGAACCTCCCATCATTTCTAAGTAAAAGGCAGTAGTAATATCAAATAGAAACTTAAAACTTAGTATAAAAAAGTAATTAATAAAGTCGCACTAGTACAACCAACCGCACGCGGGTGGTAACACTGACTTGTCTATGCATAATACAAAGTTCCAATAGAAAAGTGGTCCAGCATACTACTTATAAGTAGAAACTGATCCAGTTACCAAATGAAACATCCTACTACTGAACTTTGCTGGATGAGCACCAACAAGGACTTACCAGTGGATGTTTGTTAAGATTTTGTAATTTCTTGTATGGTACAGACGCCAGCACATCAAGTTACCCTCCCAATTAAATATGAACCTTGTCATGTTTGACATAAAGTTAAAAAACGATCAAAGAAATTTGACACATTGGGGTAACTTGATGTGCTGGTGTCTGTAAGTACCTATGGTATTTATGGACTGTGTCTGAAGTAAATAAATGTATTAATACTATTAGAATAGACATACATAGACCTTATTGGTGAGGTTCTTCAGAATCGGTTGCGAGTACTACGCACCTGACGCGTAGTACTCGCAACCGGCGTGTGTGTATGACAACATGTATGAATGTAAGAATGAAAGCAAAAGAAGTATGTAAGAATCGTAGCATATGGCGCTCTGTAGTTTCTGCCTACCCCATGGGAAAAAGGCGTGAGTTTATGTATGTATGTATGTACTATTAGAATCGTTTAATTAAGATTACAAAACATACGCAAATCAAAATATATTCATTGTAAGTATGTCAACAATTACCGGCAACTTATTTGTAAAGATTTACTGAAATAAATACATTTATTTTTTATTATTATTTATTAATTATATAAGACAGTGCGCAAAAACGCTCGCCATGCAACAAACAGCAATAAAGAAAGAGTATTAAGACAAAGATATTATAGGTACTTACTTACCTACTCGTTGTAGTTTTAACTTTCTTGTTTCAAAAACACCCCTTAGTTGTGGCTCAATAGTCGGTACCTAAGTAATCCGAAACTTTAGATGACACTAATAACATTATTTTTCTGTGTTTTTCTATCCTAATTGGTTGTAACAGTAAGTGTCGAGCTTCCTAAACTCAGCCGACTTGACGATAGTTGATCGTCAAGTGAAGTGTTACTAGAGTAAAATAAAATAAAACCGAATATCAGATTGTGCTAAAAGTTATAAAGTCATGTGATAAATTAACAAATGACGAAGGTTAAAAGATTGAGCGGTTAAAGGTCAATGCATACGTCGGACAAGCATCGCCTTAGCTTGAACCGTTTAGCATTGTTACTAAGTCAAATTCAAGTCAAATCATTTATTTCAAATATACCTAAGTACCCATAATAGGTACTTAGGTACTTTTGAACGACAGAATTACAGGTTAAATAAATTAGGAAAATGATACAGTAGCCTATTCCAAAAGGAAGTTATAAGCTTAAAAGCTGGCGGTCGGACCTCCACAACCCTGTTACTGGGTAACACGATACCCTTATAAACACTGGTTTTGGGCTTATGAGTAACCTACCCTTAGCCACGTGTTAAGGATCTACAAATAAATAAAATAATAAAATATTCCACAACTTTTACATTTACACAACGCCATCTAGTCCCAAGCTAAGCAGAGCTTGTGTTATGGGTACCAAACAGCTGATAAACTTACTTATATATTTTGAAATACATACATAAGATAAATTACAACCAGACTCAGAACAAATGATCGTGTTCATCACACAAACATTTGTCCTGGATGTGAATCTAACCCACGACCTCCGGCATAGCAGTCAGGGTCACTAACTACTAGACCAACAGGCCAGTCAAAATGAAGACACGACTACACACACGTGAAGCGTATCTTAACCTTCGATTGTCCCGTGTTATTATTTAACCACGCCTCTCACACAAAAATGACAATACTGTAAGAATAGATCCTTCACATTAAGTAGTCTACTTGTCTTGATGTTAGTTAAGATCAAAAATAAAACTATACAAACCGCTATCAAAATTAAATGGGAATTTGAATCCGTCATGTTGACTTTCCTTGAAGCTGGCGACGGGGAGAGCAACGGTCAGAGCAAATCCAGTTCCAAAAACACTAACTTGATCACTTTTTTTCAAAACTCCAAACGAGTTTAGTTTCACCAAATAAGAAAGTATTTTTAAAGAACTTCACAAACGAAACTGGAAAGTGTCGTTTTTATCAAAAGTGTATTATCTAACGCTGATAAGTTTAGTATATATATATGCACTAAAACATGTACAATAATGTATCACTTCACTTTAGAAGTCTGTTAACATAACACTAGTCGAGACCAATGCTTTTACAGATTTAATCATAAATGTTATCGATTAGGTCTCATGTAATGAAACCTTTTTCGTAACTATTTAAAACTGAATTTGAAAAAAATACCTAGGTAGGTATATAGTTTTGATTAACACGACAAAGTACTAAAATTACTTATTACTTTACTAACACTGATTTTACTCGTAATATTACTTAAATGATCCTTGGATTCGCGTTAAAAAACATAATTTCCTGTATAATTTGTTAATTAATACGTTTAATTAGTGTAAGACAAGCCGCTGGTACTGGTACAGCTCAATGCTTCAGAGATACATAAGTAGATAGGGTGCGCGTGCGCAAGTGCCCGCGTTACCTCAGCCGTGTGCAATGTTGACAATGCACGCAGCTCTAACGACCGATTAAGTAAATGTGAACAGAAGGAAGACATTTAACAAATTAAATAAAACAAGCGTTTCATAATAGCTTCTATTCTGGTGAATAAAGGTCTTAATTAGTTCTAATCTAGCTTAGTAGTTAGTATGCCCTAAGTATTGTATCTTTGCCCTGACCTTAGGGTATGGGTACGGATCTTACTACTCTATGACCTACGTTACGGTAAGCTTATCTTTTGATAAGGTGGATATGACAACACGGCAGTCATCGTTTGCTTCGTAAGCATTCTTATAAAAATAAAAACAATTCGTAAGCAGACTTTAGCAATTTACCGTTTACGAAGCCATGTGATTTGATACAACTCTGAGAACCGGGTCTGCCCTGGCGAGGAATTATCCCATCACAACCGAAACCAAAATGATGCTATTGAATGCAGAAGTTCTCTACAGCTTGTCACATTATCTTTACGATTATTGCTTTCATGTAACTGGGCCTAAGTAATCAACAACAGTCTAAAAGACAAAAAAAAAACACAAAACACACAAAAAATAACACTAAATATTGACAGAAAAAAAACTTTTTTGCAAAAAAATTAAACCGACTTCAAAAAAAACACTAAACGGTGTAAAATAACTCTAAATTAGGAAGTCTGTGGCTTTGGTGGTTTTGTCTATTCATGATGGGCCACCGACTTCCGAATTTAGAGTTATTTTACACCGTTTAGTGTTTTTTTTGAAGTCGGTTTAATTTTTTTGCAAAAAAGTTTTTTATTTTTCCATTTTTAGTGGTTCCCATACAAATATTTGCTATATATATTGTTAATTGTAACAGTACATGTCATGATAATAGGGTTATCCACTTATATCTAATAAATGAAAATTAACATACCTAACTGTCGAAATCTAGGTATATTGTACACATCTGCGTACCCCTCAGAGCATACCAGGCGTGATGATACGTCATGATGTTGTATAAACAATAAACATCCAAGCGATTCCAGCAATCACGACAGATTTGCCGTCTATTTTTGAAGAGTTCCGTTGCATATCTCCGAAGATCAGCACCAGATCTTCACCAAATTAAAATGGGACCACCTCGGGAGTATACTCTTTCGAATAAAAAAAGAATTTCGAGAATCGGTCCACAAATGGGGGAGAAATCAGGTAACATACATAAAAAAAATACATACACACGAACATAGAACCTCCTCCTTTTTTGAAAGTCGGTTAAAAATACTAAATATTGTCAGACAATCAGTGGGCCAAACGCACGACCAAATGGGTTCCCTTATATGGCAAATGACATCACGGTAGGCCCAGGCGAAGATTGCGGCACGAGCTGGGACTCCTTCGATCAGGACTGGTCTTGAAGAGAGAGGTGGAAGGAAAGTAGGTAGGCCATTGCCTAGCAGTGGGAAATGTAATAGACTAGTTATATTAATACTAAAAACTTATATATCTGTTCTCCTATCTTTCCCCAACTATGGTCGGCTTCCAGTTTAACCGGATGCAGCTGAATACCAGTGTTTTACATGGAGCGACTGCCTGTCAGACCTCCACAACCCAGTAACTGGGTGACACCCCTTGGTTAAACTGGTTGTCAGATTTTGCGGCTTCTGACTACTGTCATAGATCTACAAATGATAGCTGGGACTAACGGCTTTTCGTTCTTTTCGAGACACGGAGGAGTCTTGATATGTAGGTAATGATTGGTCACCCGTCCACCGATCAACCTCGTCAAACGTAGCTTAACCTTCGATCGACCCGCAAAGCTGTTAGTTTTAGTGTATTTTTATTAAGTCGGTTGGTTATTTTGTAAAAAAGTTTTATTGAGATCGGTACCGGCAGTTAGATTACATGCTTTCTGGTTGGGAACATGATGGGTCAGACGAGCTGTTAAATATCTAAAAGGCCAATAGCTTTATTCGTTATTCGGACAGGTGCTCCTGCACTCGAGTGCGTCATTCATAGTGGTCGCTAATTGTCGAGTGCTCTTCACTATGTGGAGCACTCGGTATTTGTTTGCATAGTTTGTTACATAGTATTAACACTTTAGCATTATCTATGTACACAAGTTATTATTATGGGATATGGGCCGTTACTGTTTTAGTTATCGGGCACTAGGTTGGCATTGAATTGTTATAAGTATATCTGATTTAATAATAAAACCTCCTTTAGCTCTCCTACGCTGAAGCAAATGTCGCTGATAATCTCAGATTAAAATCGAAGTTTATTATATCTCGATTGTATTTCAAAAATCTAACTAAGGCTGACTGACCTAAAAACAATGTTTATAAAAAAATTAAGGGGACTTTCTTTCGTCCCAAAAAAAATTCAATTGCTTTTCGCTCGGACTGTCATGACAGATGACGTCAGCTGTTACTAGCGCTATCCCTGTCTATAAAGTGTTTTTAAATAGGTTTGATTGAAGCATTTTTTGTTTGTATGTTTTTTTATCTGTATATTTGTAAAGTATTTTCTGTCTTTCTTTCATTTAAGAACTTAAGCTATACCCACCTAAATAAAAATAGTCCAAACCGAAAAAGAATGAACACCAATACTTAGGGTAGCTACTGCAGTGGCATTATCCTACATTTTAACGTACGTAGTGACGTATAAGAATAGAGAATAGAATAGAATAGGTACTCTAAGAAGAGAAGCTATAACAAGATTTTTTTAAACGTTGTTTACATCAAAAGTTTCTCCTCTATCGTTATCGTTATCGTTTTACAATAATTTTAAACTCACAAACACAAACACAAACAACAACCTACAGACGTAAAATGTTTTGTTCCATGCGGGAATCGAACCCGCGACACGCAGCGTAGCAGTCAATCAACATTTTATAAGCTTGATAAGCTTGTCTAGTAACAAACTATTTTCAGTAACCTGAAATCTACATATAATTTAGTTGAAGTCACGATTGGTGGGAGTGCTTCGTACCGTGACCTACACATGTCTCTGCTTAGGTAGGTACCTGCATGCAGAATTGCACTATCATCTATAATACAATTCACTTTAAATATTACTTAGCTAATCGTTTAATTGCGATTAAAACCGGGATTTGAGTAGATTATCTACGTTATCGGCGCGCACGCAGGTTGCCGTGGCGACCGAAGTGTCCCGAGGAGACTACTCTATCAATGATAATAATTATTGATACCAAAGCTTGATAAAGTGTTGGAGTGGTGCCGCGCGCAAAATACATAAGGAGATGATTGTTTGTAAGTGGAGTTTATATGTTCAAGCTGTCAATAAAATGAGTGAAATCTGAAAATATAAAGATTTTATAGAAACAAAATACTTAGGTACCTACAGGTATCCATTTAGTTAAGTCTACCAACCTATGGTTAATCTAATATGTGAATATGTTAATACAATAAATAAACAAAATGTTGGTGGAGTGCCAACCAATAATTAGCTGCAAAAACCCGAAAAGGAAAGGAAAAGAAATAATTCGTCATAAAATTAGTGATTGAGGTTCTTCGGAAAAGACCAGAATATCCTTGTAATACTAGATAGATTTGTATTTATTTATCCATCTATTACCGATCAATATTACTTTTGAAATTTAAAACGAATGATTAACTGAGGTTCCCAAGTATCTACTGAGGAACGGGAAGTAGACAATTGAATCATAATTAATCAGTCTTATTGTAATGGATTAAAACTTCGGTTCTTTTTAATTTGGCAAGTTTAATAATATTGCTTCAATGGATTATATTATTGGAAAAACGTAAAAAATCTAAAAACGGACGTTCATTGTTTTCTAGCTTTAAGAAGACGAAAAAAACATAGTACGTCATTTCAAATGCACACAACAAAAAGGTTTCATTCCGTAACATCCTCCCAAGGGCGGAAACAAAGTTGTTTACTTACTGTAAGTTCTTTTAAACTATGTCGAAACATTTGACTTACTGTGCCTTTTTCCTGTACAAATACTACATCATTTTAACAATTAAAATTTCAGCAAAATACTATGTAAAAAACGTGATTACCCACTTGTAAAATAAACGAAGTAATTTACAAACTATTTTCATAAAGAAATCCTTTTTATGGTAATCCTATAACTACTTACCTAGTTCTCAAACTTTCACATAAAGTATTACAATAGGCGTACTTTAACATCTAGAAACTAAATCAATACTTATTACATAGATACATTGCCATATTGTCAAGTCCAAACCAACCAAGTCATTGTTCAATAAAACATTCAATCTAAAAATCTGGATGGTATTTTAATAGCACGTCCGGATCTAGTAGCCGGTGGAAAAATTGGTACCTGTGGATCTGAGTGGTCATCATCAGCAGACAGAAGAATGTTCGGGCTCACTGGATCTTTCTTATCAGAAACTTGCTTGATCCAATCGTCCGAGGCGCTCAGTTCTAAAGGATATAATCTTTGATAAGCTCTTACCTTTTCTCCCGAAGATGTCATAACTTTTGCAGCTCTCGTACATCCATCTTTACCTGTAAAAATCTCTTTAATTATACCTATTGGCCACTTTAACCTACTAGATTCAGTTTCAATTAAAACTACTTCTCCAACTGTTGGTTCTCTTTTCCTTTCTTTACCTTTATTTATCAACAGTGATAGATATTCGTTCTTGAATCTCTTCCGAAGCTCTTCTCTCAGTTGCTGTAGATATCTATATCTAACATGCATTTCCTTCACTACTCTCACCAGTCTTTCCCACCACCCTCCCTACCAGGAGACAGCTGTAGTAGTAGTAGTAGTTCCTAGTACTGGTTCTGGTTTTTCTGTAAGGATTGTGTTTGACATCCAACCTCTTAATTCAAATTTTCCATATTCCATTAATTCTGTGGCTTCTTTAATAAATTTTAGCTTCGTTTCTTCGTAATGGAAACTGGTCACACAGTTATCTACGTAAAAAGATTCTTGTAGTCTCTCAATAATGCCTTCATCTATCCTGTTTTGAAAAACTGCATGATAGGCTTCAATGTTCTTAGTGTGTTCCAGTTTCTTCGTTGTGGAGAGTAGGCGCTTGTATGCTTTGTCGTAGTTTGATTCCAGCTCTGGATGCCCTAACTTCCATAAAAGGCTCACCTCATAGCGGCCTTCTTCATTAACTGAAACAGTATCATTGAACGATTTTAGCATTTCTGATTCTTTAACTTTAAGTTCTGTATCACAAGGATATTTTATCCCTGTTTCGATATTCCAAAGGAATTCTAAAGAATCGTTTTCTTGAAATGTTGCAGCAAAATGGGAGTTTACTAAATTGTTGTATATACCCTGTATGGGTCCTTGCAACGTCCACCCCAATTTGGTCTTTATTGCACTCAAATTATTCTCCACTCGGACCATGTCTGGTTCAAGTAGCGATCCTAAGTAATCCGATCCGATGAGCAAGCTTATTTCGGATATGCTTTCTTTAACATCTGTAAGCCTTATGCCTTTATCTTGCAACTTTCTTATAATTCTTACATCATGTACTTTTGGTAAGTTGCCAATAGTGTTGGTTGCTCTAATGCTGTCATCTTAGCTTTATAGGTATCATCCAAGTTGCTTACCTCAAAGTCAATATGTCGGTGTACTTGCATTGCCTTCTTGATGCCTCCGAAAACTATATGCCCCAGTCTCTCACTACCTGTCACTTCCAGCATCATTTCTTCAGCCAGACCAGCTCTGATGTAGCTTCGTTGTGATCCGGAGTCTAGTAATGCTCGAATTTTTTTTTCTCTACCATTGCTGGATATTTTCACTATCAGTGTCTGCAACAGAACTGTGGTGTTAATACTGGAAAAATTATTAACTAGAACATTTTTAGTATTAGGTGGAGAGTTCTTCGGGATGGCAATTGTGGCATGGGTATGCAGTGAAGGACACAGTATCACCAGATGGCGTCGGCTACATTCACTACACTTTATTGACATTCTACAATATTTAGCTAGATGACCTTTCTTTAAACAGATAAAGCACCCACCATTTTTCTTTATCATTTCCTTTTTATCTTCAAGGCTCAATTTACTGGCATTGGTGCCTTCACTGGAGCTATGAGTGCTATCACAAAAATAACAAGTAAGATTGTGATCCTTACCTTCCATTTCTGCTGGTTTCTTACCCTTCATGTCCTTGGCCACTAGACATGTAGCTGTTGGAACTGTCTTCTCCCTGCCTGCTGATTCCTGTAAAAAATCTATCCTAGCTAGGTTCAATCTTTCCTGTGCTTCTACTTCTATTTTCAGGAAACCTAATAACTGGGTTAGTCTGGACTTATCAGTACGGGGGAGTCTACTCCAGTTAAGGAGGGTACTATCAGGTAAGGCAGACTCTACTAGCGGGTATAAAATACACTCATATTGCTCTTTCACTATTCCTAATGTCTCGAGGGTCTGTAAATTTGCTACTATCTTATCGTAGAGGACATCGATTGTCACTTTGCTTCTTGACATCACAAGTTTCAATATCTCTCTAACATATGTTTCAATGAGTATCTCATCCTTGGCGAATCTCTCCTTCAACATCTTTACTACATTCGAGTAATTTCCTTTAGTTGGTGCATAACCTTCAACTAGAGCCCTCGCTTTAGAATTTGGTGCCATCGCTTGATATAAATATTGATACTTATCTTCTTCATCAATATTGATGTCTTCATGTATTCGTTTATATTGGCTCCAAAATGGGACCCAGTTTTTCGGATCATCGTTAAACTTTTTGATTTCTAATTGCGGTAACTTTAGGCTATGTAGCTTTGTTGATTCTTTAGAGACTGGTGTAGGTAGAGGTTCTCTCTGCGGCTTCTCCCTCTCAACCCGCATCTTAAGTAGCATCCACTTCTTTTTGTATTTTTCTGCCTCGTCGTATTCTGCATTACATTTTTCTTCGGAATAGTCGGATGCTCCAAGAAGCACACTTTGAATGGATCGGTCCAGGTCTTCCAATTTCTTCGACTTTTCATCAAGATAATCCATGTCCGCATCGTCAGGTAAATTATGTTTCTTTAACGCTTCTTCAACAATTAGTGTGTGTCTGTTAACTATGCGCCTTACTTGGTCCCTTTCTCGTTGTAGCTTTACGACGGCCTCCATTCTTTATGTAAAATATGGGGGAACACGTTGTATCTTCTTGTCGGGATCGCCGGCCGGTCGCAATATCACACAGCGCCAAAGATCGTTGCCAAACTTATATCGTCACGGTCGCCACTTGTAATGGATTAAAACTTCGGTTCTTTTTAATTTGGCAAGTTTAATAATATTGCTTCAATGGATTATATTATTGGAAAAACGTAAAAAATCTAAAAACGGACGTTCATTGTTTTCTAGCTTTAAGAAGACGAAAAAAACATAGTACGTCATTTCAAATGCACACAACAAAAAGGTTTCATTCCGTAACACTTATAATTTAGGTACAAAACGATATTGTACCTACTCTGAAATATCGTGTCAATGCTACGCCATAAACTTTAAATAAAGTCATAGCAATCTTCTCCTTAAGTGTAGTTCACGCGGCACTAAAATTTCTAGTGCCGTGCGCAAAAAGGCTTTCGTAAATGAATTGTAATCAACAACAATGATATCACAAGATTGGTGCTCATTCCCATTTGTCCGATACCCACATGCATACCTACTCACACCTTGTCCGGTTCACTACTTTGCTAAAGCCGATAGCAGCTTGATAATAATTACAAAACAATATAATTATTAATTGTGAAATAATTTCATAATACTTGCGAAAATTTAATAGTTCAAAGTATGCACTGAGACAACTGGTAACGACATCTAGCGTGGAGTAGGCCCAGCGCTTAAGAGATGTCAGTTGTTTCACAGAGTACGTCTATGCCACTTGGCGCTAGATGGCGCTAACGTCTCTCGTTAAAGAAAATATAAGCTAAATATTAGCTAATTTTCAATAATAACAAACTTTCAACTAGTTACAGTTTTTTGTTGCAGACAATAAATAGGTACATAATTCTGAGATAAATTTGACCATAACATGATTAAATTTATGTTCGTATAGGTAGATTCCTAAGTTCAAATTAATGTGGATATTCCCTACGTAATAAAGGTACTTTGCTATTTAAATTGTATCTGGCTGGATTACCTACTTATTCGTAAAATGTACCTTCTGAAGTAAAAAATATATATTCAAGCTGCCTAGCAAACTTCGATCCGCCGTAAAAAAAAATCATAAGAATCGGTGAAGCCGTTTCGGAGGAGTTTTTTAACATACACTGTGACACGAAAATTTTACATACCTTGTCTCCCTAATGTCTAAAGAATAGGTTACATAACGCACGATATCCATGGGAGGCATTAAAATTGTGAGTCCGTGAACAACCAATTTAAATGTACCTAACTACACACTTAACCTTTCGGAGTCCAGTCACTAGTTTTTGCCTATGACCCGGCGCGCGGCGCCACTCGTCGCCGAGGGCGTGTCGCGCCGCGCCGCGTCGCGTTACAAAGACACCGCGCTGCACGTGTCGGCGCGACTTCTGACCATTTGACACGCTCAACTGACGCAAAAACTATAACAAATACCCACAAATATGCTAATAAAGAAACGGACACCGTTTTTGTGGCGGTTAGGTGGTCATGTGATGACACTTCGCTTTTTCAGGCAGCGTTTAATGGATGAAAGTTGCTGAAACATAAAAGATTTTAGATACTATAAGGAAATGCGAAGAAAAATCATAGGAAAACTGTGATCCCATGTCTACCATGTCTCAGTGACGTCATCGAGCATAATAACCCAAAAGTGGAGCGGCAATGGAGCGTAGGTAATAGAAACTGATTACCTAATTGACTAATATTATTATTTATTTATATTATTTATTTATTTAATCGACCCACTTATCCAGTCGGACACAAGTATCGTATGAAATTATTGTTCGTGATGTCCCGTACTTAGTACAGCCGCCAGCACACCAAGTTACTCCAATGTGTCAAATTTTCCCAATTGATTATGAACCTTATTCTGTTTGACATAACTTTGAAAAGCGATCAAAGAAATTTGACACATTGGGGTAACTTGACGTGTTGACGTCTGTTCCTGAATATTAAATGTCTTTGCTATTAGGAAATTAAGTAGAATAAATTATAGAATAGAATAATCTTTTTATAAGTTTTTATATAATGTTTGTGTGCCAAATTAAACTTTAAAAAGACTGGAATCACATTATTTTAGGTAATCTTCTGACAATGACATGCATGTATGTTTTGTGCTGTAGGAAAATTAAATTTATTAGCTGATTTTAATTTTGTCACTTACATTACTGACTGAAAATCTTATTTATTCATTTTGATATTGTAATTTTATTGATATTCTCTATGAATTCGTACCTACTGCATTCAAACATATGTCTAAAATGAAACATGATGTCTAAAATGAATAAAATGCATTGTTTTCACATACTTTAATTTATTTTAGTAGGTGCTCGAAGTGACCACGTTTACAATATTACTACAATAGTAAAGATGTTTTTTTAAAATGTATGAATGCAGTTTTTCTTGTTATTAAAATCGATGACATGGTTCCTCAGAACAGATCTTCGTATGTCTTAAAGTTTCAGACTTTCCCATACTGACCGATTTGAATGAGACACCCTGTATAATTTCCTGATCAATTACTAAATATTGTGTAAACCTAAAAGCTCTATGTAGGTATGAGGTTTCCTCGCCACACTCAGGATTCAAAATCAGCAGTCGCAGCAAAAAATGACTGCGCTCTCTTGTTGCACAAATAACTATTGTCGTGAAATCATTCACTTGATGTATAGGATCATCTTATTTCACGTTTAACCATTTAAGTGCTTATCTCGTTATCGTATCGCTAGTAACACGTTGGGGTAGGTCTCTTATCATACAATTACACATGAATACACTGATAAAACTGACATAATCAGCTTGCTTTACAGGAGAACTACCGCTGGTCGACAGCGTTCGGTCGATTCAGTAAAAGTCACATCGTGAAGACTTGAGTGAAGTAAACTATCAATCCCTAGCGTAAGTATGGAATTACCACTCAATTCGTTTTTACTTCACCTACCTACTTATATCTCCAAGGAGTATTTTTTACAGAATAGCACTCCTGGTTTATAAGCTTGATTTATCGTTCAATACACAGGAGGTTTTGTTTTAAATCTTTGTGTAAGCATAATTAGATCATTAATTTGTGTTACCAAATATTCTAGGAATATAATTAAGTAACTTTCTTACGACATCACCTAACTACGGGAAGTCAAAGTCACATCATTTATTAGGTACAGTTAGAGTTAATTTGCTTGCGAACCTGTGCACTATATACCTCATATCGTAAAAAATGTAACTTAGGACTAGGTTTTATACCGACGTATTATTTACCTGCGAGTACTTTTCATAAACATAAGTAAGTAGGTAGGTTATAAGTGACACGTTGAGGCAATCTTCAAAATGTTGTCTTGTAATCTAAATTTAATTCGTTGGGCTCCCTAAAAGCTTGTAAGTCTCCGTAAGTCTTGTACGAGACATGCATATGTACTTACGTTTAAAATCAATTGTCTAAAACAACCTAGTTATAACTGAAGGTTATAGATATATACCCGTGTAATAATTTGTGTTATTAAAAGTGTCAAATATCAGAAGGCCGCAATTATCGTAATCATAAACGTACAAAACCTAGTCGCTTTCTCATCTCAACTCAGCGACAATCAATGTCAGAAACTTGTAAGAGAATAAAATAGGTACTTACCTACTTAGGTTAAATTAGACGTACCTAATGAAACATTTTTAACTAAAAGGTGAGGTCGGTGTTTCACTATCTGACTACTCTGAGAAGAAACACCGAAAGAAACTCAGAGGTCATAGTCTCTTTTAAAAGTCCGGACATTATCTTGATCAGATCATGAATGAACCATGCAGATTAGTGTCTGAAATGGTCTTTTGAGTATGGTCACGCAGTTTTGATGGTTTGAGACTGCATACTTATGCAAAAAATATACGTATATGTACTCTCGGTACAATGTGTAAGTTGCGCAACTGCCAGCCAAAACAGTAGCCAGAACTGAATCCCTATTTAGTCGTAGTCTAAAGGTGCTACATGCCCTTCTGGCTGCTAACCCTAAATGTGAAGTGTTCGCGGATGAATGGATTAATATTGTGCGTTCATACCTGGTGCTCTAAGAGAAGAACTATGCCAGGGAGAGTCTACTGTTCCATGTTAGTTTTAAGGTATTTTATTTTAGTTTTATCGTAATTGTTATTGCAATTGTCTCCATGTACCTAGTAAGTAACTAAAATAAGTAATGTTTGTGTGATGAGCACGATCATTTGTTCTGTGTCTGGGTGTAATTTATCTATAATATGTATGTATTTAGAAATATTTATGTATGTTTATCAGCTGATTAGTACCCATAACACAAGCTCTCAAGCTTAACTTGGGACTAAATGGCGTTGTGTGAAAAGTTGTGGAATATTTATTTATTTATTAATTTATAACTAAAAATAAATAAATAAAACTAAATGTAAAGTTGCCATGTCTTTAATTCAGTAATCAAGTTTCTATCTGAGAAATATTTCAGCTTTTACCTAGCCTTGTCTATATTTCTCAGAATCCCCCCCTTACCCCTTCTACTTACATTAGTTTTCAGCACTGTAGGTTTATACGAGTAATATAATAAGTACCTACAGATTTATTAGCCCAACAAACACCGCGGCTTCGACTGTGGGACACGATTTCACGGGAGCGCGTACACATTATAATATAAGGCACAATACTGAGCGCGCGCAACTCAAAGCCGCCGCAAGCCGTTAGCTGCACTTTTTAATTATGTTCTGCCCCTCTCATCAACCAGCGCTTGTAGGGTTGACAGACAAATTAACCAATTCTCAATCTTGAATGGAATACTGTTTCAAAACACTAAAGCTGAATTGTACTAAACTTTTCATGGCACGAAGAGTTTGCAACTAACGCAAAAAAGTCGAGGTTATACCTACGGTTATTCGTAAAAAGTGGGTGGGCAACGCATCTTAATTAAATCAACTAATTCTAGTACTTCGATTATAATTCACACGTCTACAATCAGCAACGAACATCTTAAAAGCAATGGGCCCAACTGAGAAACTAAAACTTCCCACATGGATCTTCGAATGCTGCGATAGTCTGACTTAGGCTTGTTGTGACGTGGATACACTCTTCATTTTACAAAAAAAAAGTGTGAGGATTCTTGCGAACATAGACCAAATGCAGAGCTGTAAACCTTATTTTATTAAATACAAAATGCTCACCCTAACAAGCATTTACATTTTGGAAGTAAGCAAGTTTGTTCGAAAACACGCGTCGTTATTCCCTGTAGCTAAGAATCGAAGGCCGCTGCTACGCTCCTTAAGAGTAAAAAATGAATTAGCATTGCCGAGTTCAAAACTAGCTATGTATCATTCAGGACCTCTTGTAATGTGTATAAAAAATTATAATAAATTACCTAATGATATTAAAGACATAGAATTTGACAATAAATTTGTAAACGCGCTTAAATTGCACCTAGTACATAAATGTTATTATAGCCTAAATGAGTTTTTGACAAATAATTGACATTCTGTTATATAAATATTGTAGACGCAATGTAATAATGTAGGTACTAAACACATTCAATAACTAATTAATGAAATTATGACAATTGATAATGTAATATTTTAATTATTATTTTCTCTCTAAATAACTTGATGTAATGCATGGAATTAAAATTAAGATATATATAGGTACCTAATGTTGCAGTGCCCTAGCAGGGTTCATGTACGAAACTCATATCTGTAACAAGACCTTCTAAACGACATGAATGCAATAAATAAATAAATAAATAGATATCCGCCCAAATGAATTTTGTTTGAATTACATTTGACGTCATACAACCCCTACATCTACTAGTATATAAGTATACAACAGTTCAACAACAACCGTTTGGCCAACAGCTTATCTCTGCTCTTCCGACAGCGACACCCAAAGTCGAGAGCCGTACCTCACAGGCTGTCAATCAACCATTTATTTGCTAAAAATATGTTACCTACATAAGATAATACAGCAATTATAGACCAATACATATTTCACTTGTTATATATAACACAGGTATGCAAATATTAAAAAATCTCTGAAATTGTTTCGTGATGGTCTGTTTCCTGTGATTGCTACATTCGTTTAAAAGAGAACTTTCTCTCTAGGTAAGTACCTACTTAATGTATGTATAGATGATATACCAGTCGAGTTCAATTATTACCTCCTAATCAAAGAGACACGCAGCGCAGTAGTTAAGTTCAAAATTTTGGATTTTGTGTCTTTCAAAATCAATGCATTTCAGTAAGGTACCTAGTTAGGTTAGGTAGTTAGGTTAGCTATAGGATAGGTATAGTAAGTTAGGTTAGGTTATACATACCTATATGTGTTTTCATTCAAATTCTATATAACACAAAATGTTTAAAGAGCACATTAGAGACTCGCTAAATAAAAAGTAAGTATCTAATACTTTCGTTCATTTCATAAAGTTACTTGAGTTTCTTAATAAATCTGCACATTACACTCCTGATAGAGTTGCCCTATTTGTGTTTTTTGGTTTTATTGAGTTTACTTGCTAGCGTTTTAATGAACGTCTCTTATCTCTCTAATGATCATCTATATCTAAAGATCTAAAAGATTGTAACTGGAGTAAACATGAGGATGTCTATTGGCGGCATTCTTGTGCTTTGATTGATTTTATAAATAGGTTTTTTTTTAGGTTTAGGTACGCATGTTGGGCATTTACCTACTAAGAACGCTCGCTTAGAACAGAGTCCTGATAATTTAGCAGAAACCCTCTGTCCGCAGCCCTGCGCAGGCGGCTGCGCAGTGGCGGGCGGCTTGCGGTGCGCGCGGCGTCGAGCGGCGTCAAATGTCATTTTAACAGCGCGCCCGTCGCCATCATATTTTTTGCTCCCGCGCATTTTCGAGCGCGATCATAAAATTTTGTTATTAATACAGTGAAATTTTCGGATTAGGTAGTATTAAATTCGAAACAAAGCAGGGATTTAATTGGTAATTCGTGTCCAGAGTCCGGGGGACGTTATACAAATATTTTGCGCGAGCAATATCCGTTCGTTTATTGTTTTCGGTTGTAAAGTCGATTCGGGACGCGAATGTGTGCGGCGGCCGTATTGTGCGCGCCATTCAATTAGCCATTGAATTTTTAATGAAATATCACGTTGTACAGACGTAATTAAATCACAGCGCGGTACTGAAAATAGAGGATTTATTTGCGGAGCCATTGTGGACGGAGTTGAGCGCGGCCTAATCAATGGACGGTTTATTACGACGGTGCCGGCCAGTTCCGCCTGGAGATTCTTTTTGTTTGCTTCAATATTACATTTGTAGTTGACATTGATTTAGTTTCATATTTTAGTTTGGTTTATTTTCGTTAAGTCATACAATGCGACCGACGACGACAGAATCTTGTAGCATAACACATAGCCTTCTGAAATGCTTACAAAAAAGGGTGAAATAACACAAAGTGGTTTAATGTATACAAACCAATTTATTTTCTATACTTTGACCAATATAGCTATGTTTAAATAATATCAAATAGTTTAACATCTAATTTGTACAGATTTTATAAATACTTATTATAAATTTGAAGACTTACACTCACATTTTATCCCAATCGCTAAGTAGTTTGAGAAAAAGGTTTCCAAGACTTCGTTTGATCTCACCGTGGTGAAATAAAACGGTGCAGATCCTAGCAAGAATTAAGAAACTGACATCTACTAAGAAAATATGTAAATATTTTAGTTAGGTACATATACCCGAGAATAATTTACACTTTAGTACAATTTAATTAAGCACATGTAATGTTGATAGGTAGGTACCTACTTTCAGGTTCTAAACAAATGAAATATGTTCTTTATATTTTTTTAACGGTTTCTATCTGCGCAGATTCTTTGATAAGAAGACTTTGTTTAACAATTACATCATATTAAAATAATTCAAATTCAGACAAATATAGCAGAAAATATAATTACCTTATGCGATCAGACTGAACATCTATGGACAACTTTAAAACAGAATAGGTATTTTGGATAAAAATAGTGGAAACAGAATGCTTTAATTTCCTTCAAATTATTTAATATTTCAGCATAATATTTTCAGACAAAGCTAAGAAATAGAAATGCTATAAGCACCCGCGTGAGAGTTGATTTATAACAATAAGTACATTCGTATCGCTTCTATTTATTTAAAATATTTACAGCATCGCACCCTCGGGCACTCAAATACTCGATAACATCCATGTTGTGTACACCATAACTAACACATATCTACAATTACTTGAGGCTTAATACCACAAAGAAAATAAAAAGATCAAAGAGTATTTTTGTACACCTATAAGTACCACTTTTTAGAAACACGGAATTAGTAACACTTAACACGTAATTGTGTCATAATCTCACCGTGAAAACTTGGGTGAAATAAACTGTGAAGTGAGCTTTCAGTGTCTTACTTAAGTAAGGTGAGACTGCCAGCACCTCATCCCTCGCTTCACCTAATTTTTGATAGGGAATTTTAGAGAATAGCCGTGCAGAACTTAACAATTAAATATCAATTCTATTTGGAGTTGTTAAATTTTGTCCAAACCTTTTTCCTCTGTTTAAAAAACGTAGGTAACTAACAAACGTAGGTAACTATAGGTAGTTAACCTACGTTTTTTAAACAGAGGAAAAGCTTTGGACAAAATTTAACAACTGCAAATAGAATTATAGATGGGTATTTTCTAGTATTTTGACCAATACTTAGGTGTTTGAAATTGAGACTTTTTCATTCCCTACTAGTAAAGAAAATGAGCTAGACTTATCCGCCGGCACGGTGACCGACGGAATAACCCGCCGGCAGGGTTACCGACGGAATTATCCGACGGCTACTAACACTATATCTAGATTCAGAAAGAAAGTCTATACCCAAATGTCTAACATTCAAACAAAAGATAAGATAGTGAAATATGCTGTCATCGTAAAACCTCGGAACGATTTTAATATTATCAATAAATTATGCAATATCATTACTATAGTCACACAAATCATTACTCATACTCGTATTTCTGTTGTTATCTTTTCTTTTCAATCTGTGATATTAAGTCTCGAGTGAAAATATAAAATCTATTTATCTTACTCGTGATAACGTATATACAATAATAATATAATACTTTTTATAAACAATTATCATTAATTATCACTATAAGATCAGTTTTTCATTTTTACATCACTCTGTACAGTCATCACTTTGAACCGGGTGCAATAACGAATAATTATCTCTTTAGTTTTTACATATTTCTTGTACTAGTGTGTAGTTTTCAGGAATGTCTTCATAATTCAGAATATTTCTTGAAATACAAACTCATAAATACAAAACATATACAAAATTCCTTCAATTATCAAGATAAATAATTCTCTCTTCGTAATTTCGGAGTACAGAGACATAATAAAGCTCATTTCTTACTCTACTAATCTCAGTCGTGACGCGTGTCATTGAGACCAGTGTCAAAGTCACTCGCACCACTAATCACTTCACTTCACTGGGTGATCACTGTCCCTGGTGATGGTGATCACGCGGTGGTGATCACCGGTCGTGGTTGGTGGCGAGGTGTGCATGTCAGAGAGCGTGCGCGTGCGCATGGTGGGGAGGCGGGGGCTGCTGGTGCGGGTGTGGCAGCGCGTGCGGGTTGCCTGCTGAGTGCTGTCGACCCTGAGAACAACAGGATATTTATAGTAGGTGGCATTTTGGTAAACCAATCGCACAGCTAAAACCCAAAACTCTCTTGAGTTTTATTTGTGCATTTCAATCTTCTACAGAACATTTGTTTAATTCAACCACATCAATCAACATTGTAGCCACAAATAAGTCTGATATGAAAAGTAAAATGAAAAAGTCCGACTAAAAGCTAACGCATACTTATATAAAAATAAAAGCTATACTAAAACACGGACAATTAAAAGAGAATAATTATAGAAAACACGTATAACAGATACCTTGCTTGCTATGTTGTTTTTGTTATAAATAACGAACAGTAGTTACATAAATTACACATGGATATTTGTTATTACTATTCATCTAGATCCGAGGAATCCTTACTTATTAAAATACCTTTCCAACAAAATTCATGATAAACACGGCTAGCTAGGTAGCCTTTATTCTGCACCCAATGTGTCAAAAATCTTTGACAGTTTCTCCATTTTATTACAAACAGAATAAGATTCATGCAATAGGGAAAACTTGAGAGTTTGCTTGTCAGTTTGGTGTGCTGGCGTCTGTACACGTCTCGCACAGCAATGAAAATGTATCCTCACCTGTAAGTACACGTAGTAGTCGTAAGGCTGGTGCAGCGGCCAGCAGCGCTGCGGCGGCACGGGGTACAGCGGCGGCACCGGGTACAGCGCGCCCCCACCGAGCTTGTTGCGCAGGATGCGGCTGATGCTGGACACCGACGGCACGTTGTACTTATCGCACACGCCGTCTGCCAGCAGCCGGTCCCGGATCTCCCACGCGAAGATGCCAGGATCCTTCGCTTTTAGTTGCTTTATGTAGGACACCACCTGGGGAAGGAAATTTGGTTAAATACTGCGTGGAGATGTGGGGAAGTGTAAGGACCCGAAAGTATGGCATTAATGCCCGGTTCCTATAAGTCAAAAACGATTGGTTTCTATGACGAATAGTTAGAATTTCTACCAAGCGTTACTCAAAACCGTGCCTATAAAATACGACTCGTCAACCAAATAACCGACGTCGGGTTACTAACGGATGAGAGGGAGTTAGTAAGCTTATTGTATGAAGATGCGTTGGTTGGTGTTCCTATAAATATTTTCTACTGTCACTGAGCTGTCAAAACAACGACGCGTTAATGTTTTGTTTACTAGTCGAATTCGGTCGGTTATACCATTCGTTTGTATTTTATTTTAGTTGTAATAGTGTTTATAGTGATTTCCGTGATAATGTCTAGCTCTGAAAGTGATAGGGAAACGTTGGCTCTGTTATTCGACGAAGATACAGGATAAGAGAGATACTACTACTACTACAAGATACTACTTGCCCTACACACATGATAATAAGGGGACAGTCCAAGAACAGCGAAATGTGTACAGAATGTATAACTCTGTGTGTAACTCTGTATGTTTTTTGGACTAATATAGAATATTATTATTTTATTTTTTAGCCTTTGTTTGTTCCTATATTTGTAAATATGTGAGCGTAATGTATCAGTACAATAGTCTACTTATCAGCTGCATTGCTTATTTTATATCACCTTTTACCTCTCTCTGTATAGTAGTTTTTATTCAAGGTACCGTGAAACCTGGCTACTTTGCCACTTTCTGCTGACTGAAAAAGTTTGTAAATATTTTTCTCAAAAAAACTCTATGAGAATATACAATTAAATCAATCTGATAGATAGTAAATTGTTTGTATCATTGAAATAAAATATAATATCTATTGTTTTCCCATTTAATAATGATATTTTGGTCCAAAAACTTATATGGCAAAGACAACTATTACTTGTGGTAAGATTGCCATGCCAAAATGTTGGATACCTTTAGTGGAATTGTCATAAATTATGATAGTTGTGAATGCCACATGCATTATTTACAGTTAAAATATACTAAAATTGTATAATATTTTATAATATTTTCAGATAATTTGTACTATTAATCATTTATTTTGTGAAAACATATGATTGTTATTACATAATTGATGTACGTCATTTTTGCATAACTAAACGTAAAGAGGAACAAGAGGTCCATCGAACAAACGAAGCGTAAGCTCTTGAACTACGGATGGTCGTTGCAGATGGTGTGTTGTGGAACGCTAGTTATGCGTTGGTATCGGTAACCGAATTACGGATGGTAGAGTTGACCCAATGACGGCTCGTAAAATATAGGAACCGGGCATAAGAGAGTAGATAGATGAAATCGTAGTGCAACAACAAAAGACTCAAGACAAAATATAGTTAACTAGCTGATGCCCGCGGATTCGCCTGCGTGGATGTTGGTTATTGCGCCCAGCTCCCAGAAGGATTAATTTTTACCTCCAACAAATATCATAATTTTTTTGCCAATATATACAAAAACTTCCTTGAGAACCACTTTATCCATAGGTGAAAACAGCACTAGATTAACCGCCGTTTTTGGTATGGATGTTCTACAAATCGAGTTAAATTATTACCTCGTACTACTACTACTTCTACTTCAAATACCACCTACTCTAGTATTGTATGTAACATATAGACACGCAGCGCAGTAGTTCAGTTTCAAATGATGTATTTCGTATCCTTCAAAATAAATGCATTTCAGTAAGGTAGTTAGGTTCGCTATATGATAGGTATGGTAAGTTAGGTTAGGTTATATGTATATACATATAACCTAACCTAACTTACCATACATAAAAGAGGGGTACAAATTCAGTATATATATATATATACTGAATTTGTACCCCTCTTTTATCCTCTTAGGGATTGAATTCACAAAAAGGGATATCGGACCAGAATCGGATCGGGATATCGGGATAATTATTGCCGATATTCCTTTTTGTGGACCTTATAACCCAAATATAACATTTTATCGAAATTTCTTTATAAGTCAGAGAATTTTCATACTAACTTTGCACCCCCGTTTTACCTCTTAGGGGGTGAATTTTCAAAAATCCTTAATCAGGGCTCCCCGACGGTATAAAAGGAACCCCTGCGTAAAATTTTAAGTTTCTAACCCCTAATAATTCAGGCCCTGCGTTGATATGTCAGTCAGTCAGTCAATCAGCCAGTCAGTAGCTTTTCTATTTATATTTTAGTACTTTGTCTTTCTTGGAGCTTGTGGCTAAATAATATCAGCCCCACGGGTCGATTGAAAGTTAAGATACGCTTACTGACGAGGTTGTACCATGGAAGGGTGACCATTTATTACATATCAAAACTCCTTCGTGCTTCGGAAAGCAAATGTCGCTGGTCCCGGCTGTCATTAGTGGATCTATGACAGTCGTTACAGAAGCCCGTAAATCTGAAGACCAGTTTAACCAAGGGGTGTCGTGGTACCAGTAACTGGGATGTGGAGGTCTGACAGGTAGTCGCTTCATGTAAAACACTGGTACTTAGCTGCATCCAGTGGACTAAACTGGAAGGCGACCCCAACGTAGTTGGGAAAAGGCTGGGCAGATGGTACTTTGTCTTCCTTACAGTTTTCACTAAGTTTCGATGGTCAAGTAACATGTGACACAATAGATTCTAAGGCCAGTATTAGGTAGCACTTACCTTAGGTGTGGTAACTCTAGGTTTAGATCCGCCGATGGCCCCGGGCAGGATGGAGCCGGTCTCGTGGTACCGCGCCAGGATCTTCGACACGCAGCCGTGTGACACCCGCAGCTGTCGGCTAATGTCGCATGGCCTGCCCACAAACGAAGGATTTAGGGTCCAATTCTCGATTAGAAAAATGTGTGTAAAAAATCTGACAACGTTAATTATAAATATTTGTACGCCTCTGGGCAAAATATAGAGGTTCTACCTAACTTTGACATCTCACACTCAGTTGTAATTGGACCTATGTTTACAAATAAAATATTCTGATTTCGAAACTAAGGAGTTGGTACTAAGGGCTGTTTTTTCAATAGTCCAATAATTTTTATGTTAAGATTATATGTATATGGTGTTTTGAAATATTATCCTTAGAAAAGCTGTCAAGCCGCCGCCGTTGGAAAATCGGTGCTAAGATAGACACCTACAAGATGCAGTTAATCTATTCCCGCTCACTACTGTTTACCTGATCCCTAGTTGTGCCAGCTCGACTATCCGTAGCCTGACGGCGTTGGGTAAGGGCCTCCCGTTCACGAACACTCCTCCGAGCTGGTTCACTTCCCCGTACTGCTGGGAGCCGGCGCCTGCCACACCAGGGTTGCCCATGCCACCGCCACTGGGGTCTAGAGACAAAGAATATTTTTGTTAGTTTAACGTGTATTGTGTTGTATTGACATATTAAAAATCATTCAATTCTTCAAGAATAAGATGGCGGGACGACCTGGACAAATGAAACGACCAGTTGCCGACTTTAGCCCTGGATCGAAAAAACTGGAAGTCATGGAGAGAGGCCTTTGGCCAGCTATGGGATGATGCAGGCTAGCAGTATCAGTATTAGTAAATTCTTCAAAACCTACCTACTTTTTATAATTAACAGGCAGTTTAATATGATTCACCCAGTTAACTCTAGTTCTTGCAACTGATCCCTGCAGCTAGCCGTCAAGCGGTTCATAATTAAATCAATGGTATCGGGTCGAGTGTCACGTGACACCTACTTTGATGTCACCACCGCCGACACTCGTCGTTTTGTGCTGACACTCGACACCTGCGCGGGCGCAGTGTCGTAAAACGTTAGCTTGTTAAGTTTTGAGCCGGTTTGATATTATATTGGGTTGCTAATCTATGGTTGAACTGAAATAAATGGGAATGCGAAAATGCCATCCGTGTACTTAAAAGACTCGGTTATTTTAAATTATGCTTGTAATAAACGCAATATTCAGTAACAAACACTAAGTAAACATATTTTTTTTTTTAAATAAACATCTTGTGTTTAACCTTTTCTCAACTAGGTATCTGACCCCCATAACCCTGAGACTAGGTAACACAGTAGGTACCCCTAAGGTAATTTAACAAGAACTAAGTAGTAAGTACCTTATCTTAGGTTAACTTACCTACAAAATAACATCCTCTAAATAACTAACAACACATTTTAACATGTTTGTACTACAAAACATATTCATATCGCATTACACTAAATAACAAACATCAAACTATTTAAACCTCGAGTGTCATGCGCGCGCGCATCTCCTGTTGCATCCGTCCAATAAACGTCACGACTCGTCACAGTGACGGGCCGTCAGACTCCCGAGCCGTCAGTTTGACAGACACGATCTGTCATTCCGTGGTGACACCGCGACACTCAACAACAAAATAATGACTGTAACCCTAAACTTCTGAAGATAATTTTCAGTCTGTTTCCACGACTGTTAGAAAACATTTATCATGGCAGCTGCGGGAGAGGGTTATAATTAACGGAGTGGCGATCTGTCGGCGATATTGGTGATTTATGACGGTGATGCTACGAAATGGTTATTAATTGCGGCTTGTTTGTTACACTTTCATTGGTTTAAAGCAACCGCTGCAGTGTGTGAATCAAAATCAAAACGAATTGTTCAAATTAGACTGAGAATCAGCTCTTTTTCAACGTCAAAAATACATAAGGCAGCCACTCGAAACTTCGCCACTTCCTAGTGTTTTTGCTGGAATGAAGAAGTGGTGGAACACACTCCCCAGCAACACGTCGGTTTGCTGAGATATTGGGTTCAGTTCATAATTTGTGTGTGTTAATAAAGTTGTAATGAGTTTTTTCTCTGTCTGACATTTTTCAGTAGCATCACCGATGAAGTAGGTACGTGAGATTTACTATAAAACTGGTGAAATGTGTTTGTACTATCGGCGCACCTCTGCTTAACCTTTTATGGTAAGTCATTTATTATGGTAATTAATCGCTCCTAGCCCGTGGTATAGTTGTGATAGTTCGGTTGACAGGGCCATCGATAAAATTACATGAGGTAGTACCTACAGTTAATCGAACTTTGCGTGTCATTGATTCTTAGTTGAATTGGAAAAATGGATGCGGATAAATGATTAATGATATTTATTTCTATAACTGGCTGATATAAACACTTTTATATGTTATTTTTTAACTAGAACTTGAGGTTGGTGTTTCACAACCTGACTACTCTGAGAAGAAACACCGAAAGAAACTCAGAGGTCAGTCTCTTTTTAAGTCCGGACATTGTCTTGGTCAGATCATACAGGAACCATGCAGATTATTGTCTGAAATGGTCTTTAGGGAAGAACCACACAGATATGAGGGGAACAGATCAGTGTGTGCAAGCATTTGTCAGTAATCGGAACTCGAAAAGCTCCACGTTCTGACAAACAATATACCTACGAAAGATAAAACACGTGGGTTGGTCGCATAAAGTACAATTTGTATTATTTAATAGACAAGGTGTTTACTTATGTGAATAATAGTAGATTATTAACCAAGGGGATAAAGCAGTGTCTTCTGTCGCGGGTGACGATTTAAATCGCGAGCGTAACGAAGGACTCGAGGTTTACTCCCGAGCGTAGCGAGGGTGTTAAAAACTTAAATCACGAGCAAAGCGAGGGATTTAAGACGAGTCCAGAGTGTAGCGAGGGATTTAAGTTCACCCAAGACTAAGACAGCTTTATCACCGAGGAAAATACTCTACTTTTCGTACCATTTGCGAAAAAATTAACACAATAATAATATGAGATAAGCATTTATTAAAAATAATGACAATTAAAAGTAAACGTATTTTTAGAATATTAACTTATTTGTTAAAATAAATTAAAATAAACTTAACGTTTATATATTTGAAGAAAACAAAAATGCGGCAATTTCCTAGATTATTTTTTTTGTCGGAAAAGCAAAGGCATCAAGCTCATACGGCCTCGTCGGTTTTCGTAATTTTATTTTAATTAATAATCATAACTGCGTATTAAATGCGTATTCCTTTTTCAAAAAGATGTATAATGCTTTTTATACAAACTCAATGGTGTAATATTAAATGTAGTTCAGTATAAATTTCGGTAAGTATTCCAAATTTAAATCACATTCTCTCCCTAGGGGATGAATGAAATCCAGTACAATTTTCTTTCCCTGTTTTTAACAGATTAAAAATGACTATTGTTATGTTCGCTTTTTGTGGCATAGAATGTCACTTTTTTGAGCAAGTGGTACGAAAAATACTTTAATTTAACCAAGAATCCCTTTTAAAACCATCTAAATAATCTCTCCAACGCCAAGAATCCAGACAAAAGGAACAGAAACGCATCTCTTACACCCAGATACATCAAAAAGTGACCACGACACAGCTCATTATTCACCCAAGATGCCCATATCGGTGACAAAGTACAGTCGAACAAATAAACCGCTACCACTCCTCGCTCGTCGAGGTACAAATTAGCCAAGTTCTGAACAAAATGCTTGACTAATGCGATATGCGCTCTTAGTCTTGTTGCGCGGCGCTGACAAAATAACATGTCACTAGTTTATTTATACGATTGTACTTATTTACAAGGCGGTGTCATTAGACTAAATGCGACAGATTTTGCTTTGATTTGGATATTTTTATGCACTTGCAATTTCTGCCGGCCGTAGGGATTGTAGCGTGATATTAAATGGCCCATATAACCTTCATCAACAATTGGGCTAAAAATGCAAAAAGATTGTTTATATTAATATCCAAAGTTTCAGAGATAAATAAATGCCTTCAAACAAAAAGCAAACACTATCTTTTCTATAGATTTACCAACGTCCATTCTTATTTTTTTCCCTATGTATTAAATTATTTGTAAGTTTTTTATGGTGTATTCTTAGCGAGTTAATAACACGAGGTAGCTGTATATTATTTTAGATCTGGGTTTTTAAATAAAAGTAGGGTTACTTAAACAATTTTAATTAAATTTGGCAGTCTGTGTGTAAGTATTTTGTTCGAACATTTGTTAAGGGATAAGATTCAATATTAATATTATAATTAAAATCTAAAATACAATAAAAAGTAAAGAAAAAAACTTAACCTCCCTTCTAGGAAAAACAAAATCGTTACCTAATGAAATATATTGCCGATAGAATTATATTTATTTTTAACTTAGATCCTTACAAACACCCGTAAATGGCGTATGGTTTTAAAAACTAGGAAAGTAAATGGAGCCTACTAATGTCAATCCCAGAAAAAAAACTGGATTACCATTCAGAATACCAAGAAATCTTATTCTTTCTCTTGCAGACAGTATGTTAGTGCTTATCATCATGTCGTACAGACGCCAGCTCATCAAGCTCCCCCAAATTGTTAAATTTTCCCAATTGAAAACAAAAGTTATTCTGTTTAAGACAAAGAGATTTAAAAAAATAAGTTTTGAATGTCTTTGGTTAATGTTAAAGTTGAAAAGCTATCAAATAAATTTGACAGATTGAGGTAGCTTGATGTGCTGGCCTCTGTACATCATAATGCAGTCTTTCTTCACAAATAAATACCTACGTATTAAGACTTTGGAGGTTAAGATCTTGACATTTGTTAGTGAGTATAGCAACATTCAAAATAATCAAATTATTAATTAAAGTCATTTGTTTGGTTCAATGACACGAGATTATAATCATTCACACAGTGAAAAATCTACTTGGCAACTGAAGCAGGTACCTACGGTAGTAACACTACCATTATAAGTTGAACTTGCATTCTATTGAGACATCTTACTATGGCAAGCTGACAGTAAAACTGTTATCACAGACTTGCAGTTTACTGTACCTACAATACAATTATAGAATTCTAAAGCGACTATCTTATGAAATAACGATCACAGCTTGTGTCAAAAGTTCTACTACTTACCCTATCTAAAACCTACAATACCTGTAATAACTTCAAAACTACATGAATGCAATAAATGATGATTACGATGATGTGGTTTTTGAGAATATGAGGTCAAGGCAGAGGTGCTCCTTAAGTATTAAATAAATGAGCCATTTATTTCATATTTCTAACTTTAAGTCTACATTTCTATTGTTGTTAGTGTTTTTTAATGCTTATACTATGTCAGTAATATTAGTATCCCTGATTGAAAAATGGACCTTTTTTAAGGGTAGCCCTCCTCCATCTTGTGCCACAACTCTCTGGCTTTGCCAGAACTCATAGTAGACCCACATTTTGCCAGTTATGTATTGCGCTTAATGTTATGATTCCAAGTTGTAGGTGTAGGGCAAGTGTAGGTAAGTAATTGCCATCACTAAAAAAATTCAGATAGAATAAGCCAAAATACAAACAAATCAAACTGGCCCTTAAGCTCAGTAGGTATCGTTTGCGTTTGCAGTAAGCAATTTTAGAGTTGTATCTATTAATTAACTAAAAAACCTACCGGTCGATTCTGTAATAAAATCCCTTAAAGAACTTTGAGTGAAGTAAATGTGTATCAACTTAAAAATTATTAACTCAGAAAGAAAACACAAACATAAGTCTGAATTAAAAAGGGCACATATACCACCCTAACTGTGTTATTCTACATAATCTCTCAGTAAAACTGTGGGTGAAGTGAACGCGAGGTGAGCCCATAACCAGTCCCTTGTACCTAAAGTTTCGCGGAAAAATTCACAGACCGGTATCACACAAACTTAAAAAAAAACTGTTAACTTTACGGTAGCGTCAGAAATTTATTTCTGTTTTCATACTTTTTGTTTATTGCAAGTAGGTAAGTAGGTACCTACTGAGTATTTTTATTCATAAATTAGATAAACTCTTACTTACACGTTACATCTATAACTTCAAATGTTTTTGAGATTTGTCAATTTCGCGGTAGGTACTTTCAAAACAACAGTCATAGGTATCTAATTCAATTTAACGAACCTGTTATGTGTCTTTAACATAATTGACCAAAAGTTGCTTAAGACTTAAGTAGTTCCAGTCAATTTATGTTTGCCTGGTAAAAAACTTAAACAGTCGATATAAAACAGTCTATCGATATATTTAATAATTCCATCATACCCCTCGCTATCTAATTTTAATCATGGTTACGCTTCGCGGAATAAGATAGGTATAGTTGCGTTTTGATGGTTGCGCTTCGAGGAATACTTCAGAAATACCGGTAGGTACCTACCGGTATAAGTAGGCACCTATGGTTATTTTATATCCAATTTATTATGTTCTAATACTGTGAAAAGCTCTCTTCGCCATATATTTTACCAAAAAATATAGGTACTACCTACTTAATAAAGCTAAATTTAAAAGTTTCAAAATTACAATTTCATCGTTGAATTAAGCTTTTCGCAAGACGTACAACAACTGTAAGTAAATAATAGATACCAAACAACTGAATTAAATAAGAAAACACATTTTCCTTATCACTGACTTGACTACACCCAGTATTGCGACCTCCATAAGAAATCTCCATGTAAATAAAATAAAACATTAAGTATGTTTTATTTTATTTACATGGAGATTTCAAAATTGTTTAATTCTCACCATTAAAATTTACCTACAAATTAGAAGGTACCTATTACAGGAAAATATATTTTTTGGTGGGGTGGCTACAGATGTAGTACCTACAGAGTTTTGACCCTACCTCCTGAACTAGGCGGGTTCCTATGTATCTCTATCTCAATGAAGCTACAATTTAAAATCAGATCATTAATTTAATAAGAACAAGTCAGAAGGTCATCGCCTGCCCTCGCAGCTCGCGGGTCGCATGGCCGTGACCGTGGCGGCCACGCTCCCGTAGTGACAATGTAGCAGCCACTAGCAGCCAATGGCGGCTACACTTCAAAGCGGGGGCGTGGCGTTCCGCCTCGACACATGCCGCGCACTTGTCTTTGTTACTAAGTCTCTAATGTGCCGACACTCCGACATTGTCACCAGCAGTGCGATTCTAGTCAAATCACCGCGTGGAAATGTAGGCGTAGTGAGGGCGAATTGAGCTGTCATTCCATACTAATGCTAGGCATTGACAGTTCACTTCACTCAAGTTTCCACGGCGTGACCTTTACTGAATCGACCGGCTGGACCCAAGGTAAGGAGAATGTTTCATAGTTTGTTTATTATTATAGATACATTTAGTGCTGCAATTAGACAGTAGATAAAACTAAATTAAGTTTACCCTGCCCTTTCATCTTTCTACACCATCTTAAAATGCGCACTTGGTCGTGGATTTGCGGACACCAGAGGGGGCAATTTCCGTATTTTGAACATTTTGTCATTGATAGTTGCTGAGCTGAGATTGTGCCTAGATTTTGAACGATTTTAATTAAGGGATTTAACTTTCTGGCTAGTTCTGACCTTCATATAATACATCATTTTCGTTTTCCATTTATCAGCAAACCAGTCCAATTTAAGGTTGATTTCTGTGTTGAGTATTATCAACGTAAGTACTTTGATTTCAAATAAGACTTAAGTAGATTGAATGTGGATACAAAGTTACTCATCATCTGCCTAGTCTTTTTGCAGGGTCGGCAATCAATCTGTCTGACCTCCACAACCAAGTAACTGTGTAGGTACCTTACACACACACACGATACCACTTGGCAGCACCCCGACTGTCGAAATCTAAAAATGACAGCCTAGACCAACGGCATTACGTCTTTTCCGAGGCACGGAAAGATACTGGAAAGTAATGAGACGATCACCAATTCTAGCACCGCCCTCTGCAAATATTGCTTAACCTCATGGTTCGACCCATACCTCCATGATACTTACTATAATATGTTTGTGTAGAAGTAATATATACTTGTGATTATTTGCGGTTTTATATATTCTTTCATACGTAGAAATGGGAAGGATTATACAGGGTGTTTTGGGGATGAGTGTAGGCATTTTGCAAATGGATAGGGTCGGTCCATACGATTATTTTATAGTATGGGAACTATGGTCCGATATCCTTTAGTTTTTAAGTTATGGGCAAAAATCGTTTTTTATGAATACTTGACACTTTTTGGGTTATGAAGCTAAAAATAAACACAATTTCATATTAAATACAGTTTTTTTATTATTTGTCGATTTAAACACATAACATACGATAAATTAAAAGTCTTACAACTATTCCGATAGCAAAAACAATCAAATAGTGAAAAAATCGACAAATAATAAAAAAACTGTATTTAATATGAAATTGTGTTTATTTTTAGCTTCATAACCCAAAAAGTGTAAAGTATTCATAAAAAACAATTTTTGCCCTTAACTTAAAAACTAAAGGATATCGGACCATAGTTCCCATACTATAAAATAATCGTATGGACCGACCCTATCCATCTGCAAAATGCCTACACTCATCCCCAAAACACCCTGTATAAGACGAATCAAGAACACACAGAATCTGAGTAGTAGGTATACCTATGATCTGCCAAGACAATGACAATGATACTAAGTCACCCGTAGATTACTTTCGAACCTGGCATCATCATAAAAATGCATCAGACAGATGTCAGATCAAAGCGAATACGTCACCACCAGTTTGCTATGAAATTGGCGCTTAAACATTTCGCGACAAATCGTAACACCAGTTTATTATCTGGTTCAGCAGCATCTGGTTGGTCTGGTAGCCGCAACATGCGACACTTGTCACACGGAGCCGGCGGCGAGGGGCGGGCCGTCACGCCTCGTCACATGTTGAGGACAGTTGTCTCCGTGACACCAGCAGGGCTAGCATGGGCTGGGGATATAACTTTTATCCACCGGTTATTTCCACTGACAAGGGATACAATTATCTTATCCACCTGCCAAAGTACGGCAACAGGGGGAAAGAGAATTATATCACTTTTTGACATTAGACGTGGATACTCATCCACGGGGCTTATTCCCAACGGCCCCCACTAAAACTGCCACCACTGGTGGTCGTTGGGATAAAATTTTACTTTTGTTCCCAACCGCCACCACTGGGGGCGGTTGGGAACAAATAAATAAATAAAACTTGAATTATTTTTTTGAATTTATTATTGTAGTATTTATTTGTTATGCAACTCATATAATTTAAGACATGATAAAATACGTACTTCATTATCCTTTCCTGTTCAAGTGGCGACTCGTATCAATGGTTTTAGGGGACAATACGAATAATGGGAACGTCATAGTAACAATTACGCTAAGTGCGGTTCTAATAACATTATGCTGTGATTTACAACTGCAAACTCAAACCTTAACCCCGAGTACTTTGCTTTTGTTATACCAATCGGTTATCCATTTTTGTGGTCTTATTTTGTAGAAGTAGAACAAAAGAAATTTGAAATGTTGGACCCAGGTGTTTTATTACCTCTTCTAATGCTTGCCGACTAATTGTTTATTCCTAAATATATTCATAATCCATAAATATTTACAACTAAGAATATATGTAAATAATAGAACTAATGCATATCGGGCTGTTTACCCGGCATCCTGTCAGATTTCGGTGGAGCAAGTACTTCCTCAGGGAATATACATTTGAATTTTATTCAAAGAAATGGTGGTGTTGTTTTACTTCATGCTTGGCATATATTACTAAGCGCAAGCATAAAAGTGGGCTTATTATGTGGGAGTGTGTGGCAAGAAAGAAAAATAATTGCAAAGGAGTCATCAAAATCAAAGTAAGAACCCTACCACCCCTGTATAGCTTGGTACCAGAAAATTTAATAGGTGGAACAGCTACTTCCAAGCCGCCATGAAGACCACCAGACTAGTATTACCATCAGCTAAACTCAAAGGTTGCTACACACATTATGAAAAAAGCATATGGGACAAAGCCCGCGAATTCAACTTGATCGCTGGGGATATACAAAAGCGCCGAGAAGTAGCTTTAACAGCAGCTTTGTTCTAACTCCCACCAATGATGGCAGTTTGGTGGTGGTCGATGAAAATAAAATTAAAAGTTTTATTATGTCTTATCGACCGCCTCTGGGGGCGGTTGGTAACAAATATAAAATTTTGTTCCGACGACCACCAGTGGTGGCAGTTTTAGTGGTGGCCGTTGGGAATAAGCCATTATTTATTTATTTGTTCCCAACCGCCCCCAGTGGTGGCGGTTGGGAACAAAAGTAAAATTTTATCCCAACGACCACCAGTGGTGGCAGTTTTAGTGGTGGCCGTTGGGAATAAGCCGCTTATAGCATGGCGACTAGTGAAAGATTTCGCGTTTCGAGCAATCCCAATTGACAACAAAACAAAATAAATATCCAGTACAGATGTAATAAAACGATGAAAGTACCTACTTTGGTTTACATGACATTCTCGACTATTGTGTAATTTCATAAAAGTTTTCTTAGAATGGCAATTATTTCGAGGACAAGCGTTTCCCCTGGTTTATCCCCGTGAATATTTTATCCACCCTTGTCGCCATGCTCGGAGGGTGGATAAAATTGACAGAGGGGAATGGTATTTTATCCTCTCCCCGTGGATAGAATATCTCCGGCCATGCTAGCCCTGCAGCAGACAATGGACAGGGATTGTGATGTATTATCGTCCACTACATTTTGTGGCGCTTGGCCTGAACCACTAAGTAGCTTCTGTTTCTTACGTTACTTCGACTTTAGGTCCCCTTTCATATGACAGCATTTTGGTAAGAGTCTTTTTAGAGGTCTATTTTAACAAACCAGTGGCTTTTCAATGGTACATAGTTAAGTATATTACAAGTGCAAACAATAGCTTCTTTATTATCAAATACGGAGTAAGATTAGTGCAACGAGTGGGACTTTCAGATGTCAGATCTGACATAAATTTATATTTCAGGATTGAAATTTGCATTATTTATGAAATTTTAATTGTAAAGAATGAAAGTTAAGAAGGTTTGAGACTACCTTTTAGCATGTAAATTAACCATTATCATTAGTATAATATTACCACCTCTTAGTTGTTTTCTAAATGACAAATCTATCTTTAGATTTTGTACGGCGTAACACCAGTAGGTAATTGAGTCTTTAGTGTTTTCACATGTACTTTATCGAGTCCGAAACTTTAGTTTCACAATCAGCATGCCACCCTAAATGATCGCGCGACACATCGGCTTGGCTGCGCAGGCGCACGTGTGCGCAGTTTCTGTAAGTTCCGCGAACGTCCGTCACAGTGCTCGGCTGACGCCACATCAAAGGGTACCACAATGTCACATGCAACACACTATCAACACTTTTTGTTCGTTTGTATTCTTTTTTTCCGAAATATTTTAAGATCAAGCTGAGGGGTGTGCGGGTAATTGTATAGTTGTGGATGTTTAGGTTCTGGGTTTGATTCTAAGAGCACCTACCTATGTTTGTATTTTTAGCTCTTTAGCTTTTCACATGATTGGAATGGTAGCTGGGTCAAAGCAAATGCATAGAGAGTCATAAGATTAAAGGTGTGTAGGTACTATTAATCTAAGTTTCAAATGTAAGTGACCTAATGCATTCCGAGTAGTTGCTTAACAATTTTATTTAAAAGTGTAGGTAATTATGTTAGCGCGATGATGGCTCGAATTATTATCTACTATAGCTAACTCACAATTTGTAATAATGACTTAGGAGCAATGAAAAACCATACCTACATGAGACATGGCGGAGTTGAAATTCCTAAAACAAAATACGTTCGCGATCAATTAATTTAAATAGCTAATTATTCACTAAACTCTGAAAAACAAAAATATCCGTTCTTAAATGTCAAATAACCGATTAGTTAGCAGAACAGCGCAAACATTGGCAGTTAAGTGCGTGTGTCGAATGCGGCTACAAGCATGTAAGCGGTAATGTAACTAACATGGTTGTAGATTGTCGCTCTAACTAATACACTGGAAAATGGCGCGGTATTTACAACAACAGTCGGGGTTCGAGGAGCGGGGAGGGATCATCAACGTATTTTTTACATTCATGATGACTAAAGTGATGGGACAGAATGATATCAATCATTTGACATTCGTAATTACAATTACGTTGAGATATTTCGTCGCATAATCAACTAAAGATTTATTGCTTTTGTGTCTTAGGATGCATTGCCAACTTGAGATTCATAAATTCTTTGAATGTTATAAATACAATCACAAATTATTCCACGCTAGACATTATGTTTATGCGACTGCAAATCAAACACAAAAGTATCTCGCCTTGAAAACTATTCCCGTATTGCTTTCTTCCGTATTAACGTTCCTAGGTAACAATTAAATTGGCACAGTAGGTATGCGAAAACTGATAAATACAAACTTTACAACTGCAGCAAGAAAATTAATTAAAAATTATAAAACAATCAAAATGTTCTTATACCGATAACTATAACTCAAACATCAATAAAACACAACACTACAAATATCAAATCGAACGGTTTCTTTGAAACATTACTAATTGGTTCCGAAGAGAGACAGCGATATGAAGTTTGAAGTGCGTAAGAAAGAGATAGAACACCATAAGGCGGGAAACATCTTTCTTTCGGCGGCTAATTTACGACGCGCCTTTGACGTTAGTTCGTTGACAGTTACTAGTGTAGAAGACGGGTATAAACTTAGATAATATACCTCTAGATCGAGCTACCGCGTGGCCGCACATGCGACAGCAATATAAAAGTTCAGTGTTGCTATTCCCTAAAAAAGTCCCAAAATACGACGTAGTCAACGTGGTAATAAGAGTGTAGAAGTATCCATGTGTGAGAAAATATAATTTCACGTAAAATACCTACTTTCAATCTTACCTTGATTCTCACAAATAAAATACACTACTACCAGGTGAAGCTTGTTTTGATTTTTTCGCGTGTTATTTATCATTAAAATATATTGAGGTATGGCTGACATCCAGTGTGACATTGACATTGCTGTATAATAACTATTGTCCTTTAGACAAAACCAACTTATTATGCCTACCTTTTGAACATTAGGCCTGACAGTTAAGGGAAAAGATTTGAAACGTGTAGCAACACTGTAAGTAAGTATTACTAGGTTATGTGATATAAGAAATCAAGTTTATTTTAAGAAATCTTCCATATTTTGGTCTGAAAGCCATGACAATAAAAGCGCACAAATGTATAAATTCAATAATCATACAATAACACAAACAGTATTGAATACTTACGAATGAAAAGAGATTTTGTTATTGGCCTTTTCTGAGCGGCTTTTACAGCCTATTATACTGAATCCTCCCATCGTAGCGCATTCACCATACACTAAACACTTATCTAATGGAGTCTATTTCTCATTAAATGACTTAAACTATTACAAAAATTGCAAAAACCATCCGAAAACTTAAATTAAATCGAGCATAATAATATACGTGACAGTGACAGCTCTTTGTTTGGCTAACTTTCAAAAGTTAGCCATGCAAAAATCCGGCACGCCGTAAGGGACAGAAGATACGATGCTTTGTCTCAATTTTCCTACGAACTTTGTATTATTGCGTCTCACTTCCACACTTGACACTGTAAATTGGGCTACGTCTAGAGGTATATAGTCTAAGGGTATAAAGCATTCATTAATTCGAGCGAAACTCCACAACTTTAATATCGCTCGAAATACATCGCTTTCTCCTTTTGAAACGCCGAACTAGGCACAAGAACAAAGGCAGCACTGGTTCGTTAACATTGCGATGGAGGCGTTTTGTCCTTTGTGCTATATAAAAATACATGTCGTTCCGTGTAGTGTTCAGTATAGCGATTAATTAATAGCTGCTTCTTTGAGCCTGAAGCCGCTGAACGTTCTTTATGAGACTGTTTTGGGTGAGCTTTGATATAAAAAAGAAATATTTGTGTAATATTAGATGTTAATGTGTTTGATGGTGTGAGAATTTAAGAAACCATTCGAATTTGTCAGATTGTATAATGGCTTAGAGAACTCTAAATAGTAGTATAGTAGGGGAATCAGAATCAGAACTTTATTTGCTAAGAATGTAGGTACAGGCATAAGATGTTTTAGGTATATTAAAGAGATATGGCAAAACTTAAAAAGCTTTACTTTGGTATGCTTCTGTGCTTTTTACTTCTACTGAAAGTATTACTTCAAAACATCGATCGTTTAAAATCATGGAAGATTTAGTTAAAATAATCTATTACCGCATTTAATAACACGAGTTTGTCTCGATTGATTTGACTGTGGTCGTAATAACTGACAGGACAAGGTTTGTAGTGAGATTTCGACTCTCTGTCTGTATCTTTGGAAAAGTCGAAAAATTGTGTTTTAGTATGAAGTCTCAAGAAAATGAATGTTTCCGACCGTGCTTGAAAGCTGGAGTAGGTCACAAACTAAGTACTAAGCATATAATAAGCATAATTATATATAATAAGCCATGGTCTGTCAATGGTTAGAACATCCGCGTAGACCCTTGGCCTTACCTTTTGGCGCAGCCGTGAGACATGATATTTATTTAGCTGTTGTTATTTTTTTGTAATTTTCATGTTTAACAGTGTGTCCAGATTTTACCTGTTGTCAATAAATGTTATTTCATTCTTTTTTTCCTTGGCTCCTCACTTTTGTCCCTCTAAATTAATCCTAAACTAGCGTAGCACTTCTTTTTTGTTTCTGTAACTCAAATATGTACTTAAAACAGTTCAAAGCAGTCAGACAATCAGTTACCAGCATCACTTCACGCTACATTTCACTCGGTTACTTCTCGTTTACGATCCCACTTGTAGTTTACTTGTGTAAGTATTAGTTCTACGAAATCGTAGCACTGTAGCACTTGCTACGAAAAAAAGACACCTCCTCCAGTTGTTAGTGTAAAGTTGTGAACCAAAACAGTTACTAGGATTTTGCTACGCTCTTAGCATCCCTTTTAGGGTTCTGTAACCAAATGATAAAACCAGACACCTATTTATTGATTACTTATCTACTTCTACCCGCGACTTAGCTCGTATGGAGACCTAATATAATATAAAACATCAGTTATGCAGCTTTTAATTAGTAAAAGAATTTTGAAATCGCTTTAATAGTTTTGGAGATTACTCCCTTCATAGAAATTTACACACCTTTATGTATTATATTTGTATGGACCAAAGCTATTCGTTCTTAATAGTCAATGCTATACCTCTACTGTCCTGGTTTGTCTCATAGCGAAGTTGTATGGACTGATGGGGTTAAACAGTTTTTTTTTTTTGTAAGAATTTGAAAGTAGGTGTTAACATGGTAATGGACTTAATGTTAGAATTATCGGGTATTTACGATAATATTGACTCATTTCACCACCAAACATTAATTAATAATACAAATGAAATCAAAACTAACTAAACCGCTGTATCGTCGTCCTTGTTAACGTTATCGATCACTATGGCGGATGAACGCGCCTGCGTGCGACCACTTTTACGATGAACGCAGCCAATCAGCGGCCCCCGGGCCCTGCGCACGCGCATGCTAATCAACTTTCTAATACAGATGTACTGTAACGGCGCGCCTATCGCGTAATTACATACGCGTTTGATTTACGCGGGTGATAAACTGTTTTCCGTGTGTTTGTGGGGCAACATTGTAATTATTGGGATTGCTTAGCTTATTAATGTTTTGATATCAAAGAGTTTCGAATATAGCACCCTTAGAAACTATTGCTAACCACTGCAGTTAGCAATATTTTCTACTTATTCTATAAAAATCAACCGTTAAAATATTGGTGAAGTGCAGGGGAATTTAACCCTCATTACATACTTAGCTAGACTTTCACCCTTTACTTCACTCAAGTTTTCTCGGGGTGGCTTTCACCGAATCGAACACTGAACAGTTGGCGCAGGAGTCACTCTAGATCCCACCCTAATCACCACTAGCTTGAGATTTACCACCACACTGCTGGCCCAGCACTATAATTTTACCTAAGGATTTAAATACCTAGGAAAACTTAAAATAAATAAATAACTAAAACTAACAATAAATAACTACAAAGCGTCAAAAAATTCTTCTGCATCGCTGCCAGCTGGTAAAGTGCCCAAAAGACTGGCGGCATTGCCACGTTGAATGGCAATGCTTAGCCTCTGGCCAAAGTAGAGGCCAGCCCTTGGGTCAAAAAGGTAGTTTTTCAAAAATCTGTTTTTGTAATAGCTTCTTTTTATATTTCTAACAGTATCCAGATAAAACTTCAATAAAAGAAGTGAATTGTTTTAGTGATTACTTTTGAATTTAATAGCTTATTTTTAACATCTAATTTCATCTTGATATCCTAATCTTGCTTCTTGAGGATAGCGACCAACAGACTAACAACAAAGGATCAGTTCTGTTTTTTTCCTTTTGAGTTAATACAACCAAAACCTAACCAAACATAAACATTTATTTCTTATTTCTTTATTGTCATGATTTCAGGACCACGTCAAAATATAATCAACTAATATTAGTACGGTTTGTCAATACTTAAGTATGCTTGTAAACGTGAACAACCTTTCAACCATTTGACATTTAAGAACTTGTTTATGAATTACAAATAACCAAAAATTTTGTAACTCTGACCAGATCGAGCTGACCAATCAGAGCGCGCCGTTCTCGGTTCCCGCCCAGAGGTAAATAAAGTTCGGAGCGATTTATTCCATAATTGCTTGTTTTTATATTCATAGCATGTAATATTGTTTGATAAGTATATGTTTACTTGACACGGTTGTGGCGATCCTTGACATAGTTAACCTTATATTGCTATGCTAAGCCAATTGATTAAAGTAACGTAATATGTCATTTTGAACTACTTAAATCTTTTTTTTTCTTAGAAATTTTTAGATTTGCTTTGGGATACTTGCTAGGCTAGCATTCACTAGTAAACTGGTTCCCCAACAAAATCGCGGCAGGCCTAGGCGAGGATGGCGGGACGAGCTGGACTCTTTAGATAAGGAGTTGTCCCAAAAAACTCTAAGACAGAGAGAAGTAGAAAGAAAGTAGGAAGACCTTGGCCCTGCAGTGAGGAATTATAGGATAGTATCTAATAATAACTAGTAAATAAGCCTATGTATAAGGTGTTTAAAGAGCACCCAAGACAGTAGGTACATGAAAGTAGATTACTTATATTGTTTTTTTGGGTGTGAGAAACCGCTGCTTTCGGCAGAGCGCACAGGCAAAAGTTTAATTTCGAAAACATTTTAGCCAGTGTAATTACAGTTAAGTTATAACATCTCGAACTAGTTTCTGTAAAATATTCTCGAATATTTTACAGATTTTATAACAAGTAGGTAGGTACCTAAGTTGAAGGAAGAACTAAGTAAGTCTTAGTTTCGTTAAGGGCGCCTTTTTACGTAGATGAAATAACTGTGCCTAGTGGCACAGTTATTTATTTAGTTGAGCATTAATTAGAATGACATTGTAGAAGCTTGTATAGTAAATAAACGTGGCTTTATTTGGCTCTGAAATCGGGTTTGTACCTTCAATCTGTTAAGCCCACGGTCGTTCAACTCTTGGCACTTTGACACGTCACACGTATCTGTCACAATTAGTTCTCCGCCATGACAGGTGTTGTCAGCACTCACAGTATTGCAATTTTCACGTGCTGTTACGAGCACGCGCACACCTCTGTGAGTACCTGTCTATTCGTAGGTATATTGCTAGTATACTAACAAACTGAGCTAAGAATAAGAACCCACTTTACTAAGTGTTGGAAAGGATGATTGTTGTTATATTTCTACCTATACACACGATGAATATTCATACATAGCATCGTGCCATCTGTGCCTAAGTAACCACTTCACAGATCCTTATGTTTGAGTGTCGCTCTCGTCCGGCGCAGGCGACACTACACGTACTTTTTCTTGTTCTACTATAGCACGACGAATGTCAAGGAGCATCGATCAGCTGATTCAAATTACTGTGATTCTGAATCAAATATTTGTTTATTTTTTAACTCACTAACATTACAGGAAACCTAATAAAAATTAAATCTAATTAAATATCGTGGTATCGTGCTGAGATAGGGGCCTATTTGATCTCGCACACGTCTTTTTGTTATTTACTTAATATTTTAGATTTAGTTTTTAGTTTTGAGCTGTTAAATTCCTGTGCGTGTCCCAAATTTAATAAATATATTTTCTTTCTTTTGTTTCAATGGTGTGGCCATAATTACAGTTCTACACTTGAATAATAATATACTTTAACAATGTAATCTGTGGTTTTTGTGAACTTACTCAGAGAACAAGTGAAAATATCAACACATTAAGTAAACGCAAAGTACGCGTGATAGGAGCTTACTCAATTGGTTGGTCCTATTCCTGGGCACGGCCAATTGACGTGACATTATTGTCGGACGCACTCAGGCTTTTTCTTTTAATTTTCCTGGGTTTAATATGGTGACCCATTGTGATCCAATTCAATGATAGCAATGGTGGCCCAGTGGTTACGGCCGCGGCCGACTTACAAATTGGAAGTGGTAGGTTCAAAGCGCCTTACTTTGTGTAAAATATTTTATCATTAGGAAAATATCGTGAAGAAACCAGCATGTCCTTGAAACTAAACTTCAAAGATATGTGACATCCCTATTACCTTTGTGGTTATTTCCTAAAAGGACCATTTCAGACACTGATCTGCATGGTTCTTACATGATCTGACCAAGATAGTGTCGGACTTTAAAAAGGCTGTGATCTCAGTTTCTTTCGGTGTTTCTCTGAAAGAAGTCAGATAGAGAAACACCGACCTCATCTTTTAGCAAAGAAATGACGTATACAAAAGTGTTTGTATGAACATACACACATCAAAAAGTCTAAGCAACATGTATGATATTACAAATTTACCATTTATATTAAATAACTTCTAAGTATTTACTCACTCAAAGTGCGTAGCTAAGTAATTTTTTTGTTATTGATGACATACTGGCTGGTTGTTAAAAAAATAATTCGATTTTTTCATAAAATTCAAATGACTGCGAATTTGTTTAAATTTAAGTGCGTTTTAATTGCTACGTTGTTGACTTGATTTCATAATTTTACCAACCATTTAATAAAGTTAGCGACTAAATTGAATTGTTAGATATTCTTAACGTCAAGGAGCAACGTCATTAGACGGCAGATGAAATACAAAGAGCTGTAGAGATGTCGCAAGCGGGAAGTAACAATCTCAAGTAGGTATCTCGACATTTTGGCATTCATAGAAGTGTTATTTGTCGTCTTTGTCAGCGCTACAATAATACAGGGGAACCCGATAAACAGCATCCAGGCCGTAAAAGGAATAAAACCACTCGGCAAGACCGGACATTCAACTGACTGCAAGACGCCAGCCGATGTTAACCGCTCGAGAGATAGGTACCTACGTTTGAGGCTACAAAATTCAAGTGGTGTTGATGTAAGTCCCCAAACGGTGCGAAATCGACTGCATGAGTACGGCCTACGAGCTCAACGCCCAGTCAGGTGCTATACCCACCGATACGTCACGGGAATCGCGCTCATCCAAATGAATGGTGTAGAGAAAGCATAACATGGACCCAGGAACAAAGGGATAAAATGATGTTTTCCGATGAGTCGCGATTCGGGTTTAGGCCTGATACAAGAAGGGTGGGTGCGAGTGTACCGTCGGCCCAGTAATACTGAAAGGCTCAGGTGCGTTCAGGAAGTTCATCCATACAGCGGATCAACAGTTATGGTATTGGCAGGTATTATGAAGAAAAGGCGAACTGAGCTCGTTTTTGTAAATGGAAACATGAACGCTGAAAATGACGTCCCAGAAGTGGGATCACTCTAGGCTGATTTATGTATATTATATGTAAGTAATTATGGTGGTGTCAAATGGTGTGATCCAATGACTCGAATAAAAAGTAAGCTCACTTACTGAGCTCTTACACAAGATTTCTGGTCCCCTACAAGTTGTCGAGGTTACACTTGTAAATCCGATCCAGCATTAACTCAACTAGCCGATCAGCCGATCAAAACAAACTCCAATATATTTATTCGTCAAGTTTTCCGTAATTTAACTTTCCACCGTGTCGCAGCGTGTTTGGAGTCCCCGGCGACCACACACGGCGACAGGCCGCCGACAAACGAGCCCGCTAAACAAACACTAGCTACTGCCGGCCGCGGCTCACGTACCCATCGTTTGAAGAGGCCTTAGCTGTCGAGAGGACAGCCCAGTTAATGGCAGTAGCCTCCGAGTATTGTTTGTACTGCTGGACATTTTGTTTTGAATTAGAAGACGTGGGGACGAGGCTGTACGGTACAATGTGAACCGGTGGCCTTTGGCTTGTGATTGTAAATTAAGTAGGTAACTAGACATTAAAGATGTTGCTTGAACTGGTGATTTCGGGAAAGAACATTATTTAGATTGTGGGGTAGCTGTTTAAGCTTCTCACTTTCCATGACACGTTGAATTTTTAATTAAATAAAAGCTGCTTTAGAATATGTGCACACACTGTCCGAAACCTATGAACTGTCTGATCTGGAAGACTTCATTAAACAACAGTTTTATTACACAATACTTAGTATAAGCTAGCAACAAAGTGAAATTACCACATAGAACAATCCGGTTCATGATCACATTAAAAACCAAATCACGTTTCAAAGATGTATTGGTAAATCTATTCATTAACATATTAATAACGGCAAACATTACATGTTTAAAAGTCGAGCTCCACTAAAATGTGGTGTTTAAACAGTCTAAATATAACTGAACGTAGCCGCACAAACATCAGTCACATTCCGAAGGTGTAATGGCATTGGCAAGACGTCATCTGCCCCTTATTAACCCCTATAAACACTGTCAAAGTATTCTCCCATAAGCCATAACTCACTATAACTAATTATTGACATGGCACGCGCCACAGTGGCGTAGCATACGGTACATTTCCTCCAGGCGGAACCAGCGCGTTCATCGTGAGGTGGGACAATTAGTTATTCTGTGGCAGTGTTGTGTCGTGTGCTGATTTTCATTTGTTGATGTTATTTCTGGATATCCGCACGAGTCAGCTGGACCTCACGCTGGGTGGTTGGAATTCAAATATTTTAGTTTTGGAAGTAAAGAAGTTAATTTTAAAATTATGTCTTATTTATTGTAGTGGGGCAAATTAAGGCAAGTTTAAAAATATATCGTAATTTTTAGCCGTCACCCGTTTTAATTTGAATTATAGGGATGATCATCAGACGCAAGATAGAACATACTTACATAAATAGTACAGACAAACAAAGTGATAGTAATTTAGTTATTTATGATCTCCAATTTTTTTGTTTATCTACATTCTTTATATTAAAAATAGAATGATGTCGTTAAGCAAGGATTCCTCTCTCCTACCTTTTACTGTGCCCTATATACAGGATCCATAATATTTATGAAGATGAAGAAGATAAAATATCCTCTTATTTATAAAATTCACATAATTATGGAAAGCAATAAAGATATTCAATATTGAGTACGACCTAGGTATATCTTTTTAACTGCAGTTGCTGCACAAGTTTAATTATATATGTACACAGTTTTCTTTCGATACGCTCTCGGAAAATATCCAATAATGGAAATATACGAGTAGATTAAACCATTTTCAAACCAAGTATTATTTAAATCTTCTGGAGTACCTATTACCTAAGTGGTATTGTAATCTCAAATCTATTAACTTGTCGAACCAACCGCATTACCCGTACAATCTACTGTTCATATACCTACTGAAGTAAGAAAATTTGAATCAAATCTGTTCTTGTAATTTTAAATCAATCAGTTTAACTTTATGTACTTATCTAAGATTGATTAAATCGACTTAAATTTACAATCTTTAGTAGAACTTGTTTTTCTAAATCATTGTAACTGTAACATAACATAACATCGCGCCTGTAATTTACGTAAGGTTAGGCATAGGTGTACCTGGTAGTACATCCACATTTTGCCAATTATGTTCAAGTCCAACCATCCCTTGTTAAAAGGGGGAAGCCTATTGCCATCAATCCGACCCAGATCCAGGCTCCGGGCTGCTACTGAGAAATTCCAGACTCAATATGCATGTTTCAAAACTTTTCTTCTTTTTTTAAAGCCATAATTATATTATTTTTATGCTTTCTGATGAAATGTAGCCAACTGACCATTGTATTGACACCTACATTTATGTTTTTTTTTAATTTTTATTTAATAACTTGACTAACAATGACTTTACGAGCATCTAGTCCTAATAGTCCGTAGATTCTAATGGTGGTATTTACAGTAACTAAGTATATTATGGATTCTAGAAAGACCTGTCAAAATGAACATCGTCGTTCCGTTACGCACAAAAACATTGTCTATTTTAACTTTTGAATTAATATTTTTGCAAGCTCTCTCGTTATCATCCACCGCGCAGAACCTTCGTTTTCTTTTAGGTAGGTATATGAAAACATGAAGATGCTACATCCAGTGCTAGTTATATATAAGTAATCGTTCGTCACCATGTTTATATGTAAAGCCATGTCTGATGAGTCAGTGAACAGAAGCATCTCCGCACCACGCATATTCTCAAGTCCTTATTTTTTCAGAATAATGAGCTATCTGTGGGATTATAAGCAACAAAAGGTTGGTAGGAATAGTAGACCAAATGCCCCAGAACTGTACCAAATCTTCATAAATTACGAAATTAAAGTAATTATGATGTAAGTCGACAATTAATCTCTCTCTGCCTCCCTTTCCATCACAATAATCTGTCTCATCGAACATCAAAAAATCATCTCCAAACATTTATTCTCAACTGAACACGTCACGCAGCAATCCCGTTGCGCCGGCGCATCTGTCAAGACAGTAGCCGTGGCGCGGGGCGGCGGCGGCGAGGTGAGGGGGAGCGGGTACTGTTTGCCGCCATTACGCTGTTGACTCGAGGCGGGCCGGCTAATGCGTGCGCAAACAATGACTGTCACTTGCCCGGACAAGTCTGGCGAAACGGATAGACTGGGTGGTTAGAATAACTTTGTCGAGATTTGAGGTAGATTGAAATCTGTGGCAAGCAAAGAGTTTTAAAATACTATAGAGCGGGCATGTCAAGGAAATGTCATACAAAAACTTTGATCCCATGTCTGATTAACGCCATCTAGAATAATATATGAATATTTGAGCGGCAGCGGAGCGTGCTACAAAAAACTCATACACTTGTATCCAGCAGGACACACTTTTCGGACGAAAATCTTGTTCGTGATGTCCGGTCTATAGGTATTGAATGTCTTTGGTGGCAAGCGATATGCAGTTTAGTTAAATACATACATACACACAAACTCATGTCTCATCCCATGGGGGTAGGCAGAAACTACAGAGCGCCATCTGCTACGGTTCTGACATTCTTCGTTTACATTCAAACATGTTGTCATATAAGTACTGCGCACCTGACCTTTCTGAAGAATCTCACCAATAAGGTCCATGTATGTCTTTTTAGGTCCCGGCGTTTCCACTTACATTTGCCTTATAAATACCTTTCATTAGTTGCCTTTCATTCATCCTTTCATCGTGACCAAACCATCTAAGCATACTCTTTCGATGCTTGTCACTATAACATCTTCTTTTGAACCACAGCGTTGCTTTATCACATCATTCCTCAATCTGTCATTTATTGTTCTACGCAATCGATTCGCCCCGTATAACATGACACTAAATTAATATAACTAGAGAAATGTGATTAAAAGTAAAAAGGTGTAGATAGGTTTCCTAAACAACATTCGATCTTCGAAAACGGCACTAACTCACGCACGCGTCCGTTGGGGTGCGACGCCATCACGCCACACTGAGGTCAAGTATGTGGGCACCAAATTTTAACGTGTCGCCTGCTGGAGCACGTATAACCTATCTCCTCCTTTCTACTTATAATATCATTAGGTGTAGGTACTGTATGTAAGTACACCTCTCACTCACCAAAACCCAAAGTGGTTTTTAAATATAGTAATTCATTGTGCAATTATTTAATATTCATTTCTAAAGGGAGTCTATAAATCTTTAAGTTTTTGTTTGTTACCTAAAGAGTCACAGGAATTATATAGAAATAATAACCCATTATTAACTAGCACAGGGGTTATGTGATTGTTACTGGCCACCTATATTATTTGTAATGTTTACTTACTTAAGCGAGCAGATGGTGCAAACTTGATAATTAAATAAATAAAAATTCTACACGTGATGCTATTTTCCAGTTTCCAATGATGATTTTTATGGAGTGACAAGGAAATCAATAGATATATCGGCATTATGGTTAAAGACCATGTCAGGAAGTTGACATTTGTGTGGTATTTATTAATAAACTAGCGACAAATAGAGCTGTTCAAATAGAGCTGCACCGGATTTGTTCAAAATCAAATAGTGACGTGATTACGTTTATACCATAGTCGCTGTGTATAGTTTCGGTAGCTGGGTGCGCCCGCGCATGGCCTAATGATCATCCATCGGAAGAGGAGTGGTCGGAACTCTGTTTATTAATTTATTAAAACTGTGAGAACTAAAATCAACGTATTCTCAAGTTTGGATAGACGAGAGTTTTTCGAAAATGTACAGTTTAACATTACATTTAACCTAGAAGCTAAAGGCATTAGTCTGGATCCTGTTTACTTATTATCTTTGCGACCGTTGTGATTTGGTAATCAAGTTCTAATTCATTACTTGCTTGTCACATGTAAATGGTAAGATCTTATATAAGTTAAGTGTTATGTATCGCTGTAATGTAGGTACGCCATTAGGTGTAGGTACAATACTTTCTTGTGAATTACATTTAGAATAAATTACATCACTGTTCACAATAATTGACACTGCACTGGCGGGTTACAAGGTTTATAATGAAGTTATCTGACTGTCGTCCAAAATACACATTAAAGGGAACCGCGTGTCAAAGCGTTAAAAGCTATACTTACAGCTTCGTCTCCTTGAGAAATAGATAAACAATGGAATATCAACTTACTTCACTTATCTTCAAGCGAAGACTCGTAATTGAATCTTATTTCTAGATGAAAAATATGAAGTAACATTTAATTAGAAATGATTGCTAGATGGTTGAGGCAATCCGCTTACCTAAACATCGCAGAATAGCTTTGTGGAAAATATAAACTAAATTCCACACATACTTAAGTAGTTAGGAACATCTCCGGCACTAGTTACTGACTTGCACTGTGTGTCTACAAGTTCAGCAGAATATTTTCATTTCTGAATTACGTGAAACGAAGCTTGGAGGTAATTTTTATATAACTTTGTTTGGCAGTCGTTTATTTCTGCTCTTCATTGCTAGTAAAAATAAAACCCAATAGGTATGTAAAAGATATCATCATCTGCCTAGCCTTCTCTTAACTAAGTTGGGATCAGCCCCCCTAGCCAAGTTACAAACGATTCGTATCTATTCTCTTTCTACAATCGAGAACGCCTCAAATCCCTTTATTTTGACCACGTGACTTATCACCTTCTAAGTCACGTGGTCAAAACAAAGGGGTTTGAGGCGTTATCGACTGTAGAAAGAGAATAGATACGAATCGTTTGTAACTTGGCTAGGGGGCAGTTTCCAGTTTAACCAGATGCAGCTGAATAACATAGAATTACATGGATGGACTGCTTGTCTTATCTCCACAACTCAGTTACTGGGTAACACGATACCTATTGGTTAAACTGGTTCCATGACAGACTTTCGGGGCTTTGGCTACCCGTAACGTTTGTCATAGATCTACTAATGACAGGTGGCACTAACGGCTTAACGTTGCTTCCGTGGCTCGGAGGATTCTAAAAATGTAAAAAAGTGTGTGTGGATAAAATCTAATATAAATACTGTAATGTAAATCATGGGTTTTTGCAGACATTGTTTAAAGTACAAATATCTGAACAAACTGCCTCCGTAGCCCCTAAAAGTAACCGGATCCGTTCAGCAAATGTACAAATCGCCCTACAGTACTTATTATCCCTTTATCTTTATGACCTCTCCAAACAAACCCATAACTACCACCCATAACTACTACCCTTATTCCTACTACGTTACGGTTCATTTTGCCCCAACCTCGTTACAGGAGTGAATCAAAGTGGACAAACAATGGTAATTGACAGGAAATTGTAACATTATTCCATGTTTGGCTGAGAGCTTAGACTTCTGTTTAGTTTCAAATTACGGCTAAAAGTTAAACTTCCAAATTTTCGAATGTACAGACGCCAGCACATCAAGTTACCCCAATGTGTCAGATTTCTTTGATCGTTTTTCAACTTTATGTCAAACAGAATAAGGTTCATATTCAATTGGGAAAATTTGACACATTGGGGTACCTTGATGTGCTGGCGTCTGTACATTTAGACTGTAAGCGGGAGGAAATGTTTAATCGTTAGGTAAGTACAGGTAAACAAATTTGGCCCGAAGACTAACATCCCAGTTGCGTACATATCAACACACTTATTATCACAATCTTAAAGAATTAAAATCCTTTGATTCATTTGTCCGTAATATAAGTTTTTTTTTATTATAGGTAGGCACGCGTTTGATCACTATCACCATCCACCATCATCGCTATCCATTACTCACCTGATGGATAGCGATGATGTGGTCGACCATGAAGCACTGCCTAGAAGCAACCTCCTAGGTTGTAGCTATCCAGAAACACTGACTCCGGGAATTCCACTCCTTATAGTTGTATACGCACAAGGAGGAATGTGTTCCCGACACGTTAGTACGTATGGGTGGGATGTCTACCATGAACCCGTACGTCTACGAGTTTTGACTCAACGAGTGCATCAGTGCTGATGATCTTCTTGGCTCGTTTCTCAATAGACTCAAGCGCATCTAGCTAGTATTTTGAATACTGCAAACAATAATGTTCAGATGTAGGCATTGTCTCTTCGATGAGATGACCCCGGAGGCACCTATCACAAAATAATGTTTTATGTAGAGGAACCAAAACAACAGGTACTTGTGGAGTGGCGTTGCTTTGGCTCATACAGCAATATCCTACGACGGACCCATAACACTCATCAGAGCATTACCATCTCTTCTCCTATTATAGAAACGCAGAAATCTACGCGCAATGATCCGAACCAACGGAAACACGAGACGGTCACCCATCTAAATCTTGACCGCAACGATCAATTGTTAACGGGAGCCGTATGATCTGTAAACTCGGTGCCGATGTCCCCAATCCCACGCCATCTTGTGGCAGCGTTGTTTGAGCTGCGCCCGCGCCGCCCGTCGCGTCGCGTCGTACAAACAGGCCGGTGGCTCTGCGCTCAAACACGCTCTGTTTGTGCTATTAGTGAACAACTACCGAATATTTATTGTACTCTGTTTTTGCTGGATTTATAAGTAGTTCCGTTATTTCGGTTTTTTTTTCTACTTGTATTGAATATTTTACCTTGGTCATTTACCTAACTGTAGCAGCACAAAATTCAATGTAATAACTCATATCCTACATTTTTTTTTTGCTTTTTTTATAAACTAGTGCTTGACTGCAATCTCACGTGATCAATGATGTTGAAGCACACTAGTTTATTAAAAGCCTATTCATTCTAGCCTTTAAGGCACCTAAATTATAACTTAGGTACTGGTGCTAACTTACGTAAATTATTACTTTCTTTAATCAGTATCTTTCCAAAAATGAAATTAATTTACGATTGTTTAATTTTGCATCCATTTGCATCATAATAAACACTTACATCTTGTAAGTATTCTACATATTCTGCCTTATTATGTAATGTACAAAGCTCGACACAAGTGTATCGACTTTCAGTCAAGGTTCATACAGGAAAACGTTCTTTTATAAACTTTTGGCCAAGAGTTTCCGGTGTCGATATTAATAATATCTTCAGACGCACAAACGTAACGCTAGTCTTAAACCTTTTAATTTATTGATAGTAAAAATCAAGTTATTTTACCAAAATATTTTGTTTATGATTTTTGTGACGATCTATATTGTTTATGGTGTCGTCTTCTGACGGATGTCAAACACTGTAAAACGCTTTAAATAATAAATTAAATGTTAGAAGCTAGAAAACTGGTTATTTTAAATAAATGTACAGTAATTATTTTTACACAAATAAACATTGCGATACGCTAATTTTACCTACATAATGTCTGCATGTTATTGTACACAGAAATTTATTATTTTGTTGCTACCGGTGTTTTATGTATGTACATAGGAAGGCGTAGCGTCGGAGGACGCATTGTCAGCACTTTCGTTTATTACTTTTTTTATAAATTATATTTACTAGGTTAATTTTTGTCTATGCGAGACCATTTAATACTTTTTCTTTCTATATATTTCCATACGAACCAAGTTAGTTATCTTTTTCTCGCTTTACAACACAAGTGATGCATAAAAAAGAAGTTGTGCGCTTAGCGCATTGTTGTGCACTCAGCGCGTTTTGTGCGCTGTGATTTTTATTAGCAGTGCCGGCTCTAAACACTGCTGCTGCCTTGATCTATGGTTACCTATAAGACTCCGGTTGACTCACGAACACGCGACTAGGATAACACAAATCGTAATCGATACATACGTTGTTAAATCGATATTTGGTACCTACTTTTAATTAGTTATGAAGTCATTTTACTATTTGTTTGTTAACCACAATATTCTTCATTAGTCGTGTCGAATATGGTTCAAGCAATTATCATATTTAATCAAGCACTATCCTTGTTTTATTTAGGTAAAACAAAATTATTCTCTGTGTGTGATTTTCGCTGCGTGTTAGAATAAAGTACCTATTTGCATGTAAGAACTGATATGGTATGGAAATATTGTAGTTTGACAAAATAATGGCTATTTTTCTAGCAGCCAGAACATTATTTCACGATCAAAACGAACACAAATACATACAAATGTGTGTAATTATAATGTAACCACAACATCGCGACGTGTGTGCGTGGCTCGTGCTGTTTAACGCGCGTCGGATAACCTCGCGATAACCGCCGATTATCGACGACCCCTCCGATACCGGCGCGGGCGCCTGCTACTCCTCCGCTACACGGTTGCGCAGGCGATGTAGCAATTCTACCAGCCAGGAAACAGGCGGTTTGAAAATTATTTTAAGTAACTTGAGGGTCTTTGGACCCTATACCTATACGTCAAACACTTATCGAAGAAAGACTCAAGGAAAAAGTCAAACAAGAAGAAGAGAAGAAGTCGTTAACAGTCCGAGGTAAACTGCTCTGGAACAAGCGTTTTGACCGCAATCATTATAAAATTAATAAGTTGGTAGATATGCTTTCTACCAATGGGATGCTAGGTAGCAAATGAAGAAGAAGAACGCTGTGGTAATATAGACGTGTTAAGGTCAATGATCGCCGCACGATGCGCAAGGACAGAATGGTCGAAACTATCATCTACCACGGTTTCAAAGACCTGTTCACTGAACAGGTCTTTGAAACCGTGGTAGATGATGATGTTACTAGCAGGCAGCAACATAGAGACCACTCTATATGTGGCAGTGGAATTAACTGTACAAACAACACCCTTCACTTAGTTACACTAAGCTGGATAAAGCAATTGCTGCTGACAGTATCAGGCTAAGGCTTAATGCTAAAATTGATAAGAAGGTATAATATACCTTCTACCAGTGTTAATATGCTAGGTAACAAATCGATGTTTTTTCCTAATAAAATCTTCTCCGCTGTGCTCCTCTCTGCCTGCGCTGACCCTAGCTAGATAGTTACCAAACTATAGCCTATACTAATTAGTTTAGCTATGCCGGAACAATGGGCATACATATCGCCCATGGCATGAGTCACCTGCCAGTATGACCGTTTTCGATATTTGACTGTTAGCGTTCACATCACTAGTGAACCAAGGCGTAGGTACCTAGGGCTGTCGGAGGTTTCACTAGGGCTGGCAAGGTTAAGGAAGGATCCTTGTTAGACCCGTTTTTACCTACAATTTATAACTTAGTTGTTAATTTATGATTTACTTCTGATTACTACATTAAAGAAAACGGTGTGGTGGTCTATGTATCAACTGCGTGAACAACATATTAAGTAGTGCATAGTCACCGGGCAAAAATAACTTTTAAACTAACTAACGTTTTTTTTTAATAATCTGTTTAAATAAAAAAAGTATTTACGAATGTTTCGCATACATTTCACATAATCGATTAGGCTGCGAAGTCGTTGTTTATTAGTTATTCTAGTTAGGTACTTCAAGTGTTATACTAGTGATTTCTCCCTACATGGTAATACTTAAGCAGTGACAATTTATTATTATTTACAGGAAAATAAATAGAATTAGTAAAAAAAAATGTTTTACTTAACTACGCGTAACATTAGGTAGTAAGTAAGTTCTGGATATAGAGAGAGGTACTGATGAATGTACTGCGCATCAAAAATGTACACAAACAGATTTTTTGTAAACTATAACAGTTATACAATGAGCTTAGTGACGCGCAACGGTGCCGTTTTATCGCAGTTATCGATAACCCCTGACGCCCTTTGACATGTCGATAAACCGCGCGCGTTTAGTGCGGCGCTGCGTCTGCGCCGTCTTTATGGCGATTTTAACTAAACCAGGTAATTAACTGTTACTTTTTTTTAATGCGATAACGTAGTTTTTAATTAATCAAATGGTCCGTACTTTTGACAAGTTACTATTAGTTGAAATGAAGTTGAAAATTGTGTGGAGACAAATAGTTAATATGACTTTAGCTTTCCAAACCAGACAATTGATAAGTTTTTTTCAATACAACATTCTTTTTTATTTAGGCCCATTTAAAGCAAACCAGTTAAATTATTATTTTTGTTAAAAATCTAACATCGCGATTTATTTTTTCCCTTATCAGAATTATTTCAAAGACAGTAAAAATAATAAGATGTTATTTTCTTCGTTGTGTGTAATTAATACGATAAGATATAAAGGTACCTACGGTCAATTACTGCGGGAGAGATCAAAGTATGAAATTCCTAATAAAATTGGGAAATATACAAAAGTTTCTTGAAGACCAAAGATTAATCAAACAATGGCAACTCCTGTGCAAAATATCACGCTTCTAGAACTAGTGGTTTAGAAGGAAAAGCAAGCAGTACCTAAACACTCTCTCTTAAATTCGGGCGTAAGCACAGACCGAAACATGAATGTAATATTAGTTAAGATATTGATTAGCGATCTGAGAATACCTAGTAGGTATCTCAGTACCTACTGTTTAATGTCGTAGTTTCCAGATAACGCACTGGATACGGGTAGTGTGTTTATTTATATACTACTATCATTATCGTAATTATAATGTTCGCCACGTTTTTGTGAGGAGTTTGCGGGTACAATATCGTTCTAGACGCAGACCATAACAAACTTTTAAAAATATGAATAATTCTAAAATTAGAAATAAATACCCATTCAATAAAAAAGAAAAATTATGAAACTCTAGGATCAAACGCCCGGACACGAAATTTTATGAGTTTGGTCTTTTTTGAAATACCTACAGCGTTACACGATTTAATAATAAGGTTGTGTTAAGCATACGCCGCACAGTGCTTTCTACTTTTTAACTCTATTTCAAAAATTATTATAGCCTTTCGCTAGGTCTTTTATTGCTTGAGAAAGTGCTGTGTTTATGTCTCCGGAGATCTAAAATATATGGAACTTTTCAACGTCAAAAACAGTTACAAAAAAAAATAAAAGAATTTTTGCACGATACTATTGGTATGGAGAAGTAATAGTCAAGAAACTCCGTACTAACACATTCATAAAGTGAACGTTGGCGTTGCCTAACGCATGAACCGCATGAATATAGAATTGACTTGTAGAATCGTGAACCAGTAACTTACAAATGTAACGCTACAAGTAATTATGGAGATAACATCTTTCTAAAATTTTATTTGCTGTTCATGTCATAGAGACCAAATCTGACTTCCATGACGTAGGTAAGTGACAGTCCAAAACGAATCCCGGTTCACAAAAGACGTCCGATTCAATTAAGTCTAGCAGAGCTGATAGCTTAATGCAAACATGACTAATTAGAATAATGATACAGATGAACGTCAATGAACAATATATTGTAATCGCATATCATATCACGCATTTCTCTTCGTTTACGCAAGTTTGTTAGTGCATCATTTATTTCCCGTACCACCTTGGTCTTGAACTTTGGATTGAAGTCAACGTAAGTAATCTGGATACTGTAACAGTTACGTTACTGTAAAGAGAATAATAACATTGAGACATTATTACCTATATTGTCATGTATTGTCATATTGTATAAGCTGTGTACGCCTTTAACTGACATACATACACAGAATTGGATGTCTATATAATTTGTACCTGTATAAGATCATGTAAATATGTCGTTGGTGTTCCTTTTAAAATAAATAAATAAATAAATATTGTAAAAATTTAAGTTTCTCCTACTTTTTTGATGCGTTACTGGGGAGTTGGTTGCGCCACTTCTTTTTCCTTGCTAAAACACTTGGAAGTGGTCCCTATGGCGGAACTTCGGATGTTTTGGGAACTGTCTTATATAATGGTTGATGTTTAAAAGATTCTGAAAAACCTGCAAATCAACCTACCTGCAACCTATAAATCTTTTAGGTAAATCACGGACCTTAATATTGGAGCAGCCTTATCAACTTTTACTATGAGACCCTAAAATAATATTGCAATGCTGCTGCCCTGCTGCCACGGGAAAAAAAACATTACAATTTTATGGTGGATTGTAAACATTCAAGTTCTACTTTAGTTCTAGTTTCCTACTTTTTTGACAGATGCGTCATACTGCAGAGTTTCTTGAACTACATCTTCTTCGTAACACTAAGAAGTTGTGATGGGTGGGCATTTAGGAGAACTGCCTTAACAAAGTAACTGTTGCTGATTCCCAGTAATTTAAAAAATAGAGTCAGATTTTGATTCTAGAAAAACCTACGTATTTAGAACATTAACTCTATGAGAAGGTTAAGCTTAAGTTAAAAGTTGCTTTATCATTGAATGAAAACAATGCTTTAATTAATAATGATCATGAATCTGTGAGGCAGGGGTTTATCTAATTATGGGGGAATTTCTAACTTGATATTAAACTAAATTAAATTACGTGTGATACTATTAACGTTAGAGAACACGTAAGAAGGGGACTGAAAGATGTTACTTGTCCGCTTATTACATAGTGACTAACGAGGGGGACAAAGACACTCCCACAACGAACCACCCATCTATTAGCATCTCTGTTTTAGCCTATAGGGTGAGCCTAAATAAAAAATTGATGCACAAATAAGTTGTTACCGAAATTAAATGGGAATTTCTGCGATAGTTCCCTGCTTGTGCATTATCCTAACTGCCACTAAATTCATTCGAGATTATTATTTAAGAGACGATATTATACAGAGGTCAGCACATCAAGCTACCCCAATCTGAAAAACTTTGAAATATTTTTAACTTTATTACAGAAGGATAAGGTTCATATTCGCCACTCACCACTTCAATTCATCACACACACTAAAGCTTATATAGTAGTATAAGTGTGTGTGATGCATAGGTCATTCTGTTTGTGTCTGATGCATAACCCAAGTAACACAGTCATGCTGAATAAAGTTTGATTAAAAACGATCCGCGAAACTATAAGCTGAAACTATTGTCGTTGGATAATGTCTGACTAAACGTCTATTCAGCTGTTAATCAAACAATTTGGGCACAGTTTTAAATGCTTTAGTCTGTAACAGCGATTTAAAGTCTTGGTAATTTAATAGCTTAGTACCTAATGGTCCACTTAGCTTAGTAACATCTGAGAAAAAGCCCATCTCTTTTATAGAGCTGTTATTTCATATTTATTCAGACAAATGCATATGGATATTGATATTCAGAAATTATTCAGGATTAAGTTTATTTGCGTAATACTTTTCAAAAAAAAATTAAGAGTTATGTTGTAAAGTGGAAAAAAGTAGTATTTAATCTTGCAGTGCGTCTTGGTTCTGTTCTGTGTCTGGTTAATAAAATGTAAATCCGTAATTGGCTGTAACACTAGTTTATCATTAAGTAAAAGCTGTGAATTTCGTGGATAAATAACCGAACCGGCCTGGCTTGACTGGCCTGTTGGTCTAGTAGTTAGTGACCCTGACTGCTATGCCGGAGGTCTTGTGTTCGATTCCCACCGAGGACAAATGTTTGTGTGATGAGCACGATCATTTGATTTGTGTCTAGGTGTAATTTATGTATAGTAAGTATGTATTTAGAAATATATAAGTATGCATATCAGCTGTTTAGTACCCATAACACAAGCTCTCAAGCTTACCTAACTTGGGACTAAATGGTGTTGTGTGAAAGTTGTGGAATATTTATTTATTTATTTTTAAATAAATAAATGTTCAATTGTTTTGCATTTGATGTGCTGGCGTCTGTACTAGCCGTTGGAACATACTTAGTTATATACCTTAACTTTTGTTGTGAAAACTGTCCACTTCTCCTAATATCTTGCCCAATGGAAAGCAACGACGGAAAGAAACGAACGCGAACATAAAACAATTCCTTAACTATTGAATTCTTCCCACTTAGAAGACAGAATGTCACCACATTACGTAGGTACGTACAACGTGTTATATGGCGCCATTCATGTCTTACGGTAAGATATTGACCCTTTATCGAGTCGACCTGAGTTATCGACAGTTTGCGTCACATCACTATCTTAGTGCGGCGCTAATTAATTGTGCAAGTATTGGTAAACATGTGTTGTTGTATTATCATCATAATAAACATTAAGATTTATCGAATTCTGCTTATTAGATTGTATCAGCTGGAAATACGTCACAGACTCATCATACAATCTGTCTACTTGGCCTTTCTTGAGACACAGATTGATAACTACGCCAAGGAATTCTTCCTATGGCGGTAAATGGAGCTTCACAACCTGATCCCACCATCTTTTCGGAAGGAAATAAGGACTCAAAAATCCTGTCGGAGCCATCAATGGAACTGTTGAGTGGAACTAACCGTCCTTAAGCTCCTTCTGTTACTGGTCTTCCAAGCTTACCACATGGTAGGTACTTTTTTGTGGGGAATCTCACATTTAATTTATACTATTGGCTGATGTGGTATGGCTAAACGAGGCGATCCTGCGGAGATAACTTAATAAATTAAGACCTCCAGCCAGGGTAAAGAACTTAAAAACTAAACGACCACACGTTAAGGGCACCCCCAGATTGGTGTTTAGGGCGTCGTCGCTGGGAGAGGACAACAAGGGACGGGCTAGATCGGATCGATACGATTTCGGGTAGCAAGTTTATTATATCTACAGGCTCAGCGGCGCGGCCTAACTCGAGCAAAGGTCGGGGGAACTAGAGGGTACCATCCCTACTTGGTTGATAGGCCGACAAGTCGAAGACATTCAGCACTTCTCATTTATTATGTGCGTAACCAAATTGTGGTACTCTCAACCAACATCTGCTTTACCTACAAACCTGTCTCCCTTTACAGCAGTGCAGCAATGAAAAGGTTGGTCTACTTAGCACGTTCATTCTATTGTAGAACTCGACATCTATTGCTATCTATCACATGAAACGAGATCTGAGGCAGGCTCATTCATTGACTGGGATATTAAAGTAGCCTACCTGAGTAGCCAGCTCTATTTTATTTTGCTGACTGGATTTGTTTTGACCGCGCTACTTATTCTACAGTATCTTACGATTAAGAAGAAGATCACCTAGGTGACTGCAATATTAAAACTGATGTATGCGGTGCCACCCCATTGCAAAAATACTCCAAAATTACCTATTTTCTTGCTTTTCGTATGAACTGTCACTCCCCAAGTGGATCGCATTGAGGAATGTTGCATTCAAAGGAAAAGTAATTAATTTTCTAGCAGATAAGGCTTATTATAATTTGGATGAGGTTTGATGAGAAATTGTGATTGAATTATTCTTATATACTAAATGGTCTCTCTATATTGTTTTTTTTATTATTTATTTTTAATTATTTTTTTAATAATTTGTCTCAAAAGTGAAATTTTAAATTATCGTATTTAATATTTGCATGCCATTTTGATGGCAAACGTGATCATCTGTTTTTTTTTTCTTTTTCAACATCTCTTGCATGCTGACAATTTGTTGTGGTATGTACTGTACAAGTTTGTGCAAATAAATGATGATTATGATTATTATTATTTAGTGCTCTTAATAATGTGCACCAGCTTTTAAGTACTAGGCAACTTGAAAAAATACATAGCTTTATGCTGTATAACGTTAATCATGACATTTAGTAGTGCGTTACCTATTCATACTTTTACTATAAAATTTCTTTTAATTTAGATCGGACTGAACATATAAACTCAAACAGGACTGACTTGGTAACAATGCCATGATATGGTTAGGTACTTGTTCAGGCGGTCCCGTTCTATGACTGTATTGTGTACTTTTTTTTATTCTACACACAGTAGGCAGGCGTTATACCTATAATTGTTTTTAAGAAGATAAATCCTTCGCTTTAATTTGCCCGACGTTAAGTATACACAAAGGTTTTTTGTGAAAATAATAGAACGATGTAGCCAAAATAAAATAAAATAAAACGGTTAGTGACAAATTAAAATTGAGAAAAAGACGAAGCAGCTAGTGGGCTCGTCGGACACAGTACTAGATTAAACCAGTGTTTTCACGGTCTTATCTTTACCGACTTGCGACCTTTGTGAACATTAAATACCTATTAGATTAAAAAAAAACACTTTTAGTTATTAAACAGTTCTAAGAAATAAAGTAGGTAATAGTCGCTCGCAGTCGAGCACAACAGTGCTATTCTGTTAAACTTGCCAGTGAAAATGTGGGCAAAGAGAAGGTAAATTGAACTTTCATTCAAATACAACATTCTAATACAAGACAGTTACAGTTCACTTCACGCAAGTTTCACGGGCTGAATTTCACTGAACGACCGGCATATCTATTAACGAGCTATCTTCAAGAAAGCAGAGAAGACAGTCGTGTACCTATAGAGAATTATGACGTGAAGGAGAGAGTGCAGACCAGGAGAACAACTACGAGAAATTACTTCCAACCACATGGACAGATGAGCCAAGGTTTATGGAGAGGAAGAAACGTCAAAAATAGGTAGCGGTGAAGAGTGTTGTTTTAATATAAAACTTTTCTTTGAATTGTAATTCCACAACTTTCCACAACTTTTCATACAACGCCATTTAGTCGCAAGTTAAGCTTGAGAGCTTGTGTTATGGGTACTAAACAGCTGGTAAACATACTTATATATTTCTAAATACATACATATTATAGATAAATTACACCCAGACACAGAACAAATGATCGTGCTCATCACCCAAACATTTGTCCTGGGTGGGAATCGAACCCACAACCTCCGGCATAGCAGTCAGGGTCACTAACTACTAGACCAACAGGCCAGTTACAATTGCTACTATTATTTTTATTTTTATTTTACAAACGTACGTTTTGAAACTATTAAATATGTTCTTTCATTGGTGTACGTCGCCGCGTCTGTAGGCTTACTCGATCATCATTAATGTAAAGTGTGTACTTAGTAAATCATAATTAAAGTCAGCGACAGGGTACTGAATTAGCCATTTAAGTTTATCTGCTTTTTAACTTCATGTTTTAGCCCCTCTTCTGCGATAAATGTCAAAATGTTTGTAGAAATAACGTTGCAGAGCAAAAATAGTGAATGGATCTACATCAGGCACAGTTTTGTGTTCTTAAAATTGTGTAGTTTTTAGAGAATCACTGTAGTTCATGGCTATGAAACTCCGCATATAAAACAGTTCAAAGAAGTTCCATTTGGGTTCTCCTTTTCTTAGACATTGAAGACAGGTATATACTTAGTTAGTTTTTGAAGTACCTACCTACGGTCTACGGTAAGAACCTAACCGCCATTTGGCGATATACTTAGAAGAAGAAGATGACAACCTAAGTTAAAATCAGTAGGATTGGGTCCTGCTGATTTTAACTTAAGTTGTCATCTTCTTTTTCGTGTGGTGACAAACCTTATGTCAGAATATTTATATGCCGCCCATCATGGGCCTCAGACGAACCAAATCATTGAACACTGGAAGTCGATGAAGAGCAGAAGTTTCCAGAAAATGTTTTCAACCTGTACTTAGGTATTATGGAAAATTATGACTTTTTCACGTCGTGAATAGGTTAAGTATTCCACCACTCTTTTCTTATAAGCCTTTTCTCTGTTATATTACAGATCCTTAGTCTGAGACCAGTTTTCTAAGATTTTCAGTCAAAGAAAATTCTATCTCTTGCATTTGTAGTTAAATTTCTTACAAAACTGGCAACTATGCATTAAGAAATCAATGTTTTACGTTTGTATTGACCAATATTGTTTCAATTTAATTACTTGTTCACTTTTTGTTTAACCAACATTTTGGCACATAGGCACAAGGTTAGGTACATAGCTGAGTACCTACATAACAAGCCGCCGTCATTTGACTGTTACATGTCAAGCTAATGACAACCAAAACATAATCCGTTGGTATGGCACCTATTATATACAACAAAATGCCAGACTGTATTAAGGATCTTCCCTTAGTAAAATTCAAGAAACTTCTGTCGTCGTTGCTGATTGACAAATGCTATTACTCTGTTACCGATTTTATAAATGATGATTTGTGATATTTGATTTAGTTAATATTATTATATTAAGCTCAAACCAACAAAAACAAAACTATTACCTATGTTAATAAATTTAGACTTAAATAGCTGATCCATGATCTCATTTTGTCAACCAATATTATTTTTTGTATGCCATCAGGCAGAATGTACTGGGAATTTAATTTTATACTAACACCATTATTGTAACACCTGCATTCTATACAAATAAAGAAATTATTATTATTATTATTATTAACTTTCATTAGGTACCTACTACAAATTGTACGCAAGTCGGCGCATACGCACGTTAGTTTGATACGTGTAAAGCTAACGCACTGATGAAAAAATTAAGAGGACGATTAAGATTATCGTGGATTTTATAACTTAAAACATTTAAGGGTGAAAACTTTGAAACTGCACTCGTCCGAGTCGCCTACTAAGCCTATTTAACTGTACACTAAATGGTGAGTAGGTAGGTACTTAGTAAGTAGGTATGTAGTACAAATTGAATTGTTAATGAAAATAATCTAATCAGAGAAGCGATAGATAAGTAAGTAAAACATACTTATTAAAAAAGAGATTTGTTTTATATTAGTTTTTAACTGTCGAAAGGTTATTTTGGATTAGGTACTTTAAGAGTTTGAATATAAATTAAGTTCATAATTAAGTATAGGTTTTGTTTTTTGACAGTTTTGGAATTCGCTTGTTTTTGCACCAGTCAGTTATTGTGATCTTTATTAACAAGAACGTGAACGGCTGAAACATAATTATTTTATGAACAGTAGAGAGTCCCATATAGGTACCTACACATGTAATTCACCTCCTTGGACCAGATTCAATAACCTCGAGTATCTTATTCATCTTGATTAGATATTATGCTAACATTGTTCAGTATTTACAGCAAACGTTTATGTTTCAGTACAAGTACTTTTGACGACACCAATTTTATTTGTAGGTAATGTAAAAGCTTTTGTCTTTATTTACAATTACAGGCATTAATACACTTCGATAAAAAATCTAAAATGCAAGGTTTTCTATAGTTTTTCAATGATGCTGGACTTGAAAAAAGACAGAAGTGGTCTATTAAAATGATAATTTGATAATGTACTGTAAGATCAGACTCACCTGTCTCCATAGCGTATCCCGCGGCTGCAGCTGCGGCGTGCAGCGCCCCGTACTCCTTGCCGTCCATGCCGCCCAACATCATATCAGTAATCACTTCACTTCACATGGACACCGCGGCACTCACGTTCGTCGCGCGACGCTTCGCCGCCACATGTGCGCGAGCGCCGCCGACTCACCGCCAGCGAGCACCCGCCCCGCCCCCCGCCGCCATTGGCCCGCACCGGCCAATCGCCGCGCTTCATTTCGGACGCTTTCCTTTTTCCATGTCGCGTTCTATTTGAAGCGTGTTGATGCATCTTTAGTTTTTGCCAATCAAAATTAGACTTAATCTGTTTGCGGCAAAGTTGAGATTAGGTTTTGGGGTTCAGCAGAAATATGTTTGTTTTCCCGTTCGGTCGGATGCGCTCGGGCAGCGAGCGAGACGAGAGCCGAGGAAAATGCGTGCCGCTCGAGTAGGCAGGGTGCGCCCGCGCCGGTGGGAGCGCCACACATCGCTATGTATGCGGCTGTGGATTCGACACGACTCTATGTACTATGTACGCTCTTTGTAATTGATATTTTTATGTTCGTTAATTCGTGTTGCTAACTAATGTTCTGTGACTGACAATGATACGAGGAACTGATACGGCGACATTTTGTAAAGAAACACACTCGACAGTTTTAACGATTTATTTATGTTGTTTGTAGGTTTTTAATTTTAATTAGGTTGGAGTTGGTTCGTTATGAAACTTGTTCACAATTAATCAGTTGAACTCACGGAGTCGGGAGCATGCGGTGCTATCGCGCGGCCTCACGGTTCACTCTCATCTGATAAGAACGTAATTAATTGTTGGCTATGTGTTGCTGAAAATTTAAATGCTTGGCAGACAGGCCAAATGATTCAGGTGCCTACCCAAATACATGATCATGATAGATGGCATGCACAGAATAAATTATAGTACCTACCTACTCAAAGTCCGCCAGTCATGTCTAGCCGAGAGAAAAATCATTGTAGACAACACTTGAAATAGGTACTTAAATGTTGAATAAATGCGAGGATTTAAATTCCTTTTTCATTTCTTTTATTTTGTTGGTACTATTTATTCAAATCCTAAGGTTCACCAACAGTTTGTTCTAAAATCCTGTACGTTTCTAGTTAATTAATAAGGTTTTTTAAATGTGTCAAGAAATAAACACGTCGGTACGCAAAAACACAGACATGGTTGAATTATTTGTATGGTATCATATAAAGAAGTTCCACATTTCAGAAGAACGCCGCTCAAAAGCCAATTAAAACTGAAAAATTCCTGAAATACTCGTAAAACTCCGCACAACTCGGAAACACATGGCAGAAATCAAATTCATCAGATCCATGTCATGAACGTCATGATGATCGTCACAAAAAGCGCCTGAGTCGATGCCGCCGGGCGTTTTCTGTTAATTACCCCAAATATGTCGCTTATTTGTGTAAAAACGGTGCTTGGGCTTTGAGTCGCCGCTCGGATGCGCAAGCGCAGCGGATGGGAGCAAATTGGCGGGAGCAAATGACGCGGCGCGCGCAGACACAAACGTGCCGACGGACAGAACTGTTGGCTTTGTTCTGATTCATCTCACGAGCGGGCTCATCATCGAGTGTGTTTGGGTTACACGCGAAGTAGACCGCACCTACGATGTTAACTGTAGGTAGTGTAGTAAATTAAATACCTATCGTTAAAGTATTTCAGGCAATTATTTATTTATTTACCTATTCACAAAATCTACAGCTCTTATACTGAATTCCAACTCACAATACAATGCATCATAAGAAAAAAATGAATTAAAATGATAGGTAGGTAGTCTTTGTTAAGGTTTTTTTTTTATATTCCTATATACAAATGGGTCTACTCTTTACCTCAATCTTGTCCTGCGGTCATAGAGATGAGGTCGATGATGAAACGAGCTTATTTGCGAAAAGGTAATGAATAAGTACCTACATAGCTTTTAAATTGTACTAAATTAACTATAGTTCAGAAAACTACCTCTTTCTGAAAACTGTGAGGCATTTTGTGTTTAATATTCACGTTGTATTATAAATGTTTACTGTTACAAAAAGTTAGTTGTGCTCTTACACAACTATTTTAAAAAAACGCTGTTTTAACTGTAGGTACACCGAAAAGTGTTTTGGGTAGGTACTTACTCACCTATGGAATACTAAACCTATCGTGGTTATAATCTACATTTAATGCACCTAAGCGCATATTGTGCAGCATAGTAGGTACCTATCATAATTGTTATAAAGATATTATACTTAAATATGGTTTTAAGTATCGGATAGGTAACATTTTACCCTTGTTAAGGCCAAGGGCAGGACGGAGTTTCAATAAGTAGGAGGTAGGCCAATCTACTTATACTTAAGGCTGATTCACGAGCGCCCCTCTTGGACGTCGCGAGAGGAGTCAAACACCTCACTCCCTCCCGCTAACCTGGCAAGGCCTGCGAGGTCAGCGCCAGTCAAGTGCGGATTCACTATTGTGGGCACTGTGGGCATGCCCATAACCCTAATTGAGTTCAGATAGAACAAATGATCGTGCTCCAGTGGTACCCCGACCTCCGGCATATAAATTTCCTCCTACTACTACTATTTCAATTACTACTACCTACTCTAGAATTGTTTGTGACATAGAGACACGCAGCGCAGTAGTTCAGTTTAAAATTTTGTATTTTATGTTTTTCAAAATCAATACATTTTTAAGTAAGGTAGTTAGGTTAGGTAGTTAGGTTCGCTATAGGATAGGTACGGTAAGTTAGGTTAGGTTATATGTATACATATGTCATTCTATTTCTATCTAACAGAAAAGCTTCGAAGAGCACATTAGAAACTCGCTAAATAAAATGTAGTAAGAAGTAGTTATTATTCTTTTGGATCTATTTGTTGTCATCTATTATAAATAGTTAAGTATATCTAATAGGTATCTAAAAGTCTCGTGCGGCCATTTTTTATAAAATTTCGTGTGTACTTAGGTCTGAGGTCTGAGAATAGGTCGTTTGCAATTTTAAAGCGGAGTGAGGTGTGCCGCGGCGTCTAATATAATATAAAACAATCATGTCACAGTGTTTGGCACCAAACTCCTCCACAACAACTTGACCGATTTGTATGAAATGTTGTGTTCAGGAAATTCAGTAGATCTAAGCTAGGTCTCACTTATAGATCGTAACTTATTTTCGTTTTTTTCTTAAAGGCAGATCGAAGAAATTATGGATCCACCTTTATGGGCACTGTGGGCATGCCCAAAACCCTAATTGGGGTCAATAGGCCAATGTTTATATCCAATCGTTATAGGGTGTCTAGGTGATGATCCCAATTGTGTGCTTTGAGGTAAGTAGGTAAATTCGGACCATCTGCCAACACTTTAACTTTTATTTAAGTACTAGCTTTTGCCCGCGGCTTTGCCCGCGTGGATGTCGAACTTCCGCCTCCTATGTTTTCCCATTAAGGGTTGAATTTCCAAAAATCGTGTTTTAGTGGATACTTATTCTTAACTAAGAAGTCCCCTTCAAGTTTCATGTCTCTAATACCAGCGGTTTGGGCTGTGCGTTGATATATAAACGTAATAATTTTAGCATAATACTTCCAGATAGACTACTTTCAAAGTTGATCCTTCCAGTATGTATGCATAAAGATTTCTGGAACTACTGACCCGGGAAAGAGCGCCGTACAACTGACCATGTGTAAAACAACTGAGACTTAGAGACGTAATCAGTACGCCTGGGTAGGTTGATCTAACCTACCCAGGCGTATTGATTACAACCGTACCAAGTCAATCCCAATCCCTATAATAGTTATTGAACTATGCGTGCACATACAGACAGACAGACAGACAAAGCATTTACTGATTGCATTTTTGGCATCAGTATCGATCACCAATCATCCTCCAATATTAATTTTGAATATATATTCAATGTACATAATTATCTTCGTAGTGCGTGATACTCCATTGAATTTTATGGTGAACTATATCGTATCTTAAGATAAAATATTATATTATCTTAGCCGTGTGCAGCGCCCCTTGGTGAACTCCACTGCGGGTGACTTAACCTACGACAAACTTATTATTTGCGGTTGGTACATTAGTCGGGTCTAGGGATCGAACCGCAAATTTAAGTTTGTTTTTTATTGTATATACTTTTTCGGGATAAAAAGTACCCAGTGTTGTGCCCAGGATATTAAAGAATAACTATACCAAGTTTCATCGAAATCGAACCGGTAGTTTTTGCGTGATACCTGAACATACAGACAGACAGACAGACAGACAGACAGACAGACAAAAATTTTTTTAATCATATTTTTGGGTTCGGTGTCGGTCTAGTAACACCCCCTGCTATTTATTTTTTTGATATTTTCAATGTACAGAAATTTTACTTCTACAGATTTATTATAAGTATAGATGTTTAATTGTGGTGACGCTATAAATCGTGTTTATTCAGGTTTTCAGAAATAAGAAAAGAGGTTACAGTCGTTGGGTTGGTAGTATGGTTCAGTTCATAATATTGTAAAGGTACATTAATGATCCTTGCACCGCCATGTAAAAATTTGCTACATTTTCAATTGATAAATAACCAGCAGACGTCACGCGGTTTTACCCGCGTAGTTCCCGTTCCCGAGGGAATGCGGGGATAAAAATAAGCCTATGTTACTGCCGTTGTGTGAAATGTAGCTTTCCAATGGTGAAAGAATTTTCGAAATCGGTACAGTAGTTTTTTAGTTTATTTATTACAAACATACACACACACACAATTTTTTCTTCTTTATAATATTATTAGTGTATGTACCTAGATGTAGATTTTTAGATGCATTCATGTGCAGAACAATTATCTAAGTGCGTTTATCTTGTGGCGCTAAAAACGATTTTCTTTGTATAAATGTTAAGTACATATGTAGGTTTCGTTCGTAAGGAAAGTTTCGTCTGCTCCCGTGACGCAGGGATAAAACGGATCACGGGGTGGTTTTTAGTCAGTAAGACTCTGACATACCTCTCCGCCCTCCCCGGGGCGGGGGACATCCATGTACATTTTCCAACATAAAAAAAGGTAATGTTCCCTCTAATTCCAAAGATTGTTGAAACATTGTATTATTACTAATGTTTTTAAGCAAACATAATATATTATGTAGAAATGTTATCCCCGGCTAACACTGTGACCTTAAACCTTGACTTTATTAACACTTCGTTTGATAACAAAATAAATAAACCTACTTACCAGCTACATAAAAAATGCCCAGAACTGTCGGGAAACAAAATATTTATATTAGTAGCATACATAGGTACTCTATTTACCTAGATCTCTAAATAGCGTATACCTAAGAACATGGTAACATAATGACATAGCAATCGGCACAATTCGCCGCGTTCTATCACGATTTGCTTCACTAAATAACAACGCACTAATATATGTTACTATATGTTCTAGTAAATTGAAAATGCACTGTGAAACTAGAGTAGAAAAATCTAACACCTAAGTGGGAATATACCTACACTAAACACGACAATTTACTAGCAAGCTCTAGTTTTTGCCTGGTGTGTTGGTAGTTAGTGGCTCTGACTGCTTTGCCAGAGGTTGTGAGTTCTATTCTCACCCAAGACAAATTTTTGTGTGATGAGCACTATCATTTTTGTTTTGTGACTGGGTGGAATTTGTCCATAATATGCAATGATATTATTAGTAAAAAAAAAAACATACCGTCGAATTGAGAACCTCCTCCTTTTTTTGAAGTCGGTTAAAAAGGGGTAGATAGGTTACCCCAACAACATTCAATCTTCAAAAACGGCACACAAACTTACGCACGCGTCCGTTGACGGCGCGACGACACGACACTGAGGTAAAGTGTGGCTAGTTAGCCACATTTTAACGTGTCGCTTGCTGAGCGCTTATAACCTATCTACACCTTTTTACTTATAATATCATTGATTTATTATGTATGTATTTAAAAATATATCAGTATGTTTATCAGTTGTTAAGTATCTACTACCTACCCATAGCACAAGCTCTGCTTAGCTTTGGACTAGAAGGCGTTGTGTGTGAAAGTTGTGGTATTTTATATTATTATTTTACTAGACCATTGCACTATGGTAATAAGGACCCATTTTGATCATGGTTTGAATTCTTTGACTATGGTTATTCTTAGTCCAATATAATGAGTCTCTTTGAAGTTTTGCCATCGTACCTACCTGACTAGGACGAACTTACTGGCTAAAGCCGCGGTCACGCAAGCTATCCGTACCTACTATAAATGTTGTGCACGAGCAAATAGATATTTTTACCTGTCAGCCGAGTGAATTCACAAAGATTCTATTACGTAATTTGTGTTATAGATAGATAATAATAATTTATTTTTGTTTTTATTTTATTTAGTTTAATATAAGGTTTGTTTTTGATAAATCTGTAATAGTTTGGATTAGTTTATTAGAATTTTATTAAGGTATAGAGTATAATATTGTGTATGGCGTCGCTAGATTTTATAATACCTTGTTATCGCATTGGGTCCTAAATAACCTGTAGGTAATGTTAACTTGTGTGTGTAATAATAAATAAATAAATAAATAATACTTAATTGCTTCAATAAGCTCAGCACAAGTCTGGGTTTTAGGCAAAAACACCAATATCCCTGACTTAATTGGTCTGTTTGATTTATTTTTTTTTTTTTTTTTGCAATTACTGTTGCGTGTTGGTTATCGCATAAATCTTGGTAAATTAAAATTTTCAATTAGTCCCCTAACGACCAGTATAGTGCATTTAGGATTGGCCCTATAGAAATACTAACCTGTGAAAACTAGCCCCTTCGAATAACGCGTGGGCATAGGACCCATTGTGCTTAGCTATGCCTTACATAATCTGTGAAGTTTACACCTCGTACAGGTGAAAAGAAAATGGATTCAGCAAGTAACCGAATATGTGTGAATAATTTTTTAATCACTTATTAAATTCAATCTAATAACCGGATTCTTTGATAATATTGTCACATAGAAACTTAAATTAGTAAAATATTAACCAGAAGTGGTTGCATATCTTTACTTTAAATTTCGTGTAAGTAAGTAAATACGTGAAAATATTTATATTTATAAAATAAATAAATTTATTTTTTGGCAAATTTTCAATCAACCGCTGACCAAAAAACTCAATCACTCTGCAATACCTTAAAAATATTATTGATAAAAATATAGCACAAATAAAATATCAATAACAAGCTCGTTTGTATGAAATTATATCGTAGAATATTACAAGAGTTTCGGTGGGTGCGCGGGCGCACACGTTATAACGTTAATAAATAACCTATAAAGTGCATTGTTCGCGATCAGGCGGCGTGGTTAATACCCGATTGTGTCAGCCCCAGAGCCGACCACAATTTATAATCCCCAAGGCAGCATTGTTCAGCTTTTATCTTTTCTATAGCTCATATTTATAGCTGTCGTTAAAGCTGCATTTTTCACGAAAATTAAATGTTTAAGTAGTTGAGATTAGCGAAGTTGGTGCGGAACGGAACAGATTCCGCCATCAGCGCGTGAAGATATCGCGTCGCCTTCAAATTATTACAGTTATGTGACAATATTAAACATGCTGCTCTTGATAGCTTTACGCTTACTGTGTTATTGTATTTTTTATGGATTATTGTGTGACACACAAGTAGAGCCAGAATCGAATCTATCAATCTATTGCAGCCACCATAAATCTCCAAGACTAACCTTCAGTTTATTGAGCTGAATAACAAGATTCGTGATAAGTTTAGTTGACCAGAGTCCTAACAGCCCGAGGTCTGACGACAACGGGCCTTTTTCGCTTCATGTCGAATGCTAATATTCAGCAACATCTGGAAAGGCTGGAAGCCGACCTTAACATAGGTAGTTGGGAATGGCAAGTGAACTTTCAATGAAGTGAAGTGAATCTGTAATCTTGCCATGGGGTCTTCGCAGGTCTTCATTGTAGGGTTTCAGAAAGATGCGCGAGATTGTCATGAACACCTTTTGGTTCCCAAGATTCAGGCTTGCCTAGTTTGGGGCTAATAATAAAATTCGTGTAAATATGTTCTGCGTTTAATTATTATTTTGTTATTGTTGTTTGTTGTTGTATTTGCTTTTATTTCTCGGAATACTTGGTTTCCAGACCTTTGGAAGGCATACGAGGAGCCAAAGCCAACTCGCAGAGGCCCATATGTTGTCGTTATTATGATCTTCCGAGCAGGGACTAAAGGTCTGATGGACGCTCCTCCGGTCAAGTTATGCGGCGTGCCCTTGGAGCGCGTGCAATCTTTTAAATACTTGGGCCATATTGTGACGTCTGACTTGAAAGATGACGACGATATTGAACGAGAGCGGAGGGCGCTGTCGGTGAGGGCGAACATGATAGCTCGCAGGTTTGCTCGTAGCTTCAAGGAAGTCAAAGTCACCTTGTTTCGAGCCTACTGTACTTCATTTTATACGAGCAGCCAATGGGTGTCATACTCGCAGAAAGCCTACGGAGCCCTCCGAGTTCAATATAATAATGCGCTGAGGGCATTGCTGCGGCTGCCTCGCATCTGCAGCGCGTCGGGGATGTTCGCCAGTGTGCGGGTAGACTGTTTTTATGCCACTATGCGCAGGAGGGCGGCCTCGATAGCGGGCAGAGTGAGGGCCAGCGGTAACAGTCTCCTCGCCGTCGTCGCTGACAGGTTAGACGGGCCATTCATGCGGCATTGGTTGACCCTACATGCAACCATATTAAGGGCATGGGGGAGATAATGTTCTTTTTTTCTGTTTGTTTTGTGTTGTACGTATTGTAATGTTTTCAGAATGTGTGCTATTATGTTTAATTTCTGTGTTTTAATTGTGAATTAATGAGTCCTTGTCGCTTGATAAATAAATAAATTATTATATTATTATTATATTACTATATTAATTATTATTTAAATCTAACATTAGGCTAAGTTATATTATTATTAGGTACTAACAAAATATGGATCTGTGGTCCGAAATAAAATGTTTGAATTTGAATTTGAATTTGAATTAAGTGAAATATTGTGAGAAGCCTATATCCAGAACGGACGTTTTTTGGCTGAGAATCATCTCAGACAGAAGTCAGGAATACCTAAAGTTATCATAAGATTAGATGACTTTTGTGTTTTCTCTACGGCTAAATCATAACACTGAAGTTATGTGGTTTCCAAGTTCATCAAGTACAGGAAGCCGAGGGTAACGAGATGTGCATCTGCATATCGGTTTTAATCAATTTGTTTCGTAATGTTTTATTTATTTTTATGATCTTCTAGAATTGCACACACACGTATGTGTTTGATTGTCATGCTAATCTGCCAGTGAAATAATCCCATTCTTAGTAATAACTTGTGGTCTGGTGCAAATATGTTATTACGGCAAGAAGGATTATGTGACGGTCTTAGAGTGTGACGTGAGAATAATGAATTGGTATTATTTGGAACTTAAATTGTAATTAAATTAAATCATAAATAATGTTATTCATTACTAGCTTTTGCTCGCGGCTTCCCCCGCGTGGCAGTCGAACTTCCGTCCCCTATTTTTCCCTTTAAGGGTTGAATTTCCAAAAATCGTTTCTTAGCGGATACTTACTCTTCACAAAGAACACCCCTTCAAGTTTCATGTCTCTAATACCAGCGGTTTGTACTATGCGTTGATGTATCAACGTATTTAGCATAAAGCTTCCGGGTAGACTATATTCAGAGTTGACCCTTCCGGTACATATGCATAAAGATTTCTGGAACTACTGACCCGGGAAAAAGCGACGTACAACTGACCATGTGAAAAACAACTGAGACTAAGATCTACTCCAGCAACGCGGAAAGTCTGACCCTGAGCTTTAAAATATATTTTTAATAAGTAGGTAATTGTCATTGCATAACAACACACCGATACTGGGAATTTCGTTCTTTTCTAAAGAATTTAAAAATTCCTTCAGATACGTAGCAGCTTCTTGTTGATCAACTACTCTGTTTATAATAGAATAGTATATATCTTAGTCTTGCCTTGTAGGTATACTTGACAATATATTGCTATTGCTATTTATATCAGATGCTTGGTCATTGCGAGGGGTTAAAATGAATCTTTCGCATAACGAAGTATTTTCCCTTTCAAATAGTTCTGAAAGGTCGCAGTAAACAGATGATATAAGATCTTACTGTAATTGCTCTCTGCAACATAAGGTAGGTGATAAAATAACTCTTCCTCCGTGTTGTTGTGGATTGGCTTTCGCCAATTTTTAGTAAAGTTTCCGAAAATTGATTATCATCCGGATTATTTCCAGTTCTTATTCGTATTTTTGTAATTAAATGCACCGACTGTATATTATGCCACTAAAAAATACAATTTTTGAAACGAAATAGTTTTTCGTTGTTGATTAGATCTTAAAAGAGACTCGAAATAATTGTGTTGATAAACCTACACTGCATTTTCGACTTAGCTGAGTAGTACTTGGATACTTACAGTGATGGACTTAATTATATATATCACCATAAAGTTAAATAAAATTTGCACGTCGTAAAACGATAAAGTCTAAGTAGCTGGGAATAAGACAGTTCAATAGTTGCAGCAACTCTTACCATTAACAGGTGTGAGCGCAATAGAATAGCTGTTGTGCAGCATTTCCATGAACCTGTTCCTTCATTACATGAACACATAAGTCGATGGGTGGTGGTGTAACTACAAGTCTGTTCATAGTATGACAACAATGACAGCACTGTGACAACATCCGCCTACCTGCGTCCCTATAAATAGCATGTCAAACAGACATGGCGGCGCGCGCGCAGGATTGTTTTAATCAGCGTGGTCGCGCGCCGCCGACCGCGACCACTGCCCGCTATTCATAGAACACCTGGCTTTTATGTGGTCGCCATCACACTATGGACGTGCCGCAGAAGTTTTATTAAGTTTGATTTTAAATTTTTAATCTTAAAAATTGTGGCTAAAAAAAAGGTTTGCCGCGGTCGAACTGTGTATGGGTGACCATTCATTAAGTCAAAGTCAAAGTCAAATCATTTATTTCAATTAGGCCATTTAAAAGGCACTTTTGAACGTTAAACTTACTAGTTAAATAAAATACATATAATGATTCTAGTTGCCCCTTCCTAAAGGTAGTTTCGTATGGAGAAGAATGGGCAAGAAACTTACTCTTTTAAAATAGCTTTTACAATATTTGTATACAATAAAAAATACATTATATATGTGAATACGATGTACCTAGAATAAACAAAGTAAAATAAAAAAATAAATAAAAAATAACATACTATGCTGAGATAGATTCAGCATTTTAGTAGATAAGTACATAATTATGCACTTATATTACATGTCAAGACTCCTCCTTGCCTAGGCGTGCAGCAAAGCACGTGAATCCGTTTAGTCCCGGCAGTCATTTGTAGATCATTGATGATTATTACGGGAAGTCAGAAGCCCGAAAGCCTGACCACCAGTTTTAAAACTATGGAACGCCACGTTAGATACCATGCTACTCCTTGTTTTGCTTCATTTATGTACAAAAATCTAAGAATTGAGTAGAAGTGCGATGAACTCAAGACCTATGACTTGACGATAGGTACAGACGCCAGCATATCAACCTTGTTTTTTTTTTTTTGAGGGGTGGAAAATCCCCATGGATGTCCGCCGCCCGGGGAGGCGGAGGGGTCTGTCAGACTCTTACTGACTAAAAACCACCCCGTGTTCCTTGTCACACCTGCGCCGGGGGTCACGGGAACGGAAGATACTTCCGCGACCCCCGACTGGTGCCGGCCCCGCGGGCCCCGCCAAGTCAGCGAGGGGAGTGAGGTGTTGGACTCCCCTCGCGACGTCAAAGAGGGGCGCGCGTGAACACGACGCGCCGCCACCTCGGGTCCATGTACGTGGGGGCGGCGGACATCCCCGCGTCCGTCGCCCTGGACCCATTCAGGGGGGCTGGAAGAGGGCGTTGTCCGCCCTCCGCCTGCGCCCGGTGCGTCTGCTGCGGGCCGGGTGAGTGGAAGTGATCTCCCTCTCCCTTTCCGCAGCCTCCTTCTGCGAGATGACCGTTTCACAGAAGGACACCACCGCGTCCCAGGACTCGACGCTGCCGACCATCCTCTCGACCACGGCCGGCAGCGACAGGTCACTGCCTACTCCAGAGACGAGGGCACGGCGGGCAGCATATCAACCTACCCCAATGAGCCAAATTTCTTTGATAGGTTTTCAACTTTCTTCTAAACACATGGTTCATGTTCATGCAATTGGGAAAATTTGACAGTTTGGGGTAGGTTAATGTGCTGGCGTCTGTACATCGCTAGCCTGTTAAGTACTGCTAAGATTATTGTATTTTTGACATTACCAATTATGGACATTTTTAGTCTGAAATATTATTTAAAATTTAATTTGATTATGCAGCCTGCTGGCTGACAAGATGGTGCTAGCAAGTGGATCTTCTGCATCTCGTTGCTTAGGTGTTGTATCTAAATGCGTGGTTCGAGAGCTTGTCTGTTGTGTGAGGACATGATTGTAATGAGGAGGAGTGACGGCGGAGGGTGACACTAGTCTCGAGTACTTCTTATGAATATGTATTTTGTTAAACATTGTCTTGTGAAAGGTCGGTGATATGGAAAGTAGTATTCATATCTATGGTATTGGTCGTATTTTGCAGTAGTTATTAGCGTTAATCTACGCAGGTATTAAACAAAAATAAACACTTACTACTTAGGTATTTTATTCTACTCAATAATAGGATATTTGAAGAGGATAAAAAGTCTGTTATCGAAATGTCTTCGGAAACAAAAAGATCGTGGATTAAAACATTCACTTCTTCTTCCCAGCAAAAACACTAGGAAGTGGCTAAGGGTGGGCTTTTTGGGAGACTGTCTTATGTAATTTCGACGTTCAAAAAGTGGTGATTCACAGCCTAATTTGAATAAATGCCTTTAAATTTTTTGATTTCATTAATTTTAATCGTAGGTAGTCAAGTACCGCATTTCTTACTTAATAGCAGATTTTTCAAAGACAAACATAACATAACGTCACGCCTGTAATCCCCGAAGGGCTAGGCAGAGGTGTACCTGGTAGTACACCCACAGATTTTTCAATAGTCTAATAATAGTCTTTTTCAATAGCAGTAAGTTTTATATAAAGAATAAATATTGCGATCTGGCACCGCTTAAGTTTTCATTTTTTTATTTCATACTAATGAATCAGTCTGGGCAGTGCCGGACAAATAACTTGTGTCACAGACACTACAACCAAAACAATGACTCATAACCCTATGTCTTTTGGTATATTTTGCTATTACCGTCCACTGCTAATCATAGTGGAGAAAGAATAAACATTTAATGACTCGAACCTTTAGCCTACCTACTGCCACATTTCCTACATCCTCAAAATCGGCCTCAAGGAACCTTTACACACCTCTTTGTACTCAAAAGACCAACACGCCCTCCACTAAAAACCCTATGAAACTATTACAGTCAGCCTGCGCTTGCGCTGTATCTTGCGCACTATTAATATGCGCGGGCGCTTCCCATGCGCCTCAGATCTCAGCGGCGGGCGCTACGCTCCACCGCGGACGGTAATCGGGCCGCCTACCTTACCCCTTACTGTAACACCGTCTTTGTAGAATCTACTTAAGCATTTGCACAATAAAGTTGGTTTTCCCTTTGGTGTAATTGTTGGGTAGTCAATAAGTATGAAGGCGTTAGATTCTGAGCTTTCTGCTGGTGAAGATAAGGTTGTCTTTTGTGTGTTAGTACTTGAAGGGCGTAAAACAACGGAAGCAGTGTAGATGGTATCTTTGCCTTTAATTAGATATTTAATTAAACCAACAGTTGCCTAAAGCGATAATTGGATCATCAATTTGTGTTCAGCGGTCGTGTGTCTTTGTAAATGTTTAAATAACCGAACTATGTGGCTGTAAGGAATGAAAACAGGAAAAGTGAAGAATAAAGATCGTCTGCTATTCATTTTGAGTTCTTGTAAAATCTTTAGATCTTTTGATCCCGATCAAATAATGGAGCAAATAAATAGGTTTAGAAAGATGCAAGTTGCAAGTAGCATAGGTAAACGACAATGAAAAAAGATGTGCAAGGTATAGCCATTAAACGACCAACACCTTTAGAACTCCATCTCAGATAGTAATCTGCTTAATCCTCGCATGATCTGACAAAAATCACTGTCTGGACTTTAAAAAAAATATGATTTTGGTGTTTCTTCTCAGAGTAGTCAGAGAGTAATCACTAACTTCATCTCATTGATTAAATAAATAATAAATAAATAAATAAATATTCCACAACTTTTTCACACAACACCATTTAGTCCCAAGCTAAGCTTGAGAGCTTGTGTTATGGGTACTAAACAGCTGATAAACATACTTATATATTTCTAAATACATACATATTATAGATAAATTACACCCAGACACAGAACAAATGATCGTGCTCATCACACAAACATTTGTCCTGGGTGGGAATCGAACCCACGACCTCCGGCATAGCAGTCAGGGTCACTAGCTACTAGACCAACAGGCCAGTCGAATGAATTAAAAAATGATGTGTTGTAAAAACTTCGAAAATGAAAAAATCTTGTCATTTCTCATTTATCCTCTTTTGCCTCCAGACAATAAACCAAAGTGGACAAAGGGGTATTTTCAAGTATATTATAACGAAGTTCGATAAATCCGAAATGGTTGGAATTGGCATAGGTAAGCTTTGGACATGCCGAATTTCATACATTTGAACTTATCGAACTTCGCTATCATTAATGAAAATATTACTTCGTCTAGGGCCCCCGTTCATTTTTCACAACAAAACGTCAGTTACAAGTCAAAATTGTCTGCACACACACACAGCCTCTCCGACGCACACACATAAGCACAACTGTCACAATGTGTAGATGTCACAGCACTCGGTGTATCAGTATCAAAGGCACCGCGCCGCCCTCCCTGCAATCCTCTCCATGTCTTATGTAGGCGTAAGATCTTGTCACAGGGCTACCAAAACTAAAAAAAGAAATCAAATTCAAAATATTGTATTGTGAATCATAGTTAGGTACTTACAGTTCTTAAATAGTTGAAAATTTTGATCAGGTATGTCCCGCCCAATGGGCATACAATAATCACATATAAATTAGCTGTTCAATAAAATTCACATAGTTACTAATTATTGTTACTTTCCCTTTAGTACAATAAATAAAAAAACCAAAAGAGTACCAATTAAGAGAAATGTCAAATTCAACTTCTATAGAAAATAAAATTAATTACATCTAACATTCAAACGATAAATATTTAGATAAAGTCAAACCTACCAACCAACCAACTTCCTGACAAATCCAAAACTTTTTGGATTTACTTACTAGATTTCGTTTCATACGAGTTACTTACAAGGCTATTAAGTTACTGTCCCATACAGAGAAGATACGAGTATCCACCACGCATGTTTAAGGCAAATCAGCGATTTCAGATTTTTATTAAACTAGCTGCCCCGGCAAACTTCGTTGTGCCTTAGAGTCAATTTATTGCTCTTATCATTTTTTTTTACATGTCGTTCTAATAAACGTAAGTATATCTAATACATACGTTTTATAAGACGACAAAAAATAAATCCAACCAATAATAACTTCTACTACTTTTTATGTAGCGAGTCTCTACTGTGATCTTATTTAAACATTTTGTGTTCGATAGAATTAAAATTACATCATGTATATATAACCTAACCTAACTGACCATACCTATCCTATAACTAACCTAACTACCTTACTAAAATGCATTGATTTAATAAATACTAAATTTATAATTTTAGTCTGAACTATTGCCTCTATGTTACATACAATTTATACTTATAGTTTTCCCGGTCTACTTTAATTAAAGTCCTAACAGTAAAATAAGTTCTATTTGCAAATAATTATTAAAGTTCGTCTCTCTCGTCATTGTTAATTACGTAAATTGATTTCTGAAATATAAGACTTTTTATGCTACATAAAACCTCTTAGTTTAGTAACAAAATCAATTTCAGAACGTAGGTACGTACAAATTGACAACCTTACCTCCTTAGGTTTAGCTTATGACTTGTCAATGTCAAATTGTCACCTGATAATGAACTGGGAATTTTGACTCCGGTCATGTCACCCAAGATGGCGTTGCGTTTGAAAAATGTTTGAGACAACGAATATTCTTGATATTTATTTTTTCGAGGACTTTTCATGTTTTTTATTAATTATTATGCTATTCCGGACAAAGACAAATCCAAAAAGACCAAAATCATTCAAATTGATCCAGCCGTTCTTGAGTTATAAGTGGTGTAACTAACACGACTTTCTTTTATATATATAGATAGGTACTACTAGCAATTCGTTTGCGACTTATTCCACGTGAATTTGGTACTTTTACCTTTAGTAATCTTTAACATTCCCTCGACCCCTTGGTTAATGAAATAAAATGTAGCCTATGTTACTCGGTGGTAATATAACTTTCTAATGGTGGAATAATTTACAAAATCGAGATTTTTGTGTTAAATCCATACAATCAAACAAGTGTTTCCTTTTCACAAAGATGTCTAAAATAGACATAGAACTCAAATACGAATTTTGCATGTACATTTTCATCAAAATTAACTGCGTTATTTTACTGACTAGCACATTATAAGAGAAATCATACGAACGTTGTCACATCACCCTTTCACCAATAAAATCAAAAATTGTCTTCCTTTTTTAGAATTCCAAGAATTTTGCTTTTGTTTCTGTCTTTTAATTACAAAAACAATGTTTCTAGCATCAACCTGTTATTTGAACCGTTTCGGGTTGAAACACTCGCCGTGGGGTCCGAATCCCCATATAGTTTTCCGTGACATCGCCAAGCGGTTGAACGACTCGCTTCACGTGATTAGAAGGCTGGCCTTCATTTAAGTCAGAAAATTAGCATTGCCATTCAACGTGGCAATGCAGCCAGTCTTTTGGGCACGTTTCCCGTTAACAGCGATGCGGATGAATTTTTTGACGCATTATAATTATTTTACTTTTCTTTTTTTTATGCTTTCTATTTTATTGTGTATATGTAATAGAATAATTTCGTACTTGTAAATAAAATTAGTATAAAATTTTAGAATAAAACCTATTAAAACCTTCCCAATTTAATTTAACGTAATTTGAAGATCCTACCTACACATATAACTGCCAGCCCTGTAAGCCGATCCCCTGTCACAGTCGTCACATGATGTTCATTAACTGAACGTTTGTAACTGTAAGTATTTTGTTTCAGCCTGAAAAACTTAGTGTCGCGTCTCTTGTTAACCTTTTTATGAAATGTTCCGGATTCCTACTAACGCCTTGTGATATCTTTCAACCGTGCTTGCGTTAGTCAAGACCCATACCTTCCTATCCTAGGTTAATTTTTGTCATTCAAAAGGTGTCGACGCAGCTTTAGCAGCACTACCACTACCATTTTTTATGTGTTTTTTATTCTTGCGTATGGCACTTGTGGATTGCAGCTGAAAATCAGCGTCAGATAGAATACGTACCTTGTGTTCTGATCTAAAATTATGCTGGTCCTTTTGCCTTGTAATCTTGTCTTCTGTGTATTTTACATTTTGAAGGTATCTTTATTTTGCTGTAGGTAATGCCAAAAAACGTTTTTCTTTCCTTTCTCTCACTACGGCACCGCTACGACACCGATTCGTCACCGCTACAGCACTGCTACGGCGCCGGTAGCCATAGTTATTTAGAGATTGAAAACCTCTAAAAATAAATGTTTATGTAGAATGACCATGAAAAACAGTTAGCTAAGCTTTCATGAGCACAAATACAGGTCCTTGCATAAACAAATGTTGATCGTCGGTATTTACCGAGCGGCGTCCGTGCCGCCGCACTCGGGCTCACACGGGCGCACTCGGGCGCGTTCGGTCGCCCTCGGCTGCGGTCGGCCGCGCTCCACCGCACCTCTGCGCCCGCGCACTATCTGCTACGGTCTGGATTCGCTAATATTTGCTAATGAGAAGTATTTTTTTGTTTCAATATACTAATCAGTCAGTTACTTTTAATCATATGTAGGTAATTATATTACGGTTAGTTTTGTAATAGGTTTTATTTATTCTCTAACATAGCGCTGAAAAGTTCTGAAAACGCTGAAAAGTTTAAATGACCATGAACACATTGTAAAACTATTTCAATAAAATATTCGCGTAAACATGAATCGTTAAGTTCAGTGCTCCGTGCAATCATTATGTTATTTGGTTCCGGAAGCGTTCGGCACGATTACCATTTTCCTGAAAACGTTATAATAGTATACGACACCAGTCACCATAATATTGTGAGATACATATTAATAACCGTTTGATATCTTCTCCGTAGCGTGCTGGTCATTGTTAATTTTTTTTTTTTGATTTGATACGCCAAGCACGCAAACACATAGGTGTATGAGTGTATTTGTTTTTAAGAATTTATCAATATAATTAGTCACTCAATGGACGAAATTAGACTATTTTAGTGCACTTCTCTGTGCGCACAATATTCTCAAAAAAGGGCGTTTGATCTTAGAATAGAATACTCTTTATTGTACACCATTAAAACTTACAAATTTTAACTTTAAGGGCTACAAGCGGTGTTACAATGGGCGGCCTTATCGCTAAAAGCGATCTCTTACAGATAACCTTTGGATGGACTTGATAGTGGAGGAGAAAAGATGAGTAGGCAGTGTGTGGTGGTGGTGATCTTTTTGTTTTTGCTTTACGGACTTTGACTGGCCTTTATTTTGGTCAGAGAACCAGCATTGCCATACAACGTGGCAATGCGGCCAGTCTTTTGGAAAAATTTCCCGCTGACAGCGATGCGGATGAATTTTTGTTTTTTAGGCATGTAGGACGTAATAATTGTAGGTTAGTTAATAATTAATTAGTAAGATTGTTTGGGTAAGAATAAATAAAGGTTTCTGCAACTTTGAACTGATTTGATTTAAAAATGAACAACCTCAAAATATATGCTTAAGAAAGAATAAGTAGTTCAGTTCGTCATCCCAGTATTTTGATTGCCAAGTTTAATTAAAATTCACATCCTAGAAGAGGTTAATTTCTGTGGTGGTTCCCAATGGGTGTCTTAAGATTTGAGAGATTTGTGACTCCTCCACGTCAATATTATTATTTTAGATCCTATAATAACGAGCAGTTCTTTACAAGAGAGTACTCGCACTCTGTCTGGTGGTGCATGCGAGCGGCAACGCGGGTCGCATCGCCTGCTGGCAGATTTACGACGCGTCACTTCAAACGCAGCGACAGACGAACAGACAGACCCGTATACACGTATGTATCTTTGCTGTTAAGAGGGTTGCTGTTGCAGCCAGCGTGGTGAGGGTTAGATGCGTTATTCAATTGTCTAACTTTAGAAATCTGTTGGTACTGTTGCTGGTAAAAACAATCCAGACCAATGGTCCGTTTATAAATCTGTGTACTTACTACTGATACCTACGGACTACGTATTATACGAGCTTGTGGCTATTTAGTAACAGCCTCATGGATCGATTGCTCGTTGGTCAGTGGATTTATTACAGTTTAGACTCCTCCGTACCTCGGAAAGCACTTTAAACCGTTGGTCCCGGCTGTCTGTCCACTTACAAATAATGTCACTTTTTATTGGTAGAAGAATGTTCAAAATCGGTTCTGTGCATCCAGAGACTACCCCCCACAACGTCACAAGCTTTACCTCTTTATAACTTATATAACATTAGTTGAGATATCGTTGTCCAGAGAAACCACTTACTAAACACTACCGAATTCATGTGAAAAGTTGAGGTCCTGTTTTGTCTGTGGCATAAAATGATTTAAGAATTGTCATACAAGTTACGTATTTTTTTTATTACGATCAGTGTTCAATTCTTAATTCTTTACAGCAGGTTATAATCTATAAAGAGTATAATAATAATAATAAATCATTTTATTTCGGACAACTAAGAGATCCATAATTTGTTAGTAACAGGTTTGCACTTAAAAAACTATTGTTAGTAACTTAACTAAAGACGAGTTAATGAGAAGACCACCCACAGCTACACACACACATAACTACTAAACAATAAAATGCTAAGGTATTAGTCTTCTCACTAATTGCCTTATTATGGTGGAGGAAGAATCGGACGCTATCGCTTTCAGGATACTATTGCGACTGCCCCTTATTCTGCTCAGGAGTGAGGCCGTTTTCTTACGGATGATTGCATGAAACCCATCGGTATGGTTTACCGCGAACATTCCAGAGGCACTGCAAAAACGAGGCAATCGCAACAGCATCCTAAAAACATTATTGTATTGGACGCGCAGTATAGAGTTGGTAGGAAATAAAACTTTATTTACTTCTATTATGGGTCTTGTCGGGCACAGCATATATCAAGTATAATAACAACACAATAAACAAATAAATTACTCCATAATCAAAATTAAACATTAAATAACCACAAACATGAATAAAGCTACTAGCACACTAGATCTAGCGGTTTCCAGCCGCGCGTAACCGCGTCCGCTCGACCATTGATTCGTGGAAGCTCGCTTTCAAGTCGCGTGGTCGCGCGTCCTACGCGGAACCGCCTGCCATTCATACGCTGACGTACCAACAGCTGATTTATGATATGATGTCGAGAGCTTGCCAAAACGTAATTGGGTACGGGACGTTAATTCGTGTTTTTCCAGATAACTGTAAGTTTAGGTACTGTGCGAGAGAGTAAATAAAGTAGTCGAGGAAAATATTCCGTCCCTTATGCGAGTTGCTACATATACTGTAGGTTGTGAGGTAACACGTTAGACATTCAGTTTAAAGTCTGTCACATTAGTCGATTTGTGGAATTCATTAACTCCAGTCATCAACTGTTTAGGCAAGAGATCAACACAACCATTAGTTTTGTTGGTTACTCTACTGAATTAAACGGCGATCCCCATGGTCTATTCAATAATTGCAGTACCAGAGACGCAGTAGGTGAAGGTATACTTAGTTTATCCCTCAAGAATGCTGTTTTATAGATATCATGCAAGCACGAATTCTAACAACCACCAACTAGCCACTTGAATAAAAATTAATGTTCCAATCATAAATTAGATGCACAGCCAACTATGATGACCACAATGAGCCTACCACGTCCAATTAGTTCGCTAAGTACGTGCAGCGAGCGGCCGCGGCGGAACCGCGCGGTCCGCTGCGATTCGCCGCGATTGGCTGCGAACCATTTGCGCGAGCGCAGTTACACCTTGTTACCGCCACATGTAGCGTACCTGGTTGGCGGATGGCTCATTGCGATCCAAAGTTATTGCGTGATGTACGTGATTGTCGAAATGTGACGTTGATGTGTTTGCTGTTTCGGTGAGGTTTGAGGTGAAGCAAGGAATCCAAGTCGACTGCACAAGTTAGGTCAAATTCAATTAAAAAAAGGATACAAACTATGATATAATAACCCTCCTTATGGCGTAGTTAATGGGTACAAAAAACAATGCCCTTATTCGATTTATAGCAACAAATGATTTGATGTATTTTTTTACAGTTTTTATGACGTGTTAGTGTTTTTGAACGTATGCAAAGCTCTTCAAAACCCATTTTACCGTAATTATAAAACATAATAGATTCGGACTTTACATAAGAATTGAAAATATGTCAAGAATACTCTGAAAAATCATTACAATTACTCATTACATTACGTAGGTATTTATAACTATTTAATTTATGTTATACACAACAAAGATTTATTTAATTCGTCGCGGTAGACTTGAATTAAAAATACGTTTCGTTCCGCGGCTCGCCTCACTTGTCACACTAAAACATTTTAGTTCTGCGCTTGTTCTTAGCGCGTATTTTTTCATTTTCAGCGCCTGCGCCGGTTCTAAAGATATTAAAAGACACACCGTGACGGACAGACGGAGTTATTCGTAATGTGCGTCGCAATTAATCAGCATAAGCGTTTTATTAGCTGGACATCGTGCGCGTGCGCTGTTCCGCCAGATCCATCGCGCGACTGACAGCCGAAGAACAACAAGATGGCGCTCATCGTTTTGGCGGGAACCGTTGTTAAGGACGCGCTTTGATCGCGACACGACGCGGCCCGGCTGATTCATTGCGAGCTAACTGTCTTACCATGTTACTAATTATTTGGGCAGACAGGAGAGTAATGAACAGAAACATGGTACCTACCCACCCAACCACCATTCTACTGTGCTGTAGAGTTTTATTGAGTAACGTCTGATCAGGTTCTTCAGAAAGGTCAGGTGCGTAGTACTCGCAAACGACGTGTGTGTATAACAACATGTATGAATGTATACGAAGCAAAAGAAGTATTTTAGAATCGTAGTATATTATTATGGCGCTCTGCAGTTTCTGCCTACCCCCATAGGTAAAAAGGGTTTAGTTTATGTGAGTATGTTTGATCAAAAGAGCAGCATATTTAGGAGTTATGACCAGACAGAAAAAATCTTCTATAGATTTCCTCTAATAATCATGACGCACGGTTACTCAAATAGGTAATATTTCTGTTAAACACACTTGAACCGGAAGCCTTACCCGGTTCTTTGTTTTCGTCTACAAATAGCCGACGGAGGGAAGATCACCGAGACACGGCTGAGCATCAATTACGGTAAGCAAGCGTGGCGGCGCAGGCGCAGCGGACGACACAAAAATGTGTGATCGTACACAAACACTGAAACACAAGGTACATGCGCACGCGTAAGTGGGAATAAAGTGAGAGCTGGTTGGGATAACGAATTTAAATTCAAACGGAATTGAAATCAAAGTGTCTTAAAAATTGTATTGAATTCAAAAAATACTACTATACTATACTACTATACTCTACTTCAATAAATTTAAAGTGTAAATAATTATTTATGGTGAAATATAATAATTTCATTTGAAATAAAATAATAATTAATGTATCAATCCAAACGTGGATTCAGTGCTACGCACACGTAGTCGCGAAGCTACGCGCTACGCATCGTTGATCTTCTACGTCTACGAGGCATCTACGTGCAATTTTGTGCATCTACGCCGTAGCCGCTACGCATGCCTGAAATCGCTACGAACAGAACACCCTAGCTAAAGGTTTATTTACCCTCTGCAAGTTTACGCTAATTGCAACTTTAACTGTATAAGAATTGTAACAATGTTATTATAATGCACACTGTTATCTTTGTAAGTCAAAATAGTGTTTTTGTTTTGTTCTTACAGGAATGTTTAGAATTAGATTTATGAAAATGTCCGAATAGTAGCCACTCTGTTTAAATTCCGAGTTCAATCGAATCTCTCGAAATAAGCTTTTTGTTTGACTTCAGTACAAACGCTGAACACTAATTTCACTTTTTTCCTTTTGAAGTTTACAAAGTACAGTTAAGGTATATAAAATACAATATATTTTATTGAAAGGTATGTATTTTATTTTCACATAATATTATTGCTTTTGTATTAACGAATATACAAATATATAATAACTGTGTGTGTCTTGTGTGTATTAATTCTTATAACTATCTAACATGCACGCACATAAAAAGAAAAAATATTATGTCCAAACTAGAGACAATTTCGGCGTTGAAAGTTCCTTCACATCGACGATCTGTCGACTGAAGAAGTTCGACGACTACCACGTTGTATAACATAAGTCACTTAGTTTAAACTTTTGAAGACTATTATTTTTATATTCTATGTTTACCAATTATAGTTTACCACATAACACCACCACCTACATGTTGTGAGTCAGTTATGTTTAAGTCCCATGTAAAAGGGGGCGAGCCTAGGGCCTTCAATCAGGCACAAATCCAGATATAGAAACTTTAAACTTATAGAATTTACTTGTGGTGTACGGGATTTAATACTGTAAAGTCATTTGTTCTGTGTCTGGGTGTATTTTATTATGCACAATAATAGGTATATGTATTTCCAAGTATAATGATAGTTATCAGTTGTCTAGTACTCAAAGCACAAGCTCTGCGTAGCTCGGGACTAGATGACGTTCAGTAAATGTTGTAAAATAATTGTTTATTTATTTTGTAATAAACCATCTAAAACAGCTTAGTTTCACGCAAAATCAAAACTAAATGAATTTCTAATTCGATCAAAGCTCTCATCTGTAGTTTAAATCAATTCCTCGTGTACGATGCGCGTGAGTGTCCCGTGTGAGTGCGGCGACCATTTTTCATATCACGCGTGAACGCTCGGCCGAACGCGACGGATTTAGACGAAACTACAGCTCGGAGACGCGCAGGGCTGCGGGGCTGCGGGCTACAGGGCAGCAGGGCTGCTTAAAACAGCTTCACTTAAATGCACAGTCTTTGCTGTAAAATAATAAAGTGTTATTCGATTTAGAGATAGTAATCAATTGACCTACCGTAAATAACTTTATAAGTAAAGAAAAGTTTAATGCAGGTAGGTATTATACTATTACCTACTTGTAGGTATTAGTAACAGGCTACTGTCCTACTGCAGGGCTAGCATGGGCTGAGGATATAGCTTTTATCCACCGGTTATTTCCACTGAAAAGGGATACAATTATCTTATCCACCTGCCAAAGCACGGCAACAGGGGGAAAGAGAATTATATCACTTTTTGACATTAGACGTGGATACTCCTCCACGGCTTATAGCATGGCGACTAGTGAAAGATTTCGCGATTCGAGCAATTCCAATTGACAACAAAACAAAATAAATATCCAGTACAGTAAAACGATGAAAGTACTTTGGTTTACATGACATTCTCGACTATTGTGTAATTTCATAAAAGTTTTCTTATAATGGCAATAATTTCGAGGACAAGCGTTTTCCCTGGTTTATCCCCGTGAATAGTTTATCCACCCATGTCGCCATGCTCGGAGGGTGGATAAAAATGACAGAGGGGAATAGTATTTTATCCTCTCCCCGTGGGAAGAATATCTCCGGCCATGCTAGCCCTGCTGAAGGGCAAAAGCTTCTTCTCATACAGAGAAGGCACGAGCATTGTTCGCCACGCTTGCTCAAGGCGGATCGGTGAATTTAAACTTATATTAACTTTAAGTCCAGGTGATGTTTTTCCTTCACCGACTGACGTCAATGGTGTCTAATATAAACTTAGAATCATATGAGTTGAAAAGGGCACATTGGTACTTACCCGGATTTGAACCACAGCCTCGTGCATAAGAAGTAGGCGCCTTAACGCCAATATGATAATGTAGGTAACCCGTCGAACATAACATCATTTATTATGTGTGTGTCTATATTTTTACAAATAAATAAGTCATTCATCATTCATAATTCATTCGTTCATTAAATTACTGAAATAAAATCCGTCCCTTTTAAGTGCCTATAAGGGACTAACCACGTTTATCCTACTAATATTATGAACGCGAAAGTTTGTGAGTATGGATAGATCGATGTCTGTATATGAATGTTTGTTACTCTTTCACGTTAAAAACTACTGAATGGAACAAAATTTGGTATGGATTTAGCTGACACCCTGGATTAACACGTAGGCTACTTTTTATCCCTGTATTCCCACGAGAACGGGACCTACTCGGGAGAAACCGCGGGTAGTCTGGTAGTTCAGCCACATTTGTTCAGCTGAAAGCACGCGTACGCATCGCATACCAAACTGGTGTTTTCTATGGACAAAAGCTGAATGGAATTGAATGAATGTAGTGTGTCCCTAAGTGAACGAAAAGTGGGTAATAACGCAATTACATCAATAATAATAGCTTATTGTGGTATTTGATTGACTTCAAACTACTTCTAACGGGTGATAAAAATAATAGATTGTAATGAAGGTACACTACAATCTATAGTTTTATTACCTACCACCGTTTAAATCCTATTAAGTGAACACATTACCATTCACGTAGAAAATAATAGAAAAATTAAATAAATAGGCTATAAACCTACTTACCTCTTTGTATTAATAATAAATGTAGTTAAACCAGTAGTCGAGTACTTGAACGTAAAAGCTTACGAAGAAAAAAAATAAATGGTTAAATGGAAAAGGTAAATTAATACTTTTGTTTGTTTTACAAAAATATTCATTAACGTAGTGTAGTTAATCTGTGTATTTTATTTATTTATCAAAATCTCTCTTGTGTCTATCACTATAGATATTGCAGCTTTTCCAATGCGAAAGTGCGGTCGGCCCTTAGCAAGATTCTCAAGGGCCGACCGCACTTTCCCATTGACTACTTACAAGTATTAACTTATTATTAATATTTACAATGATCAAACAAATGAAAATATCGCTAATAATAAAAATAAAAATTTTAAACAAACATATAAAAAACAAAACAACAACATACGAGTATAAATACTTTCCTCAAACAAATTAATACTAATAATCGAAAAAGTAACAGGAACTTTAAGACTACTTAAACTTTAACATAGTATTGTGTCACCCCTGAGCGTACATTTCAGCTAATTGCTTTTTTCATAATAGCGCTGGTGCGCCAGCGCAGGGAAGGATGCACGCGCCGCGGAGCGTGATGTACTCGCGATCAGTACGGAAAGAGACGGCTCGGTTTGAAATGTTCTACTATTAGTTATTGTAGAGGAGGGTTCATTGATTTGTTATGATAGACTGAAAAAGTATAAAATTAGCGTATTGTGAGTATCCCTCAAAACTCAACAACAACAACCATATAATTATAAATTATCTTACTTTTGGTATATAGGGAGGAAAAGATCAATGTACCCTGAAGGTAAGCCACTTAAATATTAATTGATAATAATATGTAAATATATTATTTTACATAAAAATAACATTACTTATTTTTAAAAAGTAAGTCTACATTCTAACAAACATAGGTATATTTGCTGATCTGATTTCCAGGCTGGGTAGGTACCTAGGCTGGAAAGTAGATCAGCAAATATTTAAAAAATGACACTCAATGTTTTATTCTACTAAGTAATAGATAGGATTATTGTTTGGTAAAATCTCTTTAATAAACATTGGGTCTTAGAAATAACTAAAATACAAGATATTTAACATTAATTATAGTTTATTAAAAATAAAATTGCAGTCCCTCACTGCAAACAAAATACCTAACTAAACCGTTCTATTTCATCTGAAAATTGCATATAATTATAATTGAACGATTTTACTATTATCTAATAGCTGATTTTTCATTAGTCAGATAGCTTTTAACTTAAGAAAAAATAAGACTGTTTGACATCACTCAGCAGGGTATTGACATCACTCAGCAGGGTATTGGCATCACTCAGCAGGGTATTGGCTACCTTTTCTTTGCCAGTGACTAACTGGCGTTCACTAGTCGGGGGTTGCGATAGTAGGTATCTTCTGTTCCCTTGACCCCCGGAGCAGGTGTAAGACGGAACACGACGGAAGAGTCTGACTGACTCCTCCGCCCTTCCTAGGGCGGAGGACATTCATGAGGATTTACCATCCGACAAAAAATAAAGTAAGAAAAAAAAGAAGGACTGAAGGTAAAGTTAGGTTCGGTAAAGTTAGGTCCGGAAAGTTAGGTTTGGTAAAGTTCGGTTCGGTAAAGTAAGGCTAGTTAGACTTTTTTTACTCAGTTTTTTTTACATACTGACCCACAGTTAATCTGGGCAGCAGCGAGCTCTTACCAGCTAAATATATTGTCTATGTAAAATCGGTCCAATCACTATTTTTATACCTTATGGTAAATTTACTCGTCGGTTGAAAATACGGCCTCAGGTCGGAACCTTACCTATAGATTTATACTAAATCATACCTAATCGAAATAATACATTATTTGATTTTCAAGTGGCGTGATTTTCCTTCTTTTCCATATCACCTATGTGATTATACTATTTCGCTCTGGTAGGTAGGTAATCAGCAGGATATAATAAACCAGCACACTCGTGCGCTTATCTCAACAACGCTACATTGCAATTTCATTTGGTTTATTCTCAAAATAATTAAATTCTAAACGAAAACTGGATTAAGTCTGTAGATGACATTCATTCCATTTTTTATGGACTTTTTTATAAATTGGCAAGAGGCTTGCATCATAAGACATGGGATTGAAACATAATAATATATTAAAGTGTACCTATGTATGTTGTATTCTATACTTATTAAATGTAGTTATGTGCCAAATATTACATAGCTATTCGACCTTAACATTCTCGCTTTAGTTACTTCCGACCATCCTAAATCATTTGTAAAATCATGTGCAATCAATCATTTTTTTTTTGCTTAGTGACCTACCTATTTACCTTTTTTGCGAAATGCATTCAACTACCCGTCTCTTTATTAATTACTAGATTGACTTGTGTTATAAAAAACTTTTTTGCAAAAAATAAAACCGACTTCAAAAAAAACACTAAACGGTGTAAAATAACTCTAAATTTGGAAGTCTGTGGCTTTGGTGGGTTTGTCTTATTCATGATGGGCCACCGACTTCCGAATTTAGAGTTATTATACACCGTTTAGTGTTTTTTTTGAAGTCGGTTTTATTTTTTGCAAAAAAGTTTTTTATTTTTCCATTTTTAGTTGTTGCCATAAAAATATTTGCCATGAATTTATTTTATATTCTTAATTGTTAACAATACATGTCATGATAATAGGGTTTTCCACTAATCCCTAATAAATTAAAATTAACATACCTAACTGACGAAATCTAGGTATATTTTACCCGCCTGCGTACCCCTCAGCATACAGGCGTGATGATACGTCATGATGTTGTACAAACAATAAACATCCAAGCGATTCCAGCAATCACGACAGATTTGCCGTCTATTTTTGAAGAGTTCCATTGTATATCTCCGAAGATCAGCACCAGATCTTCACCAAATTAAAATGGGACCACCTCAGGAGTATACTCTTTCAAACAAAAAAAGAATTTTGAGAATCGGTCCACAAATGGAGGAGAAATCAGGTAACATACATAAAAAAAAAAAAAAAAAAATACATACACACGAACATAGAACCTCCTCCTTTTTTGAAAGTCGGTTAAAAACTGAATACAATTTAATAGATAAGTACCTAATCTCTGTAGGTAAGTAGTACGTACTTATTTGCCTCACAAGGTACAAATAACTAGCCTGCTAAGTAGGTAGTTAGTTAGCTTTAACTGTTGGAAGGAATATCATAGGAGTTTTGTAACGTAGTAGGTACCTACTTAACTTTAAACTTTCAATCAGTGTACCGTGCCGACAGCACGTGAAACGTTTACGGAGCTGAACAAACTCGTGAAAACAGGTCTATATCTGTTCCAGTGGACATATACTTGAATTTTAGGCACTAATGGTCATTGGGGTATTAACACCACAATGTATGGGAGAATATAAACATTGATTATGATTTATTTGTAAATTACGCTGCTTTTATTCTTGGGGCTTAGGTACCTACATACCAAAACCCTCCGCAGGCAATGGCTATCCTTTCTAAATGTAGGTAACTAAGTAAGTAGTGTTTTTTTTTATTACTCTTACCTTTATATAATAGGACAGGTACCTAATACGCAAACTGCCCCATCGAATTGTGTTCTGCATTAGAATAAATTGAAATTGGAGTGGACCACTCTTATCACTTAGGTGTATGAAAATTAGTTGACAACCTACTAAATATATCTAGGTACACACAAAATTTCATGAGAATCGGTTAAGACGAGAAAAACAACAAACACAAGAATTTAAATTAAAAGAAGATATACAAAGAGTATCGAATGCTGAGGTACCTACCTACATACTTGCCTCATTCTTTTTATTTTTCTAAGTAGGTAGACAGGTAGATAAGTTTTACACAAATGTGCAAAGAAATAGGTAATTAATAAAATAAACCGGCCTAAGATTCCTATACGATTTTCATATCACGTTGGCATGTGAAATTACTGCATTTTCTTGTGTAACAGTGTAGGTACACTGTACGGTGACAGGCAGTGACGCTGCGTAGGCGCCGGCGGCGGGCAGGGCGCGCTCGGGCACGCGTGAAATTAAACTGCCGCCCGCCTCTCAACACCTGCCTCCTACCTACCGCACAGGAAGCACAGAGATTTATTATCAGGTACTGACTTCATTTTTCGCATGGTTTGTGCCAAATAAATGTTATGGAAATATGCGTAGGTACCTAGTACCTAAGCCTATTTAGCCTATGAGTTGAAGATAAGTAATATTTGGTTAATTAATAATGGTTTTAATACCTTTCAACAGTGTAGCTTATTAAAAAACTTGAAGAGGAGAAAGAACCTGAGGATTAATTTCCGTTAATGCATTGATTTGTTAGAAATAAGAACAATTTTTCCTCGTTTTTAATTAGAGTTTAGACGTGTATCGCCATCTAGTGTCGAGTAGCTTAAACAATTTTACGAAACCAACGCAATCTATTGTTGTTTTGTAAATACATAAAATATTTGATTTTATAATCTTTTTTTTATTAAAACAAATTAATTTATATACTTTTAATTTATATACTTACTAAAAATAATTCATTAAAATATATATATAAAGTTTATAACTTCGGTTCTAGATGAAACAAAACGAAAATATTTTATCGTCTGTGGAGTACAGCAGCAGACAGGCAGGCAGGAGTGCTGAAGCGAATAAATTAAAAAGCTCAAGTGCTAAATGATTATTGTATTTTTCCACTATTTTTAATATTATGGGGACAGAAGTAGCTGTATCGTTTAGTTCTTTACGTGCTCAACTAGAAAATGAGAAGAGTAGTTTGTTTAAAATAGACGAAAACATAAAAAAAATAGTTCAAACTACCGGAAGATTCAATGATAGGTTAACGATTACCTTGAATGTAAATTTTGAGTTTTAGTGTTTATATTATTTACTTGACAACGTGTTTAATTCTAGATTTAACTCGGGGGAATATGCGAGAGGAAACAATCGTACAGGAGGCCGAAACTCTTTCCCAGACGGTGGAAACAATTTCAACAAAAATGATGATCAGTTTGCAAAACGAAAACATGAGACAAAAACAGTTTTCAGCAGGTATACGCATTGTTTTGTGTGTCTAATTGGTGACGGTAACTAATTAACGTTGTGTACTCGTGTTTTTTATCAGTTACGTAATGTTACGAGTCGTACAAAATTGGAATCTTGACTTTAAAATCGCGTCATACAAAGTGCATGTTTTGTTTTTGAATGTTCTGCATTTTCTCCCCGACGTTCTAATTAGTTTACAGTACGCTGAGTAACAACTATAAAAGATTAACAACTATTATAAGTAGAATATTGTAAAATTAAGAAGTAGTAGGCTGTGAAGTATTTTCCAAACAACCACAGGCTGTTTAATCTGTATGCCGATGATAAAGTAAGACTTAAACCTATAACAGATTTTTCTTCTTTCTAAAATACTAATTTAAAACCCTAACTATTTATCCTGAATTCATACCTATATCTGAGAAGGTACAAATTATTAGTCTATTAATACTAATAGATACAAAACTAAGACTAACAGTATTACACTCATTGTGTTTATAAAGAATACCTACATTATGGATACTTATTTACATTATGGATAAAATTTACATAATGATTTCCTAGTGAACTTACAAAAAAATTAAATCTAAACTGCAAAATCATGATCTTTCAGATTGTCAGCTCGGGTACATGACAGCGATGGTGAAGATGATGGTCCAGCAAAGCGAGCCAGGGTACCCTCAGCAGTGTCCCGGGAGCTTCCCACCAGGGCTGCAGTGTTACGGGCCCAAGGTGATGACGAACAGGCCAGAACTCGCAACAGACGTATATTTGGATCTCTATTGGGAACACTACAAAAATTCAAGCAGGAAGAAATTGTGTTACAGACTAAGGTGAACCACTTTAAGAGTATTAAAAGAGATTCCATGGTTTCAACATAACATTGTAGTTATTTGTGACTTTATTTGAAACCCCTGCTTGCACATGAATGTGAAATGATTTTTGCTGCGGCATATAACTTTATTTTGTGATCTTTTGCAGGAAGATAAAAAAGCGCAAGTGGAACGCAAAATAGAAGAACAAGCCAGACAAGAGAAGGAAAGAGAACAGAAAGAAAGAAAGACTCTATTTGCTGAAAGGGAACACAAGAAAGCCACAATCAAGGCTTTAGAAGCCAAGATGGCACGGGTTCAGGAGTTTGAAAAGTGGGAAGCCTCACAAAAAAGCCTTGCGAACTTCATCTTGACTAAATCTAAGCCACATGTCTATTGGCTGCCTAAGAAAATGTCTGAAAAGGCCACTGAGAAATTAGATTCCAGTAAAAAGTATCATGAAAGTGGGTATTTGTTTTAGAATTTCTTATAAATAAAGCCTGATTATATTTTTCAGCTTAAGGGTCTGTACATATCTGACGGAAGAAGCGTTGCATGTTACAAAACATTCAACGTTTCAAACTCAACCGAAGATGCGTTAGTGCGTTGAGGTATATTGTTGCATACGCTTGAAACATCTTCCATCAGATATGACCCTAAAGGCATTACATCTTTGGCATCCCCATCATCCAATATGCTGCCTAACTGACAAATGAAATTTCATAATTTTGGAAGGATACAGATCCTTCCAAAATTATGAAATTTAGTTTTCATGTAATAATGACAATCATTCTATGAAAAATTGTCACAAACTATTCTCATATTCTCATAAGAGTACCTCAATAAAATCCTAGTAGAAATACTTATACAAATTTACATTTTACAGCAAAATATGGTCCATTATATCGAAGTGAGTAATTTAAGTACAAAATTAACCTAAGGGTTTTCTTATTTACACATACTTTTCTTTCAGCTGAAGGTATGATTCACAAGTAAAATTAAAGCTTATATACTAATTATCTGTTGACAGAGGCTCTTTTGATACTTTAAATTTTTACAAAAATTTTCTATATCTGGGACATAACACTAATTTCTGACTAGCCAGGATTATTGGCACATGTGTAAACTAGCTTCTTGCCTCGTCTTCCCCCCGTGTATTTTGAAAAGTATTTGAAAGAAACTTACCTGCTACCTAGATAAAAAGTAACCCATCAGTTAAGCAGCTTTGTGAGGTCCTGGTGGTGGAATGGTGTGTCCCGGCATTCCCCCACCAGTACTATACGAAGGCTTTCACGCCTTGCCGCCACTATCCTACCTACTCGTCGCCATCGAAGCCGTCTGGCTGGTGCTTGAGCGCTGGCTCTGGAGAAGGCACGGTACCAGTCAGTCAGGACTTTTCTTTATATTTATATTGATAAGCGTTTACTTAACACGACACTGGACAATGCAGGCAATAAACATCTTGTGGGAGAATTAGGACTTCAAAGAGAGAAAATAAGTATTAATCATAAATCCTTTTATATCCTCAGAGTGGATGGTTAAAAAACGCCAAGACCTTCAGGAAGAGCTCCAACGAATAGAGCAACGGGTTCTCCGGCCAAGAGGACCTGGCACCAAGGAGAATGACCCTGACCATCATGATGGAGACGACCAGAAGGATGTAGACATGAATAAAGATGAAAAGAAGAAGAGAGACAAGTTTGCGACAGATGCTGATGAAAAGGAGGATAGTGATGGAGATGACAGACATGACGAGGAGGTCAAAGTTGATCAGACAGAGCCTCAGGAAAAGATGGGTAAGTGATGACGATAAATATTGAAAATATTGTTATCAGAGGAACCTATTGTGTGTTTTCTTTTACTGTGATTCATGGTAAACATTACTGCTTACCATCAGGTGGAATCTTGTTTATTAAGAGCCAATTCCCTCTAGCCTTAAAGACACCTGAATTATTGTTTCAGTCCTTTGATGTACGCGGTATAAACGTCGAGGCTAAATATTTTGTACTTACATATTTTTGTGTTTTTAAAAGATTGGTCGCAATCCTCGGGTGGGGCAAAGTGTTATTGAGTTTTTTCATTTGGAATTTCTCAGTAGCAGCCCGGAGTCCGGATCCGTGCCTGATTGATGGCAATAGGCTCGCCCCCTATTACATGGGACTTAAACATAACCGGCGAAATGTGGGTGTACTACCAGGTACACTTCTGCCCAACCCTTCAGGGATTACGGGCGTGAAGTTGTGTATAGATAATACAATCGAACTAACATCCATTCCCAACGTAATTAAATGTCTTCTATTGTATGTATTTCAGAAACAGATGAAATCAAAAACGAAATTGTGACAGAAACCGTCACGGAACAGAACACAACCACGGACACCGAGACTGTGAACGAGAGCAGTCAGCTATCCCTGGACACAACCCTCAATGACACTCAAGAGTCCATTTCCACTGAAAACCATTCCTAACGGGACACTCCCGCGCACGGCAGCTGTGCTCTAGTTATGCTATACTTGGACTTAATGTTGTATCCCCTTGAATGTAGTTCTTGACAGTTAGAAGCGAAATAATGATACTAAACTAAAAATAATGTTGGGAAAGTGAACGAATTTGTGAAAAGAATGAATGTTAAGAATAGCTCAATTAGAAAAAAAGCCTCAAAAACAATGATTTATCTATTGGAGTATAACAAATTATTATGCTAGTCTTTTTTATCATAAACAACAAAATAACAGTTTGAATTTTAACTTGACATTTTCAAGAATGAAATTACAGATGTTCAGTACATGATATATGATTGATATTTCGGTCTCGTGTTCGCATGCGCAACTGCTGAGCATGAGGTCCTGGGTTTGATTATTGGGTCGGCCAAATTTTATTGGGGTTTCTATCTGAAAAAACTCCGTAGCAGCCCGGAGTTTGGTTTTGAGGCCGACTCATAGCAACAAGCTCGCCTGTTACATGGTACTTAATCTAAACGGTGGCGAAATTAAGATCTTAGGAGGCAAAAGTAAGAGAGAGTTTATGTTATGATATCGATTATTCTCAGTAAGTTATTTCGTACACGAATATAATAGATATGTTTAAAAGTTGAAGCTATGAATTTAAACTAATCCACACAATGAACTACACGGTAATAATAATTACGGTTCATTCAATTTCGTTCATTCTTTTTTACGTCATTCTCATTACTTACCTTCTTTTCCGGGAAATTGGTATCCCTCTAAGTTGGAGGGAGGGAATGGAGGGATCACTATGATGTGAGTGAAATCTCCCAACTGTCAAGTTACTGAATACCATTGTATCTGAGTATTGAGTCTATTATGGAGCGTGTGTCGTGCTTACCCTGTTTTGTTGTGTGAGGCATCGTGAGTGTTGATGTACTGGTCGATTTAGTGAGATTTGGATGATGTTAACAGCTACGATTGTTACAGCTTCTGAATCACGTGACTCCGAACTAGATATGTTGCTGTTAACTTTATTCAATATCTACTAATAATGAGCTATTAGAATGTGTGTGTCTAGGGTATAAGATAACACTAATTTAGTAAGGTAGGTTCTGTAATAGTAATTAGGCAAATACATTGATATTTAATAATATAATAAATGTACGAAACATGAAACACCAAAGCTGTTACCTGTTCCAGTATAAGACAGTTTGTATAAGTGCCCGTCCGAAGTGTGACTTTGAACCATAGCTGCCTGACCCTGACGCGTTGACTTGACATGTATGTACCTCAATATAGCAAACTAATAAACATCGTGTTGAAATAATGTACCTAGCTTTATTTTGTTGACGTGGATTGTGAAGTTGTTCAAGTCACCGCGTCGCCTTGCTTTACGTCCGCAGTATTATGCACGCGAAGCATTGCGAAACGATATGAACATTATCACGCATAGCATGATAGCATATTATATAGAGTGAAACAAATGATATTTTACAGTACCAACAGTTACAGTTTAGGTATTAAATAAAACAATGGGTTTGTTAAAAAAAGTTTATTATTATTATAAACTTAATAATTTACAAAAACATCACAGTTTTATTTGCGTTAGATTACGAAGCCAGTGCTGTTTGGAATGAGTTAAATACTTTTTAGACAGTTTTATATAGACTTATTAAGCAGTACTACAATACTACATAGGTCTTCTATCAAAATAGTTGAAAATAATAAGAGCATTAATTCATCAGTCTAATTAATTCAGCTAAAATCATTACATTAGAAAACGACAGAAAAATACTTAATTACGAAAATTAAATACTTATTAAGTTCTTTAGTTTATGATACATTCCACTGCTAAAGAATAAGAAGCCTTTTTTGTTCTTGTGAAGTACTCTCCATAGCAGAAGCCCTTCCGGCCATTCATGACTAAAATTACTTGAAATGCTGCACCATTTGCTTTTATATGCAACTTGATATTACCAAGCAGAATAATCCATCGGACATAAAACTTTCAAAAGCGTGGTCCTAATCACTGAATAGTACTCACTGTTACCACACATTCCAATACATAAGGTTTACATTCAATCCAAACAATATTATAAACCTTTCGTGCAACCTCCTTTGTCCTTTCACCATTCTTTGTTAGTGAATACAATAGAACACCTATGTAATGCTTATGTTAGTCAAGTGTGAATATCCTGGAGGCAATGTCGTCAAGCATCCAGTCCATGCCTTCGAGAAGGTTCTCCCCTGTCACAGCGGAACAGCGTACAATGCGCCAGTGGTGAGTCTTGATGCTGTCCAGGTCCAGTGCCTGAAAGTGTAAAAATAAAGAATAATGAATTTATTAAACTAAAATACCTTTCCAGCAGAAAACCAGTAATTCCATCTGGTCCAGTTCAAGTGAAGTATGCTATAGGTCTATCCTCAAATAAAATTGAAAATATAGACACAAAAATTTACAAATGTTTTTAGTTTCACTGCAAACAAACTAAATACACAATATATGCCACTACATAATAGTTTATAAGAAATATTCGCTAGATGGCGCTATGTTAATAAAACCTGGGGACTGTTGTCATCTAAAAGTCTGAATTTTTATGGTCTTTGTATCAGGTCTGCAAAATAATGAGTCTATTTGGGTTTGGTTTAGATTTTAACAAAACTATGTAAGTAGTCAATAGTTGAAGAATGTTGTATAATGAAGTAGTGTGAATTACTTTGTGGCAAGACAACTTTTGCATCATTCAAAGGATATTTTCTAAGAACAGCAGCCACAGCAGGGCTATTGGATATCTTTTCTTTGCCAGGGACTAACTTTGATGACACCTGAGAATTTATAACGAATTGGTACCTATTGAACTATAAGTCGACTTTAAGTAGTGCCGACTATCAGATGTGTACTGTGGAGCACTTTATCACATCTCTGCGAGTGCGCATGAAGTCATCAGATATACAGTGATTATATCCAATAAGAAACTAGCTGTTTGACATTTAATCGTGGAACACTGCCCAGTGATCATCACTATGAACTGTTAATGGAGATATGAAATTAAATAGCACTGCAGGAGTCATGTTTTAGTCATTTACCTCTCTGATCTCCTGTGATGTTAGAGCTCCTGGCAGATCAGACTTGTTTGCTAACACCAGCAGTGTGGCTCCAGCCAACCTCTCCTCCCGGAGCAGTGAGTGTAGCTCCTTCGCACAGTCCCAGAGACGCCGTGCATCTGCACTGTCCACCACCCACGCTACACCGTCTGTGCTTTCAAAGTAGTTCTTCCAGTAAGATCTGAAACATTGAAATACTGAAATTAGCAAAGTGTGGTTCAAGATATGATAGGAAAATAATTTTAAAGTGAGCAACATTTTTGTAGGGCGGCAATGTGACCATCTTGTATTTAATGTCAAATAATTCATTTCAATTAGACCCATAGGCAAAAGGCACTTTTGAATATCAGACTTACAAATTAAATAAATTAAAAGAATGATCCTAGACCAATGGTCCAATGGTCCTGACTTAGGCTAAGTGTTTTGGAAATAAATAAATAAGTAAATAAATAGTTGGTAGTTGATAGATGCTCATTCCAAAAGGTAGTTTCGTATGGAAAAGAATGTGCAAGAAAATCCATAAAGAGTTACTCTTTTATAGATTTTACAAAATTTTGTATACATGATCACTCATATTCCTTTCCTGTAACATTTTATTTGCTTGAAATATACTTAGGAGCTCGATTTTTGTTGTTTTGTTGTGGGAGCCAAGCACGGTACCTTTGTTGCAATTTAACATACCCTAAGCATAATACTCAAAAAAAGGTAAAAGATAAATATCTTAAACACCATTTCATAAGTTCACACAACCTCACATCCATCCTAAACAACTATGTTGATACATAAATAAAACTTTTTGTTTCCAGATGGTAATGTTTTGAAATAATGACAATCAGCTGTTGTTTAGAAAATGGTTTTCACAACACAAATCTGGTAATAGAGAAAGAAGTTAATTTCTGCATCCACGACCAATGAATTAATGACGCAATTTACAATTTACTTACCTCAAAGATTTCTGTCCGCCGACGTCCCAAATATTGAGCTTATATCCCCGGTGCTCTAGAGTCTTTATGTTGAAGCCCAGCGTCGGGGATATGGTGTCAATGGGCTCGCCATTGAATCTCTTCAATATAGTCGTCTTGCCGGCGTTGTCTAAACCTCTAAAAATGCTGCGTTAAGGAAACCAACAATGCGAATATGAAACAGTTAGGTTATGACATTAAAACTTTTAAAAGGATACAACATGAGAATGCGCATCTCCTTCTCTTTCTGCCGTAATTTCTTCAATATTGTTAAGAATCCCATTGTTTATGTTTACTAATTAGGGCAAAATAAATAATATTTATTATTTATCGCACACCATTTTCTTTGACAATGATTTCCGTATCTGTCAGTTGACAGTTCCAGATTGTCACTGTTTGTGTAAAGTTGACCGTCATGTCATTCTCATTTTTTAAGGCCATCTAAGGTCAGAACCAGGTCCTGTGGAATAAATTAATTATAGTTTTATTAGGAAGTTCTGAATACAGGCAAATAATAAGTGTATTAAGTAAACAATATTGAATTTGCGCATATTACACCTTCGAAATTATGTTATATTTTATGGCAAAGGCAAAGTACATAATTCGTATAAAAAAAATATCCGCCTAAGTGTTAGTAAGTGTTTCATAATTGATTTTATAAGTTCAGTTCATTGCTTCCTAAACTATTTTGAAATACCAAATGGTTTTTTATATTCTGATGAATGGAATTTGGGGTCTGAATCCGTTTGTTTGGTCTGTAAATACCATAGCCAAATCCCATAACATTCTTCAGGAAATCGAAATTGGAATCCATTAGTAACCATAGAGTAAAATTTCCATCCATGGCCGATTTTGTCGCTGTCAAGTCTTTTATTTAATTTCTGTTTCTATTATGAAGCACCTTCAATGATTTTAAGTGGGTTTATAGTGTGGAAGTGATCGTGTGGCGGCGCGGTCTCGGTGATACTGCTCGTTGGCCGGCAGCACCATGTTCAGTGGCACGGTGCGAGTACGGGTTTGCGAGGCGACGGGTCTTAGGCCGACCGACTTTCAGAAACGGCATAATATGACCTTCGGAAAGCCAGGTGAGCCTCATCTAACGGCTCGGGCGCCTCCCCAATTTATCATTGTAGATGATTGTGTAAAGAGTTTCATTGTAGGATAATGGTTCAGTTGTAATTTTATGTATAAAGAAGAGGTAGCGTGTTTACCGAGATGGGTGTTGGTGTTAATATGTAAATACGGGGTATGGTTGCAGACGACCAGCCGATAGACCCGTACGTGTCGATAGACGCCGACGAGCACCATCTAGACCGTTCCAGCACCAAGCCCAAGACATTCGACCCTGTGTGGAATGAGACCTTCATTCACGAAGTCCATAATGTTGGCAGGTATGTTATCATTCCATTGATTATTTGTTTGACATGTTATTCTTATTTGAGTGTCGATTATCCAATTGGGTCAAGTGATTTCTTTTAAATTTCAATGTAAATAACGTGTTATTAAGGTCTATATTACCCTGAGAACAATGAAGTGGTAAATAAATATAAATTCCCAGTGTTATTTTGAACAATAATTCGTCAAGTCTACATTCTGAACAGCTGAACTTGTCAAACATGACCAAAATAATTCCTATTGGAATGTGAAACTTCTGACAATGACATCATGTTATGACTCACATGGGAATCAAACCCTACATATGTATAAAACAATAATACAACATAATCTATATGAAGTACTTGTTCATTGGGTGTATTGCTATAGTTTGGGGATCACGGTGTTCCACGATGCTGCAATACCTCCAGATGACTTTGTTGCCAACTGCACAATTCCATTTGAAGATCTTATGCATCGAGACAAGGATGCCACAGACTTTTGGGTAAGTTCTATTGTTTACTTACAATTATTTGTAAAATGTATTCCTGAAGTAATAACTGAAGTCAATGATAATGTTTACAACATTCAGATTTCAAATTGTTATTTGAAAGATCATATTTTAAGCAGTTATGCTATTAAGTTGTCCAACACTTCACAAAAATATAAAACTGACACAAAACCCAGTAGGTACTAAAACTGAATTTTCACAAAAATCACCAAAACTACCTCTTTGATAAAACTTCACCACTAGACTGATTAACAAGATCCTTAGATCAGTGTATGTTTATCTTGTATAATCCACAGATAAGATTACAAGACTCCATATTTGTCTTACAACTGTGTTATCAACAATTGGCATAATATTTGTTTTCATTGATAAGCCATTTTAGTGACACTGCAGACATTTAGTATGTGCGGGTTACTCTTGAGTCACAGTGTGTGTACGTGATGAATAATTTTAGGAGAAGGTTTTCATGTCCGGATCCTAAATATGTACAGTTAAAAGATGAGGTATTTTTTTGTATTATTTGCATGCAACATGCATGAATTTTCAGGCATTTTATTATCAAGTATTTAAAGGAATATTTCAGCAATTCCCTGGTTTTGGTACTTCAGATTCTGGGAATTGCTGAAATATTCCATTAAATACATTATCATCTTTTTCATTAACATTTTGGGGAAGGTAATGACGGCGGTTGAACTCTCAAAAATTCACCCACATGTTGTTCATTCAGTTTTCCTTGTTTCTGACGGTTGTAGCGGTAGTATTTATGTAATTGTGTGGGTACATTAAATGATTAGTGCAGCTATTCTTGACTTGTTTCGGAGATGTGATATGATTCACTGACATTGTTTCAGTGATATGTCAATGCTAAGTTTGTTGTGGTTCCATCTTCATATGTCTACATATCAGGTTAAATGGTACCATTTCCTGGTAGTATTATTGGCTGTAATATAAATAAATTCAGTACCTACTTCAGTTTAATTAATATTCATTACATCACACCTGTTGTCCCTGAAGGGATGGGCAGAGATGTATAATACCACACACATTAGGCTAGTTATGTGTATGTTTCGTGTAATAAGGGGCAAACCTATTGCCACCTTTTATCACATCTAGTTTTAAAAAAATATTTGTAAGTAAAAATATTTTCGAAAATTTTTGTTTATTTAAAATCAACCACACTAGCTCTGAATTAGGACTGCTACTGGAAAAATCCAATAGCATACTTCAAGCTGAGAATCAAACCCAGGAAGCTGTCCTGTTTGTGACTAGGTTTGTGACTTCACTGCTTAGGCAGATTTTAAAATAAATTAAACATGTTGTTTTAGGTAGTTGAAACTATTATTAAATATTTGTATCAGTATAGTTATAGTTTGGTAAATAATAAGGTTAATTAATAGGGAAGAATCAATATATTTCAAAGTTTTCCTAATCAAGTAGGTAGAATGAAAAAAATGCTCTTTTCCTCTTCTGGTGTTGTTGGTGAATTCAATGAGAAATTAGTTATGTAGGTACTTTGTTTGACTGCTTCGTTGGTCTATTGGTCGCAAGCGCTACTGCTGAGCACGGGGTCCCGGGTTCGATCCCCGGGTCGGGCAGTGTAATTGAGTTTTTCCATCTGGAATTTAAAAACATCACTGGCGAAATGTGGTTGTTCTTACTACTTGTACACCTCTGCCTAACCCTTCAGGGATAATAGGCGTGGTGTTATGTTATGTTTGTTTATAATTTTTGACAATTCCAGGTGGACCTAGAACCTCAGGGGAAACTTCATCTCAAGATAGATCTGAAATGGAATTCTCAAGGTGAGTAGCATTAATTAATTATAGTTTGCAGGTGCATGCCTCGCACCACGTTAGTCACTGGCGATGCTACTTGGCAGAATTATTCTATCTCTATAAAACAGGAAAAAACTGTGATTCTTTATCTTCATAATAATAAGCAAAACATTATTATTGTTATCAGAATAATAAATATTAAATTAAATGAATGCCAATAGATGAAATGGGAATTATTAAAATTGTTTTGTAGTGTTTAATTTACACTTACAAATCACTGTGACTTGGTTATTATGTAGCCAGATTAATCAAGTGCACATAACAGGCTGTTTATTTTTCTTCATTTGTTTGCTATTTGCAGTCAGATTATTAAAACCTACGAAATGCTTTTACGTGAGTTAGCTAGTAGAATCTGTTATCGGGCGACCCACTTGGTTTAAATAAACAACTACTTTGGTGTTATAACCAGACAGGTGGATGCTGCAATGTTATGAAATCGTCTTTAGTTTCTGAAAACCTTCGATTTCACATCTTCCGTAAAGTTTTGACAAGAGATCCTTCTGATCGTGAGCTTTCAGAAAACGCGGATCAACTAGATAGTGGCTCATTTGTTGGTTGATTCTGTACAAATCTCGCTTTGAAAACTTGGGAGAAGTAGCAGTAAGGAATAACAGCTCACTTCGCCTTTAGTTCATTTACGTTTTCATGGGAAAGTTGGTTATTACAGAATAGTCAGTCAAATAATTTATTTTAATTATACCGTTAAAAGGATATCTTGTACGTCGAATTAAAAGTAGATCAAATCAAATCATTATAATTGCCCCTTCTAATATATATAGTTTTGTAAGGAGAAAAATGGGCAAGAAACGCTGAGAGTGCGCTGGCGTCGCGCTGTCGGTTTGTCGCTAACACCGCGATAGTATAGCGTATACTATACATTTAAACGCCTACGTTGAGTGTGAAGAGTGCCTTAGTTGGGAGTAGGTAGCTGATTACGGCACCGATGACGACTAGTTAGATATAGTAATGATCGCAACGTAATATAAAAACTACGGACTTCCAACATGATGTGATTTGGCGGCGGAGCGGCCGGTCAGCTTGGTCGTTTCGCCAGTAGGGTCCAACCCTCTGACGATGCTGCGTGTCGCTGCAGCGGGCGTGGAGGCGCCGCGGGGCGGGGGCGGCGGCGCGGGCGCGGGCGGGCGCGAGTTCAAGGAGGGCGCCGGCTTCGCGCGCCGGCGCGGGGCCATGCGGCGCCGCGTGCACCAGGTCAACGGACACAAGTTCATGGCCACCTTCCTGCGCCAGCCCACCTTCTGCAGCCACTGTCGGGAGTTCATCTGGTAAGTCTACGTCACTCAGGTCCTGAAATGAAATGAAATGAAATGATATTTATTTCTGTAAGTAGATCTTCTCAGATACTTTTACATATCTTTTTTTTTAAACTAAACTAAATGGCATTTCCAAAGTGACTGATCCCTGAGAAGAAATGCCGAAAGAAACTCAGGGGTCATGGTCTCTTTTAAAGTCCAGACTATTCATTTACTATGCGAGTCTTACGATGCAGGGCAAAGTCTGGAATAGCCTTTTGAAGAAAGAATCAATTCAGCTTTGACAGACGGCATGCATCCCGATCAATTGCCACGACTTTGAACCTATGCACAACTCTTAATATTAACAGTGAAACCCTCAAGACATTTGCTACGTGGCGCAAACTTTTGTGATGTGAAACTCAGTATGAGATTGATCTTGCTGGAATACCTTCCCTTTCTGAATATTTTCATGAAATAATATTTCGATGTATACTTAATACTTTATATTTTTGTCAAAGCTGTTACTGTGAATCAATCCATAATATTTTATGTACTATTTCTCATGTAAGTGAATTTGTAATTCTTATGGGAAATAAAGATATCTCAAACCTCAAATAGACCAGTACCAACTTTTGCCTTTAGCAATGCGGTTTTCGACCACTTATATGGAAAAATACCTCACATTGTCGCTTAATTTATTTAACCGATTGAATTAGAGGGCTCCCACACATAACTGCGAATTCGCTCAATTCGCAACGCATCGCAAATATCTGTGAGGTATGGTCACCTGAAGCAATTTAATTTAATTTAATTAGACTGCGTCCACTGTATCGGCAGCGATCGGATTGCCGACGCGAGTATCAGCAATCGGATTGCCACCTTCATTCAGATTTTTGTAGTGATCGTACGTGCGGAAAGTGTTTGTGAGAATGGAGAAAAGCGATGAAAAAGTCGTTATTGCTTGTTTACTAGCAGAAGAGGAAGAACAAGAAAAAAATTCTAGAAAAAGGAAGCATAACTTTTGGAGCACGTCCACTGATCGGCATTCCGTATGACGTCATCGGTACGCATCGCATGTAGGCATTGCCGATGAGCGGTCCGTACGGTGCGGATCGGTGGACGCTGTTGTATGAGTTTTTATACAAGGCAAACTAAAGTCCGTTACGTGCGACGCGGACCTGTGGACGCTTACCTTTAGCGGATGAAATCTTATCGCTGAAATTCGCATCCGCTATATTCTGTAATTTTTATGCTAATGTATAGGTAACAAGCTAATACTGAAAGCAACTCTTCCTGAAGTATATTAACTAATTTGCATAACTTATTTCTTTCCACAGGGGTCTGGGCAAACAAGGTTACCAGTGTCAAGGTAAGCGTCACCTCACCACAACTCTCACTTCGTCACTTGTCTTGTTACACACAGAACATTATAAACTTACGCTTGTATGATTGTCGCAGTGTGCACGTGTGTGGTCCACAAGAGATGCCACTCGTCCGTCGTCACCAAGTGCCCTGGCATGAAGGAGGAGGGGAGAGTAAGTACCATTACACCTTATTTACTGTGAAATCTGTACCTTTGACGAAACAGAAAACATTTTGAAAATCTAGCTTACTACTATTATAAACGCGAAAGTTTATGAGTAGGGATAGATGGATGGATGTTTGTTACTCTTTCGCGTAAAAGCTACTGAATGGATTTTACAAAATTTTGGTATAAAGTTAGCTGACACCCTGAATTAACACATAGGCAACTTTTTATCCCTGTATTCCCACGGGAACGGGACCTACGCGGGTGCAACCGCGGGACGTCCGCTAGTTGACTCATAAATTTACAAAACCCCATAATTATAAAGTAATGTTCACACACATACACACAATCCCTGCACACAAACACAGACCTACACACTAGAACTAGTAAATAAATGTCACGGTTGTATAATATAAAAATAGGCCATATAACCCCTGCCCAAGTAGCACAAAACTGCATTATAAGATGCCACAAGAGGTAACATCGGTAATTTTAGCACTTATGAAGTGTTATTACAGTACACTCGACCTGCAATAGGTCAAAAGTGAGCTTTCACCTGAATAAGAACGTTATTATGCGTCACGGAGACCACACTGTAACGCTTGCAGCGTTAATATAGGTAACAAGTTCAGTACTATGTAGCTTTAAGCAATTTAAAGGATTTTTGTGGACTTTAACTAAGCTATATTCTGAATTGAAGACCATTAAGAAAGAACACGTGAGCTACTATAATGTAATCAGTTATTCTGTGGCTTCAAATAACAAAGATATAATGCCTTTTGCTGCACACAGTGGAGTTTGTGTAATGTTAATCAGCATGTTACACGCAATCGTATAATAGCTCTTATAAAGCCCACATGATCACTATGGGTGATCATTATATAATGCTAAGTTAAAGCAAATTGCTCTATGTTAGCTCACATGTTACCCATAATCTCCGTAAGAGCTGAATACTTGTACTATCGTTGACAATTAATGTACTAGTGCCGTTAAATAAGACCTTGAAGACTTCTTTATTCAGCACTTGGTAGGTATGTATACTCATCGCGTCGTTTAAGATATTATTATATGTGGAAATATAAAAAAAGTGGCGGAATATCTACATCGAAAAATTAATACAGAATATTTGAGGATTCTGAACAGAAATACAGATGATACAGTGAACCTACAGTTATTTGCATACATGTTACCCACTAACAAGCTTTACATGAATCTGTAGCTGACTTGTGTAACACAAGAACCACTCGTAACAGCTCGTTACTGATTTATGTACCACGAGTGGACACTTAAACAGCTCATGCCGTTTAATTTGTGGTGAATACGGTACACATTTCATGTCTGCCATTTTTAGATTCTAACCTATGTATACAATTGTAATAATCAATTTGTTTTTGCTTAGTTAACTAAAATAACAACAGAATTTAAATAGAAAATGTTATCATTTTACACGTAAACAGCATATTGTCAAATTATAAAGGAAAAATAAAAAGACTTATTTTTTTATAATAATATCATCAAATTATTTTATACCATAATTTTTAAGTAAACTGTGATATTTTGAGAGCGCGTGAAAATTTTCGTCTATAACTATATAGTATTTGACAATAAACTCTCTTTCCCATTCGAATTTCATGGACATGGAGGAAAAACAAAGTTTTACTTTCCGATAATATTAAATTTGCCTATATTTCCCACAAACACTTTACAAAATGGTTCACACAAAACATATCAAAATAATAAGTAGTAGGGTGAAAATTATTTACAATTTTGCCACTTGTGAATTGTCAGGTCCATAAAAGATTTACTAATATCCTGGAGTGTATTTTGTGCTGAAAAATAGGTAATAAGTACTCTATTATTCAGCCCTTCTGGTGTATTAAAAGGTAACACATACCCTGATAATCAGTCATTATTCAACTCTTGGGGCGACTGTTACCTTTAATAATGCTCTAATAACGCTGATTTAGTGCAACCAGCTACATTATTCAGCTAACAGCTGATTAATTTGTGCCCAAATCAGAGTTATATCAGCTGAGTATGCGCCTCTAACGCTCTTATTCAGCAGGTTTATTCAGCTGAAGATTCCATTGTGAACAGTGATTCAGCTACTATTCAGCGCTTCTGTGCTACTTGGGTGCCTCCCTAAGATACAGGTCTGCCTACCTAGTTTAGGAGCTCGGAAATTCGACAATAGTTTTGACTGAACTGTACAACCTACTCAGTGTCTATGCCATGTTATGTGCTGACTACAAACTAGCTGATGCCCGCGGCTTCGTCCGCATGGATGTCGGCTATCGCACCCAGCTCGATGTCGGTCCTGCCAATGTACACAAAAACTTAATAAATTATAAATACTAAAAGCTACTTTGAGAACCGTTGTGGGCACTGGGCCTACCCACAACCTAAATTGTGGTCAGACAAAACAAATGATCGTGCTCATCATTCGAACATTTCTCTTGGGTGGGAACCTTCGACCTCCGGCATAGCAGTTAGGACCACTAACCACTCGATCAAAAGTCCGGTCAAAGTAGTACTTTATGTCTAGATATAGTTATACATCACGATTACCAATCAAGTAAAATTATTACCTCCTACTACTACTACTTCACATACTACTTCCTACTCTAGTATTGTATGCATCATAGAGACACGCAGCGCAGTAGTTCAGTTTAAAATGATGTATTTTGTGTCTTTCAAAATCAATGCATTGCAGTAAGGTAGTTAGGTTTGGTAGTTAGGTTCGGTAGTTAGGTTAGCTATAGGATAGGTATGATAAGTTAGGTTAGGTTATATGTATATACATACTAGCTGACCCGGCAGACTTCGTACTGCCTAATTAAATTGCAATAAATTCCTGTCAAAATGATTTGTAATGTGAATTTTTTTTGTTCCTATATATTTTATAGTCGGGGCAAAAAAATCTCCTGAACAGAACCGTCACCCTGTTGATAGGGCGTTGTGGAATAAGAAATATAATTAAATAAAACATATATAAGCATTTAAAAATAAGAAATCCCTTTATTGTTAATCATGTGAATTATTAAAAAATTAAATTAAAAATTTAAAAAACCCCCACCGCAAAAAAGTGAAATATTTAAAAAGTTAAAAATAATACTTTAGCCATGAAATTTTACTTCACGTCGGGGTACCTAGTAAGGAATGTTCCTAGTACTTGTAGGTATGTAGGTACTAATTTTAACGGTACCCCGACGTTACGTAAAATTTCATGGCTAAAGTATTATTTTTAACTTTTTAAATATTTCACTTTTTTGCGGTGGGGGTTTTTTAAATTTTTAATTTAATTTTTATTTTGAAATTTTTAAACGCATTAATTTTGTTTTATAGAGTTTACAGTTATCAGAATTTTTCAGTGCATTGTATGTAGAGACAAATATTGGTTAAAACGAATCCAAACACGACATATCTGCTATTATTTTGTCAAGAGTCTACCTACTGGTGTGCTGGATAGCCTGGCTGCAGCATCAGCTCACCTTGTTGCCATCAGTGCATTGTGTTTAGAATCAAATGCTGGTTGAAATTAATCCAAACACGACGTATCTCCTATTATTTTGTCAAGAGTCTACCTACTGGTGTGCTGGATAGCCTGGCTGCAGCTTCAGCTCATCATGTTGCCTTCAAGGCATTGTGTGCATAATCAAATGCTGGTTAAAATGAATCCAAACACGACATATCTGCTATTATTTTGTCAAGAGTCTACCTACTGGTGTGCTGGATAGCCTGGCTGCAGCATCAGCTCATCCAGTTGCCATCAGTGCATTGTGTGCAGAATCAAATGCTGGTTAAAATGAATCCAAACACGACATATCTGCTGTTATTTTCCCAAGAGTGTATTAGTCTGCTAGATATCCTGGCTGCATCAGACCAAATACACCATAATGTTACTTATTAATATTACACACATGGGTGTTTGAAATTTTAAGCCACACATATGTTTGTATGTAAAGTTAATACCCATAGACGTCTAAAATAGCAACGGTAGCTAACACAAAAGAGCTGATAACCTTGAAACGGCTGAACCGATTTTGATAAATTATGTCTAAGAACCATCGCAAGAAACCCTGCTTTCAAATAAAAAAAACCGCATCTAAATCGGTTCACCCGTTTGGGCGCTACGGTGCCACAGACAGACAGACAGACAGACACACACACATAGCGGTGAAACTTATAACACCCCTCTTTTTGCGTCGGGGGTTAACAAAAATCAGTTTTATTTTCATTGTAGTGCGATACGTATACATTGTATACGATGTTTTTTGTTTGATTATCTGGCGCATATAGACAAACTAATCTGATGGTTTTCCAACACAGGAACAGGCAACATACAATTGACCATGTGAGAAACATGGGTTTTCCTGATTAATACCACAAACACATAATGATTGCCCCTGGGACTTGTTTATGGTCATAGCAAAAGCAAGCCGAACTGGAAACTGTAGTCGTTTAGAGTCAAGCGGCACATCATTCGGAATATTTGAGATGTGCGGTATAAGAACATCTTCTCCTTTATACTTTCCTTTCAGTATAGTTGCTTCTATCACGTTGTTTAGTATTTTTTTTATCGCTAACCGTGTGCCGTTGCAAAGACGCGGTTGGTTGATATTTCGCAACATTATAACTACCGATCCAACCTTTAATTGAAGATTGAGGTGGCAATCCTGGCAAATCCAGCGAGTTTAAAAATTCTGGTGGATAGTTCACTACATCATCTTGGTTAGTAGCCAAATCAACTGATTTATATATCCTCGATTCGCCTGTAATTTGTTCTTGCATTTTTAAATTTTATTCATTTACATCTATGTTTTTTGCAGCTAATATAGCTCGTTCGCTCAACCAATCATGGTTTCTGTAATTTTGAGAAACATCTGGAAACACCAGATATCTTTTTATCATTTTTTATTACCTTCTGGATAAGTTCATCTTTTGATCGAGTTAACTGACTACAACTTTGAGAAATGTTAATGCAGCCAGTCAACATGTCTATTATATATTATAGGAAATTTGCCACTACCAATGTCAATGAGTTGCTTAGAAAATATGTTTCCAGATTGGTTATTTTGCAATTTGACATGCATATTCTTGCTAAAATAAAGTACTTTGACATGTTTCCACAATTGGAGGACTGTAGGCATGCATTGAGTTCATCAGCTGGCAATGTTTGACGAAAATCTCCTGCTAATAAAATCTTTGCACCACCAAATTGGTTATGATTGCTCCGTATATCTTTTAATGTGCAAATTGACTCTTTGACGTTAGGAACATACCTACATTGTTTAAACAACAGTGAGTGCTTGTAATTCAATATGAACTTTATATAATAGCAATAAAGCTCATTTTAGTTAGAAATCATCATGTTCGTTTTCCGGCAACTATTCGAATTTTTCTCGCCGTAAAAACCATCTTTGAACTTCAACGAACAATAAAAAAAAGGATTGGCCAAATTTGTCTAGGCGTTGTTGAGTTATGCGCTTACCAACACATTTTGAGATTCATTTTTATATTATAGATTAATAAATAAATAAAAAAAAAGAAAAAAAGAAAAAAGTTACTCGAGAATATATTTGATATGTAAAAATATGAGTGTAAAAATGTTTAACTACTACGGTTAAAGCATAAACACTAATAATAGCCGAAAAAGAGGTAACATCCCTACTCCGTGCTGTTTACAGGGTGAGAAGTGACACCGGTAGACACATGGAGGGGATAACTTACCAAGTGATTTGATTGATGTTATCGAGCGGGATAGAAAATGATAAAATTATGAAAATAACTATTAAAAAGCAAGGGTTGGTGATAAAAAAGTGCAAATTTAGAGTTGTAAGTATGTATTTTTTGATGCCACATAATAAAAAAATAAAAATATCAAAAAAATAAAAAATAAAAATTTGGGGTGAACACCCCTTATCACTTAGAGGTTAGAAAAATAGATAGTAGCCGATTCTCAGGCTTACTGAATATGCATAAAAAAATTCATGAGAATCGGTCAAGACGTTTCGGAGGAGTATGGGACCGAACATTGAGACACGAACATTTTATATATTAGATTAGATTAGAAAGAAGATTACTTATTAATATTATTTCTATTACCTAACTATGCACGATCCACATAATTTACACAGTTCAACTTACCACCTTAAAGACAAATGCCTGCTGTTGAAATTCAATAAAAATTTGCACAATACACGTTATTGATTTGATGGTTTCCAATTTAAATGTTAGGAAACAAATAACTTATTTTTTTACTTTTTTTTCACAATTTCACAGTGAACACAATACTTTTCAATATTTACTTTTTGCCTGACATTATGTCAGTTGTCAATCTGTCATTTACTTTACTCTAATTTTGTGTCTTAGTTTTTCATAGTGACTATGAAGGTTGCATCTGATTTATGTAATTTAATTTATTTTTATTAGCTCTAATAATGTAATTTATTGTTATTTTCCTGAATTTTCTTTGCTATAAACCTCACGGAGCCCGAGACCTTTCCAACGAATGCAAAACCGTGGAAATCGGTTCGTGCGTTCTGGAGTTATATCGTCAGGAAGGAAAACCCGACTTATTTTTATATAGTAGACTAGCTGACCCGGCAGACTTCGTACTGCCTAATTAAATTGCAATAAATTCCTGTCAAAATGATTTGTAATGTGACATTTTTTTGTTCCTACATAAAATTTATAGTCGGGGCAAAAAAATCTCCTGAACAGAACCGTCACCCTGGTGATAGGGCGTTGTGAATAAGAAATATAATTAAATAAAACATATATAAGCATTTAAAAATAAGTAATCCCTTTATTGTTAATCATCTGAATCATAATTATTAACAAAAATCAGTTTTATTTTCATTGTAGTGCTTTGTGATATACGATGTTTTTTGTTTGATTATCTGGCGCAAACAAATCTGATGGTTTTCCAACACGGGCAACATACAATTGACAAACATGGGTTTTCCAGATTAATACCACAAACACTTAATGATTGCCCCTGGGACTTGTTTATGGTCATAGCAAAAGCAAGCCGAACTGGAAATTGTAGTCGTTTAGAGTCAAACGGTACATCATTCGGAAAAATTGAGATGTGCGGTATGAGAACGTCTTCTCCTTTATACTTTCCTTTCAGTATAGTTGCTTCTATCACGTTGTTTAGTAAGTTTTTTATCGCTAACCGTGTGCCGTTGCAAAGACGCGGTTGGTTGATATTTCGCAACATTATAACTACCGATCCAACCTTTAATTTGAAGATTGGGGTAGCAATCCTGGAAAATCCAGCGAGTTTAAAAATTCTGGTGGATAGTTCACTACATCATCTTGGTTAGTAGCCGAATCAACTGATTTATATATCCTCGATTCGCCTGTAATTTGTTCTTGCATTTTTTAATTTAATTCATTTACATCTATGTTTTTTGCAGCCAATATAGCTCGTTCGCTCAACCAATCATGGTTCCTGTAATTTTGAGAAACATCTGGAAACACCTTCTGGATAAGTTCATCTTTTGATCGAGTTAACTGACAAAAACTTTGAGAAATGTTAATGCAGCCAACATGTCTATAGGAAATTTGCCACTTCCAATGCGTTGTTGAGAGAATATGTTTCCAGATTGGTCATTTTGCAATTTGACATCCATATTCTTGCTTAAATGAAGTACTTTGACATGTTTCCACAATTGCAGGACTTTAGACATGCATTGAGTTCATCAGCTGGCAATGTTTGACGAAAATCTCTTTAGAGGTTTTCCGGCAACTATTCGAATTTTTATCGACGTAAAACCATCTTTGAACTTCAACAAACAATAAAAAAAAGAATTGGCCAAATTTGTCCAGGCGTTGTTGAGTTATGCGCTTACCAACACATTTTGCAATTCATTTTTATATTATAGATTAATAAATAAATAATAAAGTTACTCGAGAATATATTTGATATGAGAGTTACACTGAGATAGTAAAAATGTTTAACTACTACGCTTGAAGCAAGCAAGAAAACTGTAGAGGTAACATCCCTACTCCGTGCTGTTTACAGGGTGAGAAGTGACACCGGTAGACACATGGAGGGGATAACTTACCAAGTGATAATAATTGATGTTATCGAGCGGGATAGAAAATGATAAAATTATGAAAATGACTATTAAAAAGCAAGGGTTGGTGATAAAAAAGTCCAAATTTAGAGTTGTGTGTATTTTTTGATGCCACATAATAAAAATATCAAAATATCAAAAAAATAAAAAATGACTGCCTCGTTGGTCTAGTGACTGCCTCGTTGGTCTAGTGGTCGCAAGCGCTACTGCTGAGCATGAGGTCCCGGGTTCGATCCCCACGTCGGGCAAAGTGTTATTGAGTTTTTGCATCTGGGATTTCTCAGTAGCAGCCCGGAGTCTGGATTTGTGCCCGATTGATGGCAATAGGCTCGCCCCCTATTACATGGGACTTAAACATAACTGGCGAAATGTGGGTGTACTACCAGGTACACCTCTGCCTAGCCCTTCGAGGATTACAGGCGTGACGTTATGTTATGTGTAAAAAATGAAAATTTGGGGTAAACACCCCTTATCACTTAGAGGTTAGAAAAATAGATAGTAGCCGATTCTCAGGCTTACTGAATATGCATAAAAAATTTCATGAGAATCGGTCAAGCCGTTTCGGAGCAGTATGGGAACGAACATTGTGACACGAAAAATTTATATATTAAGAAAGAAGATTATTAATATTATTATTATTTCTATTACCTAACTATGCACGATCCACATAATTTACGCAGTTCAACTTACCACCTTAAAGACAAATGCCTGCTGTTGAAATTCAATAAAAATTTGCACAATACACGTTATTGATTTCATGGTTTCCAATTTAAATGTTAGGAAACGAATAACTTATTTTTTTTACTTTTTTTCACAATTTCACAGTGAACACAATACTTATCAATATTTACTTTTTGCCTGACATTATGTCAGTTGTCAATCTGTCATTTACTTTTTTCTAATTTTGTGTCTTAGTTTTTCCTAGTGACTATGAAGGTTGCATCTGATTTATGTAATTTAATTTATTTTTATTAGCCCTAATAATGTAATTTATTGTTATTTTCCTGAATTTTCTTTGCTATAAACCTTACGGAGCCCGAGACCTTTCCAACGATTGCAAAACCGTGGAAATCGGTTCGTGCGTTCTGGAGTTATATCGTCAGGAAGGAAAACCCGACTTATTTTTATATAGTAGATATACTAAAACTGCACCACCCTCTTATCCCTTCAGAGATTGAATTCACGAAAACGGATTTCGGCAATTAATCATTATTAGGAGTTATAACCCAAAATGTAACATATAATTGAAACAACTTTGAAAATCAGAGATCTTTCATACTGACTTTGCACCCCCGTTTTACCCCCTTAAGGGATGAATTTTTAAATATCCTTTCTTAGAGCTCCTTTACGTTATAAAAGGAATCCCCCATGCCAAATTGCAAGTTTCTAACCCTTATAGTTCAGACCTTGTGTTGATATGTCAGTCAGTCAGTAACTACTAAGTTTTATTCCCTTAGGGGATGATTATTGAAAAAATATTTTAACGTGTTTTATGACTTTCAGTAAAGAACCTTCTTACTTAATTTGATACGAATAACTTCAAAAACGGCAAAGTTTAATACTAAGTTTCCACCCTCATTTTACCCCTTTATGGGGTGAATCTTCCAAAATTCTTTATTAGTGCTTCCCCACGGCATAAAAGCAAACCCTGTGCAAAATTTCGTTTCTAACCCTTATAGTTCAGGCCCTGCGTTGATATGTCAGTCAGTCAACTTCTCCTTTTAAATATATAGAGAAACTTATTATATAAAGAAGTAGCGATGCGAGGTGCACAACAGCAGGTGAACAATGTGCCCTCGTAAAAGCCCTAATATTAAAGCAAACTCATTTTCAAAGAGGTTAATCGAAATTGGTTTCTGTTCATTACTATCCATTTGCCAATGTTTTAGCCTGTTTCTGATCTAAATTAGTGTTTCGGCGACCAAACCAAAAGGAATTACTTACAATGCAACTTGGTTTTTAATCTCACATCAAACGGGTCCTATCTCCACCATAGAACAGTAACCAAAAAGTCCTATCATAGAAATACTTAGGACAACTTATAGCAGTAGGACTCTGGTGATGTGTGCTGACGTGTGTGTGGTGTGTGCAGCAACAGAGCGCGGTGGGCGTGTCGGGCGGCCAGCGCTTCAACGTGAACGTGCCGCATCGCTTCGTGGTGCATTCCTACAAGCGGTTTACCTTCTGCGACCACTGCGGATCGCTGCTCTACGGACTCATTAAGCAAGGCTTGCAGTGTGAAGGTCAGATACTTCCTATTTATTTAATCCTTAGCACCCCATCCAGCTAGGAAAAATAGCGGACATCATAGTCTTTGTGAAAATCACTGGTTTATAGTGGGTTATAGTGATGATCACTGTGCAACAATTAACTGTCAAACAGTTAGTTTCCTTTTGTAATTCATGACTGTCAAAACAGAAATTGTATCTCTTGTAATCTCTTTTTGTACACAAGTTTACAAATATGTTGTTTTTGCAGTGTGTTCGATGAATGTCCACAAGCGATGTCATAAGAACGTGGCGAACAACTGCGGCATCAACACCAAGATGATGGCGGAGATCCTCAACGAGATGGGCATCTCGCCCGACAAGAACCCACGACCTAGACCCTCCAAGGTACTGTACAGCATCATTATACTCACAATTTTTTTGCCACACAACTATATCCTTATTTAATACCATTTGAATCATAATTTTTCAGTATCAGCCCGGAGTCTGGATTTGTGCCCGATTGATGGCAATAGGCTCGTCCCCTGTTACTTGGGATTTATATATAACAGGCGAAATGTGGGCATCCTAGTGGTACACCTCTGCTTAACTCTTAGGGGATAACGGGCGTGACGTTATGTGAATCATGAAAATAAAGATGATGTCCCAATAAATAAACGCATTTCTGACTTCCATGTAGAATAGTATAAGTGTCATGAGCTTACTTCTGCAGCTGCACGCTTGGGCGAGATAACTATTGACGTACTATGTGGTAGTTCGTTCAGAATTAGGCCTTTGCCTTTGCCTTTGGGTTACCTAGTGACTTTAATTATCAATTACTATCTCAAAAAATCACTGTCTTTGAGGCAGTATCGTGGTCCCTGATCTTACCAGTGAACAATGTGAAGCCGATGTGTAACTGGCAAGTTTGTCCGCAGTATCTAAACGCGGCTCTGATGGAAGGCGCGGCGGACCTGGCGTCGTCGGCCGACTCGGACAACAAGGACCTCGACAAGCACGACGACAAAGGTAACTTGTGCATACCATACATTGACGACGAGTAGCCGGCGGGCGGGGGACGGGACGCTCGCTGCTTCTGGGCCAAACTAGACGACACTCAGGTTCCTAGGGGAACGGAGGGTTATACACTTGTAAATCTCTTGATTTAGCAATGAGGTTCACAAGAGTTTATCTGATTATGGCAAGAATGCCGATTGCAGATAAAAGGAGAACAAAAAAAAGCAATGCGGTGTATGAACGTCTAGCGGTTGTACGCAAGCAACTGACTTCTATTCTGTATTTTTTATTATGGCAAATAAAGCCGATGTTGACTATTCTGCAAGTGGGCAAAAAAAAAGAAACAACTGACAGAAATTAGTAATCTTCAGTTGATACAGTTGCACTCAATGTAAATTAAAACAACTGACTTGTAATGTACCGCAGAAAGTTAAATAATTGCATTGATATCTTGGACTTCATCCAACATTGCTACCTTATTTGGATATTGCTAAAGGGTTGGGTCTGATTATAAGTAATTTTTAATCAAAAATAGTCGTCTACTTTGGGGCCTAAAAGCAGCTATACAATAACCTCGTCCAATAATGCCATAAGTAATTGAAAACTGCCAACACAGTAATTATAGATCTGCTTGCTAGTAATATTTTATATCGATAGATTTTGATATGTTCCCAGTACAATGTATTTATTTAGACGTAAGTGATTTATTTATTTCTTAGCTGTGTGATATCGTAGCATTTTGTGAGTGTTAGAATTGTATGCAGTGTGTTGGCTCTACAACTGATTTTATTATAATATAAACCTACATGGCATTTGATTACAATGGAACAACCATAAAAAAATCTGGAAAGGTTGAAATTGATGACAAACGGTAAAAATGAATCTAAAAAGATGTGTCATATTTAATGCACTTGACCCAAAGTGCTCATTGGAGTTATTTCAGTACTATGCCTCGTTTAGCCATTATTTAGAATAGCAATGGCGTAATACTCGCACTACTCTCAATTTGAAGTAAACGAGGCTCGTTAAGACAATAGCCAGTAGTTAGTCAGCCCACTGCATCGCACAGCTGTAGTCTGTCGATACTGTCGCCGCTTGGAGTGATTGTACTGAGACAGTATTGCTTATCTTATACCTTGTATGTTTTTCATGTATTTATCTTATGTTCAAATAAAGCTTTGGTTTATTTTTTGTTTGTTGTTTCAATTATATTTGAACAGCATGAAACAACGTTTTTAAAATATAAAAGAAAATTTTAATCATTCATGATATTTGTCCCCCATTTTTATTTCAACACTTACACTACAGATACAGAAGAAACACACATATTAGCCGACCAAGTTAGTTAGACAACAGACATGTACTTTGTATAAATATCAAAATTATACTTAAACCCTCAGTTAGATTAAAAAAAATTAAACACTTGTATTTTTTTGCATTTTCAAATTGATGCAAAGCGTCAAGCGTGTATCGGCATTATTATTCAGTATAAACTGTGTAGGTTAGTGACGTCATGCGAAATTTTGACTTGATGTATCGCCGTTATTTTTTGATTACGTGTAAAAAGAAGAAAATATGTGTCGAATATTTTCTAGTAATTTAGATAAAGGAACTAAAAACTAAAATTGATTTAACTAACCTACTTGCAGTTGTCATTTTATCTCGGTCGGCTTATAGGTACACAGTACAAGAAGTAGTGCATTATGTTCATTATTTGGTTTGACCACATTGTTTTGTTTCCCTCCTCCCCCGCGTCGCACAACAGCGCTCCTGCCGGCGGGCTGGCGCTCGCACTGGGACGAGCTGGAGGACATATTCACGTGTTACGACAACGACCCACAAGGTGGCGAGTTTTGTTCTATGTCACCCCAACGGGCCGGGTTTAGGGTTGGTACATGTCTGAAGGAAAATGCACCGAGCGCACTAACGCATCATCGGTATATATATATTTGTCTGTTCTGGCGTGCGACGCATTTTCGGTCAGATATGTACCGACCCTTAGTGTCGCTGTCTCTCGGTGCTGGCGCTTTGTTCGCTGTAGTCAAGCTAAACGTGTGTCGCTTTGTATGTTGTGGTTTGGCTAGAGTCTCCTATATCCGTCATCGGCCGCCTCACAATGCTTAATATACAAAAGCATAGTTTTATAGGAGACTCCAGCCTTAGATATAGGTTGCACTGTGGTAAGTACATGTGGGATACACCCGAGGTGGCTGGATTTTGGTGAAAGGATGTTATAGGAACTTTTTTAGTTTTCTTCATCTTAAAAACGAATTAAAAGTTTAATGAAACTTGTATTTTGAAACTCGAATCGTGTAAATAGCCCTTTTAGTAACATTAATTAGTAGAGTAACACTCTTTATTCACATGATTACAGTTATGTACAGAAACCACCAATCAAGAAACCCCAAAGTGTCAAGATTATTTTTTGATAGATTTTCAACTTTATTCCGAATACGATAAGGTTCATGTTCAATTGGGAAATTTGACAGTTTGATGGCTCTGTATATTTCGAAATAGCACTTATTAACGGACATTACGTCTTGTTGGTTTTGATAAAGGTCGCTTTTAACGTGAAATTATTGCAGACTAATTTGGATGGCACTGTGTACTGTAATATAAGTATTATTTGTTTTAATATCTATGCAGCTGAACTCAATATCCATTGCTGGTGACACAGCTATATTCTATTCACACTGAATGCTGGGAACTACACAGTAACTGATTACGGCTCTTACATTTTATAGCCAGAGTTTTGAGGGTTTTAAAATGTAAAAAACCTGAGTTACTGCTTTTGTATAGTTGCGGTCTTGTGATATTGATTCCTAAAATTATTGTATGCATGAGTGGGCTTTTAACAACTTCTTACAGAGTAAATACAGGGTGTAACTTAATCATGGGAAAAATGTTCACCGGTTGGCTACCCATAAATATGAACAACTTTCAGTATCGAAACAACACGGAAATCGCGAAAAAATTCAACGGTTTGCACACCGGGCGTGCCGCCCGGCGGAAGTGAAAACTTGAAAATTAACGTTGTGCATTTTTGATATTTTGGATTGGATAGGGAATAATTTTGCACGAATTGCTTTAATTATATATTTTGTCAAACATAACAAAAAATATTACTTACATTAAAAATGTAACATTTCAGAGCTATTTCGAAAAAGCAGGCGCAGCCATACATTACATACATTTTCGTCGCACGGTAGAAAGAGAGGGGAATACTTCTTCTCCCTCGCCGTGCGGCGGTTTACTCTTCTTCCGTCTTACGAATTTTCATCAGGTCACGTGTCCTGACGCGAGTTTATAATTTTTTACCCATCACAAAAAAGTGCACAACGCCGCTAAAGAGGTTTTCACTTCAAAAATGTTTTGCTGTTGCATACAAAAAAAGTTAACCTACTCGACCAAAATGTATGAAACAGCAGATTATTTAATTCCCGATTTCTGATTTGGTCCCATAATAAAAGTTGTTTATATTCATGGGTGGAATACCCTGTGAAAATTTCTTCAAAAACCTGTATTTCCTATTGCAACACTTGTGGGACAGGTTTTTTTTTAATCTTCCTACATTATTAAAATGGAGAGGAAGTTTGAGATACTTTTCACTGTTGGCCTGCTTACTTACTTGGTTCTACAGAAAGCTTTCACAAGACTGTGGAACCCTGTCCTATCATACTTGTTTACTCCTTTTACGGGTCTTATATACACGTGAGGATTTCAGCAGCTGCGATATTATAACATTTTCGACTTTTAATTAATTTTTCACGATTTGTTAGCATAAGGAGGAAGATTCGCGTTAGGTGTAATTCGCTTAATTTTGACATTGTCTCTAGATAGTCCGTTATACGAATACCCCATATACCGGTTCAACTTTAGACTTACTGACCGACTTAAGTTGACTGACCCTGACACACTTTCAATAAGAAAGAAATGTATACTGTAACCATTTATTGAAGGGGCAGTAGCTCATTGACTGTGGCGTCAGACTGGCAATAGAAAGGTCGCGAGTTCGATCCCCACCCGTTGAAATCCACTCCTACCCACAAGCATATTTAGCTTAGTTGGAGGGGTTAAACAAGACTACTAGTAGCGTGTGCAACCCACATTCCTAGTATTTTTTTTTTAATCCAAATAGTGACTGATTTTCTCTAACATATGTTTCCACCATAAAATGTTTTTTGGGTTTAATTTGTGAAGACAATCGTAGCTGCTGACTGACTCACTTGTGTTTTAAGCCCCTTGTAACTTCGCTTGCTAAAGTAAGCTTGTGTTGCGCAGGCGACGATGGCGCGGGCGGTCAGGGCAAGGTGTCGTTGGACGACTTCCACTTCATCAAGGTGCTGGGCAAGGGATCCTTCGGGAAGGTCATGTTGGCGGAGAAGAAAGGCACTGATGAGGTTTGTGATGAAAAAATAACTAACAAGATAAAAATCTTTCTAGTAAAATATCTTTCGTGTTATCTTAACGTCTGTAGAAAAAACGACATTAATAATAGAAAAAAAAAACTAAAATGTTGACTATAGCTAATTTCAGGGTATTGGTTTTTTGTGACGGTGTGCGCGCGCGTTCACTAACGAGCCAAAAGAAGTATAACTTCTCAAACTTATTTATTTAATATCTATGAAGTTGAAAGTATAGTGTTATTTAATTTTTCCGAATTGGGAATAAATAAAGGCAAATTTGATTAAAATGTGAAGAACTTGAATAAAAATACGTTGCTTTTAAATATGTTTACTTCACGCATACATCATAGTCAAGCCGTAATAGCCCAAATGGCAGGCTTTGTGCCTGGCTCGTGAGATCGATCCCAAAATATTGCATTATTGTCGTGAACTCACTTCAGACACAAGCACATTAAGCTTAGTTGTAGGGGTTAACAGACTACTAGTAATGTGCAACTCTCTTTGCTGGTAAGCTTTTTTAAACCAAAAGAAAAGTCCTGCGGTTAAAAATTGGATATTGGTTAAATATCCATCGGTCCATCTTGATTTTGGGTATTGATAAAGTATTGTTAGAAACGGAAGATGATGTCGCAACATAAAGTCACGTGGTCAACTGTCATCCGACAACAGCCTCTAAATTGATGCGAGTGGTGCAATGACTCTTTTTATGTCTGGACGTTGCTGAGGACGGACATGCTAAACGAACATTACAGTGTGCCTTCTTGTCCTATTTTTTGGTTATTTTAGTGTTGGTTTTGTTGTAATTATTAATTGTGCAGAATTTGCTTTTATAATAATATCGGTAGTGATTCTCTAAATATTTTTGTTGTGTATTTTTAAGGAATCAAAGATTGTTTATGTTTTTTTATTTGTTGTAGTTCTGGTTACTAACAGTACAGTGTTGCCTCCCGCCAGGTGTACGCGGTGAAGGTGCTGAAGAAGGACGCCATCATCCAGGACGACGACGTGGAGTGCACGCTGACGGAGCGGCGCGTGCTGGCGCTGGCGGCGCGCCACCCCTTCCTCACGGCGCTGCACTCCGCCTTCCAGACGCGCGACCGCCTGTTCTTCGTCATGGAGTACGTGGACGGCGGGGACCTCATGTTCCAGATCCAGCGCGCGCGCAAGTTCGACGAGCCCAGGGCCAGGTGAGCTGCGGGATACTCACTCTCATGTACTGAACTAACACTCGGCGAAAATGCAATTACATCGAATGCAAGTATACACATACGCTTGGTTACCAAAACGTGCGCCAAAAAAACCCATAGTCAACCGTTACCATTACTTTTACCAGTTACCACCGCTATTATACATCAATTTTACAAACTACACATACTACTAATCCGGAAAAAGAGTAAGTTACCATAGCACCTGTCACCACTTTTTACACAAACTTACTAAGATTTTATTTGCTCATTTTTATTTGACCTAATATAATAATTATGGTTGACGACTAACACATATTAAGGCAAGCGCAGCGTAAGACGTCTACCCATAAGGTGGACAGACGACCTCATTAAAGCCGCAGGAACGCGCTGGATGCAAGCCGCTTCCAACCGGTCTTATTGGAGATCTATAGGGGAGGCCTATGGCTGAAATGATGATGATAATGATGACTAACCCGGTGTCAACGTTTTTAAGTCACCCATGGACCTCTGACTTAGCTCTTAACAATCTTTCATCGCTAATATTAATCCGACTCGAAGCACCAATGTTCACCACGATGGATCGTAATGAAGCAAATGATAGTGGACTGTATAACATTTAAGCATATTAAATAAAATGAAAATACAATGATAAAACGATTGATTAGGAACTTAGAAATGCGCAAACGCAGCCGTGCGCATGCAACTGCCGAGTGTTGTAACACTTAGCTGGCGAGGCGCTGTGTTCGCAGCTCTCATGATGAGCCGAGTGAACTCTACAATAATCCTGGCTGCGCTTCCCCAGGTTCTACGCGGCGGAAGTGACGTTGGCCCTGCAGTTCCTGCACTCGCACGGCGTCATCTACCGCGACCTCAAGCTCGACAACATCCTGCTGGACAGCGACGGACACTGCAAGCTGGCGGACTTCGGCATGTGCAAGGAGGGCATTCTCGGTCAGTACACACCTACATAACTGACGAATTAACGAACACTGCCTAAGTTCAATAATCTCTTTTTAACCGACTTCAAAAAAGGAGGAGGTTCTCAATTCAGTTGTATTTTTTTGTTGGGTTTGTTACCTCAGTATTCCGTCATTTATGGACTGATTTTCAAATTCTTTTTTTATTTGATAGGGTATACTAGCAGATTGGTCCCATTTGTATCAAAACTCATATCTGATGAGGGATCCTCGAGGAATTTAAGGAAACTCTTAAAAAAATATAGGTACACTCGTACCGATTTTTACATTTTTAGTAACAAATCAAGCATTTTCGTTTAGAAATTATCATTTTGTGAAGAAAAATTGATGAAGAAGACATGCAACTGAACTCTTCAACGCATAACAGCAAATTTTTCGCGATTGCTATAGTCTGATGTCTATGCAGAGATTTTGTATTTCCATAACATAACATTACGCCCTTCTAATTTAAAAGGGGCCCGGCAGAGATGTACAGATTAATGTTCAGAAAGAACTTCTTTAGCAATTGTTAACCAATTTCAATGATTCTTTGTTTTAAAATACCTTCTATACATACGAAGAAACTAAAAATTGCAAAAAAAACTTTTTTACAATAAAAACAACCGACTTCTTAAAAAAAACACTAACAGGTGAAAAAGAACACTTGGAAGTCTATGGCTTTGGTGGTTTTGTTTCGTTCACTATTGGCCACCGACTTCCAAAACTGGACTTATTTTTCGCCTATTAGTGTTTTTTTAAGAAGTCGGTTGTTTTTTTTTTTAGTATATTTGAATATGCTAATCTAGTGGCCCTTTTTTTCTACCATAACTTCATTTTGATAATAGGTATGTGTAGTGAGTTGCAATATTGTGTATACAACGAAAGTTATATCATTGTTGTTAACATTGTGTTTTGTAACTGTTTATTGTCCTATAATAAATTAAATAAAATAAGAGAAAGACCCAAAACATCCAACATGTGAACTTTAGCAAGTAAAGAAAGTAAGTAATAAAGTTGCTTTTCGTGTTCATGCCAGGGTTTACTGCGGATTTTGTTGTGGTTGTCACCATAATAAACCGAAAGGTTTATGTATGTAAGCAGCAGGCCTAGCCATATTACAAATTATATTTCTATTATCGTAGTCGATAAGGCGACATTAGAAAGAAAATGGCTAAGGCGACAATAGAAAGAAAATGGCGTAGATGGAATCAGCTGTTTGTCAAATTTGTAATAATATGGCTGAAAATGATATACACTTGACAGTTGACAAACAGCTAATTCCATATACGCCATTTTCTGTCTATAATAGAAATAGAATATAAGCAGAACAAGTAATATGGCTAGGCCTACAGGAGCGAATTCCATATGTAGTGAAAAGTACCCCTAGTTGCATTTTGTTTCTTAGAGATTGTAATTGGAAAGATGTATTACTTAACTGCTGAAGTGATTTCTGGTTACTTCGGTGACCCGGACCCCTAAAGCGGCCTTGGACTGGCAAATGAGAGAGCTGAGGACTGAGTATGTGATGGCTCGGAGAGTGATGATTCGTTTGTTTCAGAGGGAATCACTACTACAACTTTCTGTGGGACGCCCGACTACATCGCGCCAGAGGTATGTATCACATGTACAATGTTGTGCTTATGGCTTCGTTGTTACATTAGTATTTTATTTTTCATATTCCGACTACCTCGTTGGTCTCATGCACTAGCAGCACTTGAAACCACTAGTGGTCTTGGTTCGATCCCCGGGTCGGGCAGTGATTTTAAATTTTCCGTCACGCCATTTAGTCCCAAATTAAGCAAAGCTTGTGCTCCGAGGACTAGATAACTGATAAATATACTTATTATATATTTCTAAATACACGCATATTGTAGATAAATGACACCCAGCCAGACCCAACAAATTTTAATGATCGTGCTCATCACACGAACATTTGTCCTGGGTGGGTATCGAGCCCACGACCTCCGCATAGCAGTCAGGACCACGAACCGCTAAACCAACAGGCCAGACAATGTTGTACTTATCGCTTCGTTCTTATGTTAATTTTTGATTTTCATATTCATCAGAAGATAAACCTATCTTATATTGTGTCAGTTCAAAAAAAATGTTAGTCCATAAATCACTGGATTAGTGATTACTATTACTTTAACGATTTTTTATTTCATTTTCATACATTACTAGGCAGACATCATTGCTGGGCAAATCCCATAGCATATCTCATGTTTACTACGAAAAAAAAAAAAATAACAGCCGGTCAAATCACTAGAATCAGCTAACCTCAGCTGGATTATGAACACACCTCCTCCCTGCACAGATCCTGCAGGAGCTGGAGTACGGCCCGTCGGTGGACTGGTGGGCGCTGGGCGTGCTGCTGTACGAGATGCTGGCGGGGCAGCCGCCCTTCGAGGCCGACAACGAGGACGACCTGTTCGAGTCCATCCTGCACGACGACGTGCTGTACCCCGTGTGGCTCTCCAAGGAGGCCGTCTCCATACTCAAAGGTCACTCTTACTTATACATCATTATATCAGGATGCCGTTCGCGGCTTTCATTCATAATTAGACTATAATAAGTAACACTTTTAACAATATTATTTAAGTAATGATGATGGCTGCAGTAGTTTAAAACTGTGGCGCAACTATCAACGCCCGGCAACAAAAAACCAAGGAGTTCCAGAATTAAGAATATACATAAAGAATATTAATTAAATCTATTGTGATAAGCTGCTGTTGTGAGTTGTGCGTACGTGATGTGTGTCTGTGAGTGGAGGTGTGTAGGGAGATGTATGTACGTATGTGGTGTGTAGTATGGGTTTATGTTATATTGTTTATGTTACTATAATTATATTATTGTTGCTATTAAGTTCTCACACTTGTCAACTTTACTAAACTATCGGTACAAACTACTTACTAATACAATTAACACTAGCACTAACAGTCAGTTGTAGCATAGTCTAAAAACATACAGTCGTCCGACGAAGCCGTCTAGACAGGGCAATCGTGCGGGGTGTGAGGGGCGAGACGCGGGAAAGCCGCTCCCACAATTCGAACAAAACGATGTTCGTAGGGTGTGAGCTATTATTCAGGGCTGACTCTCATTCAGTATTTTTTTTAATAATTTGATATGGGTGTAAATTTTGAGAATAATTTAAGTGCTTGTTACGAAAAAGCCATCCTTTTTGAAATCCAAGATGGCGGACGACATTTTTTTTATAACTTGATATAGGGGTTAAACTTTCCTATTTAAAATAAATAAATTCCTAATTTCCATATATTTATGGAGCGGGGAGGGCGAGGGTGGCAGGGGCAAAATGAAAATCCAAGATGGCGCCAAAGAAAATTTTTTCGTAATCAGCGACCCCGAAAACCACGAAAACGACACCCATGACGGAAAAACCAAAAATTTTCCTCGGCGCCATCTTGGATTTTCATTTTGAGCTCATTTTTGTAATCAGCGACCCCGAAAACCACGAAAACGACACCCATGACGGAAAAACCAAAAATTTTCTTCGTCGCCATCTTAGATTTTCATTTTGACCTTATTTTCATAATCAGCGACCCCGAAAACCATGAAAACGACACCGATGACGAAAAACCCAAAAAAAATCCACCTTCAAGTAATAGCAAGCGTGATGTTATATTTACTCTACTGAGTAAACTTCAGTAGCCATTAAGTCGCGCAAAAGTCCAGTCGCGCAAGTGTCCATTCGCGCAAATTTCTTGGCACGCAAACTGTGTCTATTCGCGCATCTGTCCTTTCGCGCAAAAGTCCATTCGCGCAAAAGTCCATGCGCGCATCTGTCTTTTCGCGCAAGTGGATTCGTGCAAGTGTCTTTCGCGCAAATGTCTTTTGCGGAAAAGTCCCAGATCCAAAAAAAGAAGGAACTTCCAACTCGATGGCCCATAAAGGAAAGTTTAGCCATCATACGTATACGCCTCACTGCATTTTTTATTGTCATACTCAACTTCTTAATAATATATGCAGTAAAGAGCGGGTTTAAAATTATTTACTTTCTTGTATTAAGTTATAATATTGTTTTGATTATTATAATATCGCTAACCATGTTAATCTGCAATAAATAAATAATTTAATAAATATTGTTTACTTGTGACAACCCTGGCATACATACGCCCGTTGCGAGATTGTTTTGACGTTGTCGGCATTTTTCCAGAGATCAAAGGCGTCGGCCTACTGTATTAATATTTATACTGTGGTTGTAGTATGGATCCTATAAAATGTGAAACAGTTCGTCGGTGCAAGCACATGGTTCTCTGGATTAAGTCTTTTTTTTTTTTGAGAAACGTCATCTGTCCCACCGAGACTCTGCCGAAGCTATGGTACTTAGCCACAAGTGTTTACGGCTTCCGTTTTACAGCATTCATATCGATAACCATGCGACATATTTGTATTTTTAACCTCCGACCAACAAGGACGGAGGTTATAAGTTGTACGTTTGTATCTGAGTTTTCGTCTGTGGCATCGTAGCTCACAAAGCAATAGACCGATTTGAGATTTCCAACCAAATTACAAAAAAAAAAACCATAAAATTCGGTTTGCTTTGATGTTTTTTTCGGAAAACATAATCCAAATAAAAGAGAGAATCCATACATGAATTTGTCAAATATCATTATAATATGATTAATATTTCACTCAGATAACAGTCATAATCAGCACTCAACGGTGTCTTATTGAAGAAGCCTACAAACATAAACAATATTATTTTTATTTGATAGCTTTTATACGATTACTACTGTTACTTCAAATACTACTATCTACTCTAGTATTGTATGTTACAAATAGACATGCAGCATAGTAGTACAGTTTAAAATTATGTATTTGGTATCTGTCAAAATCAATATATTTTATTAAGGTAGTTAGGTTAGATTCTTAGGTTAGCTATAGACTAGGTATGGTAAGTTAGGTTAGGTTATATGAATATGTTGTCATACAAATTGTATCTAACACAAGAGGTTTAAAGAGCACATTAGAGACTCGCTAAATAAAAAGTAGTAGCAGTTAATAAGGTTTATACTGCAAATACTAATTTAATGAGATTTTAAATATTAAATGATATGGATTCCTAATCAGAGAAAAAATGGTCATTAATTTCTAAGTCGGATGTGCTTCCCGGCCAACCCCAGTCGGCTGTCGCCCAGAGCGCCAAGTCCATAGAGGCGCCCGTCTCCAAACCCATCGTGAGGTAGAGTGCTAAAACTTTCTTTTTGTTACTGTTGGTTTGTGGAGGCACTTTCAGAAATCTGTTTTTTAAAAGCTTTTGGCTTTATAATGATAAAGCCAAAAGCTTTTAAAAACAGATTTCTGAGTTTTCATCATCATCGTATTGGCCAAACAATCGTTTCGACGTCTTCCTCACGCTGCGATTGAGATCTCGAATTTTCTCTCCTCTTTGACATGGTTTTATCTCACCAGGATTTTAATGTGTTGTATCGCCCTGGCAGGCTTTATGACCAAAAACCCGGCGCGACGTCTGGGCGTGCTGGGCGGCGCGGGCGGCATGCGCGCGCACGTGTTCTTCCGCGACATGGACTGGGACGCGCTCATGCAGAGACGCTTGCGTCCGCCCTTCAGACCCAAAGTCGTGAGTATCGCCAGCTATACGCATATAGTGCAACACACGTATATCTTCCGCGACATGGACTGGGACGCGCTCATGCAGAGACGCTTGCGTCCGCCCTTCAGACCCAAAGTCGTGAGTATCGCCAGCTATACGCATATAGTGCAACACACGTATATCTTCCGCGACATGGACTGGGACGCGCTCATGCAGAGACGCTTGCGTCCGCCCTTCAGACCCAAAGTCGTGAGTATCGCCAGCTATACGCATATAGTGCAACACACGTATATCTTCCGCGACATGGACTGGGACGCGCTCATGCAGAGACGCTTGCGTCCGCCCTTCAGACCCAAAGTCGTGAGTATCGCCAGCTATACGCATATAGTGCAACACACGTATATCTTCCGCGACATGGACTGGGACGCGCTCATGCAGAGACGCTTGCGTCCGCCCTTCAGACCCAAAGTCGTGAGTATCGCCAGCTATACGCATATAGTGCAACACACGTATATCTTCCGCGACATGGACTGGGACGCGCTCATGCAGAGACGCTTGCGTCCGCCCTTCAGACCCAAAGTCGTGAGTATCGCCAGCTATACGCATATAGTGCAACACACGTATATCTTCCGCGACATGGACTGGGACGCGCTCATGCAGAGACGCTTGCGTCCGCCCTTCAGACCCAAAGTCGTGAGTATCGCCAGCTATACGCATATAGTGCAACACACGTATATCTTCCGCGACATGGACTGGGACGCGCTCATGCAGAGACGCTTGCGTCCGCCCTTCAGACCCAAAGTCGTGAGTATCGCCAGCTATACGCATATAGTGCAACACACGTATATCTTCCGCGACATGGACTGGGACGCGCTCATGCAGAGACGCTTGCGTCCGCCCTTCAGACCCAAAGTCGTGAGTATCGCCAGCTATACGCATATAGTGCAACACACGTATATCTTCCGCGACATGGACTGGGACGCGCTCATGCAGAGACGCTTGCGTCCGCCCTTCAGACCCAAAGTCGTGAGTATCGCCAGCTATACGCATATAGTGCAACACACGTATATCTTCCGCGACATGGACTGGGACGCGCTCATGCAGAGACGCTTGCGTCCGCCCTTCAGACCCAAAGTCGTGAGTATCGCCAGCTATACGCATATAGTGCAACACACGTATATCTTCCGCGACATGGACTGGGACGCGCTCATGCAGAGACGCTTGCGTCCGCCCTTCAGACCCAAAGTCGTGAGTATCGCCAGCTATACGCATATAGTGCAACACACGTATATCTTCCGCGACATGGACTGGGACGCGCTCATGCAGAGACGCTTGCGTCCGCCCTTCAGACCCAAAGTCGTGAGTATCGCCAGCTATACGCATATAGTGCAACACACGTATATCTTCCGCGACATGGACTGGGACGCGCTCATGCAGAGACGCTTGCGTCCGCCCTTCAGACCCAAAGTCGTGAGTATCGCCAGCTATACGCATATAGTGCAACACACGTATATCTTCCGCGACATGGACTGGGACGCGCTCATGCAGAGACGCTTGCGTCCGCCCTTCAGACCCAAAGTCGTGAGTATCGCCAGCTATACGCATATAGTGCAACACACGTATATCTTCCGCGACATGGACTGGGACGCGCTCATGCAGAGACGCTTGCGTCCGCCCTTCAGACCCAAAGTCGTGAGTATCGCCAGCTATACGCATATAGTGCAACACACGTATATCTTCCGCGACATGGACTGGGACGCGCTCATGCAGAGACGCTTGCGTCCGCCCTTCAGACCCAAAGTCGTGAGTATCGCCAGCTATACGCATATAGTGCAACACACGTATATCTTCCGCGACATGGACTGGGACGCGCTCATGCAGAGACGCTTGCGTCCGCCCTTCAGACCCAAAGTCGTGAGTATCGCCAGCTATACGCATATAGTGCAACACACGTATATCTTCCGCGACATGGACTGGGACGCGCTCATGCAGAGACGCTTGCGTCCGCCCTTCAGACCCAAAGTCGTGAGTATCGCCAGCTATACGCATATAGTGCAACACACGTATATCTTCCGCGACATGGACTGGGACGCGCTCATGCAGAGACGCTTGCGTCCGCCCTTCAGACCCAAAGTCGTGAGTATCGCCAGCTATACGCATATAGTGCAACACACGTATATCTTCCGCGACATGGACTGGGACGCGCTCATGCAGAGACGCTTGCGTCCGCCCTTCAGACCCAAAGTCGTGAATATCGCCAGCTATACGCATAGTGTGATTCTCGTGAACTCAAATCTTAGTACAAAAAAAAAAATACATTAAAATTACACATTCATATTCTGACATGCAAACAAATACAGTTCTTTCAATTAAAATGATTCTAGTCGCCCCTGCCAAAAAGTAGTATGGAGAAGAATGACTAAACCGACGGCCGGCTGCCGGCTGTCTGTCTGTCTATCTTTGACTTTAAACATTCAAAAACACTAGAAAGTGGCGAAGAGTGGGCTTTTTGGGACACTGTCCTATGTAATTTTGACGTTCAATAAATACTGATCCTCAGCCTAATTTGAATACTCAAATGACTATTGATTTAATTTTGATTTTTAATGAAACAAATAATATCCCAATTACACAAAGACTATTTTTCTGACTATATAAAACTTGCTTGGTTATGGTTTGATATGGCGTTTTTTGTGTTAAAGAAGAGCAAGCGCGAAGCAGCCAACTTCGACGCAGAGTTCACAAAGGAGGAGCCCGTACTCACGCCTGTGCCCAACGATGTCGTGCGAGCCATCAACCAGGTGAGAGAAACAAACTAAATGTACCATGTCTAAACACCGTATAACATTATGTTCTGAAGCCAATCCTCACATTGTTTCCGTCCCTTTCAAGCTGATGATTAATTCTTCTTACGGCTTACATATTAGATTATTAATCTATTATGCTCACAATCGATAAAATGTCGTTGTAACCGCTGAAAAATCTGTCAAAACTACTTATCATTTTCTCACATATGACACCGATTTTCTATATAAACACGATAGCATTTCAAGTCCAGAAAGTGAAACTGGTCCTGGTTTCTCCACTATTTCCGTTCTACTATAATTATACTCTACCCAATTATCAAACCTTAGAGTATATAGCAGCTGAAACTCTCTTGGACTCCTTCCTACAACTTCTCATAGTTAAATTTCCCTTTAGCTTTCTACGAGTATGTTCGGCCTCTACCTAAGATTCCTTATCCCATAGAATACATTTTATCCGAAATCCTCGAGGCCACCACAATTCTCTCATCCGTTAATTACAATCCTGTTTCAGTCCCGGACACAGTGCCGTTTCAGCTTTCCTTAAAGTGACTGATGAATGTAATGTAATTTTTTATTTCTCTAAGGCATTCAATACCGTCAGTCACGAAGTTCTTTCATCCATCCTTTTCCATAGTATGGTTTCTTACGAGGCAGTTTAATAGTTTGCCTCTTATCTACGTAGGCGTCGACACTCAGATAAAATTGGAGTCTTCTTTCACTTGATGTGATCTTATAACCTACTGGCGTCCCCCAAGGCAGCATTTTGTCTCCTCTTTTGTTTTCTTTTTTATCATTCTAACTAGAATTAGTATGCGTATTATCTACATAGTTTATTCTTAGACTTCGCCGGTACTTCACTTTGCACGATACTTGGGTCCCGATTTCACGTTTCTGTTAGAATATAGTTTACATAATTTGTCCTAAGTATTATCAGTTAAAATCAGGAATGATCCGTGCTGATGCTTGACTTGGTGTTTGCAGGAGGAGTTCCGCGGCTTCTCGTTCGTGAACAAGGACTTCAACCCGGCGCCGGCCGCGGAGAAGCCGGCGCAGGCTTGAGCGCCGGTACAGGACTGGCTCGGGTCGCGGTTCGGGTCGAGGCGACGCCACTCTCATTTTTTACATAATTATGTTAAGTGTAATGCCAACATCTGTCTAGTCATGACGATGCGTAATGTAAGCGCAAACGCTGTTCTTATTTAAGTTGTAGTAGTACCGCGCGACGTGTTTAGTATCGACGTCGGACGAAGTATTATTTTTATTACGTTTTTATTTTGTACGTTTTTTGAATGTACGTTGTCTGTCTTTTAGTGTATGTTAGTTTAGGAGCGCTCGCGTCTCTCACTGCGACAGTCGACACAAGGACTTGTGGCTCGCGACGCGATCTGTGCATGCGCAGGGTACTGTCGGCTGGAGCGCGTCTACCGCGGGAATCGCCACACCATGTGATGACCACAGGGCGAGGAGAGAGAGCAATAACATCTTAAACCCCTGTCATCTTGAAATCAAATTAATTCTACGTCCATATAACGAAATATTTATTACTCAGCATCGCCCAGAGCCCGGCTCCACCGCACTGCTGGGCACAAGCCTCTCAGATTGACAGTTTCCCTGCGGTAGACGGCCAGGCGTCGTCAGGTCATAAATGGAATACCTCAAATACGCTTGCCTTGTTTTGCGAGCGAAACGCTAAGTTTCCATTTAATGTCAACGCTAGTTCGTACAGATATAAGACTTGTTCTAACAAGTTAATGAATTCACGATATCGAACGTAACCTGTGAAACAGCAGCTTTAAATACCTCGTAACATTGTACAGACGTTGCCAAAGTTGACTTGAAACACGGTTTTCTTATGATGTTTCTGTCCACTAGTTCATTCGTCAGTCGCTTACGGCGGGGTGTCACGTGGTGCCCTCCACTCCGGGAGTGATACTCTTCGCGAAGCTCTTCCTTTCTGTACATACTAACTGTCGCCACACCGAGCCCTCGCCGGCGATCGGTCGTAGATCATTTTGCATCACAAATAAATATATATAAATAATAAATACAAAAAAAAACAAGGTCTTTGTTGATTCGATGAGTAAATTTTCCATTGAGTCCTATATTGAAGATATAGAGCAATTATCGATTGTTGTAAATATTGAACAATACATAGTATAAGACGCGCGCGGGGCGACACTGGCCGTGCACGACGCTGCACGCTTCGTGTCGCACGACACGACACAGTGTCGCACAGTGTTAGCACACATCGCGGCTCAAGATCGTTGTGCCACGACACTGCGCGATACAGTGTCATACAGTGTCACGACAATAAGCGATACAGTGCCGTACAGTGTAACGACGCGCACGTCACTGCGTTGTTCAGTGTCCCGCACGACGCGACACAGTGCCGCCTGGCGCGCGTCGGAGGACGATGTAAACCCCATACGCGTAGTAGTGTTATTGTTGCGTGTACTGTGACTGTGTGCGTGTGTGTGTGTGCGTGCGTGCGTGTGTGTGTGTGCGTGCGCGCATGTGTGTGTGCGAGTGTAGGAGAGTATCGCCGCAACGTTCATTGTTTTATAAACTTACGACGTACCTAGTAATCGGTGCTTTGAATTTAAACTTGGTGTTTTTGTAATGATTGGGTGTTGTGTTCGTACAGTCTACCCTACTCTACCCGACCCCATCTGTTAGGCGTTGTGAAAGTTATTTTGAAGAAATTTGGTTGTTTAGTCATTCGCGCATAATATTTATTTCTATAAGCAGAGTTTCTTTAAGAAAGTCCGCGATGTTTTAGACGCGAGCTACCGCGATATTTACCGGTATTAAACTTATTTGTCGAGTTAAGCGTATTAGATTACTCGCAGAGTATATTTACCATTATAAATAAATAAAAATATTTACATTTATAGAAAATACCGTTACCCTAAAGTTATTAGTTAGGTGATCAGATCTGTGGGTCTATTTGACCCGCGTATGCGAAGAGGCCAAGGGGTATTATTGTACCGCTTTCTACACTTACTCGAAAACGGTGTGATATGAGACCAAAACAGAGCAGGGACAGGGTTAGAACCACAGGAATACAACTCATCGACGGAGTGCAGTACGTTCTAGTAGCACGGTAGTGTGCCACGTGCGGCCTCACTGCGCCGAGCTCGGATCACTACTGACGAAGTCACTAGCTATGTGACACATCTCACAGTAATGGCCTAAACACCCGTATTCATGCGAACAATAAGTAGGCCCAAACTTGTACCACAAACTACTATTCTTTGCGTCTCATAACCTAAGCCCTGTCATCGTTGGAAAGCAACAGAGACAAGCTATTTAGTTATTTGTGGTGCAGTAGCGCCTCACTAATCAACCATGTTGCAGCAACATGTTTTCGGGGCTCGGGAGACATGTTTCTGATAACATTGGCTACATGTCACCGGAATTATGCAGTTTCGTATTCATGGTTCAGGGCTCACCTCGAATTCGAAGCTGTAGTTACCACGACAAACTGGAATTCTCTCCACCTGTGGTTCGGCCACCTGTCCAGCCCCCTGGTCGTCCATCCAGTGCTAGTTACTGCGTACCCAAGTACATTGTTACTTCTAGTCCCGCGTTTTGTTGCGCGAAGCCTTTCCTCCAATACTCATCGACACGTCTGTGTTACAACAGTCTTTCTTGTTCTTTACCTTGTGTTACATCTGTCGCGTACGATGTAAAGGCAACAGACCTAAATCGCAACATTCTAAAGCTCTGTATTAATTCAAACTAAAGTTGTACATTGTTACAGTAACATGTTTTATGGTGCAACAATGTTGTGCAACTTTTGTTTAAATGGACCACGAGGCATTAGCGGTCGGTGTGATTTCACAAGCGAAGTGTTATATGTTAGTCTGTTTGCCCCTGAATTAGTCGCGAATAAACCAAAGTGTTACCATAATATTTTAATATTCGGTTAAAAGTTTAAATATAAAATGTATTTATTATTCTGTCTGCGTACAAATGTAACACAAGCATTTACCATTTAGTTGAGATTCTCTTTACATAATATTTTGTTAGATATTTTATATTAAATATTTTAAATATATTTTTTGTCGTACTTTAAGTACATTATACTTTAATTATTATTGTCTGTGTTTTTATAGCCATTGTCTTGTTTACTTTGGCGGTAATCAAGTAGGAAATTATTTTTAAATCGAATGTTTTAATGTCGCAGACATCACCATTTTATGGAAGAGATTTTTTTTTATATTTTTGACATCACATTTCAGCTGGAAACATTTAGCGCACGTCACCATTGCACATCAACGACGACTAATATGTAAAGCCAGAGGCTCTCCGTCCGAGTGTCACAGTCGTGTGACGTAAGCTGAATGTGTCCAGCCATCTGTCACGCATCGCGACAGTATTCTGAATGAAGTATTATTTAATTAGTTGTTAGTTATCGATGTAATACCAAAGGATTAAGTTTAATAGTCTAAATGAACGTTGTATGAAGTTGTCCGAGCAGTGACGTAGTGCGGTACACTCCACGGGCCGCCAGCGACAGCACAAACGTATTGCTTTATGTAGTTGTTAGTGTATAATATTATAAAAATAATATAAATATATTAAATTATAAATCTCTGTACGTGTTCCCGTTATAATTGCTAAATAACTTGTGTTTATATGTTTTTCGTTGGGTGCGTGGAGTGATGTCTCGCCGGCAATGGAGTGACAGTGGTTGCGTCTTATTATCTACTTACTAAAGCTTAGTTTCTATTAATTTCATGGCCATTTTAGTTTAGGTCGATGGGAAGTTATTGATTGGGATGATATCGAGTTATTTTATGAAAGAGATCTGTTGAATTTTGTTATCACATAAATATGTATACTCATTTGTTAAAAAAGAAGACACTCGAAATATTCAGTCGATAAATTTTCACCAAAAAAAAAACAATCTGTTAAATGAAAATGTTGAATGTAGATATGAGTGTCGCATTACTCTGCAACTCGCTCGTGACCTTGTTGTAAGTATAATGTAAGTGTGTCGCGTTGGCGCGAAGACGAACAGGCGAGCGGAGCTGCAGAGTGCTGCGGGTCGCCCACACATTGAGCGTTTGTTAACTAGATAAGTTAAATGTACGTGAAGATTTAATTTTTGATGTGGATCATACTAATATAAAATAAATTAAATAGAGTATAGAGTATAATAGAGGTATGTTACGTGTGCCGGCGAGTGTCGGCACTCTCATGTTATTAATTTATTCGTAAATATTTCATAGTTGTGTGTTGTTCACATTGTGGTTTTTTATTCGTACGCTGTGTGTGCGTGTGCGTGTGAGGAGTGTGCGTGTGTGCGTGTGTGCGTGTGGCGCCGCTTGTTGCGGGTCGTCGGGGCGCTGACGTCACAAGGTGCGATTGTAACGTGATGTAGTACAAATTGGATCCTGTATGAACGTGGTGTATTTCACTTAAGTTGCCATGGGACCTAATCACTTACAATCGTATGCACCACGGCATTATAGCCGTCCGTGGGCATGATGGGTGTCCAAGTGCCATTGTTGACTTGTTCAGTAAAAACGTGTAAATAAATAAAGCCCCTCGACAGAGCCGCCACAAGCGGGCGCGGTAGTACACCGGCGAGCGCAGGCTGGCGGGGACTGCGTGCTGTGGCGCGACAACGGGGTGATTAAGGGGGTTCGTTCATTTTTCTATGGAATCTAGCATATGCGACTCGCACCACAATAATGTTTTTTTTCAAGTCTCTGAGCGCGAGAGGAGATATAAAATAACATGAAACGGTGGCAGGTCGCATGTGACACAAAGATTCGAGCTCCCCTTGTATCGCAGTCCAATTAATTTTATAATCTTTGATTTATGAAGATTGTTGTAGCACAAAGCGACACAACCACGCTGTCTCCGCAGCCGGCCGCGTCGTTTGCTCGCGGTCGTATTAACTTTGCTGTGATTACGTTGCTATTGATATATACTATGTTTATTTCCGGAAGCACCGTGTGTTCTCATTTCCGACCTTATTGCAACAAAACTAAAAATGAATCAAAACATTTTTGAAGCATATTTTTATTTTTTTGAATTTTTACACAAATATTTTTATTTTATTGTGAGATTCGTCAAATGTAATATTGTTTGAAGATGATATAAATTTATTGATTATAACGTAATAGCTGATAATTAAATCGTAGTACAATTTAAAGTGTAGTTGGAGCGTACTGCCGTCGCTAAGTGTTATGTACAAAACATGATGACCGAGCACTAAAGAAAGCTATTTATATAGAGTTGAGCACATACCACATAGATAGATATCTATATCGTTTATACGAGAATATTGTTTTATCCTAGATACCATAGATTACTAGACTTGGTGACAGCAAACCTTTGAGATTTGCATTTTAGCTGAATTGTAACGGGATGAGCAGTAACTGAATCTGAATGTGATTTATATGGAACTGTTAAATGAACTGCGGATGGGAAGGTTCAGTTACTGCTGGTCACATCCGTCTAGTTTGCCTTCCAATATTGATTCTAAATCTTAAATGATTACCTTATCGAAAGAATTACCTCCTTAAATAAGAATAAATGAAAGTATAACGCTTAACTTATTTTGTCTGTCTGTCACCGACTGTGCCAAAGTAACCCTCGTGTTAAACAGGTGACTATTGTGTGCAATGACCGGTCAGTCGCAGGATACTAATTTAAGAATAAGATCTGTGAAGATCCTCGGTGACCTCATTATAAAGTGAGGTACGCTACGTAGTGTCCTGTGAAGTGACCGGCGTTGTGCGGGTCCACACTCCTATACTCCACCTGTCGTTATAAATAGCTGAGTGTCGCGCCTCGCCGCGGGCGTCGGCCAAGCCTGAGTTCGGCAATAAGACTAGCTACTGTTTCTATCTCCTTCTATGTCTCATCTCCTTCATGACTTCCAAGATCTCCGTTCAGGCCCACAGTCCGGCTATAAAAATAAAAAAAAAAACAAATCATGAACTACCACTACCGGTCTTCCTCTTCCTAAAGTTCTTGATTGGCCTAAATTTCCTGATCTACCGACTTCCCTCTTGAATAAATTAAACATGTAAATAATACCCAAAGTACCAAACACAACGCCTGTTACTAGAATAGTAATAGAACATAAAGCAAGTAATATTATTAGCTCGAGACCAAATATGAGACAGAAACGCTTATTAAGATATACCAAAGTCGTATTGCCCGACTCAGTCGCGCGTATGCAGAAAATGTCGCTCGTTTGTCCAGTAACAGAAACGAAAAGTAATAGTGTTACACTGTTTAATGCCATTTTGTAACATAAGCCATATTAAGCGCTAGCTGTAACTTGACATATCACGCTGTATTATTATTTTTTATCTATATATATTTTATATTATGTATTTCTGTCGGCATGTTACTGCGCCCGCACTGTCCAAATGTTCGATGCGCATGCGCCGTATAGTTACCAGACCATAGTCGGACGCAGTAGAACGCCGGCGCACTCAGTCCGTGATCTATTTAGTACCGATATGTACTGTGTCAAACATAGCGCATTATTTTATCTCCGTGCCGTTTGTTTGCAATCTTTCAAACTAAACAGTCCACTTTTTAGATTATATACAAAATACAACTGTATAAAATCTGGAGCGGTGTCACTTGAGAACGTAATGGCGGCCGATAAAATGAACCAGTAATATAAATATTTCCAAACACTTATTTACAGTAAGTTACGTTCACTATTTAAGGATTTCAACTTTAAATATTACAATATTCTTCTGCACAATATTTTTAAGTATCATACTTGACATGTTTTTGTCCGCCATTACCTGTAACGTCCTCGCTCCACATACGCGGATAGTTTGTAGGGATTGCAAAAGGTGGACGGCGTCAGTACCATAAGTTATTTTTTATTAATTTTGAAATGCTTATAAATAAAATAAAGTATATTTTACGCTTCCCAGAGGTGTTATATAGCCAAAGAGTGGTTTAATATTTGTACAAATCGGCTGAAAGCCCTTATTTTGTTGTCTATTAGTTGAAATACATATTTATTGTCTTGCCAGTATATACAGATTGTAGGGAACAGTTTGGTGGGAAATATTATGATGTGTTGTATTATTGTGTTGCAATGTCGTCTGCACTTGACGTTGATTGTTTCTGAATCTCTTGTTAAACATTATTTTGGGACTTTAATTATGTAAGCATTTTACTTTAAGTTATGTTTTTCTTATTAAATTGCAAAGTGGCATCAGTATTTTGATGTAAGTAAGTATCATGTTTTAGCCCAACTTGGGTGTTAATTTGCTATCAGCAACCAATTGTTATTGCTAAAATAGATTGCTATTGTTTAAACGTCACCAGGCGAGGGGTGCTTGCGACCGGGCGGGAGGGCGGCACGAGCGTCGGAAGCACCGCGACGCCCATTTTTTAAAATGATTTGTTTAATTACATGGTGGAGCAAAAATGAACTTGAATCGAATATTGAAACGTCCTGATGGGTGCTTTGACCCTTAATTATAAGAACTTGGTGTTTATAACTTCTAAATTGTGATCTGATTGTTTCGAATGTATTAATGAATTGTATACCAAAGTGTAGATGACATTGCGACAGGCGTACGTTATAGTTTGTGTTAATTATTTGTAGCTAACACGAAGATATGAGATTGAGATCTGTTGGATTGTGGCTGTAACCACTCGGCCGGGCTTTGGGGACCCACGGCGTTACGTTGATAAGTTTAATTATTTCAAATCTTACAGTTACCGCCTTATACAGTGTGCAATAAATTAAGACTTACTCGATAATGTTAACGATGGACTTTTATACGATTTATGGAAATGATAAACATAAATCTGATAAGAATTCAAAAGAAGGTACCTATTTGAAGTATTATTGTGGTGACCCCACTCAGCTGGTCCCCAAACCGCCGGCTGGACTGGTACGACCTCGTAATACCTATTTGTTGTCTGTTCACCGTCACTATTAGAACACATTAGCTGAGTAAATTATTGCATAAATATAGTTTTATGATGAAATAAAATATGTATATGTAATCCTACATGTCTATTAAATCATGAAAATAGATTATAATGTGATGTTTTTATTTTTAGTGTTCCTTAAGCCATAGCTGCCCAGAAACTTGGCCTACGTCGGCCGTTTCTCTTTGTCACAGAAATGCATCTTTTTTTACCGAATTATGTTTACAGGATGTTTTTGAAATCATGGGCAAAGGTGTTTTACTTAAATGAACCACTTTCAATATGGGACCAACTTGAACATCTCGAAAAAAATAGCTGTTCCATACAAAAGTTTGATACCCCAGGTACCCGGTGAAAATGTATGAAACCCCTTTTGGTGATGTCCGAGTTGATTCCGTAGTGAAAGTTGTTATACATCATATGAAAATTTTACCCTGTGTAATGACAGAAAGTAAAATGCTGAAGAGTTATACCCAGAAGTTACTAAAAACCTCCACTCTATCCCCGAGAGGACCCCGGTGTCCTCGCGCTACGTGTATTATGTTAGCACTAGAGAAAGTAGTGCTACATACGATTGTGCTTGCGTACCTATTTTGGTGCAGGCGTCCAATCAGATTATTTCCATATGATCGTAATAGTTGCTTTTTCCTGACATACAACTGATCCATGAGCCAAAATGCCAGTAAGCACGTGAATTTTCTTCCCTGATTAGCATATTTAGAGCAATATAGGGCAGGAATAGCAGATAACAATATTATTTAGCTATCTTAAATTTCTGTTCAAAGTTTTCTCTATATATTTTACACATTTCACATTACACAAACACATATTATGTGCCTATAAAGGTACCTACTACTAAAATTATGTCCAACGTATCCTTGGCAAAAGTTATCGTATTTTTAATAAACTCCCGACAGTTGCTCCCAAAAGGGTAATTCAACAAGTATTTTTTGTTGTCTGTTCAGCCCCAATTTATTTCAATAGTGTAATCGTATTATCATATGGCACGTTTGTCGTGTTGCCTGTCTGTTGATAACAATGAGCACGACGAGCCCCCTTGTCCCCGTCTGCTCGATGTGGCAGTACAAAACATGTGATAAAATCATTTGGGGCCAAACTCACATTATGCCATGATTTGCTTATGTCATTATTTTCGTTTTTCACTATTGCCCACTGTATTAGTCCAAGCTGTTTGCTATTCCTCTTAGAATCTTTTGCTATTTCATTTGATGTTGGTCCCACCACCCACCCATCTATCAATGAATTGTGTTTGGGATAGGTCATGAATCCAGTGTAAAAATATCAATATGAAAGTGAGAGGTGCTTCATAAATCGTAAACCTAGGTACTTGGGTCGACTGGCTGTCGCAGCCAGGCTGTCTCTAATGCGCGGGTATCCTAGTACCTAAGTATTCAAGAAATCACAATCGTCAAACTGCATTGATTCTTTCGGTCTCGTCTTGTCTGCCTGGTCGATTCCTACAGTCCCCTGATCCAGCTCAGTGTCAACTCACACTTGACTATCTTAGCTCACAACAAAAACAAAATATTTCCTCACAAACGACAAACTACCCTTCTAACTAACTGAGCTACAATCTAGCAGTTAACAGGTAGGTACACTTAACAACACCATTTGCAGCTCCAGGCTATTAAGTAGCGTCGCTAATGAAGCGATGCAGCGGCGGCGAGGTGTGCAACACGGCCACGTGACCGGTCGCTGAAGAGGTCGCACTATCCGCCATCACGACGGATCAAAGCCGCCTTGTAAGGACTACTAACACTATGTTAATCCTCCACATTTGGAAACTAATTTGTTTAAAGATAGTTCTGTAAAACGGTTGTGCTACGTACGTACATCCATCTACCTCCTAAAATAAATAGAAGTAGGTACGTACCTAAAAATAAATAAAAATGTATTTATTTGTACAAAAATGTACACTAGGATTCCATGTGTTGTGAGAGCCAGCCTCTTAATTCCTAGTTAAATACATAATTATGATTTACTGGCCGTAGAGTAGGTAAATATTTACAACTAACAGGGAACACCTAAATCAATGCCAACTAGTAGGTTAGGTAGGTACCTAATGCTCTAAAAAATTTTAACTCTGTCGGCACTGAAAATTAACCGCGCCCTTAATTAGGTCCTAAATAGCGCTTCTTCTGGAACCGGGAATTAGTTCCCAGTGATTGGAATTAAGTAATGTGAAGTTTTTTGGTAGGTAACGCTTCGGAGTCCCAGTAGAATAAGATGCCAGCTTATTCTGGCTTTATTAGCTACAACTAACGTGTGGCCTTCTATACCACCTATAAAGTTGCAAGCTAGTTCAAACCGGAACGACGCAATTAACGAGCTTCAGAGAGAAAATCTTGGCTCATTAGTTATTCAAGAGTCGTTTCAGGTCATACTGAGCTGACATCGGTACCGTAGCGACATGAGACATCGTCAGTTCCATCAGGGATAAGCTCTCTAAGCTCGACAAACATTTGTGCAAACGTGCGCAGACTCCTGATTGCCCACTTGTCCTAACATCATTATTCTAACCACAAAAAATGTCGGCCATTGTCCCTACGACCCTCCGGGGGTCACACAATACCGCATCAAGCGCAGGTTTTTATAACGTCAGCTGCACAAGTGGATGCCTATTGTCATAAAATGGGATTAAACTATCCTATTCAATTATTTATTACTGTTTTTTGCTAAACAAATTAATTCCCCACATTTAAAGTCGACCTTTTGATAACAAATACAAGGGCGGTTTTCCGTTGTCGGCTTCTAATTTGCATCTAATGTTTTTTCCCCCTACGGTAATCGAGATCCCCTCGCGAATTATATACTTTTTATCTATTACAACGATTATAGTATTTAACCGTGCGTCGTGGCGTGAAATCGGATTGATGAGCGATACGTATGAAGCGAATAGTTTATCGATTAACAATTATTGTAATCGATTACGGCTACCGTTAGAATATTTTATGAACAATCGTATCGAATCGGTTCGTTCGGGAGGCGGCTACCGTTTTCGTAATTGGATTTTGAAGATTTATGTGTGATGGGGATAGTGAAGTAAAGTGGGCATTTTTTGTCATGATTTAATGAGTTCTTTGGCAACGTGCTGTGAGATGTTGCAAGCATTAGGCGCGGCCGTTGCTCCGTGCCCTGTGCCCTGTGCCCTGTCACTTGTGGTGCTTGTTCGCGTGTGACATGCGATGTTGGCGCAAATGTGTCGATATATTGATGGCAACAGCTCGATCGTCATGCTCTCATTATTTCACATGGTGGGACAAAAAGTAAACTAGGTACCTAGTACCTACTTATCGGAAACTTTCATGTAGGTACTTTTACGGGATTATTGACTCTTGCTTCACTGAAAAGTTCGTTAGTTACTTCTATAGTTTTACTGTTTGAATTGGAATTAGTTATACCTACTCGTATGACTACAATCTCGAGGCTTGAAAGCTAAGACATGAAATCAGACGGTATTTCGTTTGTAAACACTTCATACAGATTTTCCAATTTCCCATTACTGAACAAAATGTACGTGAAACATAACGGTTGTCGTGACCGCAGCACGGCGGCGGCGCGGCGGCGCGGCACGTCTCGACACGGCTCGGCACGGTGGCGGCGCGGCACGCATCGAACACTCCACGCTCATTAGTCCGTGCCGTAAGTGCCGTTAGATCTCGTTAGGCCAAGTTTATGATGTCCTGAATAAATAATGGATCAACTATTAGCAGCATTGTGTTGCGGAGGAACGCGCGTGTCGTGCGCGATGTTCCTGCACCTAAGTGCTGGAATAACTCGACTCATTTGCTTAAGTTATTGTGACTGTGGCATCAGATTATTATAACAAACACCTAGTTGGTTAATCTAGATTGAATCGCCTGAAAGTTGCAAGTTATAACTTCTAGGCGAGTTATCAGGGTGAGGTGGAAGGTTGGGTCACATGTTTTGGAGTTGCTTTTCTTCTGATGACGGGGCAAAAGTGCAAAACGTCTTCGTATTGCAACCACAGCACGTGGCACAACGGAAGATACTTTTGCGACCCCGGCGATGTTGTCGAGTTGCTGAGTTAAACGTTCTATAATATTTTAGAATAAGGTGTTTGTTGTAATTTAATGTCACAGTCTCGATGCTCTAAGTACATACGTCCAAAGACATTTTAAGTAATGGGTACAAACTATATACTTTCAGACCAGAGTGGTCCTCTACAACTTCCAGATGACTCGCCATGCAAAAGATAGATTGGTAGAAATGCTTAAGGCATTAAGTTTTAATAATTAAATAAATAAAAGGTATTGAACCTTCTGTGCTACGACATACACACATAGATATTATGTACATACGTTTTATATCAGACTCGCACACCGTCGCTACTTAACCTTAAATTTCCACTTCTACCTACCTAACCAAAGAAACAGTCCGTATTCTCTCTCTTTAAAATCCAATGACAAAATCCAAAACAATTATAGGGACCTGTTTCATTCCCCGGAGTACCCCGGACGCGGAACCTTACATCATTGTAATGGCGTCCATTCCTCTGGCTTGTCCGTCGTCGTGCGTCCGCGTCGTGTTGCGCTCGGCAGTACTCGGCACACATTGGTAACTTCCGCGACGCTGCACTACACGCCGCGCTAATTAGACTGCGCGGGCGCAGGTTAAGTGGCGTCTTGTACGGAACCTGCATGTCCCACCTAATGGCTTTTATTGGTTATTAGTTGGACGGTTATCGGCTTGTGTGGTCTGGGTTGATGGAAGTTCCATTTGAAATGCATGCTGAAAATATTTTGTTAGGGGTTGGAAATCATCATCAATTGACTTGCTTTAAATTCATGATAACTTTGGCCTATTAGTGCCATTTACGGCTGAGAGACTCTATATTTAGTGGGCACAACAAAATGTTACATCTTCGTTATTTCCTACTTGCGACATAATTTAGAATTAATTCGACATTAATTTAATAGATAAACCATAAACATAAAGCTTACACAATAACAGTGACTTACAACATCAAAATACCTCAATAATCTAAATTCTAATAAAGTCAAACTCTATCAAAAACATCGAAAATCATCTCAATTTTATTATCATTAAAATCTGGCACCTACATCGGCGCACATACGCCACAACAAAAAGCTCATTTCAAATTATCAAATCTAATTTGATACTTTATAGAAAAGTTGAAAGTCACCGGATCCAATCGTGGATATTTTAATTGTGGCTGATAAGTAATAAATAAGTATGGGCCGGTAATGGGGGTTCGGGATCGACGACATGACGAGCGACGGTGATGCCCAATGAAACTCATTTACATTTTAATTAGAAGACGATCGATGCGTCGGTAATGACGGCTGCGGTGACGCGGGAGGTCCCATACTGTCAGCAACCTACGGGTAGATAGAGGAATGATGTGATAACGACCCATCAGGGAGGGACAGGTACAGGCACCTTTTAATTAGCCAGAGATTAAGATTATCTGTAATTGAATATAAACTATTGAAACTACTGATTAGTAATTTTGAAAGTAATGGATTGGTTTCTGTGGTCTTAAAAGACTCTGTGTAATTACTTTTTTTACAGCTTCACTTCGATCTTATTTCTCTTGCTTCCTTGGGTTCTGTAGTATGCTCATTCTGTAAACTAGTTTTAATTCAATGTTAACTTGTGTAAGGTAATTGGGCAATCTGTTGAGTAGTTATCAGTATGACAACTTACACTGCTGAATCTAGCCGCGGACGGTATGATGATGTTCATTATAACAAAGAAAGCATCAATCAAGTTTTTCTTAAATGCCTAAGTACAACAACACTCCTACAATACCTTAAGGGTAAGAGACTCATCCAAATTCACTGACGTTGAGTTTTTCTGGTGGTCGCGATTGTTACTTTTGGCTTTTATGAATACAATTAATTAGCAGGCTCGTCTAAAAAAACCGAAAGCATGCTTAACATAAGGAAATCTACCCCGTCGCTGCTAGTAGCGTCGGTTGCGCCGGCGCAGTTTAATTACCGAAGTAAGGCGTGTCGTGCTCTCGCGCCACTCAGCGCTATATTTACATAGACGGTCAGAGGACACGGCACCACCACAACACATTACCAAGAGTACATACTTGCAATTAAAGAAAATGTTGCAGGAATACGTTAGAGTTTATTTATATAATGGGATTGAAGAAATTGCATGATCTTAAATCCAATTGCATTTATAAAATTCATTCGCATTACGTTTACCAATCTAGAGCGGATCTTTTATGAGACATTGTTATAATAACGTAACATACTGTTACGTTTAGTAAGGAAAATACATTGATTTTTTTAAAATTTTACATTTTCAGATGTGCAAAATACAAAAACGACAAATATAAATACGTACAATGTACCTAATTGAAATAAATTAGTTGTTGCACTCGAGCTCTGCACATGTGGAACAAGAAAATGTTGCTTAGGTGCAGCGGTAATCGGTTACACTTAGGTAAACTAAAATATTTGCATTCTACAATGTGTACGTTGTTTTGTGTTAGGTGGTAAGTTAAAAATGTGATCAATAAAGACCCTATTGGGTCAGCCATGTTCAAGTCCCAAGTAATAGGGGGCGAGCCTATTGCCATCAATCGGGCACAAATCCAGACTCCGGGCTACTACTGAGAAATACATACAGAGAGCGTACATATGCTATTTTACATAATATGTGACAGTAGGCAGCAAACAGAATCCCTGTGAAGCAGTTGCATAGAAAGCTCTATCAAAAACTTGACGAAAATAGCTTAGTAACAAGTTTGTGACATTTTATTGTATCACAACGACTGGACCCTTTCCGTGCCCTATATGATAACAAACAAATCGAACTCTTATAGTCCTCGTGACCATCATAGCCCATATTATTATGACATATCGCCATGAATTGGACGTAAACTTTCACGTCATTTGCGTGGCGAGCCTGAGCTGCAACGTCTCACTATTAGGGATATTACCGACGTTATGGCCGCGTCGATATCCTATCATAGTTTATTAAGTTTATTATCACTCGTTATGACTTCGTATGACTACCTTGGACTCGGGGGTTCGTCTGCGTGTTCATCTAATTTAAGATGTTTTTAGGGGATTCATATTCTCCTGTAGCGAGTGAAACTTTGGTTCTGTTTAATCTCAATTTTGTGCGAGTCAGTTGATTGACTCATTATGACTCTGCCGGCTATTTATGGGTTGTCGGAGTTTATTGTCTTTTATGGGGCTTGTGGCTTAACAACCGCACAAGCCGATCGAAGGTTAAGCAACGCTTGACGAGGCAGGTCTGTAGATGAGCGACCATTTAGGTTCCTCCGTGCCTCGAAAAGCATGGTAAGCCGTTAGTCCCGGCTGTCATTTGTGGATCTTTGACAGTCGTTTCGTCACAAGTACCTAGTCAGAAGCCCAAAAGTCTGACAACCAGTTTAACCAAGGGGTACGTGCTACCTAGTCATAAGGTTGTGGAGGTCAGAAAGACAGTCGCTCTATGTAAAACACTGGTATTCAGCTGCATCCGGTTATTCTGGAAGCTGACCCCAAAACAATTGAAAAAAGGCTAGACTAGGATGATAGAATTTATTGCTATTTATACATATGACGTCTTCCGGGAGAATGTAAAGCTTTTTCAGTGTTTGTTTTCTAAGCTTTTCTATTTTTTGCTGTGGGAAGTGGTGATGACGCTTTTATCTTTCTGGTCTTGTTTAATATCCATTTTTTTTCTTTCTCATTGGCTTCAGGTACTCTCATTCTCAGAGAGTTCTTGAAGAGAAGAAATAACTACGTATGTAGATTTTTCAGTCGACAATACTTAGTGTATAAGTACTAATATTATAAGAAGGAAAGATTTTATTGTTTTTTTTGCATTGGATAGGCTCCGAAACTCATGTGCCGATTTGAAAAAAAAAACTGTGAGGAAGTTCACTATCCTCGGATGACATAGGCTACACTTTTTATTTCTGTATTCCCACGGGAACGTAAACTAAGCGGGCTGCTAGTTTACAATATCATGAGCATGATTTCCTCTTTAATCGGCAGACATGTTTGTACGGTGATCATGCCATGCGTGAGCTACAAGTATGTGCAAGTACATAACAATGAGTATGAGCTCGGAGAAGACAAACGGACAAAACTTCTTATTATTGTTTGTATCTCTGATCAGTAAGGATCGTCCTACTAATAAGATGAGCCAATACTCGTGGGCTTCATATGTAAATGTAATAGTGGTAGTTTACAAGATGGGCCCCGTAATGATGTTACGACGCGTCTGCGCCCACGCATCGTTCACACTGGATCGCTTTTACATCAATGCGATGCCTTGAATGGGACGCGATGGGATCGGGTGATCCTAATGTGGGACGAAATTAGGTGATTGGTTTATATTTTTTGGTCATTGTGGATGATTTGAACGTAAAATTGTTAATTTTGTAAAGATGTTGTGCTTGACAGCTTAACACACTATTACTTGTGACATGAAAGTAATGGTTTCACGATAACTGGGTTGGAAATATGTTTTGTGGCCAAACATTTTTTACAAAATGCCAAGTTAGTTTAAAGAATAAATCAATAATCATAATTTGCAGTAAGGACCAAAATTACAAATAAATAACAAAAACCAAACAAACAAATATAAACAACCAATCACAAACAAATTTTACAACTTTAATTTTATAAGTGTTTTTTTTTGTATTGACTAATGACAAGAGGGGCGAGCTTCAATCATTCTTTGCAAATTCGCGTATAATATTAAATACTGTCTGTATATGTAACATAGAGACTCGCAGCGCAGTAGTTCAGTTTAAAATTATGTATTTCGTATCCTTCAAAATCAATTAATTTCAGTAAGGTAGTTAGGTTAGGTAGTTAGGTTCGCTATAGGATAGGTATGGTAAGTTAGGTTAGGTTATAGTTATATATGTTTTTATTTTGATTCTGCGTAACACAAAATATTTAAGTTAACTTCAGAAGCTCGCTAAATTAAAAGTAAGTAGTAGTACCTAGTTATTATTGTTTTGGATCTATTTGTTGTCATCTTATATAAAGTATGTATGTTTAAATTTCTAATGTTTAAAATTCTCGTGTCACAGTGTTTGTAACAAAATCCTTCGAAACGTATCGACCGACTTTTATTAAATTTTGTGTGTATATTCACTATTAGGGAGTAATTCTGAGAATAGGATGTAAACTAATAAACATTAAATAAAACTTAAGGTCAGACTTATGGCGAGACCTCATGAGAGTCCGCTGGAGAAGATCTTAAGGCGGGACGAAGTTTGCCGGGGCAGTTAGTCATTAATAAAGTAAATACTAATACTTAACACAATAACAACACACACTCATTACAAATTAGATTTAATGAGTTTCATTGAATGCCAAAGAGATTGATGTCAAATAAAATTCAAGACCATCAAAATATGTTAGGTGATGCGAAAGTTGTTGAAGCAGTAATTAAAAATTGTCATCTAAATTGTCTAACATTGAGTATTACCAAAAAGAGTATTTTGACGACGATTCTATAATTACAGCTAATATTGTAGCTGTTCGGAACAGCAATTATAATTTAAAAAATACAGCACCGGAGCTACTCTCTCCGCAGTGCCTCGCCCGTTGCGTGTCTCGATGCGCAAACAACAAAACAAAACGTAACTACAAATTATCGAGCGCAACCGACGCATAGATGGCGCATGAATCATAGTGGTTAAGACTTCACTTCATATTTTAACTTGCAGCTATTTAGGGATTGAGGTGAAATTAAAAACTGAAAAGTGGGCGTGGCGGACCTTGGGACTGTTCTTCGTAAAGCTATTAACATTGTAGGTACCTAATTACTGATTTGCGAGGGAGTCACTTTAGACACTGTTTTAAGATAAGTTCTTGGTAGCAATATACCTAGCTTGGTAGCAAGCTATAGCCAATCGACTCTATGAAAACCGTTTTTAATAATCTTATAGGACTTACTTTAATTTCACTGGGTAGATAGGTACCTATATACCTAGTGCCGATTGGAATCTCTTGTGTAATTCACACAGCCAACCACACAAGGTAGAAGGCCAGTGTTTAAACCGATTATAGTATACAGTCTTCTATTGTACTCTCTAGGTCAAAGATATCATTAAGAAATTTCATCTCAGAAAGGCACAAAATTAGCAATCAATATCTGCACAGGCAACCTAAACTCTTGCGCACAGTATCGCTGATTCCTCCGCAAACACAAAAGTCGTACAAGAGTGTTTAGGAGTAAGGACCTGTAAGTAGTTGTCTAGCTACTCGTCAGAGAGCAGAGCGAGCGGTGGGAGCGGTGGGAGCATGTCGGGGCGCAGGCGCAGCGTGACAGATAGATTGCAGCCGAGCGACCTCTGCCGGCTGCGCGCACGTCCCTTGGATAGGGTGGCTACTCATTTAGGCTAGTTCGTATTCTTTGGAAGAAGACTTCAAAGTATATACATGGAACAATGCATTGCGAAGAAGGAAACTTCGGCATAGTGGGTGTTGCAGGTCAAAGTAAAAGTGTTTATTGCGTAAATTTAGAGTACCTACTTAATTGACATTATATTATTTTAGCGGCCTTTTTCAAGCATTGCAATTATTATCATCCGCCTGCCTTTAAATCCCAAATTAGCATGCATTATTAAGTACTTTTCCTCCTTGCTCTAAAAATGCAAAATACAGTGAACGAAATTTGCTGGAAATGTTGTTGTAAGCAACCTAAATGCTGTCTTAACATATTTAAAATATATTAACGAAAAAACACGGAAATCTAATAGACGTTGTCCTTGTTACAACCAAAGGGAAATGAAATTTTAACATTACGACGAATTGAGCTCTGCCAAATTCTGAAGATATTTTTTCTAGACCATTCCATCTCAACTATCCTCGTATTTGCACAACAGCGAGCCCCTCTACAGACAACTCACGGCTTCGCTAGCAACTGGCAGCGCGCACAATGAAAAAGTGGCGTCGTTCATAAATTATCGGCGCAATGGCGGCGCGTGACGTGGTCTGCGCGCGCGCACCGCGGCCGGTGCACGACCTAAGACATGCCATAGGATGATGGTAGAAGGACCAATAAACCCACCAGCTACGGTGATGAGTATATAAAACAGACTCTTTTTAGGAGGCTAATAGCAACATATCTGTTTTATATACGTTTTTATGTTTCTTTTTTATCCTAGTAAGTCCTATTTAGGGTCACGTGACAACCTACCTACCGTGCTACCTTCTTTTCGAGATTCAAACTCAACTACCTCTCAAAGGATGCGACTTGGGGTTTAAGTGCGCTTGCGTGTCACCGCAATATGTTTCTCGATTCAGCCCGAGATGCTGGTAGGATTAAGACCTGCATGCCAGGCTAACTTCATTCACTTTGTTGTTTAATATTTAAAATCGTTTTCTGCAGTTGCTGTTGTTTGTTCTGAGTTCTCCTTCTGCGACACTGTGCGGTGTGGCATCAGCCTCTATGTTTATGCTGATTAATAGGGATAAATCGATGGACAGCGCCGTGATACGTGGATAAATTACTTTTATATCTACAATATTTTTACTCCCTTTACGAATATGCTGCACGAGATGTTATTATTAAACTGTCGTTTTATTGTTATAGCGTGTCGCACGTCTTTTATAGAATGGGTTAACTCATCACCGATTTTAAACAGCGGCGGTAGTTTCGTGACTATCAGAACCCCAAATTCAACAGGTGAATATATCTATTTATAGGTATTTACGTAAACCTTCAAATAGTTATGGTAGGCCGTTATTCCATCGAAATCACAAGTGTCCTTCATCCTGGACTTTTGCCAGTAATATGAGTATTGTCTTCTGAAACAAAATAAATATTGTGGTCTCAACTCCGTATCCGTGGTGTCCGCCTGCCGGCGCGGGCGCATGACGGTCGGTAGCGTGCTGGCACGTCGTTTGTCCGGCGCGATATCTGCGATACTCCGCCGCTGCTCTGATTGGTACACGCGCGCGATGGGCGATAAGTCAGGGTTCACACGTCCGGAACACGCCACGTTCGCCCGGAGTTAGGGGCAGTGCAGATCATGAGATATGTCGCCTAGCAAATTTCTAAAAGGTGCTTGACTTGTACTCTTGCAAAATTACAAAACACGGCTTTTTTAAATATCTATCTTTCACTACTGTCTAATGTTTTAGCTTTTAACCGCTTGAGCCCCGCTGGCACGTAAACGTGCCAGTAAACGAGTTTTGCCGTTGAGCCCCGCTGGCACGTAAACGTGCCACCAAATCCCGACCGATTTAAAACTGTATTGTAGTTAAGATAAGTCTTAAAATCGTTTCTGAACGATTGTGCTCGACGGCAGATAATATTTTACAACCATAGACCAAGACAGAAACTAAAAATATTGTAGGCAACATTTAAAAAAAAAGTATGAAGTTAGTACAAAAATTTCGTGTTCGCGGTTACGGCGCGCGCCAGTGAATTCCTTTGTTTTCGTGATTTTTCGGTGTTTTTGTACGGTAAGTGGGTGAATATTCATTTATAAGTGTTTCTCGCATGTTTGTGGACAGTTTTTTGCATGAAATAATATCTCAAAACTTGTTTTATTGAGCTAACAAAATTAACATCGTTCCGGGTTCGTCGAACTCGCTATTGTTATTGTACGATTTTTTGAGATAATTCAACGAAATTTCATCTTTGTAATGGTAGAAGTAACGTAAAATCTATTGATAACTCATAATTACACGTAGTCCATGCATATTTCAATCATTTATTCATATTATGATAAAAAATCCATTAGTAGGTGACGAAATCCCATTTGAATTTTGAACTGTCAAACGTCAAAATGGTTCTTAGCCCAGCTAGTGCTTAGGGTCATGTCGGTGAAAGTGGTGAAAGTTATCGATAACATCGATTGTTTTTGTAAAATTGTTCAGATATATAAAATGAAAGTATGTTTTATTTCCTATTTTATAGTTTTATTTCCGTTTAGTGTAGTTTGAATGTAGATGTATTTTTAGTATAATAATTTATTTTAGTTTTTATGTTTTGTTTTGTAAATTATGTGTTGTTTTGTTTTTCAGTAATATATCTTATTCAAAATCAAAATCAAAAGTCTTTATTCAAACTAGGCTGAGATTCAGCACTTTTTGAACGTAAAAAAAAATACATAAAGACAGTCCCCCAAAAACGGCCCACCCTTCGCCACTTCCTAGTGTTTTTGCTGGGAAGAAGTGGCGGAACAAACTCCCCAGCAAGATAGATTCAGCACTTTTTGAACGTAAAAAAAATACATAAAGACAGTCCCCCAAAAACGGCCCACCCTTCGCCACTTCCTAGTGTTTTTGCTGGGAAGAAGTGGCGGAACAAACTCCCCAGCAAGATATTTGTATTTTAGCAACCCGAATGGTTAACATTTTATTCATAGGTATATAGTAACTATAAGTGATTGAATCAGGTGCGGGTATTGTTTAAGTTTTTGTCTACACGTTTTATATGGGGAAGGGTGATGGTCTGGAATTGCATGTGAATGTAAACCTCGTATGAAAAACTCATCTGAAATTGAATTTTTTTGTGAGGTGTTAGGTTTATAAATGTGTGTTTTTTTCAGTATGTTGAGCCGCCACCGACTATCCTCGGGTTATATACCCAGGAGGGTGTCGAAGTCCCTCTTTCTCCAACTGCTTCGTCACCTATCTTTATGTAAGTCAATGTTTTATCAATATGTTTTTTTTTGTAATGCTGATTAGGAGTATTTTTTAGAACGAAAACCTTTTTTGTAAGGGCAAATCCATCGAGTTCAACTTCGAGTGTGCCGCACCATTCCTCGAGTGCGCCAGCAGTCATTCAGGCGTAAGTATGACTGGCCTGTTGGTCTAGTAGTTAGTGACCCTGACTGCTATGCCGGAGGTCGTGGGTTCGATTCCCACCCAGGACAAATGTTTGTGTGATGAGCACGATCATTTGTTCTGTGTCTGAGTGTTATTTATCTATAATATGTATGTATTTAGAAATATATAAGTATGTTTATCAGTTGTTTAGTACCCATAACACAAGCTCCTATAATATGTGTTTGACTGGCCTGTTCGTCTAGTAGTTAGTGACCCTGACTGCTATGCCGGAGGTCGTGGGTTCGATTCCCACCCAGGACAAATGTTTGTGTGATGAGCACGATCATTTGTTCTGTGTCTTGAGTGTTATTTATCTATATGTATGTATTTAGAAATATATAAGTATATTTATCAGTTGTTTAGTACCCATAACACAAGCTCTGCTTAGCTTGGGACTAGATGGCGTTGTGTAAGAGTTGTGGAATATTTACTATTTTTATTATTATTTTATGTATTTAGAAATATACATAATGAGTATGTTTATCAGCTGTTTAGTACCTATAACACAAGCTCTGCTTAGCTTGGGACTATATGGCGTTGTGTGAAAGTTGTGGAATATTTATTTATTTTGTAGGTTAGATGTGTGAGGCTTGAAATGAAGCACGAAACACTTACTATTTAAAACGTTTATTCTGTAGCACAATGCAGAGATGGACAGTTACAGATTATACGAGCGAGTTAAATAGCACAGGTGGCTAAGACAAGGTAGTACGTCTGTACGCTAACATGATTTCGGTGCACTGGCGCGGCGTCGCGCGCGCAATGAATATAACGGGATTTCTAGGTAACCTCCGCTCCTTCGCCCCGCGTGGTCCCCCGCTGTACAGGGCCGTACTCAAGGGTCCGGACTCGGGAATATGTAGATGCCACATTTTCATCAAAATAATTGTTTTTGAGTTACATCAGAAATAACGCAAATCTTTTTTACAGATCAAGCCCGCTGCGCGCTCAGCCCTCGCCATTTGAACTTCACCCAGAGTAATTATATTTTCATCTTAGTCTTTTTTACTAGAAAATCGTCAAATACTCCACAACCCTGGTGCTGAATGATCTTGACAACTCAAAAGTACCTGTAAATAGTCGATTTGAAATAAAATTAATGATTGCTGTATTTATAAAATTTTCTATAATACCTGTGTAAATGTAGTAAGTAAAGTACTTTTATTATACAAATGGGAATACAAAACTTTTTTGGATGGGTATTCGTCAAAGATTCCACAACCCTAGAACTAACTGCCTTGACAATTCAAAAATACGTATATGATTGATTTGAAATAAATTCATGATTGCTGTATTTATTCATTTTAGTATCCTTCCCATAGATATAATAAAGAAGGAGATATGCCCGTTAGACGAAAATGTATCGGAACCATGTGCCTCCACTTTGCCCCTACCACACGGCAACTACTACACATGCAGTTCAGTAAAAGCAATTGATACGCAGTCGCTCACACACCCGCATTTCTTAAAACAGAACGTACTACACAATCAATTATAAACCTTATGCTGTCAAACACAGCGTGTATTTACCATGCACCATACAACTTACGCACACAAAAACAACGGTCGCTATCACTTCGTCGCATGAAGCAGCGGCCGTACAACGCGATGCATCCGCTCAATGAAGTATCGTTGTGTGATTTTTACATTGCTCGTCCAGCCACTTAGAGACAAACTTAGGTAGTGGTTACGGAGCAATGTATTTATTGCAACAATAGTACAGTCGCTGTGATATTTGAAAACAAAAATAACATAGTAAAAGCAAGAAATATATTACGTTTTGTTGTTTTGCATGATTAGATAGACAAATATAGTAAAATACGTGTACTTACATGTGATAAGTAAATACTTACTGGAGCGGCCGCGGCTAGACTTATTGGAACGGCCGCTCGGTCTGTCTAGTAAACACTAGGCAGACCGAGTGGCCGTTCCAATAAGTCTAGCCGCGGCCGCTCCAGTAAGTATTTATTTACAAAATACTCGGGAAATTATTTATATGTGCGGAAACCCGCAGTTTCCCGAGTATTTTGTAAATAAATAAATAAATGGTATTATTATTATTTGATTAATATGCATAATAAGTAAAGAAAAGTACTTATGTCATTCTAAATTGTTTTTTATTTTCCTTCCTGAACTCAGTCAAATTTATCGATACTATAGTGGTGTGGTCCCAACCCTACGGAATGTTAGAATTTCGTACATTTTTTTGACCACTTCAGAGGTTGATCATTTTGGTTTTTTCTATCAAAGATAAGGTAAGTATGGGTAGAAATCGATAGACTACTTTGTTTTTGTTCATTTTCAAGTAACATTCAAATTCGAAAGCCTAAATTACCTGGTGAAAAAAAGCCTACAAAAATGTTATCAGATTTGTTCCCTAATCTAGGTTATTTTGAGGTTTTACAATTACAGTGGCATATTTTAACGATTTATTGTTACTTATGAGTCGATGAATATATAAGTAGTGTTCTAGAAACATTTACAAAGGGCAACTGTTTGTTATACCTCTGATGATCGTTTACAAAGTAGCGTATCGAACAATGCAAATTCATGAAAACTGCGCCGCGCGCTATGAAGTTCGAGTTTGAATCTTGCAGGAATCGGATACAGAACTCGTAAAATAACATTATCATTAGATTACCAGTCTATTCAGGAGTCAGTTCCCAAAATTTCGTGTAAATTGATCACACAGTTTAGTCAGAAATCGACATAATACAGCAACATAACTATATTCGGCAAGTACTCCGATTCCAATAGGATATGTTTATTTCTTGAGGTCTAATCAGAATCTTGTTTACATTGTATTTCATAGCCACATCATTGAACAACCCGACACCGTTTAGAGTGTGTGAATAGAAGCAATAGAAACGGAGCAATAACAGTTTTTGTGACCGGTGTCAGATTACGCTGACGATAAGAGCCCGCCCGCGGTGCTTGACAGACGATTGACACGTAAATAATGGAGGTCGTTGAGCGGACTTCCTAACAGCATGTCTTTTAAACTAGAACGACTAAGCTTATAATATGTACTGCTTATTTTAGTAGGTACTGTTTTCTCACATATCTAAGGGCCCAAACCAAGTCACATTCGGATTAACGATAACGAAGTTCATAACTCCGAAATGTATGGAATTCAGTAGGTATTTCGAAAGCTTATGACATGTCAATTCCATACCTTACAGATTTATCGAAATAAAAATAAATAACTCTATAGACGTGGAGACTTGTAATTGGCTGTCAGATAACCTTACTGTTACTTATTTCCATTGTATTTAGCTGTAAGTCTTCCAAAGTCGTTAAATAAATAAATAAAAAAGAAATTGTTGGTGTCTAATTTTTTTTCCAAAAGATCGTCTTATTTACATCTCACCATGACATATTATTTAGTAGCATTTCACGAAGTGTCCAGTAACTTAAGTACTGCGCGACACTTTCTACTTGTGAGCACACGTCTCAAGCAGCTCGTCCGTGATTGGTGCTCGCCAGATGAGCCGATAACGCGCAACAAGGAGGCTGTACCGCAACATGTTCGCGAACACAATGAAGCAATTTATTGTTTCAACAGCTCATAAATATTAGTATTGTTGTAACTGTATTTGTTTGTAAGGTTAGCACGTTCGATGCTATCAGCTCTATGGGGCGCAATTAGAGGCTGGTTAATTATTTTATTCATTCTTGCGTACGTTGTAAATGTACTTACAAGTCAGTGAAATATTAAAATTTGATCTAAGTAATATTTAGGAAATAGGTGGTACTTTGCAATTTAGAGACGGACCATTTTAATTGGTAAATTCACAGATGATGTGGACGAAATATTTCTACAACAATGATCTTTGAACCGAATTTTGCCTTCTGCTGCTTAAATGTACTTTTAAGCGTGCTTTGAAGATCAGCAATTCGTAGGTTATGGATATAGAGCCAGAGGCTCTAGGATGAGGAAATTTCAGGCTTCTTTCTACTCATAAGGATTATAAGAGTATTATCCTTAACAGAACTAAGAAGCCTGAAATTTGGACAGTCATACAAAGGCATACCTATTGTCACTTCATAAAAAAATATTGACGTTTTATTTTTTTTTGTACATTCAGCTGAATTCGGCTAACCGAATTCAGCTGAATGTACAAAAAAAAAATAGAATAGAATGGAATAGGTTAGAATGGAAGGCGATCCAGTCTAAACTGGATCGCCTTCCATTCTAACCGAATGCAGCTGAATCTACAAAATAAAATAAACACCACCACCATCACCACCACCACATAATTACCCTTCCACCACTCACCCCCACCATGTTTGGGTCGACACCCGAACATAGTGGAAAAGGCCAGGATAAATTTTATTACTTACGAAACTTACGAGTTTTGCCTACCTTCTGTTTATTCCTTTCGTGTGTTGGTACTGACCTGGTGGATTCCTGGCGTCAGTATCGTCGAAAAACATAACTCAGACATGCTGGCTGTCTTACGATAGTTTCCTTCACCGTCTTTGAAACAAATGATAATTCGTACAAGGTAGACGTAAGTGGGAACGCCGGGAGGGGACGCCCTAGAAGGACATACACAGACCTTATTTGTGAGGTTCTTCAGAAAGGTTAGGTGCGTAGTACTCGCAACCGGCGTGTGTGTATGACAACATGTATGAATGTAAACGAAGCAAAAGAAGTATGTAGGAATCGTAGCATATGGCGCACTGTAGTTTCTGCCCAAATTTATCCTGGCCTTTTCCACCATGTTCGACACCCGAACATAGTGGAATACATTTTATATTATCCAGCAACTGAGTTGCAGAGGTTCCATGTATCTCTAAAAGTACTGGTATTATTAGCTACATGCAGTGAAACTGATAGCCGACCCTTACGTAGTTGGAAAATGCCTAGACCGATGATGAATTATTTGTAAAACGAAAAATTATCACATCTACAGTTTATGAAAAGTCGAAACGAAACTTTATGAATTTTCTTTGAGTTATTTATTGTCTTGCAGTAACATGGACGTAAAAGCTACGCGCTCTCAGAACAACTCAAAGTAATGAGTTCAAGCCTTCACGTGAATTTAGCGCAGCGTATCGCACTCATAGATCAGGCGATAACACTAGAGCTGGCACGGAGAAGACTGTCGGTAATGTATCCGAAGATAGATGAAGTCAGGATTGGTAGCCAATATCTATCGTAATACGTCACGTCTGGTTCAGTTCACTTGAGTTAAGATGGTGATGAGTATAAGATACTTATCAGTTATAATGGTGGCTATAAGCTTTGGTTTCTGCAACAATAACTTTTAGGTATTCTTGAGATGCACTAATAAGACAAGCAAAGCCAAGCTGAGTCTCGAGTTCTGACTTTTCGAATTATCATTTGTTTAAAAAACGGTGAAAATAACTATCGTAAGACAGCCAGCATGTATAAGTAATGTTTTTCAACGATACTGACGCCAGGAATCCACCAGGTCAGTACCACCACACGAAAGGAATAAGAAGAATATAGGCAAAACTCGTAAGTTTCGTAAGTAAGGCACACGTACATTATAAAAATAGGTACAAAAACGAATTAAACTAAAAAAAGTAAACAATGAAAATAAACAAAATAAAGAATAGAATACAATTAATGGATCAGGCACAAAGAAAATATACTACTAGAGGTATGTTATTATATTGTTTTTAAACAGTAAATCTAATTACCGTATTTTAAAAACAACAACTGGCTAACATAACTGGCTAAATGTGGGCTTACAACAGTACACCTCTGCCTAACTCCTCGGGAATTACAACCGAGATATTACGAGTATGTTATGTAAAAATCTAAAATAAAATTTGTCGTGTCACAGTGTTTGTTACTAAACTCCTCTGAAACGGGTTGACCGATTCTTATTAAACTTTGTGTGTATATTCTGTAAGTTTGAGAACAGGACGTCTTCAACTATTTAAAAATAAAAAAACGGAAAAATAATATATGACGGAAATCGGAAAAAAAAATCGGAATGGAAATGGAATCGGAATCGGATCGGGAATCGGAATGTTGGATAATGTGGCAGCTAATAATTATGAAAACAATTGGATAAATTTATAGTAAATCCATCCAATTTGAAAAGTTACAAGGACTATCAGCTCAGCAGGTTTATTCCCAATAATCCAACGACTTTCCGTACGTAAGGCTCTTTGAATACTCCTAAATTTCACGACTATGCAATCAAACTCGGATTGATACCTATAATCCTAAATGATTGAATTTGAATATGCCATGGAGTAATTTGTAGACTACGTGAGCAAGTTCAATGAACATTACAAACAAAACTAACTGTAACAGATCGCATTTGATCAATGATCCACATCTAAAGCTATAATTACAACCTCTTCCTTATTGTTTTTGCATGGCTAGTCAGTACTACAGTGTGGACCGGGTACATCTCTATGATCAGAGACTTTGCAGCAGTAGCGCGAATGTTCCTAATAATAGCTCTGATGAGTAATTAGGATGTATAGCAGTCCTAACAAAATCAATGTTTATTAGTCAAGTGGAGCTGTACGTCAAGTTTTTACTAACATTTTTTTGAAAGCTTACTTCAATTTGGGTCGCAAATTACTAGTAGTGTTGTTAACCTCTTCAACTAAGCTAAATATGCTTGTGTCTGGAGTGGGTTCACGGCAATTGTGCAATGGGTGGGGGTCAAACTCACGACCTCTTGATCGCCAGCCCAAAACCTTACCATTGGGCTTATAAAATTTCAAAATGTCTTTAAAACCATTGGTTTCCGGTAAGGCTGTTGGTGCCACTGGCGATCATGACAAACTTCATATCTCATGAAGATTACTGCTGACGATAGTGGAACTATATACCTACTCTCAAATCACCAATATGCCGGTTAGCAGACTTATAGATCGATATTTCTCCCTCCACTGCATGAGGAGTGCCCTCTGCCCTGCTGGAAACTGATCTATTATTCATCCTATCTCCTCGTTCTGGCGATGGCTTAGATCTTACCGTTATGCCCTTCCACCAATAATAGGTGTTAACTCGGAGCGATTTCACGACTAGACAGGGATCGATCGTGTGACCCCGTATCGTTTCGCTAATAAACCAGCGATAATGCACCGAGGAGGGACGTCTGCGCCTGCGCAGCCAGGCAAAGGCCACAGGGAGGCTAGCCAAGCGGCGGGGCGGGGCGCGGGGGGCGTGGCCGCTGCACGCTCCCATTGGTCTACACAGTTAGAAAGGCGCACGCGCATTCACTGCGCTTTATTAGCGGTTTGATGGTCAACTCCTTAAACAATGCTGGTGAACGTAAACAATGGACTGAAACGTGACCGCGGGGTCGCGGGCTCTGTTCCCGTTTCAATTGCACGACGTGGCGCAACCAGAGTGGCTCATTGTAACGCTGTTTGTTTTTTGTTGTAACATGAGAGGATGTTGCGCGCGCAGCTTTTTGTTCGGAGCGATTAAAATTGCTGAGCGGATGACGGCGGACGGCAGCGGTGGTGCGGTGCGCTGCGATGCGGGGCGGTGCGGTGCGGGGCGGTGCGGAGTGAGCGCGTTTTTATTATTAAGTAGGGATTGCACTCGTTGTGCGGATCGTGATATTATTTCTAGAGGAAATGGTTGAGCCTGCGTTGATTAATTCAGCCAAACCAGTTATTAAGTAACATCGCAATGTTTAGTTGAGACTTCATGAGCACGTTTGTATTATTATGATTGCTGGCTTTATGAGTATGGATGATGTACTCACTGCGCACTAGTTTTCAGTACACTATGCAAACATGCTAGTTATTTCATTGTTTACTTGTATACTATTAAGTATATACTTGTTTGATACACAGCACGCGCTTGTGACTGTTCACGAATTAATTTAACACTTCCTAATACACAGCACGTTATAGGCACTCACCACGCAAAGGTATATGTATGTACTAGTTTTGCCTCGCGGTTGCACTTGTTTCTAAAGGTCGTATTAAGCTGTGAAATAATTTAAATACCTAGTTTTAGACTAGAAATTTTAATATACATCTAAAAGATTTTTTTTAAACCCGACTTCGATCTTATTATTACCCTAATTTAGTGTTGTATAACTGTATATATTTTCTATTCTGGTTTATAAACTGATATGTGCTGAACATATGGGAGGATATACACAATCATCAGGATGATACGCGATGCTGGAAGCTGTACAGAGTTTCAATCGAATCAGAGGTCATATTTTCATTGACATTGAAAATCTTTCTATGTCATAGTGTCAAGAAAAACATTGCCTGCGAACTGGCATCTAGTTGCACACCTAACTTCGATGACAACTAAGAATTTACAAAAAATTGGTATTGCACTTTAACGCCCGATATTAATATTCTATCTCAATCCAAATCCCGATCCTTTGTTTGTGACGGCTGCTTCTGATTGGACATCTTTAAGACTCGGATAGGCGAATTCGGTCGTTGATTGGTTACAGACAAAGATCGGGATCAAGATAGCAACCGAGATAGATTATTAATATCCAGCGTAAGTGGACTTCAAGTTACGGTCACTTTCAGACGGGGTCACATATCTGCGAGTGCGCATGACGTCATCCTAGCTACAAATATGATGATTGCCAATATATTCCACAACATTTTTCACACAACGCCATCTAGTCCCAAGCTAAGCTAAGAGCTTGTGTTATGGGTACTAAACAGCTGATAAACATACTTACTTATATATTTCTAAATACATACTTATGATACAGAACAAAATAAATGATCGTGCTCATCACACAAAAATTTGTCCTGGGTGGGAATCAAACCGTCAGGGTTGACGGTTTAACCGGTTTCAACGCTATTTAAACTCTTTAAAACAGTTATCTTTCCAATGATACCAAGTAAAATTGATTGTCAATTGCCACGTATCGCAATTAGAGTGACACGCGTTGATGTCTTTGGCTCCGTGCTACGAGTCACGCTACGAATCGTGCTACGAGTCTATGACGAAAACTCGATGTTCGTCACGCTTTGCTGACATTTGCGCAGTTGACCATTATAGTTACTTAGGTACAGACGCCATCAAGTTACCCCAATGTGTCAAATTTTCCCAATTGAATATGAACCTTATTCTGTTTAGCATAAAGTAGAAAAACGATCAAAGAAATTTGACACATTGGGGTAACTTGACGTGCTGGCGTCTGTACACTCAAATTGTAGGTACATAATACTATTACCCAATATTACTTAACAAGCAGCTTTAGTCAAAGAGTGTAGTTCGACAAGGAAAAAGTAAATCACACTTCTACTATTATGCTTAGATGGTGCTAACATGTTATTCTGTTTTTGTTTTTATCTAAACTGTCTGGTTAATAAATAAGTTAAATTCGCAAAAGAGCAAATTTCGACATGCAGACTAGTTGACCAAGCTTTAGTCTTCAAGATTACAAGAAAATATTCGACACTCGTTTTTTTCTATTTTTACGTAATCAAAAAATAACGGCGATACATCGAGTTAAAATGTCGAATCACTATCCTGTGCAGTATAATATACTGAATAATGACGTCACAAGCCGTCTCCTCGACTTTATTGCACCTAATCTAAGTAGTTTTCCATCTAAGTGACGGACTAACATGCATATTATGTAATTTTTTTATAGGTCAAAAGGTGACGCAAGAAAAATGCTACACTATCTGTTTTATGACCTCCATATGATTAGTGCATCCGGTTGTATACCCCAGGTAGTTAATCACGCAGACCGCCAGTTAGCGCGTTAGGATTTACCAATCATGACATTCATGATTAGTTCAGCCATTATTATTTGAAACGGAAGTTATCAATGTCAGAACTATCGTTAAACATACGGTGTACGTTTACAACATCATTAGGTCCATGAATATTATGCAGGTAATGAAAAATGAAGCCTTAACTGCGAAATAGAAGAAACTTTAAAAGGGGTCACTCCGTGGTGTTAATTGAAGGTATTGCACTGGTTACTGGTAGGGAACTGGTTGAAGACACTTAATTACGCAAACACTGACGTACTATTGCAACAAAGAAAAGGATACTCACATACACAATTTAAATACTCACATAATAATTTTAATTGTAGATAATGTTGACATAAAACTACTGTACTTATTAATATTCCTTCTATTTGTGACATTGAACTACAATTCCCTAATGAATATTATTTTACTTACCTATTGTTTATTATTTTGCAAGCAATTGATACATATTATTTTGTATAGCTTAACACGTGGACTTAAGATTTTGACTGTAACAACTTTATACCATGTTTAAGGCAAATAAAGACTTACTTACTTACTTACACACATAAATAAATTCCACAACTTTCACACAACGCCATTTAGTCCCAAGCTAAGCCGAGTTTGTGACATGGGAACTAAACAACTGATAAACAAACTTAATAAATTAATAAATTCTTACTTATTAAAGATAAACTACACCCAGACACAGAACAAAATGATTGTGCTCATCGCACAAACATTTGTCCTGAATGGAAATTGAACCCACGACCACTGGCATAGCAGTTAAGGCTACTAACTACAAGACCAACAGGCCAGTCTAACAAAACAAAATCAAAAAGTACAAACGGTGTCTCCTAACACCGACATTACTCGCTTAACATTACAGGAGGCTCCGATCGCCAACTAATGAAAAACTTTTTGGTTCAACACTGAATTCTTTTTGATTTGATTTGTTTTGATATCCCAGAAAAAGTGGTAACTCAAATTCTTTACTCCTTTTTATGCTTTATTCTTTATCTCAGCTTAAGTTTTAGATTTAGACAGCTATCGGTAGCAAAGGCCTTCCTACGGTAGAACAAATTCAAAGTCAAAGTCAAATCGTTTATTTCAATTAGACCCATAACAGGCACTTTTGAACGTTAACTTACAAAATAAAATAAATTAAGAGAATGATTCTAGTTGCACATTCCAAATGGTAGTTCCGTATGGAGAAGAATGTGCAAGAAACTCCATACTTACTCTTTTAAAATAGGATTAGGTACAATACTTCGTATACAACAATCAGATTTTATGTGAGGACGATGCACCTAGAGTAATAAGAGCTATACTGAGATAGGTATATAAAAAATAAGCAATAGACTCGATAAAAAGATATTATGTTGGTAGATACATTGTACTCACATATTAACAAAAATACACAATGAACAGCAGGCTTACTGTCTAATACACATATCTATGGTCTATCTAATGTAACTGATGACGTTTAAACAGTTTAGTTTACCGGCCTTATTTAAGCACCTAAATGGGTTTTTTTAAACTAATTTTTATTTAACAAAATGGTTATGTGCTTTTCGGATTTAAGAAACTGTTTTGAATGCGCCATATTATGTGACGTGTGTGTGTTTATGTTTACTACCATAGGTAGGTATATTTTTAACATGCACAATGGTCCAATTCGGGACTAAGTGCTGAACCAAACCTCTATAGGTAAAAGTGGTCTACTTCCGAACTACTTTAAATTTATCTTTTACATCCCATGTCCCAGATATTGGTACTTTCTTTGGAAAACTACACTGTTTTCTCCAACCAATCCTAAACCGGATTAAAGTAACATTGAAACCAATCAATCTCCGCCGACACCCGCACTGATAAATCTCCTCTAAGCGCATTTAGAGCATTTTTTAAGCCTTTATTCGTATCGTACTCCTCACTCTTCAGAGAAGCATGACGTGTGCAGTACAGTTAGAGAACAATTAAGTACGTGAGTGCAATGCGCACGCATCTGATCTGTGGCGAGATGCGCGAGCGCCGGTCGCATACAAACTACCGGTAATGTTGGCGGAAAGTGAGGGAGCGGCCATATAGTTTGTCACAAGAGAATGTTCGGAATGATTTTCATTTATTTGGAAAGGGATCATAATGTTGAAGTACTTTTAATTTATTGCCACGAGCAGATACTGCTCATTTAAAAAGAGTTGTTCCGATCCTCTACGATACTCTAACGCCCGATATTAATAATCTATCTCAATCCAAATCCCGATCCTTTGTTTTTGACGGCTGCTTCTGATTGGACATCTTTAAGACTCGGATAGGCGAATTCGGTCGTTGATTGGTTACAGACAAAGATCGGGATCAAGATAGCAACCGAGATAGATTATTAATATCCAGCGTAAATCTCATGAGTTTGAACCCAATTTATCTACATGTCTTGTCAAGTCCACCAACAGTAAATTAATAATCATCAATTGAGACCGTAACAATTTCATACGTAGCAATGAATGACTTTCCCATGACTGATTATAGGATGTTGTACGTACAGAGGCCAGCACATCAAGCTACAACAATGAGCAAAAAGTTGGCTTTTCAATTTTAAAGCAAACAGAATAAGATTCATATTCAATTGGAAAAATTTGACAGTTTTGGGGTATTTTGATGTGCTGGCGTCTGTACATACAATATCCTACAATAACGGAGGTCACAACCACCACTACAAAGTCTACTACCTCGTCAACCATTTTACCTTTCATCAGACTTAAGCCTATAATTAAAATTCTCACCCAATGCCTAAGCTTTCTAACACACTATACGGCTGATCCCTCAACAAATTCCTGAAAAGAAAATCAGCCAAAACTTACCGCTGTGTTCGACAGTAGATCCTTCACAGATAACTATAATAAGTATAATATTATGTACGATAAGTGCGACGTTACGTTTGATAAGCACAATAACCGTCACTTAGCATGCGAGCGACGCGCGACACGACTGCGCGTGAGTCGAACTCGTGACGGGGGCGGGGCTTAGCACGAGTTTAGGTAGGTAGCTCAGTTTGATTAGGTTTCTGATTAAGTTTATTTAATTTAATGGTCTGTCATTGTATGATGTTAGTGGGTATGGAACGAACTTGATATAGACACTTCGGTATGTACAGAGGCTAGCACATCAAGTTACTTCAATGTGTCAAATTTCTTTGATAGTTTTTCAACTTTATTACAAACTCGATAAGGTTCATATTAAATTGGGGAAATTTTACAGTTTGGGGAAGCTTGATGTACTGGCGTCTGTACCTAAGCTTGCCATTTTTTACGAATCTGTTTGGGTTGGGCTGTTTTCTGTTTTATTACTTGCGAAATATCGGTAAATAGGACTTTGTTTGTGACTTTGTCAACATGCTCCACCCCTCTTAGTATTGAAAATAAATTAGAACCTATGACGCTCACAAATAATGTAACTATCTATTGGTAATAGAATTTTCAAATCGGTTCAGAGAACTAGAGATTAGAATAAATGATTTATGATTTAGATTATCCCTTGCAATATCACAAACTTTACCTCTTTATAATGTCTATATTTATAAAATCCAAATGCTGTTTGTTAGCTAGCAAAAACTCAAGAACGGCAGTGCCAATTTAGCAGATTTTGATTTTGAAATGTTTGTGACAGTCCAGGGAAGGTTTAAAAGGTGAGTAAATAAGGAAAAAATGGTTGAAATATTGTAAAAACAACTATTTCGCTTTCCCTAAGAAACTATTCTTACCTGTCAAAACATTAATTTATCTATAATATGTTTGTATTTAGAAATATATAAGTATGTTTATCAGCTGTTTAGTACCCATAACACAAGCTCTTAGCTTAGCTTGGGACTAAATGGCGTTGTGTGAAAAAGTTGTGGAATATTTATTTATTTATATTTTTAATGTTCGTCCCGTTGTCGGTACGATATAGTACGTTGTCCTACTCCTCTCAAATTAAAGAACGTATTTAAATAAGGATTTTGAATAGACGACATAATTATATGTAAAATATTGGGATTATTGCGTATTTAGATTAAAAAAATAAGAAATGTTAAATAGTGTCACCATGGTAACGGATCAACATAATTATTTTTGGTTGTCAATTTATGCGTACATTCTGATATTTATTGTGTTAATAACTTTGAAAGAGGTTTCGTGAATCATAAAGAAGTTATGTATTTCAGAAATCAATTTACGTAAAATGACGATATAGACGAACTTCAATATTTTTTTGCTAAAAGCACTTTTTTACGGTTTGGACTTTAATTAAAGTAGACCGGGGAAACTATATAAATTGTATGTAACATAGAGGCATGCAGCGCAGTAGTTCGGTTTAAAATGATGAATTTAGTATTTTTTAAATCAATGCATTTCAGTAAGGTAGTTAGGTTAGGTAGTTAGGTTAGCTATAGGGTAGGTATGGTAAGTTAGGTTAGGTTATATACACATGTTGTCATTATAATTCTATCGAACACAAAATGTTATAAGATCACATTAGAGACTCGTTTAATAAAAAGTAGTAGTAGTTATTATTTTTTTGGATCAATTAGTTGTCATCTTATTAAACGTATTTATATTTAATATTTTAAACTGTCGTGTCACGTGTTCGAAACAAAACTCCTCTGAAACGGCTTGACCGATTCTTATGAAATTTTGTGTGTATATTCAGTAGTTCTGAGAATAGAATGTAAACTAATAAAAACTAAATAATACTAATATATTGATTTTAAGGCGGAATGCACTTTGCCGGAGCTAGTATTAGTTTAACTTTATAATTTGCTGAAGCAACAGCAATAAAATCCTCGAGGTCTCAGTTTCAGGCAAAAAGACAATGCCAAAAATTGTATGAACCTGTAACCTGTTTAATAGTAAAGATCTTCTACAACAAAAATATAAAAGGCGAATATTGCTCAGCAGTCGTGGACAAAAGTTATAAAGGTTTAAAGAAACCGTTTTTGTACCTACCGGCTAAAGTATTTTTATGTTTATTGTAAACATTAAGGTATCATCTTTAGATATCTGTTCCAGACATTTAATATACACAGTGTATTCGTTATAAAGCACTGAGAGGGCATTATTTTTCAAAGTACCTAAATCTATTATGGTTAGTATCATTTGTAGACAGAAATTAAAACAAAGTAGTTTCATTCAATCATTTAACGTTGTAGGTATATAGGACTTAAATAAACTAGAACTTACCTCTAAACCTATCCACTCCGTTATAAGAAAAGTCATATTTGGAGGTAATGATGATATTACCTACATGTCTCCTGATACGTTCTCTATTATTGTGATACCACAGTTAGCACAAGCTTGTAATGTTAAGTATTATGTACGCAATATACAATTAGTGGAGCGCTCGCGTGAAGCTAATGACACTATAAAATATAAACTGAAACTTATTATGATTTAACACAAAACAAACTGCGGGCGCAATATTTCAAGTTAAACGAATATTTTGTGACATAATGACATTTGACGTTTGATCGAAGACTTGAGTGTTGCCAAAACAAAAGTATAAGAATGTTAGATATTAATGCTCAGATTGTTTTAAACTATTAATCTAATCATATTACAGTTCGATTCATGTAAGAGAAAACATAAAACACTAATAATAATGTATTACGTTTTAAGTTACGCTAACTTACAAATATTTAACATTTTAGGCCAAGTATGTGTTAAGATAGTTTTTCCCTGTTTTGCTCTTTGTTAATATTATATGGCAATGTTGAGGTACTTTGAAGTGAAGTAAAAAGAAAGATACTTTTTATTGTGAGTTTTTTTCCACGTCTGGTATGGAATGTTGGTTATTTTCTAAAATTCGTATCTTATTTTATTATAAGTATTTGTAATACAATGATCTCTGTACACTTTGGGGCGCAAATTGGCATTCTCCTTTAAGTCTATCGTTGTATTCTTTAGAACTTAACGTGCTCGTAGGTACCAAAGTAAAAGTGAAATCATTTATAAGATTTATTTCAATTAGACCCATAACAGGCCCTTTTAAACGTCAGACTTACAAATTAAATAAAATAAGATTATTCTAGTTGCACATTCCTAAAGGTAGTTTCAAACCGAAGAATGTGCAAGAAACTCCTTACGAATACTTACTCTTTTAATACAGATTTTACAGTACCGTTTCCTTAAAATAATACACAATAGCAACGCTTAACACAATCTTTTTCTTTTAGTGTGGTAAGTGACTAAATTGTGCCTCCGACTTGACTTCACACGCCTTGTTCCCAGTTCTTCTAACTTATCAGACAGGCATGTTGCTGGGGAGTTAGTTCCACCACTGCTTCTTTCCAGCAAAACACTAGGAAGTGGCGGTGACTGGCATATGTAGATTTAACGTTCAAAAGGTGCTGATTCTCAGCCTTCATTTGAATAAATGACTTTTAATAATAATAATAATCTCTTTATTTGGCATAATCAAATGATGAATGATATTTGTTTCTGTAAATAGGTTTTCACAAACACTTTTACACGTCATTTTTTTAGTCAGATAGGGAAATTCCGATCTTATCTACTATAAGATCGGAGTTTCACTATCTGACTACTCTGAGAAGAAACACCGAAAGAAACTCAGAGTCTTTTCTAAAGTCCAGACATTATCTTGGTCAAATCATGTAAGATCCATGCAGATTAGTGTCTGAGATGGTCTGTTGAGGAAAGAACCACACCAAAAGAGGGGACTAGAGCAATCATTTACATAAATATGTTTGAAGCCTCTGCTGACTCCTGCTAGGTATACCTGTATGTTAGGTGTCAGCGCCCTCGCCCATTGTATTTGGCTTAGGTTCTAATGTCAACATAGAAATATACAAAACGTGTGTTCTAGAGAATGCAATAAAAAAAAAAGTATAAGTAACTTGATTTTGATTTAAAAGTCATATCACCTCAGTAAAAAAACAAAATCAAATAAAAGGAGCTTCATTCCTTCAATCACCAGCGCTCAATAAATTGTACCCAAACTAAAAGCACTTACTGGCCATATCTTAATACAAAAAGAATATCTTCAGTTTAAATTGAGATGCTGTATTCATTAAGATGGTCCGAGTGTGGCCCATAAAGTTGGCCATTAGTGGCCGGTGGGCTATCTTAACGAGCACGTCACGGCGATGCGATTGGCGTACAGATATGCGTCCGCGCATGTTGGAAAACTATTGATTAGGTACTTCTCTGCTGGTACTTATCGGCTCTGTACTGATTTATTGATGGGTTGCTCGTTTATGTTCATGTAGATTGATGTTTTCTTTATGTGATGTTGAAAAGTTTTGCAACACGTACGCACGATGGTAGGTGAAGATTATGGTTGACTGATGCAGCAATGTATAGGTTGCAGAATGAGCTATTAAATATGCCAATCATACAGCATCCATTCTAGCCTATTTTATCTCCCTTCAGGGTGAAGGTCATCTTCTCCGCGATTTACACACTTTGGTCCGGGCGACACAAGTTAGGTTAGCTCTAGCTAGATTGCACGATATCCTACGAGGCAGCCGGAGTACAAGCCGGATCCCCGCCCTTGGACCTGGAGGCGTAAGTAAAAGTACTCGCGTCACTGTACCGGTGGCGATGCAGCGACACATAGAGTTGCGTCGGTCGCAGCTGCGCTAGGTCCTGGTGGCGGAATGGTGGGACAGGCTTTCGCGCCCTACGCCTCGTCACTATCGAGGCGGTCCGGCCGGTGCTCGAGCGCTGGCTCGAGAGGCGGCACGGCGCCCTATCGTTTCGGGTGACACAGATACTTTTCAGGCATGGTTGCTTCGGATAGTACCTGTGTCGCATAAACAGGGTGTCCTTCTGCGAAACGGTCAGCGAAGGAGGCTGCGAAAAGGGAGAGGGAGATTACTTCCACTCACCCGGCCCGCAGTAGACGCACCGGGCGCAGGCGGAGGGCGGACAACGCCCTCTTCCAGCCCCCCTGAATGGGTCCAGGGGCGACGGACACGGGGACGTCCACCGCCCCCCACGTACAAGGAACCTTCTCTATCTTCTGTTCCCGTGACCCCCAGCGCAGGTGTGAGAAGGAACACGGGGTTGTTTTTACTTTAGTAAGAGTCTGACAGACCCCTCCGCCCTGCCCGGGGCGGGGGACATCCATGAGGAATTTCCACCCCTCAAAAAAAAAAAGCTCTAGCTAGATTCACTTATTTTTGGAATTTTCATTGCATCTAGTTTTAAGTATAATTGTAAATGTTATTATTATCAATATGTTCGACACAATACTGATTGTTCTGAATAAAGATAACTACAACTACTACTACTACTACTACTCAAGTTAGGTTCGTTCAAGTTCGATTCGCTCTTGCGTCGGCGCAGCTTCGCGAGGTCCTGGTGGCGGAATGGCGGGACAGGCTTCTACCGCTGTCCTCGTTACCACCGAGGCGGTCCGGCCGGTGCTCGAGCGCTGGCTCTGGAGAAGGCACGGCTCCCTGTCGTCAACGGAGTCACGGAATAAACTATTTAAACAAAACCCACCTGCTGCTTTTCAGAGTCATTAGACACTTTCTCTTGTAATATAATGATATTTAAAATAATTCTTAGTACAGTTTGATCACACAGCAGTCAGACGCACTGTATCACGATTTAATTGCGCCCGCGCAGTCCGCGCTTATCTCAATGTTTATTATTATTTCGCCACTTAACTCCACTTCGTGCTCTCTCGGACATCACAGCACTACTTTACACTTACTTCTATAATAAAACCTGATAATAATGCGTACTATTACACATAATAACTCAGATAAATTAATAATTAAACACTTAAAAAATAAGGATTAAAAGTATTCAGTAGTTTTGAATTCAAATGATTCTCTTAATAGTTGAATAATTACAAATAACACTTATCTTTAGTAAAGTAAGGACTGTTGGGAATCTTCATCGGTTTAAAATGCAAATGGGGTTTACTTAGTGATAAAAATGTATGTGTATGCCTCTCTCACGCAGTTCAGAAAATGCCAAAACACTTGACTAGAAAAGAATTTAACTTTAAAATACCCATAATTACTCTTACATAACTTTCAAAGATTGTGAAATGAATTAACACGACTTATCTATTTAGTCGTTGCCAGCAGCAGGACAGTCTCGTTGCTCTCGTGGTTGCAAGAGTCTGCTGATCATGAGATACTGGATCCAGTATTTCAGTTACCAAGTTGGCAAAATACTTAGTTATTCGGATTTTTTAAGTAGCAGCGTAGGTTCGGGAAATGTACCGAGTTGGCAGGAATAGATTCACTCCCTTTTTACATAGAACTTAAACATAACTGGCGAATTCTGGTTGAGCTGTAGGTACACCTCTGCTAAATTCTTTTTGCAGGTGTGATGGGTAGAAGATTGAGGTTAAGCAGCTTTTATATCTACATGTGTTATACGAAAGACAAGGAAGCTCTCTCAACCTCAACATGACTACGGTGGCGTTCTGTAGTCCTACTAAGCTGACATCAAGTTACATTGAGTAAATAAAATGTGAGAAGAATGTAAGACTGTTGTAAATTCTTCCACATGACATTGGCATTAACAATGATGTAGCAATGACTCTTTATTTCAATGCATTATTCAACACAATTCAAGAACATCGTGTCGCTCCCTGCAAAAACAGCCCTCAACTTACAACTCCGAACAGAAACAGTGTAAGTTGTAAACTTGTAACTACCCGCAAAAACGATGGCTTACAGATAATAATGATGTAAATACCTTCCAATAAGGTGAACAACGCCTTAATAGTTCAATACACGAGGGCACAGTCGGTGCCGCGTCCTTTTGCAGAAAGAAATATGGCGGCCAGTCCGCGCATGCGCACCGCAGAGGGCGGACGTGCGCTGGCGAATTATTGCGACGATTAGTAACGTGCAACGAGTGGCCCTAATTGGATGGCTGCAGTCACGAAATAGTTCTACGATGAGAATGTACTGAGCTGTTTTATTTATGGATCAGCTCATTATGTTAAATGCTTATTAGTCCGGACCGTGGAAACCAGATGAGACTAAGTACGGATATAAATTGCTGAATATTTCAGCCGTTGTGTTAATTTGTATTGTAATGACACTTTTGTGTAAATAAATCTTTCTTTTTGTCTTTTATTACCGAAGAATGTGTCTCATTTACAACATCATTTTTGCCTCTATAATTAAGCCATACATAACTTATATAATTGTGTATAATAATAATGACTTAATCGAAATGGGCTCCGAAGAGCAAAATCATAATCTGCCTAGCTTTAATATAATTATGATGGGATTGTCTGTCTATTACCCGTGTTTTATAAGGAGTGACGGCCTATTTGACCTTCACAACCCAGTCACCGGGCAATATGATAACACTGGGTAAGGGTGATTATATTATAAAATTTATCACATAACATCATTCTGTTCTTTATGACTGTTAGAGGGAACAACAAGTATGGTATAACGTACAATGGACATCAATTGATCGACCTCGGAGAGCGTAGCAAAAAATTCTATCGAACCAAGTTACTACTATTAAAAAGCCTTTAATTGATTTGCTCTTTAATAAATAACAACCTTTCAATATAATTCAATAGCTTACTTTTCAAACACTTAGTGTAAAGCAGTTAACAACGTCGTGCTCGCCGCCTATTGGTCAGTTTATGATCTTACAAGTGCAGAAACTAACTGCTAATCGTGTCAGCTAATGCACTATTTTAATTGAGAATAAATTCGCTAAAGTAAACATATATATTGCCACATTTCGCGAGTAATGGCGAAAACGAGAGCTGTAATTGAGCTCATTGTAAAGGCAAATGAGATATTAGTCATGGGTTCACACGCTTGGAATATCGAAGAGCTATTCCACTATGTAGCGACAGGCGCCTAGCTTTAATTGAATTGGAAACATCGTAGCATATTATATATGTTTTTAGTTTTTTTTTTTTTTTTTTTTTTTTGTTTTTTTGTTTTTTTTTTTTTATATTTTATTTTTTTATTTTTTTAATATTCGAAAATTCATTCCACAATTTTATTGAAGAAAAAATTCAAAACTTCAATGATGTTTCGCAACGTTTGTTCCAAATTAACATGCATTCGGCCATCACCATAATTCGATACTGCTGTTTCGGCCCTAAATTAACATACTTCCTTCGTGCTTCCCATTTATGGAAGCACACCAACCTTCTGGGCAAAATGGACCAAATTATCAGGAATACTTTAACCTCAATTTTAAATGTGGCCTTGGACGACCGAGCTTGGGCACAAGCTAGTCTTCCTATTCGAATGGGAGGCCTTGGCGTCCGCAAAATTTCTAGTATTTGTTTACCGGCATTTATATCCTCGATCTGCGGCACTGAGAAATTAATCAGGAATATTTTAGCTACCACACTGGTTGATTTTGATGTGCTGTACTTCACCGAGGCTATGGATGCCTGGAAACTCGCTTGCCCGAATTCAGAACTTCCCGAAAACCCATTTTCCCAGAGTCGGTGGGATGAGCCACTCTGCAGAGCGGTGCAGAAGTACCTAATTGACTCTTCTACCACTGCTGCTGAGCGTGCGCGCCTACTCGCTGTGGGTGAATGGGAGTCGGGACTATGGCTTCTTGCACTACCGTCGTCGAACATAGGCACTCTTTTCGATGACACTACTTTCCGCCTTGCTGTTTCCCTTCGTTTAGGAGCTACATGTGTTACTCCTCATCGCTGTCACTGTGGGGAAGTTGTCAACAGCCTCGGACATCACGGTTTATCATGCAGCCGTAGTGCGGGTCGCATAGCACGGCATGCACACATTAATGACATCATCCGACGTGCTCTTGTTTCCGTCGGCGTTCCAGCTGTTTTAGAACCCAATGGCTTGGCACGCGACGATGGCAAAAGACCGGACGGTATGTCTTTATTCCCTTGGAAGATGGGTAGGCCTTTAGTATGGGACGCTACTTGTGTCGATACTCTTGCGCCATCCCATCTTCCTGGGTCAACATGCTGTGCTGGCGCTGCTGCTGCGGCTGCTGAGAACCTCAAGCGGCGGAAATATAGCAACCTTGTTGGTAGTTATACTTTCGAGCCGTTTGGGGTTGAAACTCTTGGGCCGTGGGGTCCGAGTGCTCGTCTTCTTTACAAAGACATCTGCAAACGTTTAGTTGACGCTTCCCGTGACCCAAGGGCTGGCCTCTACTTTGGCCAGAGGCTAAGCATTGCCATTCAACGTGGCAATGCCGCCAGTCTTTTGGGCACTTTACCAGCTGGCAGCGATGCAGAAGAATTTTTTGACGCTTTGTAGTTATTTATTGTTAGTTTTAGTTATTTATTTATTTTAAGTTTTTGTTATACATATTCAAAATGTCAATTTGTTTTTAGTATGTCTTAGCGACCATGATAGTAGTACTGACAATTACTAAAACCAAATAACTTACAATCAGGCAGACGTGTCGCTGGGGAGTTTGTTCCACTATTTTTTTTATTATTATTGTTAGGCACGCGTTTGACCACTATCTCACTTGATGGTAAGCGATGATGTGGTCGACGATGAAGCACGCTTGCCTAGAAGCAACCTGTTCACTCTTGACTTGAAGACCCCTAGGTTGTAGCTATCAGGAAACACCGACTCCGGCAGGGACGGCCGGCATTTCTTCTTCACAGCAAAAACACTAGGAAGTGGCTAAGGGCGGGCTTTTTAGAGGACTGTCTTGTGTAATTTTGTCGCGCATAGTGCTTATCCTCAGCCTAATTTGAATAAATAAATTTTGATTTTTATTTTGCTTTTTTGATTCGTCTGAGATGCTTTAAGTTGGCCAAAATTTTGACTGTTCCGAGTCCTTCTCCTACTCGTCCTCTGCCTAACCTTTTCCCAACTATGTTGGAGTCAGCTTCCAGTTTAACCAAATGCAGCTGAATACCAGTGTGGAGTGCCTGCCTATCGGACCTCCACAACCCAGTAACACGATACCCCTTGTTCAAACTGGTTGTCAGATTTTTCGGGCTTCTGACTGTGCTTTCGGAGGCAGAGAAGAGTCTTCATTGGTTATTGATGGTCATCCATCTACGGATCAACCGCGTCAAGCGTAGCTTAACCTTCGATCGACTCGCGAGCCTATTATTATTTAGCCACAAGTCCTTTTCCTACTAATATACAAAATTATTGTAGTTGCCTTCTTTAAACGATATAATTTAATTATATTCTCTGTACCTTTCTTATTATTGTTTCGTGACTTCCTCCTCAGCTGGGAGTACCGCGGTGTTGACGGATGAGGTTCCTCATTGGCCTCAGCCCCGGGGGTCCCAGCCAGCCCCGGAGAGCCATGCGCCCGCGCTGTAGCCCCGCGCTCCGGGCGGAGCCGGGATTTATTACTAGCTTTATTGATCGCACCATCTAATTGTGCGCAACTGTAGCAGGGCTGGTACAATGCTGCAGAAATGCTCACAGCTTTATTTCAGTCAAAGACATTGAAGATACTATACACCCCTATAAATGGTAAGTATCCGTACCTGTTACTGATCATATTTGCGTAATTAGTAGTAAAAAAAACTAAATTTAATTTTTAAATATTTTTTTTTTAGTTAGACTTAAATAACGAAAACAGCTGTTGGAGGCGGGGCATGCTTGAGCGAGATCACGCGAACGTGAGCGAGAGATGACGATTAATGAATACTACTGTGTCATGAATAGCCTGTACAATATTTCCAGAAATTGGGTGACTTTTTGGGATATAAACAAACGGTAATAACTTAGCTGTTTATGAATATTATTAATTGATACTTTACAAATATAATGAGAAGACCGTCTGGAAGAAGCTCTCTAAGTATTTGTACTAATTAAAAATGAGTGGTGTATAGAGGTACGATACATGCAATTAAATATCATAGAAAAACTTACTGCGATGCCATGTTTCAGTAACGCTACCTAGCATAAATATAGCAATATTAGAGCGGCAGCGGAGCGCACTAAATTAGACTAATGGCCTTGTGTCCGCAAGGACACAAGTATCAGATGAACATTTTGTTCGTTAAATCCCGTCTAATAGTAAGTATTGAATGTCTTTGATTTCAGTCAACTTTCTTCGGATAATATTAAATGTTATAATTGCATAAGTTCCTGAACTTAACACTTTATAATGTGAATAGGACATGCCCATTTGCTGGAAAAACTTTGGCCAAGTGATGCACATAGAAGAAACAAATGAAACCGGCGTAGTTCCTGTTCCCGTGGGAATACAGGGATAAAAAGTAGCCTATGTCATCCGGGAATAGTGTAGCTTTCCACCTGTGCAATAATTTTTTAAATTGGATCATTAGTTCTGATCGGTTTTTTATATCTTTGTACTCATTACAAATTGGTAATAGCAGTATTTAAGTTACTAAATTTGTATATTTTTAGTAGGTATTTATTACATAGATGGCGAAAACATGGCCAAAAATGGGCAGTAAGTACATCGTATAGGGTTTTTGTATTTAGCTTCTCTAAAACTTATTTCTAGTCTCAAACCTGGAGAGAAATCTCATTTTACTTACTGCTTATACTTAGCAGAGCTTGAACACTACAGCCCCCTCACAAGAACCTTTCAACGTTTCTTTCAACTATTACAATAAGACTCGACAACCCTGAGTCCCGTGCGCCTGCGCAGCTAGATCGTTGTGAAGATCAATCGATCGGCGGCGCTTGATGGTTTTACAAGGTTTGACATGTTAAATGACGCCGAGAATTAGATCATCCTTTACGTCGCAGTCGGTTATACGATGCCAATGAGTTACGATAATGGGTTTATTGGAATCAGAAAGACTGTTACTGTTTAAAAATATTACTGAGTTTATTAACAACGCCGATTGTGCAAAGTATTTTTAACTCACGACGCAAAAAGAGGGGTGTTATAAGTTTGACAGACAGACACACACACACACACACATATAGCGGTAGGTATGTGTGTATGTGTGTGTGTCTGTCTGTCTGTGGCACCGTAGCGATTAAACGGGTGAACCGATTTAGATGCGGTATTTTTTTATTTAAAAGCAAGGTTTCTTGCAAATAGCCATGTAATTTAATGTCGCGACGGGGTACCGCTAGTATAAGTACATAGCTACTAGGAAGATTCCTTACTGAAGCGGTACTCCGACGCGACATAAAATTACATGGTTCAACGGTAGGAAAATGTTATTTTTTAACTTTTTAAATGAGAGCTTGTAACGTAACAGTACCTACCTACCTAGGAGGAGAGCACTGTTGTAGGAAAAGATTAGAGGGAATAAATAAGAATTTATTAATATCAAGCCTACCTAGTGGAGCTAGGGTAAAGAAGAGAGGAAAACTGATGAATGAAAGATGAAATATAAAATGAAGAAAAGGTGGCCCTCTCTCAGCAGTAGATGTGGCTGAGGGGCATCAGGCTTCGGTCTTCAGTAGAGGAGGTGGAGGCCGTCAAAGGTGTCACTCTCTGCTGTAGGGTAGTCGAGGGACGTCAGGCTTCAGTCTTCAGTAGCTCAGGAGGAGGCCGTCAGGAGAAGGAGTCCGTCAGAGGAGGTCCTCTCGGCTCTAGGAATGGCCGAGGGACGTCAGGCTTGAGTCTTCAGCAGCGGAGGAGGAGGCCGTCAGAGGTGGTCCTCTCGGCTCTAGTAATGGCCGAGGGACGTTAGGCTTCAGACTTCTGCAGAGGAGGCGGAGGACGTCAGTTTAGAGGGCCGGAGGACAGAGAGACCATAAATATTAGACTCGCAGCTGATATGACTTGCTAAGCCTTTCAGATCCAAACGAAGACTGCCAAATTCCACCTGGCTCCAAGGTAAATGGACAGAATGACAGATGATTGAATTTTGAAAGGTTTTAGAACACAATACAAAGCAAAGTAAAAGAAAAATAATGAGGTCGATGTGGTTTACATATACGACCTACAACTAGCTCCAGACAAATTAAAAATAAAACTAGACCTGTCACTAGCTGACATAATATTACGAATGTAAACAAACATAATTTATAGAAAAACTTAAATAATAAATATGATAATATAAGACAAAAAGGTATGCTTTGCCTCCAAGTAATGCATGTAGCTACCTAGGGAGGGTGAATGCTTTAAAATTTCAGGTTAAACAATGTACAAAAATGTAAGTAAAATCACAATGTAAAGACAACATTACAATACCCCGAAAACCCCGGAAAATTTTTGAATACAATGAAAAAATTTTCTTTTAGAGTAAAAGAGCAATAAATCATTTAAAAAAAAAAAGTAAGTTAAATGAGTATTTACAGTGGTACAATTAAGTTAAAGAAATTAATACTAAGATTCCCCATAACCCAGAAAATTACTAACATGAAAAAATTTAGAGGTTTTAAATAAGACCTTGCTCTTTCATACACCTTACATCAACCTTCTATTCATACTTCCTCAATCATACATCACCAGCATACTTTAGGGGATATGGTTCACAATCGATGACGCATACTCCACAAGGAATTATTTTTTAAGTTTTACGAAGGCTTATTTATTTAATTTAGGTGTCGTAATCCGCACCTGTTCTAAGACCCGAAAAAAATAAAATAAATTATTTACAGGTTTTTCTGCTTAAGAAAAGCAGCCAAGGATTAAAAGCATAAGTGCTTAAGAGAAAGCTTTAAGCTTTAAAGTGTTTAAGAGAAGTAACGAGTAGTTCAAGCTCGAAGTCAAGGAAAGAGAAGTTCAAGGATAAAGATATTTACAAGTTAAAAAAAATAGGTAGACAAAGGGCTTATTTTTCGAGTTGTCAGACCGCTCGACACAATGGCTTATTTAGAGAGTTGTGTACCGCTCTATAAAAATAAAGAAATAAAAAGAGGGAAATAACTTAAGCCAAGAGTTTTTGGGAGGGTTTAACCTTGTGAAGAATGAAATTTAAAATCTAAATGGTTTTTACAAGTAGTAAAAATATTTATAACAAATTAAGGTTTTTTACTGTCGATATAGTTAATAGTATTCTCCGCTTGAGGAAGATCAAGATTGAGAGGAATAGGGGAGGATTTTATGTCATCCGATAGGACATGACTAAGTTTAAATATTTGATCTTTAAGATCAAATATTTAATATTTTTAACTTATCCGCTGGTTTTTCAGCTCTAATAGTCACCTCATATTCTAATTCCGGTTTGTTTAGTAAAGAATATTTTATTAGTTTATCCATGATTAATAAGTTTTAAGAGATTAAGTTTAAAAATTTAGTACCGGTTTTCGCCACCACAAAGTTAGATAAGAAACTTTTTTCTAATACAAGAAGATTAGATCTCCATGGGACATAACCGTTACTTGGCAACGCGTGACAAGTAAATATCAAGTAAAACCAAAATTAAATTTTACTCAATTAGTACAGTGAGAATATAATAAATAAGTAAATGCAAATAATAACATCCACAGGATATTGTCCTGTGTCTGTTGTGAAGTGTCCCAACAACCAACTTGGGAGTGTCCACGAATGGATTAGCACATCAAGCGGTCATTGGGTGTGAATACCACTGGGGTAAACTTGTGGTGTGCAAGTGTGTGGGGATGTAGTGTAGTGATGTATAGTAAAACGATTACGGGATATTCTCCAATAGCCGTTCGTAGAGTGACCTATCTCCAACCTTGGTAGTGCCCACAAGTGGGTTAACACATCCAAGAGGCCGATAGGGTGCCGATTATCTTTCGATAACAGAGAATGTGAGTGAGAGGTGAAAAAAATTGAGCAAAAGTTAAGATGGGTGAAGAAAAGATATGTTTACCAAATGTTTACCAAATAATACTCACTTGATGGAAGTGTGTTTTAGAATTTTGAGAGGAAGTGAAGAACGTCTGAAATAAAAAGAGGGGTGGGTTAATTAAATATTGGGCGCCAAACTGTAACGTAACAGTACCTACCTACCTAGGAGGAGAGCACTGTTGTAGGAAAAGATTAGAGGGAATAAATAAGAATTTATTAATATCAAGCCTACCTAGTGGAGCTAGGGTAAAGAAGAGAGGAAAACTGATGAATGAAAGATGAAATATAAAATGAAGAAAAGGTGGCCCTCTCTCAGCAGTAGATGTGGCTGAGGGGCATCAGGCTTCGGTCTTCAGTAGAGGAGGTGGAGGCCGTCAAAGGTGTCACTCTCTGCTGTAGGGTAGTCGAGGGACGTCAGGCTTCAGTCTTCAATAGCTCAGGAGGAGGCCGTCAGGAGAAGGAGTCCGTCAGAGGAGGTCCTCTCGGCTCTAGGAATGGCCGAGGGACGTCAGGCTTGAGTCTTCAGCAGCGGAGGAGGAGGCCGTCAGAGGTGGTCCTCTCGGCTCTAGTAATGGCCGAGGGACGTTAGGCTTCAGACTTCTGCAGAGGAGGCGGAGGACGTCAGTTTAGAGGGCCGGAGGACAGAGAGACCATAAATATTAGACTCGCAGCTGATATGACTTGCTAAGCCTTTCAGATCCAAACGAAGACTGCCAAATTCCACCTGGCTCCAAGGTAAATGGACAGAATGACAGATGATTGAATTTTGAAAGGTTTTAGAACACAATACAAAGCAAAGTAAAAGAAAAATAATGAGGTCGATGTGGTTTACATATACGACCTACAACTAGCTCCAGACAAATTAAAAATAAAACTAGACCTGTCACTAGCTGACATAATATTACGAATGTAAACAAACATAATTTATAGAAAAACTTAAATAATAAATATGATAATATAAGACAAAAAGGTATGCTTTGCCTCCAAGTAATGCATGTAGCTACCTAGGGAGGGTGAATGCTTTAAAATTTCAGGTTAAACAATGTACAAAAATGTAAGTAAAATCACAATGTAAAGACAACATTACAAGCTTTACTCTTCGGCGTTAAAAGTTTTTTTTTAAATTTAAGTTTTATGAATAATTCGTGTCTTCTATAGGCGTACCTGGTGGTCTGATATTTAATAAAGTTTTTACAATTTGGTTAACTTGCTCCCGCATATGTTACTAAGACTGTTGACGTCGGCTTTGGCCATAGGAAGGACTCAAAACCAACATTAAATTCATTTACTCAAAAAGGCTGATGATCAGAACTTTTTGAACGCCAAATGTGGCCGCCAAACGGTGGTAAGTTTGAACATTTCATCAGTTGTTAACTAGTAGGTACCTACGTTAGTTTTATGTTGGGAACCTTTCAATTCTCAAAAACCACTTCATATGTCCAGCAAGTTCAATGACGACAAACAAATGAACCCCAATACAAAATCGTCAAAACTCGTTTCGAATCATTCACCATTCCTCAATGTTCTCCCATCCACTCTTGCGCAGGACCGCACTTAAAAAAGCCTGTCGACAAACGAGCTGTAATCGAATATTAATTGTTGACACTCCCTCTTCCCGTGAAGCCCGCCATTGTCCCGCTTATGGCGTTTACACGCTGTTTTTATGGCCCTACACAAATATTGGGACAGACGGACAAACAGACAGCGATGCCTCTTAGACGAATATTTGGGTCGTGTGTGATCGTTGGTGGCGGAATGTTGGACAGCTTATAAGAGGTCATTGGTTTGATACTGTGTTGTAATTATAATATTACTTGTCGCGTGGCGACATATAAATAATCTAGCAATTTTTTTCGTCTATTGAAATTTGCATGATGAACAATTCAATGAAATCGTACCTTGTATGGAAGTGCAAAGCTTTCATACAACTGTCACACGTCACTAATCGAACTAACAAAATTCCCAAAGTTTCAGCTCGCTAGAATTCTATTAGAGGTTTATAATCTGTTGCTATCAGGCAAACATTTGATGTTCGTCCCGTCAGTAAGGCTTACTCCTTTCAAATTTTAGAACGTATTTAAGTAAGGATTTAGAATCGACAACATATGACAATGATGAAAGAAATGATGAATGATGATGATGATAATGAATGATGATATACAATACAATGTTGGGATTTTCAAGTATTTATATTAAAAAATACGAAAAATGAAATAGTGTCATCATGACAACGGATCAACATATTTTTGTTTGCTGTATAAAAAAGTCTAAAGCTGCATAAAAATTACTCTAGAAATCAATTTATATAGTTATTATTGGCGATAGAGACGAACTTCAATAATTATTTGCAAATAGGTTGTATAATGTATTGTCTGGACTGTAGAGTAGGCAGGGCCAACTAATTAAATTCTATGTAACATAGAACCACACAGCGCAGTAGTTCAGTTTAAAATTATGTTTTTAGTATTTTCCAAAATCAATGCATTTCAGTAAGGTAGTTAGGTTAGGTAGTTAGGTTAGCTATAGGGTAGGTATGGTAAGTTAGGTTAGGTTATAGGTATATATATAAGTTTCATTATAATTTATTCTGTTTAACACAAAATGTTTAAATAAGAGCATATTATAAGCTAATCTCTAATTAAAAAGTAGTAGTAGTTATTGTTGGTTTGGATCTATTCGTTGTCATCTTATTAAAAGTATGTACCTATTGTATTTCTCATATATAAAATTCTCGTGTCACAGTGTTTGTAACCAAACTTCTCCGACACGGCTTGACGATTCTTATAAATTTTGTGTGTCATATAGTCTGTCTGACAATTAGATGTAAACTAAATAAAGCTTATAAATTAATGTGGAATGATATTTTAACGCAAGTTGTGGTCTCCCTTAATTGAAGATGCACAAGGAATTGTACCTATTTATAATTAGTTAAATTTAGCGTGTAAGGTGTTATTTATGTTGGAGATCCATATAAATACAAATAAAAATGTGTAAAGCACATTATATAAGGCCATAAATGTGATTGGTAATATCGGTGAGGATGCAAAGCACTTTAGAATCCTGCATTTTGGCGATGTTGTTACGACAGTATTATGGTGTGTGGTGAGTGCAATAATGCGTGATAAGTTTTTTGAAATTATTTTATTGCCAAAAGAGTTCATGAGAACACATTAAAATAATGTTTTTATTTATTTTTTAGTTCATTGTCGTGATATCCCAGTGGTTGAGTCGCCTACATCTTATGCACAAGGTTGTGGTTCAAATCCGGGCAAGTAATTATTAAGTACGTACCTGGACTTCCTCAATTCAGATGTACTTTCTAAGTTTATCTTAGACTTCGTTGACATCGGTGAAGGAAAACATCGTGAGGACTGGACTAATAGTAAATTTGAGTCTAAATTCGCCAATCCGCATTGAACAATCGTGGTGATAAATTCTCGTGCCTTCTCTGTATGAGAAGAGGCCTTCGCCCTGCAGTGGAACAGTAACGGGCCAATATTTTTTTATCTAAAGTTTCTTGTAGAACTACCATTTCCTACTTTACTTTCTATTTTGTAATCGTTAAGAAACAACTGACAATAACACCATTAACCACAAGATAATCATAATTCCTTCATTATTTCCCAATAAGTGTACGCGCGGCCCACTGTGCCTACATACCACCGCCTTTAGTTCGCAGGTCGCGCAGTGATTGACCATTGTTGTCAATAGTCTGTGTAGCGATGATCACGTGACCAGAGTCGCGACTCGACTGGCCATCAGCATGGAGTAGGTAGCGAATGGAGTGCTTAATAGGTTAGCTTTTTAAGAGCAACGCACGCTGGTCACTGGTAAGCCGCAAACAATAAAATGTCAATTGTGTCTTGAAGTCTGGCAGTTAAGACGTTAATGAAGTGACGGGGAGTATATATATATATATACATATACATATATATTTATATATATATATATATATATATTTGATGTTTATATCTTAGTAACCAATGATATTAATATAAGTAAAAAGGTGTAGTTAGGCTACTTAAACAACATTCGATCTTCAAAAACGGTAGACTAACGCACGCACGCGTCCGTTGGGGCGCGACGCCACACTGAGGTGAAGTATGGCTAGTTAGCTACATTTTAACGTGTCATTTGCTGAGCGCGAATAACCTATCAACACCTTTTTACTCATAATATCATTGTTAGTAACCGTGTTTTGTGCAGAAAAATTGCGATCAGCAAACTTTATGACAAGTTAGCTAATATTGATCCTTATATTCAGTAGTAATATTTTCTTGGCTAAACACTAGATCCATTGCAATACGCCACTTATGACTACCTGATTTTTAACTAAGTAATTATGTTTTATGCAAAGAAAAAAAATGATAAAACTGCAAATGGTTTTAAAATTCATCCACATCTGTTTTAAAGATGAGGTTGATGACCAAAATTCTAAATAATAGATTCTGATTATTATGGGGACCATTTGATAATCCACTTTACGATTAAGTTTTAAAAAATACTCTGCTGATTTGACGAGTAAAGGTGTTAGACAGGAATAAATACTTATATTTTATCATTTCTAGACGACCGAAGGCTTTCTCTTTTTTCTCTTAGTGACATGAGTTAATTATGTGTGATCACTCCATTCACTATCTCTCCCGCGACACCCGTCAACTATCGATAACCATCGGCCAGTTAACTTAAATGTTTCTTTGTTACCATTGTCCGTTGTTTGGTGGCCGCCTCATTAACTGAGCGCCTATCTCTGAAATATCTACGTTTCTTTTGAACCAGTCGATACATTTGGGAGAATAATGCTCAACATAATGCTTGCAATTGAGATGCGTATCTTAGCGACAACAGTTCAATAGTTGTAGTCGCGGGTTCAAGTCTGGGAGGTGACTGTTGTGGGCTCGTAAGTCTTTGGTTAAATCGATATCTGTTATTACTATTACTGTGTAACGATTTTTTCAAATAATTTAAGCTTCCTTTGTATCTACGACTGTAAAACAAAAAGTAACTATAACAAAAAGATTGGATAAAAAATAAAATCAGGAACACCTAGCCACCACCATTTAACAACTCATTTTTATGTATATACGCCAGCACATCAACTTACCACAAACTGTCAAATTTTCCCAATTGAACATGAACCTTATTGTGTTAAGAATAATGTTGAAAACCTATCGAAGAAATTTGACACATTGGGATAGCTTGATGTGCTGGCGTCAATACATACCTACACTCTAAGAAAATAAATATTTATTCTACTTTGTTCTATTCTTTTCTATTCTAGGTGTCAAAGTACTCCTCCACATCGCTGTCCTCCAGAAACGTGCGCAGGAGACTGGCAGCATTGCCACATTGGATGGCTATACTAATTCCTTGGCTTATTTTTAGTCAAAACTTGGGAATAGATCATTCTTTGCCAAGCTTTCATCAAAATCCCTGCCATCGAAGACTACGATGACTAAATAATGTCACGAGTTAATAAACAAAGGGCCCAACGGTATTTTAAAATTCCATTCCAATCCATAGACAAGAACATCATAGGCACGCCCCATTAACTAAACGACCATAAACTACGTCTCAATTCTAAGTTAATCGGAACCCCCGCATCGATTCAACTCGATACTGTCCGATAATCGATACTTCCGAGATCCGATCCGATAGGTTTTCGTATAAACTCGAGTAAACACACATAACTTAGCACCATGTGCTCAATGGTTAGATGGTAAAGCTATCAGGAGTAACGCGAGAACGTCGCGGTGGGTCCCGGGTTCGATTTATGTGTTATGATGTAACAATGGTGTGGTATGAATAGACCATCATGTGGTGTCGTAACGTGACTGTCAATGTGTTAGAAAGGAATCAAATATTTTGGCAGCTATTGTCGTTGTGAAATATACACGACAGCTTTGAAGAGTTTGGGCAAGGGAAAACGCTTAGCAATCTTGGACAGACATAGGTACGTGTATAGTTTCGACTGAAGTAGGGCTTTAGTATCCAGTTTCTTAAGTATTTCGTATTATTTAAGTCTCCCGCTGATGTAGGAACCTAAACCGTATACCTGACAACATGTGTGTAAACGAAACATGTTAGAATCATAGCATATGGCGCTCTGTAGTTTCTGCCTATCCCCATGGGAAAAAGGCGTGAGTTTATGTATGTATGTATTTAAGTCTCCCGGAGACGTGAGACCCTAAACAAACTGACCAACAACGATGATGACTGCCAAATTGGGTTCAACGAGAACCCAAAGGAAAGCTACGAGGCGTTTCGGTAGCCAGTATAATTATCCCATTTGAAGTTTTTTTTGAAAATATTTATTTATTTATTTATTTATTTATTGAGGTAAACCAACAGCTTCTGTATACAGCATTACATTAGAATAATAGTAAAAAGTATCAGACATATACAGTCGCCAATAACAGGTCAACCAACATTCATGTGAGTGAAAAATTACAAATAATCAAATTAAAGTTAGAAAGGAAAACAAAATAAAATAACAAGTACATACATAATGAGAGCTAATGAGATAAAAAAAAGAGAGAGACAACAAATTTAAGATTAAAATAAAATTAAAATTAAAATAGAAACAAAACAAAATAAAATATTCACACCTAACAGAAAATAATGATGTAAAAATTTCAAGAATATATAAATCGTTCTAATTATAATTAATATAAATATTGAGTAGGTATTGGAATAAAAATTTAAATATTCGGTTGCATTCTTCGGTACTGTTGAATTTTGGCCTTAAAGACTTTTAAGGAATCATGATGAATGTCAACTTCTGGTACAGATTTTACAAAAGAATTCATCTCTCTAAATATAACGTACCTTATACTTGTAGCAAATTAAAGCTAGTCTAAATAATCTTGTGTAGGTGCTAAATATTTCGTTTTATAAATATCTTGTACGACAGACGAGTAAGAAACCAAAGGTTACTTCGATAAATTTTATTTTTAACAGTAACTGTACCTACCAATAAAATAAAATAGCGATTTTTTTTAGTTTTGGGATTCTCAGCTGTTTCGATTCCCGGTTTGGGTGACTTTTTAAAAATAAAGCCATATATCTTCTTAGTAAAATAATGATCTAAAGGATTTAAACTCTTCAGGGCACATTGATTTTTTCCATACTGTATAATGATTTTCAACGCCATACATACCCGTCGGTACAGTTCAAACATGAGATCTATGTGGTCTACGAGCGGTTGTTATGACAGTGCGGCGAACACGACTCTGCAATCACCGGCCGTCGCTGAACGATGCGCGTGCGCACTATGTCTTGTATACGGAAGTTTACCCAATAATCCAGCGGTTTTATTGAGTTTTATACAAATTTATATTTATAGTTTGAAGTTCCTTTGTTTAGTTCTTTGTCTGGGTATACCTACGTATTCAGAGTTTTTAAATATCGTTCGAAGAATGTTTAGTTTCTTTCTTGGTTCATATTCATATTCATATTCATTTATTTGCGTTCCACAAGGTAAACAAGATGTTAACAGAGGGCTTAGAGCTAAGAACCGTTGTAGACCCTGTAAGGGCACAGCAAAATATTGTTAAATACTTAGCAACTAAATAAAATCTAAGTCTAACTAAAATTTGAATAAAATTATACATGAAAACTAAATAATTATACATCCTAGTTGCAAAACAGTTAATAACAATAACATAAATAATTCAATCAATGATAGCAAAATAATAAAAATAAAATAAAATTGTATTTACTTAAATTATTAATTTGGTTGGTTGCTACACTACCGAGTTGGGCAGACATGTGATGGATAGGTTATTGGGTAGCATCTTGAAGTCTGGATTTGTACCCAGTTGATGAAAATATTCCCGCTTACCTATTACTGAATCACATGAGACTTGAACTTTTGTAACAGACAGACAAACTGATGCACTACGAATCTGTGGATACCGAATATAATAAATTATTTGACAGATTGACTGAGATGAGAATGTGAAAATCATAATCATTTGCGTGCCTTTTCCCATGTTAGGGTAAACTTCCAGTCTAACTGGATGCAGCTAAATATTAGTTTTTTGTATTTTGTGACTACCTATTAGATATACATATATACTAGTTTACATTAACAGGTATTTAAATTGAGAAAGTATGTAAATTTACCAAATCTCATCCTGAGATGTTTGAAAAACTAGGAGATAAATGTAAGTTCAAAACTAGATATCCTAATTGATTAATTATTGCTGGAACGAAAACTTAACTATACGGGCGAAGTTGCTACCCTATGTGTTAAGCCTCGTCCCCGCTAAGAACATTTGTCGAGCGACATGATGTGTCCCCTGTGACATCGGGCGATGTTGGGCGTCGTCAGACGACATCGCCGCGACATTGTTGAAACTGTTCCTTGTCGCACAGTCGATGAAGAGTAGAGGTTCGTCTGAACTGATGTGGACGGAGACAAGACATAGGGCGACGTGGGGCGACGTAGGGCGACATCACCCGATGTCTCCGGGGACACATGTCGCTCGACAAAATATGTTCCTAGTGGGGACGAGGCTTTATTCAGATTTATAACAAGATTCCTAATCAGATTAAATAACTCCCAATGGTCCTAATTCAGAAGAGCTTTGCACGGGATTGAGAATCCGTTCTATGACATAAAATAATTCCTAGACTATAAAATCTATAATTCTATCAATTAATTACTTAATTATATTCTAAAATTTGCATGTCATTATGTTATGATTGAATATGAAGCCACTAGTACTATTATTTTAAGAACTTATGTAACCATATTTATCTGCAAATAAATCTATGACTTTGACTATTTTGACCCCCACAATCTAGTGACTGGATAGTACATTACCTCTTGATTAAATTGGTTGCCAGACTTTCAAGCTTTTGACTTCCCTTAACGACTGTCAAATAACTACAAATGACACTCTGGAGCAACAGCTTGACACGTATTCCGAAGCACGATAGAATCTTGAAATGTAATGAATGGTTCGCAAGCAAGTTTAATGTTTCATCCACGCTCGCGGTTGTTATTAGTCATAGTCACAGTCTTGTTTGTTTTTCCCAAATAAAATAAAATAAAAAAAAAATATTCTCAAAATGTCAATATTATTATTTTGTTACAAACGAACAAAATTGATACTTTGATGTAACAAACCAAGTAACAGGATGGGATGTGTTTGACCACAAATCACTCATTGGTTTGTGGTCGATCATTTGCCGGTCGATTGATTCACAGCACACGAGATTGATTCTACTTACTTGTGGTCAGGTATCTACAAAGTAATGACTGAGTTGCAACCACGAGAAAACAAATTGTTTGATCGGTTGTCATACCCTTAACATTAAAGACGCTGCTATTTTTTACCCATGTAGGGGATTGGTATCAGTATAAGCTGTATTAGTGACCACACACACGCCACTTCATTTCCCTCCTCTCCTCTCCTCGTCCTCTTTTTATTCCAAAGATTGTTAAAGTCGCATTTAAGCTGTCAACTATTTTTCTATTTCTATTTATTTATTAACTAGCTGCTGCCCGCGACGTCGTCTGCGTGAAGGTTCTACAGCACCAAATATACCTACCTAAGATTCCAGTGTCGCTATAGCATTATAAGTTAACAACTTTTAAAATAGCATTAAAATATAAGTTACATGAAGAGAGTTTTTTTGTAATTTTTTTTTATTTTGCAATTTTTAGTTTCTTTATATGTAAAGAAAGTCTTTCAAAACTTGAAAGAATCATTGAAATCGGTTAACAATTGCAAAAGAAGTTCTTTCTAAACCTTTTAAAATAGACAGGCGTAATGTTATGGGAAATACATAAACCATGCACAGACATGTGACTGTAGCTATTGCGAGTAATTTGTTGTTATGCGTTGAAGAGTTCCATCGCCTGTCTTCTTCATCAGTTTTTCTTCACGAAATGATACTTGCTAAATGTACCTAAATGCTTGATTTGTCACCAAAAAAAATGTAAAAATTGGTACATGTTTTCCTGTATTATTTGAGGAGTTCCCTCAATTCCTCGAAGATCCCTCATCAGATCTGAGGTTCAATACTAATGGGACCAACCTGGTAGTATACCCTATCAAATAAAAAAAGATTTTTGAAAATCGGTCCATAAATGGCGGAGTAATCGCGTAACAAACACACAAAAAAAAAACACCGTCGAATTGAGAACCTCCTCTTTTTTTTAAAGTCGGTTAAAAATACGTTCAAAGGTATATACCTTATAACACTTCCCTATAAACTACGTTGATAATTATACTGCCAGGAGCCAAAATGTAAAGATAGTCAGGACTGGTGGCGCGGGAGCAAGCGACGTACAGGTGCCCGTGTGAGAAGCAACTCGTCCTGAGATCTACACCCGCTGCTCTGAGTATCGGCTCCTGCGATTTATTGATTGTCATCACTAAGCAAACACTCACGGGGAACTGTACGCGCTCGAACTGAATTGGGAAGCTATGAAGTATAAGGGGAATGCGTTGTATAAATACTGCCGTGCCGACGCCACAACCCGTAATAATTTCCACCTCAATGGTGTCTGTGGAGAGAGATGACTTTAAGGCACCACCCGTTACACAACTTTGGAGGAGATTTGTTCCTAAAAAGCATAATCGGGACGCCGACCTTCATTCAGCTTGATGGTATGCGCTGGAAGTCAACTTGCTGACAGGAAGTTCAAAAATTCCACGGGATAATGTGTGGCGTCATCTTGCTCGACGACAGTGCTTATCGACGTATAGACCACTTCATTCCCCTCAATGTCCGAGAGAATGCATTCCTTAATTGCTGCAGCATGATCATTTTTGGGCGCCAAAATGGCCCTCTCACACGAATTCTGCTGGTGCGCTATACGACTGATGTCCACGTACACACAGCGAATGAGTTCTTCGAAGCTGGATACCACTCTACCGAGAGACTCTGAAAGCACCGCCTGTCCACTTCTCTGTTCTGGTAAAGTGCCATTGCCAAGACTTAGAAGGACATCGGAGAATTCTTGAGCGCGTGCAATGCCGCCGAGCCGAGCTCTTATATTAATGGTCAAGCGCAGCGTACGAACTTGTGACCACAACGAAGATCGTTTCACCGAAGCATTCATCTCGTCAGCCCTCGATCCCCGCGTCAACTCGGGAAGCGTTTGCCTGAAATCGCCACTGAGCAGAACTGTGACACTACCCATCAAATGTTCGTTCCTGCAGATGCCCTGCAGGGTTCTGTCCACGGCCTCAACTGCCTTCCTTTTGAAAATCGTACACTGATACGATCCCATATGATACGATCCGAACTCTGCTCAAGATTTTGAGGGTTTTGTTGGAACTTCAATTTGTCAAAACGAATTAAACGATACAACTTTTATGAAAAAAATGCACAATGCCATCTATGAATTTTAAGAATAACTAACTACTAACCTCATCAACACGATCAAAATTTAAATTAATTTTCAAAAAGTGTGTGTTACTTGATTTGATTTTAATACATTCTCATAGATGGCGCTGATTCCAAATTGTCTTTATGCTACTAACATTCATTAAACTTTGTTTCTCTGCCAAAGTTACTTAAATGGCGTAGTTTTTATAGTGTAAAGCTAGATAATAGCATAGCTTACTTAAAACCAACATTTAAATATGCGTTCTTTGATTACACGCTTCCACAGAATAAGTTAGAAGAATAAAGATTCACTGCTCCTCCCCCGTAGGTGACAGCAAACAGACAAACAGACAAAAATTCCAAAAAGTCACTTTTTGTCACCAGTTACGTTTTTCTAACAAAACCCACTTATTTTTTCTTGAAAATTCTCAATGTACAGTTTTTCTTTCGTTACTGTTTTATTATATGTAGATGAAAAAAATGCACAATGCCATCTATGAATTTAAAGAATAACTAACTACTAACCTCACCAACACGATCAAAATTTAAATTAATTTTTAAAAATTGTTCATGTGTTACTTGATTTGATTTTTATACATTCTCATAGATGGCGCTGATTCCAAATTGTCTTTATACTACTAACATTCATTATACTATGTTTCTCTGCCAAAGTTACTTAAATGGCGAAGTTTTTATAGTGTAAAGCTAGATAATAGCATAGCTTACACAAAACCAACATTTAAATATGCGTCCTTTGATTACACGCTTCCACAGAATGAGTAAGAAGAATAAAGATTCACTGCTCCTCCCCCGTAGGTGATAGCGTGATAATATATAGCCTATGTGTTGACCCGACCTCTTAGTAATATTCATGCAAAATTTGAAGTAAATCCATGCAGTACTTTTTGAGTTCACCCCGGACATACATACAGACAAACAGACAAACAGACAAACAGACAAACAGACAAACAGACAAACAGACAAAAATTCTAAAAAGTCACTTTTTGTCACCAGTTACGTTTTTCTAACAAAACCCACTTATTTTTTCTTGAAAATTCTCAATGTACAGTTTTTCTGTCGTTACTGTTTTATTATATGTATAGATATTATTATTTAATGACAAACGAACATATTCAATTTATATCGCAATAGCGCACAAAAATATCGATAATGAATTGTAGTAATTGTAATCACAACACTCAATGTTTTGTTTAAGAAAGGCATTTGGAAACTTTCTTAATACTTTTTTTACAACCCAGATTGTTACATTACCTAATGTTATCAATGCAATTTTATCAGTAGTTTACTGCGCTACAGAAAAAACATTTCGTAATAATGTAATCTCATTGATTAATAAAGAAAACGGTGAAATATTTCACAGCTTTTTGACATAAAATATCCATAACGATTTGACATTATATTTGTGAAGTTTTAGCACCTTATTTTAATTGCTCTAGAATGTCGAATAATATTATAATATAATTATTAGGTACTTATTTTTGTATGTTTGCATGTGTAAATATTCAACACAATGTTAATTGTTTCATGAATAAATTGAAATTGAAATTGTTGCTAACTTTTAGAATGCACTGCCTTAACACTTACAAAATGTTGCCAAGAGCAGCACCATCATAGGAGAAGTACTGCAAGAAGTTCCTATGCTCGCACTTAATGTTTACCACGTTACGTCAACCAGATGTCGTTAAGAGACCTACGCTTTATCTAAACATGTCCCTTTCTAAGACGCAATGAATAGCCCATTACACTGCAGTGGACGGCGATCCTCAGCTAGTCACTAAAACTAAAATCTCAATCTAAACGCGGTGGGTACAGGGGACAGGGGATAGGGGACGGCTCCCAACCACATAACAGACAAGGGATAAAAGGTTAACTGGTACAAGACGAAAGCACGTGCAGACAAAATACAGAGCTGAAGTTGAAGGCATTATATATTATCTTGTTATCTTTTATACGTGTTAAAGAAAGGACAACAAACAAGATTTTTACAATAAGGCCGCCCATTGTAATACTTAATGTAGGTACATATTATTTGTAAGGATAATAATAATATAGATAATAATAGAATAAGGTTCATGTTCAATGCGCAAAATTTGTCAATTGTTGTGTTATTGTGTGTTGGCTTATGTAAAAACTCTACAGAGATTCCATTCTAACATTTTGAGTGATTTGACCCTGCCACGTCCCATAAAAGAGTAACTTATTTCCATGAGCAATCTTTTGATTCCTCAGTGGCTAAACAAAACTTTAAACTTCACGAACAAAGTCGCGTTAACGTTCATATTTTTATTTTATCTCCCGAAGTTAGTTTTCTGTTTCTTTGTAATCTGTGGTCGATGAACGCGGGCGCAGGCCACCGCGTAAGATGCGCGCGCGCAATCTTAATTGATCCACCGTGAAACCCAAGCATAATGAGCGTCTATTGAGTAAGTCCGTGTAATCAGCTAAAAACAGTCGCTGTTGATAATGTAAGAGATATAAATTACTTTGTTTTCGGCCATATTTACATAATGGATTGAGTTGGAGTCACGAAGCACGAGCTAGTTATCTGTTTAAGGTTTTATAGTTACTTTAGTTAGATAAGATATCAGTGCATTCGGTTGTAGAGGTCCTGACCTTTTGATTAATCCCACCCCATATACTTCGATGATCTAGAAAGCATCATCAATCAACGGTGTCTATTCCGTATTTTGGCACATTTTTGAAATTCCTACATTGCAATGTTCTTACGAGAATTTTACAAATACTTCTCAGACTTTATAGATAAGTTTAAAGGTCGCAAGTGTATGTAATAAATTGTGTAAACTAAACAAGTTGCTAAGTTAATTACTTAATATTAATGTTAAGTTTAATATGTGTAACCCGCAGGTTAATCTCTGCAGATAAATGGCGCTTAAAACAAAAAATACAGACAATTAAGGCTCATATATTATTACGATAATCTCCCCATAATGAAAACAAATATATTTGAGTTATGTTAATCGCATGAATATCATCCATATCTTATTTCTTAATAATATAATCGAGATATAATCGATAAGGCCTATTTATTAACCGAGTCTATCGATATAATGTGTGCGTGACTTACAATATTCGTTTTAAACAAGTACCTACTGTACGATTTGAATATAATTTAACATTTTTCTATTTCATTCGGTTCCAATCCTAATTAATATTAATATCAAGGTTAGTTCTTTAACAATCGATCTGTGGTAACAGACGCAATTTTTAATTGTTTTTCAATTATATTTCCCTGCATATCCTTGTACTCATTTAAATAACTTGAATGCTGTTGCCGATCTGCCATTACATTCACCTCAGTGACAACCAACCTTAACTTTGCGGCCACCCGGCGGCGGCGCAGGCGCAGGTCGCGTGCTTTTCACTATTACCGATATCCCAATAGATAGAGTACACCCGTATGTCATTGGAAAGTCAGATTACGTTACTAAATGCTGGGTATCTGTAAGCCACATACATAATGTAGGTAGTACAACTAATCATTACGTAAAATAAGTAAGTAATGTAATTGCCACGACCACACATTGATAAGATTATTGACATTAATTTGTATTTTTGTTTGACATTAGCTACTTTCGAATCATGTGATACATTTTTGTGTATTGTATGTCGTACTGTAACTATTGTATAGATACTTCTATTACGAGTCATAGAAGCAAAACACTTCTGTATATGTACGTATAATTTATTATAACATATTTTAAGTAGTGTACCGAAAAATATCTTGTTGCTTGAATACCTCGTTCTTGTGGTCACAAGCGCTAAGACTGAGTTTAAGGTCCTTCGCTCCCAGGTTTTAATCTCCGGGTTGGGTATAATGTTTCTTAGATATGACATCTGGTATTCCTCAGTATCCTGGAGTCTGGATTTGTGCCCTATTGATGGCAATGGGCTCGCATTACATGGGACTTAAATTAAACTGGAAAAATGTAGGTGTACCCACGACAGGTACACCTCTGCCTGAACCTTATAAAAGTTACTATTGTTTTTTTCTGTATCTTTGCTTATTGACCTCACTATTTTATTTTCAATTTACCATTCCACCGTATTAGGCGACTTTCTAACAAAGGTTGTTTAAGATTGGAAACTTTCGCGTTCCTACCAACATCGGCAATAGTAACAAAGTATTTGCTTTCCATTCGCATTAGCTGCCATTGTTACTGCTCGTTGCACAACTGCGACCGGTATGGGCAGAGACTGAGGCAGGGCCATCCCCCGTCGTTCGATGTAACAGACGATAACCTGAGAAGTATAAATTGACATTCTTTAAATTACATAAGAGTGTGAGTGATACACTGATAGCCTATTGGTGTGATGGGCAGACTGCCAAATCATAGGTCTCGAGTTCGAACTCGAGGCACGCACTTCTGAATTTTCGGATCACGTGCATGTTTTTTTTTTATATATTTATAATGGGTCTACTCTTGACCTCAATCTTGTCCTGCGGTCAGACATGGGGTCGACGATGGAACGAGCTTACCCATAAGAAGCTATTAACTCGCGACTTAAGCAGATTGGGGCATAATGTATAATTATCACTTGCTTCAAAAACGGTGAAGGAAAACATCGTGAGGAAACCTGAGAGATATTTCTAGAGGGCATGTGATGCCAAGTCAGAGGCCCATGATCGGCATTAAAACTTGGACACCAAGTTAGGCACTAACCACACGATAAGAAGAAGACTCACGTAATGTTGAACTGCCGTGTTGAAACCCATACGGGGTGGTAGAAACACAGTGAGACGATTTTTCCACGCGTGATAAACGGTAAATTATATTGATTTGTGTAAAGTGGTTTTTAAAAAGGGGTATTCCTCGAACCTTTTCTAAGCGCAACCATTGAATCGCAACTATCTTATTCCGCGAAGCGCAACCGTTAGTTGCGTTCATAAAATCTTAATAAAAACATTATTTTTTTATTCCGCGAAGCGCAACCATGATTGAAATTAGAGAGCGAAGGGTATGATGGAGTAATCAAATATCTAAAATATCTAATAACTAATCCTTACCATTCTTACTCACCCCGTAAAAGAACATTATCAATATAATAAACAAGATTAGGTATATTTTTTACTCATTTCTATATGTACATGGCACTCTTTGTATGCGTATACTTGTCGAGAGAGACAGGTATTGATCACCGGGCAGGCAGTGCAGGGTATCAAATTAGCTCCTTATGAAAAACACTAAGTACTTTACTTTGCCTGATAATATGGTATGGTGTGTGACATATCTACAATAACCTTTTTTAGCTGCATGTGCGCCTAAAGAATTAATATCAGAACGATATTTGTTAGTAAAATGCTTCTCTATTCTCGGCATAAATAAAACTTGTTACTTATGTAGATTTGAGTGTATTTTTGGAATGAGTCACGCAGACGTAGTGAATTGTGTGGGTTTATTTATTAAATAAAATCTACATCAATCAGTTAGTTCATTATGTAAATACGTCGGGGACTTTATTACATGAATATAGATAGGCATATAATTAATTGCAAATAATCAAATAATTGGTTTGGGACATCTAGTCTCTCATCCATAACAAGACCATTAAGTTGATAAAACTAATTCTAGATATTTCTATTCACGGTACTAACGTGTTTAACAACAATCAATAATATTATGGAAGTTTTTTTGCATAATTTATCACTGGTCTATTAGATGAAAGCGCTTCTACTAAGCATCGAGGTCCTGGGTTTGATTCCGAGGTCGGTAAAAGTGTCATCGGATTTCTCCATTTGAATATTTTAGTAGTACCTAATAGTAATATTGTCTTAGTCATCTTGTCAGATGCTAAGCACAGCTTGTGTTATGGGTACTGGACAACTGATAGACATACTTATATATTTCTTAATACATACATAATATTATAAATAAAATGCACCCAGACACAAAACAAATGATTATGCTCATCACACAAACATTTTCCCTGGGTGGGAATCGAATCCACGACCTCCGGCATATCAATCAAGTCCATTAGCTACTAGACCAACAGGCCAGTCAAGTCAGGCCAGTAGTCTGGAGTCTGGGTGTATGCCCTGTTGATCGCAGTATGGTTGTCTCCGGAAACATGGGACTTAATATATCGGGAACCTTTAAGGAAACTTCTTCATTCCCCTTTAAGGATACAGGACAGGCGTTATAGTTTACGCATCGTTTGCACCGGGGCCGCGGGGTGTTCCTCTTTTGTGGGTTATCCTAATCTTAACGAATTTAGAATACCAGCACTCGACGTAACACGTTTTAAAATCTACTGACCGAGTTTTATTTTGTAAATAACTATGTAAGGATCGTAGCAGGTGTTCTGTAGTTTCTGCCTACCTTGTGGGAAATAAGCGTGAGTTTATGTATGTATGACCATTGTGACACGTTACTTAAAATTCTACCGTGTATTTCAGTTGATTCCCTAAATAGAAGTTGACGTGTATTTTTCCGCTAAACCAGTTGAAAAACTTAGCGAGGTTTTTATAACTTATGTATCTATCTAAATGATTTTAAATGATACCCAGACACTTGATTTGGCATGTGAATCTGACAGCAATGGCATGAGATAAATAGATTAATTAGTATACCAAATAAAACAAAACTTCGACAACGGTTGATAAAATAAACATATACATAAACTGTGTACCTACTGCATCTCCGCTCATTAATGCAGATGCAATCCAAAGTTTCTATAAAATAACTAAACAACGATCCGTAATTAACAAACTTAATTTAACAAAGACGTGTGTGTGTGACCTGATCACCTGACCTCTCGATTCTTCCAAAGAATTCAACTTAACATCTCTAATTCTCCACATTACGTAACTAAAATAATCTAACAGTAAGTACATCATAAATTAAACATGGCTTCCATTTAAAAGCGTAGTCACAGGCTACCACAGATAATGTTCCCCGAGGTCACAAGCCACTGGACTGATCTGCATAATCCGAATATTTGGACCGCAGCGGAGAGCACGGACCCTTTCAATATAATAATTGGCTTAATAAATATGTCGGGGGATAAGAAATAAATGTGCGTGTGTATAAATAAGAGGATAATGTAGAGAGATGTATTGGGGAGTATCGATTAGGACCTGTTTGCGTACAGTCGCGGCCGGAATGTAATAATATTTGCAAACACTACGCGGAGTGGTCGGATGCATGCGTCGTCGCGTGCGCGGACGCCATCTATCTAACGTTTGATATCGGGCATAATCAGGATGCATTTTATAAGGCTACAATACTTCACATTCAGCATTCGGCCTGATAAGTAACTACTTATTTCGATTAACGTTCGCCGTTTCGACTAGATATTTTCTCTTTAATAATGTACTTACTTGATTACTTCTCATCTATTTATTCGTGGGAAGTGTGATATTTTGCATAGAAAAACTGTGACTCCATGTCTCGGTGACACCATCTACAATAATATAGCAATATTAGAGCGGCATCGGAGCGCACTAAACTAGACTACTAGAATCGTGTCCAATAGGACACTCTTGTATCGGATGACAATTTTGTTCGTAATGTAACGTCCATAGTAGGTATTGAATGTCTTTGATATGAAGAAACCTAAGGTTTTCGAATTTCAACTACTTAAGGACCATTTAATAGTAGGAATGTATAAATGTTTAAACGTTCTCGTAGGTAAACTTATTTTTTTTTTAATACAGTCCCGATTGATTTCTTAATATAGTTTTGTTCGCGGTTGTACCATTTTATTTGCCATTTTGCATAAATCATTTAGTCTTTTTAAAAAAAAAGCCATCCATTAAGCCGTTGAAATGAAAATATTTAATATCCGTGTCAATTCAATTTAATACTACATTAAAATTATATTTTTTGTCATGATTTAAAGCAGGATCAAGAGCCTAGAGTTTTTATTGGACTTTTTGAGCTTCTTTTGGTTTCGTGTGCTTAAGAGGGTTTAGGATTTCATTCTAGTATTCTGCTAAAGGACTTAATACTAAAATTATAATAACACCAGCCTGATACTGTCCCACCGCAGGGCAAAGACCTCTTCTCATACAGAGAAGGCACGCTTGGTCAATGCGGATTCGGCGATTTCACTCATATCTACTATAAGTCCAAGTTACCTCACGATGTTTTCCTTCACCGATGTCAACAAAGTCTAAGATAAACTTAGAAAGTACCTACATAATGAATTAGAAAAGTCACATTAGTACTTGCCCGGATTTGTACCACAACCTCGTGCATGGGAGGTAGGCGCCTTAACCTCTGGGCCATCACGATAATTATATTTATAATGACGCCTATGCCCTGCAGTGGTACAGTAATAGGCTGGTATTACTCGTGTCAAATTGTAATCTTCAGATGCTGAACATTGTCTGGTGTACCATTAGGTACGCGCGCTTCTCTCCTCCACTCCCGTCACTCCTCACTGGTCCTACGTTCCTCTCATGTCTCGCCCACATATTGAACGTTTAACTAATTTCCTGATGATAAACGACGCGCATGTAAATTGTAAATACGTTGCCTTCCACTGCGCGGTGTCAACTGCTTCCATAAATTCGGTCATCGATGCCCCCTGCGCGTGCGCACACATTAATACAGTCAACCTCGCGTCATATTAACTATTTGACTTTAACAGTACTTTTATTTACTAGCATTTAGGGCGGATTTCATAGTTTAAGTGTGAGTAAAAACGTGTGGTTAACTGTACTATGTTTTATTTAAATTAGTCGATATCGTTATCTATGTAGATACTCTCGTCTATGGGCTCGTCTATATCGATACGACGTTTGTTATAACTGTTGGGTAACTATATTTATGGGAGTTTACTTGCGGCTCACTGGATTGGTCTATTAATTCATTTTGAACTTGTACCTATTTGTGTATCGCGATAAATATCTAAGAATTATATCGCCAATAGAAACTTTGGAAGGAAAAATAATTTTATTTAGTTAGAAACGATAACTATCAACTTTTAAATTAAAATAAATGAGATCCAGACACAAATAAATGTTAGTTAAAATAGTCAGACAGATGAACTTTGGATAATAAACTAGGCTTTGATGACGTTTGTTAACGTATCTTTGATCTTAGGATAAACTTCCTTGCAGTTTTAGATATCAGATTTTTTTGTGGTATGCGTGGATTATAATTGTGTCATAGATGTAACTGTTGGTTTAAAAAAGGATATAATAATAATGGTAGGTATGTACTGAATTTTAATTTAATTTTAAATTAGGTACAAAACAGGGGTAAAGAGAGCTTATTCGGATTAAAAAAATCGTTGGCAGTTGGTTGTCACACGTAACACGTGGACTTAAAAAAAATAGTAAAGTTTCTACCGCTTATTTGGATTGTCAATAGATATTAGTGTTGTCATTTGTATGACATTTAGGTGATCATATTTTGAAAGTTATTTAATGTGAATCTACTACTATGCCTAAGTGATATCCATTATGATTTTTCACCATAAGCTTTGTAATAAATCGTTTCATGGTGGTTAAACCGCAGAAATATTTCAAGTTCGTTAGCCTAAATTCCACGATCATCTAAGTACCACCTGCCACATTCTTCCAATAAAGATTCCTACCAAAATATTAAATATGACAACACAAGGTCGAAGGTCACAGCCCGTGGAATTAAATTATTTACCAGAAACTGTTCGAGTCAGTGACACAACACTAGAATCACTTTTATATCTCCATTTTATCGTTAACCCATCGGCCATCTTAAATGTACCGAGCGGTATATTAGATGACCTCGACCTCTGCCGGTGTTGCCAGCTGTTGAGCGTGATACGCGAGCAATTAATTGTTGCACTAATAGTTTAGACAGAACATGTCTGTGTTGTGACGCCCACGGCTGCGCTCGGCGCAGATTTAGAGCTGCAGGTCAGAGGTTAAAGTTTTAGTGGGTGAAGTAAAAATGTAAAGTTAATGTTAGCAGCATACCTCAGCGTTGTTTGTTAAGTGATAAATAAGTTGAGAGATAACGCGAGGTGTAAGGTGGCCGTATGTTGAGTCGGTGACCATGTTCTTCACACTAACGTTTGAGCTGTTTTATCGATATTCGTCAAGATAAAGCAGTGGAGTCTGCGGTCGCTCTGCTGAAAATTTGTACATACATAACATCATGCCTGTAATCTCTGAAGGGTTAGGCAGAGGTGTAACTTTAGTAGGTACATACACTCATATTTCGCAAGTTATGTGGGTATATTTAAGTCCCATGTTGGGAGCTACTTTGTATGTGACCATCAAACGGGCACAATCCAGATTCTGGGCTGCTACTGAGAAATTAAAGATGGGAAAATTTATGACACTTTACCTGACACGAGATTCAAACCCTGGACCTCTTGCTCGGCAGTAGCTTCTGCGCTTTCAAACACTACACCATCGAAGGCCGAGACAGTCTAGATTTAATATTTTGTATTTACGATTACGGTATAAAACTTGATTAACAGGCAAAAATGTAAATTATTAACGGCTTATCAAATAATTACATGTAAAATTTTTTGGACTACTTATAGACGAAAACACTTTTTTTAATGGTTCTTGTGGTGTTTACCTTTAAGTTTTTTGTTTAAACGCATGCTTTTTCTTTTTGTTTGTAAATAAATGTAAGCAATTGTTGGTAGACCTAATAAATAAAAATAAAATGAAAAATAATTAAATAATTAACCACTATTCTTGTAAGATCCCGTAGTAGTAGGCACCTTACACTTGCAGTATTAGTAAGAAGTATGAGGTTGTAGTAACGATCGAGATGAGTTGACGTAAACACACACAGATTTTATAGCACTAAAGTTTATTAGATATAATTATGAATATTTACATTCACAACTAAGTTTGAGTTGGATGCTAATCCGCGGTGTTCGTAGTAGGCAAATAGTTGTCAACTGACTAAAATTGTATAAAACATCATTATAAAAGTAGGTTGCTGCGTGAGCAGTCTATCAGTCTGTACGTAAACCGTACAATTCTTTAAGTTGTCCTGTGGTAGTTACAAATTTTCTGAAAAGCCTAAAAGAAATAGGTTTCTAACTATGTTAGTTCGTTCCCACGAAGCTTTCGTTATAGAATAGAAATGATTAAATTACAACTATGAAACTAATGGCACATAAAGATTAACAGAAAATAAATCGATTAGCCAAAAAACTAGACGTTAGGCAGATAGGTAGGTGTTAGTCATAAATTGTAAAATCGATAACAATCTATAAATTATTACTTGACCATTTTAAAATCTAGAAACATTCCCACAATACTTTAACGTGGGTGGTAAGTATGAGAATATTGCTGTAACAACACTAAGTTGTGACTATGTTGTGACTATATTTTGTTTCAAATGCTTTTATTTTATTATTTACACTGTTGACATTGAATGTATATTGAGATGTATTTTACTTTAAAAGTATATTATAATAACATTTTTTTTTTATTGTGAATGTAAGGATAATCTGGATTCTTTTTTTTAGATTTGCTTTTCTAAATCTTTCTAAGTTCTTTTGTTTATTTATTTTACATTTTGCCTGGCAGTTTGAGTTCTTTATGGAAACAACGCAAATGTTCTTTCTTTGGTATTGTTCGTCGGCACGTGGCACCTCAAGTTCCGAGTTGAGCTGACGATTACTGACAAATGCTTGCACTGACTGATCTGGTCCCCTCATTCTGTGTGGTTCTTTCCTCAAAAGACCATCTCAGACACTAATCTGCATGGATCTTACATGATTTGACCAAGATAATGTCTGGACTTTTAAAGAGTTTATGACCTTTGAGTTTCTTTCGGTGTTTCTTCTCAGAGTAGTCAAATAATGAAACTCCGATCTCATTTGCTAAAAAAAATGACGTGTAAAAGTGTTTGTGAAAACGTATTTACAAAAATAAATATCATTTATCATTTTATCCATTTATGATTTGATTGATAATTATAATCAATTAACCAAACGTACGAAAACGGAAAAAGGAAACAGGGAAGACAACTTAAGAGATGGGAAGATCAGTTGAAGCTTACAGCGGGAAAAATTGTTGTAACATAATTGGGCAGTAATAGTGATATACAGAGATGGTCACAAGTCAATAGTGTTGTAGAAGAAGATAAACTTTTTATAAACTACAGTTTTGTTTGACCCGCAATCCGGAACTAAAATTCATAGGCCGTGAATTTAATTTCATTCAAACCAGTCTACTCTCTATTTGAACAAATGTGTTAATGAGTAAAGTATGCGCTTCTTTAGATTCGCTAAACATTGTATGAAAACTCCGATATCAATGTTAGATTCGCCTCTGAGTTATGATAAGAGAACGAACTACTCGTATAAACGTGCTTATGTAGTGTATTGACACCTGTCTCTTGAAGCTCTGTTGGCAAACAATAAGTTTCCAAGTAGACCTAACATTCCTCACTAGAGACTCAGGAACAATTCCTCCCAGCGTATAACTCACAAAATATGATACTTAGTAATTAAAGCCGTAACTGTATCCTTGTTCGGAGGGCATTTCATTAACCCTGCGATGCTATCGTCTAATTGGCCGCGGACGCCCCCCGCGCCCCGCGCCTTCGGGCTCCAGCGCCCCCGGCCCCCGCGCCCCCGGGCCCCGCTAGCTGCACAGACTGCACAGACAGCACTTCCTAGTCGAGACACTATAAACTAGCCCAGCTATATGTGCGGGACGGACATTAAATTCATTAAGATAGTGATCATATTTGAGGGTGCGTACGCGCAGGTTGTTGTATGCAGCTAATTAGATTGGTAGGTTTAGTTACCGTTATTGTTGGACGAGATATGTAGGTACTGTGGGTACAGGCAACCCTTTAGCGCAGGTGTTTTGGTTTGTGAAGATATATACTGATTTCATTTAGTGATGTCTACCACTGAAGAATATCTCGGAATATAGCACAATATCACGGAAATAGCTTTGTTATGATTTTAACCGCGATGTATGTATGTGTATGCCAGGTGCTCTTACAAAACAATGCTTTTTAACTGTTTAGGTAGCGATCATAAAGTTTAGGGCAAAGGGCATCACAGCTATCTTTTAAGAGAATATCTTCATAAGATAATTATTTTGCTTGTTTTAAGTATACTTTTTATAACGTTTTGAGTAGACGGGCTTTACTTTTTGAACATATATTTTGTCGAAAGTGCTCTCTTCTCTACTTATTATAATAAGTAAAACCAAATTCGCGATGCCATGCCACTTAGGTTCTAAGTCTATTGACGACTCTAGTTTATGGTTCCTACCTCTTAAGCCCATCATTTCCCAATCCATCGTTAACTAAGCTGCTTCTATATCGTAAATATGGTGGTAGGCTAAAAAGTGAATATTCGGTAAAGATTCAAATGATAACCAGCTAAAACGCAGAGTAGCAGTTTATATATGGACAGGTATGTTTATAATGTTCATATAAATATATTTGTGTCGCAACTTGTAATGTATACGTTCATTTATCTCAACAAACCGTAGGAAGTCGTACGGTGAAGCGGATAAGAGACAGAACCCCAATTATCTCGACAAGATATGTAACAATACACACGGGAGACACGGATCCCGCGCTCAGAGACAATAAATCGTACGTGTGTATCGACAATTAGTTATCTGTGGCAGTCGCAGCTTTGTGCCGCACTAAATTATCGAGTGTCACTTATCGGACGCTGTTTTTAAATACTCGCGAGTTTGGGTAAGGAATGTAAGGATGGCTATTCATGATGCGACGTGGAATGTCAACATGTCGTTCGTCGTGGTTGTTGACGTCAGGAAGATATCGCGACGTCATCACAGGGCCGGAGCCGTATGCTGAGTATTTGTCGGTGATTTGTTTGTAATACATCTCAAACAAGAAGTCAACAACTTTTCTTTATCTTTTTTCTTGTGTTTAGTGACTAACATGGTGGTTGTTAACAACTAACTTTGCTATAATCCATACAATCTTATTATAATGATGACTGTCAATATTATGTCTTCAAGTCACTGTTTTTCTATTCATCACGAACAATGTCTTTATTATTATTTATTGTTTATGAACGACAACGAGGCAAAACAAGTGCCTTCTGCTTACCTCCATGGTTAAAAGGCGTGAGTTCATGTATTTATATACATATTTTTTATTTATTAATTAACGCAAATTGTTTTTTCATTTGAACACGACGTCGTTCAGTGAATGGATGTCATATGCGCAGGCGCCACCTGAGTATTGCGCAGACACAAATGTATCGTTACATCATAAATATTAAGTATACGTGGTGACAATGTTTCTGTTCACTGATATCATATAATATGTGGGCACCGAGATACACGAGTAGCTGCTGTGGGAAGATGCTTTCTACATTGGGACATGACGGTCAATTATATCGTCATGTGTTTTAGAAAGGCTTTGTTTAATCCTCACCTCAGTAGTTAAGTACACAACGGGTAAATAGAAACGCAGGGGTGAATAGTAACTGGATTTTGTAGATTTTCACGTTAGTTCGTATCGAAATTTAAAATTAATTGCTACTAACAATGTGTCGAAAATTTTAATTCCACTTCAACAAACAAATTAGTAAAGTTGTAATGTTAAGTAAAGTTTGCAAACGTAGTCCTCGAAATAATTGCGATAAACCTAGAGGTCATAAATTCATACTTGTTGGTACTTAGTAACTATACTTCGAGTTTATTTGTAACGGAGTTAGTGTATGACAAAAAAAACTTTTAAAACGTGAAAGCTCTCTACAAAATCTTGTTAGTATTTGCCTAGTTTCACGGTACAAGTACTAAGTTAGACTGTAGTTTTATATTTTTGAGCTCAGAGCGTCGTGGTTCCTGAAATGTCTTCAGGAACCACGACGCTTTGAAAATGTTTTAATAGTTTTGCACCGACAGTTTAATTAGTTCCAGGCAAAGTAAATCAATAAGATAAGTAAACACATCTTCTGCGGTGATTCAGCTAGCATATGCCAGCCCAATCTCCGATTGATAATTATGATTAACTAGCATGTTAGTATGTACTAGGTACCTAATCGTTTAACCTTTCGTCGGAAGACTCGCGCCTTCCAATAGATCTCATCGTGTAGATTGTGTACATCCCAATTGGTCGCGCATGTCGCCACATTACTTATGTTTGTTCCCCATTTATTTATGCCCAGCTGTGGGCATAACTGCGCTGTGTCCAGCTAATTGATTGCGGTGCTTTGCCTGTTAATTGATGGCGTGTACCAGTGTGCGGGATATTTATGTGTAGTTGTACTACGTCGGTAGTCATCGACTGTTTCGATTATTGTGATGTATCGATGTAGGTTTCCTTGTTTCTGATTGTTTTTCTTATGATTACAGTTAGATAATGTTTGGTTATTGATTTTGCCTGTACATTGTTTTTGAAAACTACATTAATAAATGTGGTATTAATAACATCAGTTGGTTAAAATTTAGTTCGTTAGGTTTAAGACAACAAGAGGGCAAGAATAATGACACAATATCCTCACGAGCAATATGGATTGATAACAGTTTAGCATCGTTTTTATTTCCAGCATGCGTAGCATGAACACATTGAACACCGAAGAAACGGCCTTTGTCTACAGACGAATCGGCAAAGTGGCAGATTATATAGACAGGAACCTCAATCTGTCAAATTTCTTTCAATACACCTGCCTGCGTAGCATGAACACTTAATTTCTTTTCTTCCGAGACACGACAAAGACCGTTTCTTCGGTGATCACGCTACGCGTGCTGGAGATCAGAAACTGCCTGCCCAAATCGGTGCAAGGCCATCGTCACGACTCTGTAGAAGTATGTTAAATTATAGTTGTGCCAGAACGTCACCAGTGATTACTAGCTCCGACTATTCAATACAATCTGAACAATATGGTGTGTAAATAATTTTCTGGACACGCAACAGATTCATAGACAAAGCAACCTTTTGATTTTTCTTAGCTAAGGTTTAGATTGGATTCGTGCCACCTCAAAAATATTAACGGTTCGTTCAATAAGAAGTCAGTAGAACAAAACTAAACTCAGTTCTTTCAAAAAAAAATTGTTAGAAATTAAGGGCCTTGATGGTTAGTTTTGAGGTCTTTAAGAAAGGTCTTTATATTATTTTATATTATATTGTCAGCAATATTCTGTTAGTAGTGTAGAACTTCTGTCCTTATTATAACTGAATCATGACCTATTGAGAGGACGACGACGGAGGGGGGGGGGGGGGGGGGGAAGGGATGTGTTCAAACAAGTACCCCATAAAGTGCACAGTGAATGGTTGTCGGACGTGTTTAGACGAGTATTAGGAGCAAACACCGCCGTGCACGCCCACGCCGACTGCGCACACGCAGCCCGCAGGGGTATCACTACATAGTGATATTGATATGTTTTTTTTTGCCTAAATAATGAATTCCTTTGACATCTTTCTATTGACATGTAGGTACTTACTACGGTAGGTAGGTATTTTTTTTCTTAATTTCGTTAATTCTTGATTATTTGTGTGTAAGCGTTTTGGTCATAGTAACTGTAAGCTTATATTGTGTTTTGTTCAATAAATAAATAGGAAACACTTTAATATTAAAGGTAGTTCTTTCTATCAATCTAATGTGTTTATGAATCTTGTGCTTTTATCGCTTTCTGATTGTTTAACAAACGTGTTCATTGCAAGTCAATGTCTTTTTCATTTGCAGCTGAAAGATTTTGCGTAAGTTACTAAGCATCACAATCTATCTATCTTTATTTATTTTATTTTTTATTTTTCTTTAATGGCCAACCAACAATTGTTTACACTGTAAATAGTTAATGTATGTATCTTGGTATATCTATATCTATCTATATATATGTATAAAAATCAATTGCTGTTCGTTAGTCCGGCTAAAACTCAAGAACGGCTGGGCCGATTTATCTTATTTTGTTTTGAAATATTTGTGAAAGTCCAGGGAAGGTTTAAAAAATGAGTGAATATGAAAAAAACGCTTGGAATATAGTAAAAACAACAATTTTGCTATCCCTTTAGAAACTATTCCTAACTGTTAAACATTTGATGTTCGTCCCGTCGCGCGTCGTCGGTACGGTATACTCCTCTCAAATTAAAGAACGTATTTAAAAAAGGATTTTGAATCGACAGCATAAATGTAAAATATTGGGATTATTGCGTACCTGTATAAATTAAAAAAAAGCGAAATGTTAAATAGTGTCACCATGACAACGGATCAACAGAATTACAGAATTAGTCAATTTATGCATACGTTCTGATATTTATTTTGTTACTAAATAAAGAGGTTTTATGTAGCTTAAAGAAGTCATATATTTCAGAAATCAATTTACGTAAAATGACGACATGGACGAACTTCAATAATACTTTGTAAAAAAGAACTTTTGTTAGTGTTTGGACATTAATTAAACTAGACCGGGAAAACTATATAAATTGTATGTAACATAGAGGCACGCAGCGCAGTAGTTCAGTTTAAAATTACGAATTTAGTATTTTTTAATCAATGCATTTCAGTAAGGTAGTTAGGTTAGGTAGTTAGGTTAGCTATAGGATAGGTATCGTAAGTTAGGTTAGGTTATACATATATACATGTTGTCATTTTAATTAAGTCGAACACCGAATGTTTTCATAAGTAAGATCATATTAGAGGCTCGCTTAATAAAAAGTAGTAGGATTGGTTTGGATCTATTTGTTGTCATCTTATTAGCATAATATGTATATTGTATATCTAATATATAAAATAGTCGTGTCACAATGTTTGTAACAAAACTCCTCCGAAGCGACTTGACCGATTCTTATGAAATTTTGTGTGTATATTCAGTAGGTCAGAGAATAGGAAGCAAGCTGATAACGAAGTTTGCATCGGCAGCTAGTTAAATAATAAACAAATAAATATTCCACATCTTTCACACAACGCCTTCTAGTTCCAAACTATGCAGAGTGACATGCTATGTGTAGATACTAGATAACTGATAATATACTTATGACATAATATAGATTCACTCAGACACAGAAAAAATGATCGTGCTCATCACGCAAATTTTTGCCTCCAATGGGAATTGAAACACGACCTCCGACATAGAAGTCAGGGCCACTAACCATTAGTTCTGGCAGGCCAGTCAAATTTTTAGACAGAACTTTTTCTTCCCAGTTGTTTTAGAAGTACTCGATAGAAAGAATAGAATACTTTTATTGTACACCATTAAAACTTACAAATTATAACATAATGGGCTACATAGGGTGATACAATGAGCGGCCTTATCGCTATAAGCGATCACTTACAGACAACCTTTGGATGGACTTGATAGTGAAAAAGAAAAGAAGAGCAGGCAGTTTGTTGTGGTGTATTGTAGATCTGAAGACATAAGGTCTAAAGCCAGCAGTTGTCTACCAATACAATTTAACGACGTCATGGTTCATGGTGCCAACCCTAGCTATTGTCCATCGTTTGTCCAGTGACGGTCGCAAACGTCTCGAGCATGTTTGTCGAGCAGCTCTGTCCGTCCGCCACAGCCACGGTCCGCGGGTGATCGTCTGCGTGTGCGCATGTGTGCGAGTGTCTGCGCGTGAGTGCAGCGCCTACAATAACAAGTGGAGGCTTCACTTGTTATTCTAACTGAGTGAAAGCAAGGCTCGAGCTTGTGTTTGTAATGAGCTTTTAATTTTGGATGTCTTTCGTATTGGTCCTCGTCATGGTATGCGCGTGAGTGACTGTGAAGGAAAACATTAGAACGGAATCTGGACTAAAATGTGTAGAATCGTAGCGTGGTTATCGATGCTCTTGTCTGTTCTATAGACAGGAGAGTTTGGTCGTTAAAGATCAATATTTTCACGTTTCTTTTATGTTTGACTAACACTTTACCCGCGACTTCGCCCGCCTGAATTTCCTACTTTTCCGTTTAAACTTATGCGATCGCGAACTTTACTGTTGAGCTATATAAGATACACAATTCCACCATACGTCATTTTGTTATATTTGCTCTCGGACAACAATACAATGTATGAAAAACTTCACAAATTATATGCCAAAACCTTTCTTAAGAACCATGCTATCCATTGGCAACACGCATGAAAACCGGTGCAGTATTTTTTGAGTTTATCGCAAATAGACAGACAGACAGACGGGGCAGAGGACTTTGTCTTATATTACATAGTGATTGTCGTTTGACAAACTCTTATTAGTCTACAACCACAGTCTAAGAGACTGGATTATTTGCATCCAAACAGAAACGCGACTCTTACATAAGTTCCTATTCCAATAATGAAGTGTAGACAAGTCAGCCGAAATAATATTAAATCTACGAATTGTATCTCCAGACCCATCTTCGATGGTTATCGGTAACTTTATCAGTAGTAAACAAGCCTGTCTTACCTCTAACCCCGTACATAGCGTGATGTATATGCGGCTGTGTGTCGCATGCCCTTTACCCTCCACTAGGTAAGCGGGATTCCTACTGCAAATGTTAATTAGAAATCGCATACAATTGTAATTAATAAACCAGTTACTTGTTTTATCTTCAAAGCTGTTGCTGTTGAATAGTCTATTTTGTAAGAAAGGTAATGGTGCCATCTTTGTCTTGCATCCCTCTCTTTGTTCATTTCACTTTACTCGGACTAGTGAAATACTAAACCAAGAGAATATTTTGTTTATTTTCAGCTGGTTCGATTCCCGGTTTTGGTAAACTTGCCGAAAAATGTATAAACACAGTGTAGTAACGTGTCTTTTAAAATATAACATGTTTCACATTAAGAAAAATAAACTTTGAAACTTAAGGATTTAAAGTTGTTATCCTTCAAGGGCCATTGATTTTTTCCATTCTCTAAACTAGATACATGCGTATTAAATACAGCTGATTTCACAAGTATAATAGCGGACATGGCTACGTTTCCTGCTGTACAGTCAGTCACAAACCCGGCGTGATACAACCTGGAACAATGTACAAACGAAGCGAGCGAATCCAGCGTGCATCGTACATAGTGTCGGGCTTTCAAAGACCAGTCGGTCTATTTTGTAATGATCATTCTACGAAAAGTTATATGAAGGGAACAGTCAATACCAATCATTAGTACTACATTTTTACGGGGAGATTTTTTAAGAATGAATTTTTACTTTGGTTACTTGTAAAATCTTAAAAATGTCGGCTTTACAAGGAGATAAAATGTCGCATATTGACTACCTCGTTGGTTTAACGGACGCAAGAGCATGAGATCCCGGGTTCGAACTTGGGTCGGTCGGGCAAATCTCAGTTTCTGTCAGAATGGATATGTGCCCGTTTGACAGATAACAATCTATTGTGAAAACTTTTTGTGTAATACTAAAGCCTAATAGTACGAATCCAGAGCTCTGCTAAAGATTAGTTGAGTTCTCTTTTTTAGAAAGCTTTTAGCAAACAACATTAAGTAAAATATGGATCACAATCTGAAACATTCAGTCCGTAAAAACATTTATGAAATATCTAAAGCCCCTTGTACCTCGGAAAGCGCCTTAAGCCAGCAGTCCCGGCAGTCATTTGTAGATCTTTGACAGTCGTCTTAGATAGTCAGAAGCCAGAAATTCTGAAAACTAGTTTAACTAAGAGGTATCGTGTTACCCAGTAACTGGGTTTTGGAGGTCAGACAGGCAGTCGCCCCATGTAAAATACTTGTTTTAAGTTGCGTCCTGTTAAACTTGAAGCCGACCCTAACACAGTTGGGAAAAATGAACAGAAATGGGATTCAGAAATATTTAGCTCGCAGTTGAGTGCAACCTCTACTAAAAGTATTCATAGCTGTCTAGCTGTCAATTTATGACTGGTCTACTCACAACAGTCAAATGAACATGCGAGCAAGTGAAGTACTCTATAAACATATAGTTAAGGCCCAATACTGGAGCTGCCAATTTAAATAATACCATAATAGTCCTGCTTCGTGCTTGTAGCGGCGGCTCGGTGTTGTCCGGTGCGCGGGCGCAGGACCGCGGCTATTACACGCCGCGTCGAACATTTAATGTGCGGTCTCACTGCGCCCGGCTCGGCGGAACGTTCTCTTGACCGCAGAATAGATCCATAAGGTTGGATTGGATGCGCGGGAGTGTGGTTATAAGGAATTTGAGCAAGAACAGATTTGCAAATTATGCGGGTCTATGTCCTGCCATGGTTCGGGTTATTTATCCAACGACTCTTAGCGCAGCAGTTAATCTTTCAGCCACTGCACATAAAACAAATGGATGAAAGTTAACAGATAACAAATATGCAACGACCGGAGATAGCAAGAGATAATAGAAAAGGAAGTCGATGTAGAAGTAACTGATAGGATAAGGGTGGTTGGCACTTTTGTGAGTGTCATTAACTCCTGTTGTGAAAAGTAAGCCTTCTGAATCATGATCTGCCTAACCTTTACCCATTCTGTTGGGGTCGGCTTCCAGTTTAGCTGGAGGCAGCTGCATGTCATAGTTTTACATGGAGCGACTGCCTGTCTGACCTTTACAACCCAGTTACTGGGTAACACGATACCCCTGGGTTAGACTGGTTTTCAGACTTTCGGGGCTTTGACTACCTGTAAAGAGTAAGCCTTCTGAATATGTTTATGTAACATATTTGTTGGATGGCAGGCAGTTTGCCAGCCGCGGATGCTCTGACCGCATCGTTTGCGTTGCGGTCGCCGCAGTAAATGATGGACATGCTCAGTTAAACTAACTGTTTTCTTCCATTCTTTGTCTGTTTTCTTTTTTGTTCTATGAGTCTTTATAAGAGTTCTAGAATTTATATCAAGTGCTTTACATTTTTGCGATCAAAAGTACAATAGGAACATGACAACGTCAGCCAATTTTAATTAAAGGTTAGGCAAGTTTAATTAAAGCACGTCGCACCGGAGGGTAACACCTCACTCCCCTGATCCCCTCGTAAATTTGGCGAAGCCCGCAGGGCCAGCACCAGTCGGGGGTTGCGGAAGTAACTCTCTTCCCGTGACCTCTGGCGCATGTGTGAGACGGAACACCAGGGTGTTTTAGCCCACCACCACTCACACCACATTTTTTTAAACTTACCACCAAAGAATACATATGAAGAGCAATAAAGATATTTAGTATTGATGGACCCCCTCCACCATCCTTGTAGTGGAAAACCCTTATGGACGTCATGAGGATTTTCCACCACAACTTTGAATCAAAGTTACCCAAGCGCCCGCGCCCGGAGCAATCGCAGAAATAAGATATAAATTACATTTACGAATACTTTAGTCAGCACTATCTGCATTAACGGAACTCCCCTTATCTGCGAGTATCTTCTCATCTATGTGCGCGGTGCGCCGGCGCAGTCGACACCTCGTAAATACGCGTCGTGGAGCATGCGATCCGACACGAGTTCGCACGAACTTCGCCGAACTCCGCCGAAGTTGGCCGATGTTAGGCGATGCAATGGTGTTCAAGTACCCGCAAACATAGTAAATCACGCTACAGGTGGAACGATGCATTGGATTATGCGTTCCGTGTCACGTAATAGTTTTGAATGGCTAAAATGGACGGCGGTTATGATAATATCGAATATTGTTGGGGAAGCTGTAAACAGATGCAGGTGTTAGGTTGTTAGGAAGCACTGCCAGGTGTCGGGTTGATATAATCATTATTGGTAACTAATGTCAACATCAAATTGATCATAGTCATAGAGAAATCAATATACCTAATAGACACAGCTTTGTGTGCGCTTTATCAAGGTTTCCACACATACCAAAAGTGCAATGGCTATTGCCAAAAGCCTTTGTAAGAAAGTTTTTGTTTATTTGTAAATTGATTAATGTATTTCAGTTAGTTATTATGTAAAGTAAGTGTTATGGAAAAACAATATTTTCTTAGTGCAGTTCAGCTCGTGTAAATTATTAAATTATTCAGTGTAAAGAGTAGACAAGTCCGTGCGCCGGGAGTCGTGATGCGGCTGAATGATGGGGTTGCGGAATAGATGCCTGATCGGCGCCTGCGCAACAACTTGTGATAACCGCGCAGCGTTCCGGCGTTCGCGAGAAACGGTGATAAATACTGATTTACACGATTTAACTAGTGATAGAAAGATTTAATACACTCCATGCAAAGATACCGTGCACGGATTCATTTCCCGATGTAAATTTACTTTGCCTTTAAAGGCATGGTTTCTGAGAATATTGTAAAGTTTAGAGAGTTGTAGCGCATGTATTTTTTGTCTTACTTTTTCATTATTAACATAGTTATTAAAAGCAGAATATCTTTGAAAAGGCTTAGGAGGTAACCTTTGTTCCTTTGTTAGTCATCTAACTAACTTACGTGGAAGTGTTGCAGCTCATTGCAACTACCAAACACATCCAATGAATTATTAAATGCAATTGAATAAAATTCGTAAGATGTGCTGCACACGCAGCGACTGACTGCAGTAACATATCTGGTTTAGGAGCGACACGTTTTCACTTAACGAAGCACAGCGCGCCGCGAGTTCAACTCATGTGAAAGAAATCAGATGAGACCGGATACTGTCTCGAATAATAATTAGCCGCCAGCCTCCCGACTGACAGCAGGTGTCAGAAGCACCCGTCATATACCAACATTTATGTGATTCTTTACAAGATTCTTATCAAAATATACGTACAAATGATTATTATTACGACTGAGCGATAAACGTCTCCGCAGGGCGCTTTTATTTTAATTTTGCACATTTGTATAATATTTTAACGAGTGATCCTGCTGGCCCGATGGATTCGGAATGGGAATTGAAGTATTTACATACTGATCGAGAAGAATTGGCGTGTGATCTTCCCGTGGGTGAGCAGATCAAGTGGTTGGGCAACGGCTTCCAGCTGGGCGACGACCGCGAAGCGAGCGTCGATAATGTCATCAGTTTAGCATTTTTGCAATTTATCGAGTTGAACCCACTGTGTGACATCGTACTCTGCAACTAATAAACTAGGCACACTGCCAATTTTGCTAATCATGAGTTGTCTATGAAACCGGTTGCAGCTGAAAAGCAGTATTAACATGGAGTGACAGCTTATCTGTCCTCTACAACCCAGTTACTGATTGACATGATCCTATTTGTTAGACTAGTTCTCCGGCACCTATTTACGCATAACAACGCTGAAATGACGGCCAGGACTAAGGCCCTGTCCAGAAACACGCGCGAGTCTGACGCGTACTGTAATACATTGCTCTTTGGTAAGAACATTACTAAGTAAGGTATGCAATATCCATATCAATGAACTTAAAATCGCGTGTCAATTCGTAGCGAATTCGTTCCTTCCGGACAAGGTCTAACTGCTAATAGGGCTTTCCGATGCTCGAGTCCTCGGGTTGTAATGCACACCCATTCATAGATCGACCTTCGCAAGCATAGCTGTTATTGTTTATCCACATGTCTCCTAAAGTAATTAATATCTAACAAATATTTTTATCCAAATAGGACTTAGAGTCTTACGTATCAGAACAATATGTCAGACTCTCTCGGTATTATTGTATTTGAGGACGAAATGTAAACCGCCTAAAATCAATTATTTTCTTATAGAGCTCTTCGTACGAGTCTTAAAACTCCTGAACCATTAATCTTAGCAAGTTTAATGTCAGGCCGACTTCCGCAAGGCCAGGCGTATCTCAGCGCTAGTCCATGCAACATGTCCCTGTCTGCGCGGCTCCATCTGTGCGGTATATCGCATCGATATCAAGACATTACCATGAGCCAGTGATGTGATCGCATCGATGTTATCGCCCATCGTAAAACATGCTGTAAACTGCGCCAGTGCGCCGGCGCAGCTTTACTGTATCCTCCCGGAGACTGCATCTTCAGATCATCATAGCGATAGTATAGAAAATGGAGTATCTTACATTACAATATTTAAAAATATCTAGCTACAATGAATTACTCATATTTCGTATGGCTAGGAAGAGTATTACTGCAACATGTTCTTTTTTATACATAAGAAGATATGTGGCGACAATCCCAAATAAATTGGATTAGGATGAAAATGATGGTTTGCAAAGGATTTCAAAAATTTGATTTAAAATGCTATTTGAGTGAATGATAAATTAATACACATGTTGTGTAGATCTACGATATAAAGGTGAAATGCAGGTTATATGGCTGTGTGGTTGGCTGGAGAAAACATATACCTAGTATATAAAACAAAGGGAATTCAACAATACTAAAACTTCAATATCTAAGCCGTTTGCTGAATACGGAAAATCTGTGTTATTTAGTCAACTAAGAGATAAGAATGGACATGACTGATCTACAGCAGCCACCGCCCGTTCGATGACTCAGGATAGGATGATGTTATTATTATTGTCTGTTATTTTTGTATGAATTAAGCTCCATTATTGTAATTGCTGTACGGCGTTCTGATGCGAGAGTAAATAATAAATAAATAAATAAATGACTGGACTGGACTGACATTTGATGGGGATCAAATTTTACGTTAACACTCTCCATGTTTTTCTAAGCCTGGGTTCATACGAGAAGTAAGGAGACTGTCATCACGGTAGTGACTCCATTTGCTACCTCCTCCGTGTGTCGGATGCATAAACTTGGCGAGATGTGACCGTGAGAGGTTTATGTGAATATTCGTTAATAAATTATGCTAATTACTGGCGGCTGAATGAACGGTATGTCGGTATGTGCGGGTGAGATGTCGAGGTTAAGGTCAGCCATTTTATGAATGAGCTGGAAAAACCTTCGATAATTCTATATTCATAATGACATAATGTTAGTTAGAATCCGACTGACAACGGCTACCTTATTGGTTCAGGGTCCTTATTGGTGTTCCTGGTGTAGGCTCCCATCAGAGTCTAACGAAACAGGAACCGGCATGCCTGAGAGATATTTCTCGAGGGTTTGTGATGCCAAGTCAGAGGCGCATGGGTGGCATTAAAACTCTGATACCGCCGGGTTAGTCACTAACCGCACGAAAAGAAAAAGATCAGTCTCATGTTAATTTATTTCATTGTCAAGTACTTCTTTGACTTTTGTTGGCGAATGCCCAACTGTCCTGGACCTGAAAAAGGCAAGGAGACTATAGTTTTAACCCAAAGGTAGAGGTGAATCTGTATCACAACTATTTTCGGTATATAGCTATGTCCAAGCCCCTTGAAGTAAAAAGTTGCCAAAACTAGATTAAGCTGCTACTGAGAAGATGGAAGACTTTACCCAAACAGAGAATTGATCCAGGTCGTCTGTTTTAGCAGTAGTGCCTGTTACCACTTGATCACGTTACAGCAAGTTACTTTTAATAAGTTCCAATACCACCATTCTTAGATGGTTTGGTCACGTTGAAAGGATGAATGAAAGGCGACTAATGAAAGGTATTCTATAAGGCAGATGTAAGTGGAAAAGCCGGGAGGGGACGTCCTTGAAGGACATGCTTAGACCTTATTGGTGAGGTTCTTCAGAAAGGTCAGGTGCGTAGTACTCGCACTACGAAGTAACTATGTGATAATCGTAGTTTCTGCATATTCTCATTGAAAAAAGCCGTGAGTTTATGTACGTATGAACGTACGAACCAAGTTAATACCTAGTTAAGTCAAGTTATCAGTCGGGATAAGTTACCTCTCATAGTCGGGGAGCTAGACATGGCACTTAGTCATGGCTCCTGCACTATGTTTAGAGCCCGTTACGTTAATGCTGTAATACTTGGTTTGTACGGGACCCGTTACAGGTATGTACACCATCCCTCTTATTAATATTCCTACCCAGAGATAAGTTGCTACGATTATAATGAAATTATATTTATTTCTGTAAGTAGGTAGATCTTCCCAGATCCTTTCACACATATATTTATAATACTGACATTTTAGAAAAGAAATGCAGAAATAAACTTAGGGGTTATGACCTCTTTTAAAGTAGGTACTGACATACGATTAAATACTATACGAGTTTTACGATGCAGGGCAATATATTAAACCTAAGATAAGAAAAACCTAAGACAATAAGATAAGAAGATACATTTCTTAAGGATAACCTAATTAATATAACTTTTTCCACGTTTACTAAAAATTGGCTTATAATGTTAAACGCATAGGAAAACAAAAGAACATCCGACCCGGAATTGAATTCGGTACTTTATGCTAAGCGGTAGATAACGCTATAAAAAAAACAAACTATTTATTTTTGCATGCATACATTACATACATAATATATCTACTATACAGACTAATATTATTTCTACTATTATTGTTCATACCATTATTTTGTACGGCATAAATGGTAATTTAAGACCTTACACATAATTGTTTGCTGTATACTCGAGTTTTACAATAAAATAAAATAAAATTCTATTAAAATTTACATTTAAATAACGCTCAATCTTTTTGAGGAAAGATTATGTGCGCTAAGTTTAAGTTTAAGTGTTACTCACTCACAGATATTATGTATTTATGTCCGTTAGTAAAGCTACACGCAGGCCCCTCCCCCACTCTAAACTTATCGGTGTAAAAAAGACTTTAAAATGTTTTTCATTTGTCGAGATTACCACCAACAGACCACTACAAGGCTGTTAACGAAACTCCAAATTTAGCAGTTAAACAAAGCTGCTGCGTTGCGTGTCGCGGGTTTAATTCCTTCATCATCATCTTCACCTGTTTGCGCAACTGCCAGCCAAAACTGTAGCCAGAGCGGAATCCCCAATTTGTCGTATTCTAAAGGTGCTGAATGCCCTTCTTGCTGCCAACCCTGATTGTGATGTGTTTGCGGATGAATGGATTAAACTAATGCGTGTATGCCTGGTGTTCTGTGAGAGTAAGTATGCCAGGGAGTCTTCTGTTCCATGTAATTTTTTTTTTTTTTTAATTTCTTTTTTTTTCGTAATTGTAATTGTCTCTATGTTACTTAGTGTAATTGGTGTTGTACCGTATTTTTTTTTTTTTTTTTTTTTTTTTTTTTAATACAACAACTTTTTCACTCAACGCCATTTAGTCCCAAGTTAAGCTTGAGAGCTTGTGTTATGGGTACTAAACAGCTGATAAACATACTTATATATTTCTAAATATATACATATTATAGATAGAATACACCCAGACACAGAACAAATGTGAATGAACAAATGGCTCATCACACAAACATTTGTCCTGGGTGGGAATCGAACCCACGACCCGCGGCATAGCAGTCAGGGTCACTAACTACTAGACCAACAGGCCAGTCAACGTATTAAGTTAACGTATTAAGTAACTATAAATAAATAAATAAATCTTTTCCCACTATGTTGAGGTCGGCTTCTAGTTTTACCGGTTACAGCTGAATATCAGTGTATTTTACATGAAGCGACTGCTTGTCGGACCTCCACAGCTCAGTTACTGGATAACACGCCTAACCCTTATTCCTTAGGGGATTACAGGCATGTTTAAATCGAAAGAGAAAAAACAGTTTCCAGAAAACTCACGCGTTCCAAGATATGTTATGGGTACCTTGTTACTCGTATTTGATTACAAGAATGTTCGCCACTACTTTCAAATATGTGCTAGAGTGTAACGGATGCAGTTAACAATATGTAAATATTGACTAGTTAATTACAATTGATACTAATCTCTGATTTACGGCGCAGCTTCCCCCACCGAACAACAGAGGGCGTCATTAATTTTTGTGACAAGTATTCAAATCATGCGCTTGCGCAGTGCACAGATTTATCTCAGGAGATTACCGCTTTCACAAGTGTCGTGAGCAAGACTGTTTTTGATCTCATTCACTTTATGTAGGCATGCCACAGAGGAGGAACATCGAGAGAAGAACTAATCTTACAAAATGGTTGAAGATTCGTGGCTCACAACACAACTTGATCCACTCTATTTTTAGGTGCAAGCTTAGGACACTTAGACCCGCGTCTGACTAGAGATAAAAAACATAACACACATTAATATTTTAGCCTTTAGACTAGTTGTAATTAAAAAACATTTATAGGTTTTTTTTACTATACCTAATTTATGGTGACACTTACATGAATTCAATTAGCAGTTAGGCAAAATTTTATAATCAAACAGTGTCACTGTCAATAGCCAAATTGTACTTGTAACGACTCTAGATTTTCATGTTTGATTTTGTTAGAAGAGTGATCCTTCTGTACAATTCAATGGTATCGCTTCATGTTCTGCGCAGACGCACGCGTGGGACGGTCAGGGGTGCGGCGGGCGAGGGGGGAGGTATTTGTCGGGGGTTGACGAGACGCAGATAAGCGTCAAGCGGGTTGCGCGCGCGCCGCATACTGATCAGCACGAGACGGACTGACACAGTCGAGATAGCTGGAGTACCGTAAGGCTGGCTTTCTACAAGAGCCGTGGTACCTAGACACAAGCAATGTCACAATATACCTATGTAATTGCGTGCTATGTATTCAGAATTGAAATTTTTTTGAGATGGTTTTTGGTCGACACTTTGGTGGAAAGCCGTATTTGAGGACACTGCAGTCAGCAGGACAGTTACAACATGCACACATTTCGACGGGTCTAGTGGCAGCATTGTATGCCTACAGCAAGATGATTGTCGAGCTGACTACAACTGCGCTGTGTGATACGCACACGCTGACGAGCGTTCACGTAGTGTTACGTAACTCTTTCGCATCTACTTAACTATTTGATCAACTACAGGTATATTAAAAATTCTAAATTCTTATTTATTTATTTATTTTATTAAAAACACAACAGACGCGTGTACGGTCTGTCACACAGAAATTATCCTTCTCTTTCTACATACCCCTCCTTCCCTCCTTCTCTTTCTTATCACTATACGTGAGGACTTGTAATTGGCTTTCTGGTGACTATGGTTTATTTTTTTTGTTTTGTTTGTTTTTATTAGCTGTAAGTCCTCCATGTACTAAATAAATAAATAAATACGTTATAATTTCGTTTACCAAATGGTTTAATATGCAACAACGATAAGTGCTTTTCAACCAGTTCTCAATAATTAGATCATCGGAATTAAAGATTGTAAAATACGCACAAAATCTAAAATGCCACCCATAAAATACATTAACATTATCAAAAAAATAAATGATTAACTGCGTACCTACTTCATAAACGCAATTAATAGTTAATTGGTCGCAGTTATCTACATCCGCGGATCTAACGGTTGCTAATGATTGCACATCACTAGTCGGAGCACGAACTTGGGACTTCCCTCTCACTCGTATCAGTCGCTATACTGCTGATATTAATGATGGCTTCATCTAGATAAAAAGCAGGAAAAGTAATTGAGATCGTAAATAAAATATTGCCTATAAATCATTTTTTTTGCCAACCAAACTTAGTTGCATGTTTGTCATAGGATTTGATTGGAGTCAGCATTCAACAGTGCAATGAGTGAGGATCTAAATCGTGATCTTTTATTGGCCAATCAAAAGCCTTAGAGTCTTAACTGGAGCTTAAACATTGTGTAGGTGCCTAATACATAATTATATAAAATTCCACAACTTTCACACAACACCATTTAGTCCCAAACTAAGCAGAGCTTGTGCTATGAGTATTACTTATACAAATTAATGTTAAACATACCTACCTAAATATTTCTAAATATTATAGAAGTTGCAGTCAAAACTCTTAACCAGTCAAAAGTACTATTGACTAGCAAAATCAGTCAAAACTACTTTTGACTGAACAGGTTGGTCAAAAGTGGTTTTGACTGAAAATTGTTGGTTATTAGTACTTTTGATTGCGAATTTGCGGTCAAAAGTACTAATAACCGATAGTTTTAACGTACTAAGGGATCTGGCGCTCGGCGGACGCTGCCGCGGTACGCTCGCTTCGCTCAAAAGTAGTTTTCTCTCAGATACAGAACATTTGATCCTCATAAACATTTGTCATGGGTGGGAATCGAACTCGCGACTTTCAGCGTTGTGTTCAGGGCCACTTATACTACTGGGCCAACAGGCCAGTCCAGTCATTTAATACAATTAATTACCTCAAAAGGCCAGTACTTATTAAACATTATTCTGTCACCAGTTTAGAGCAGGATGGCTCCTTGCTCAAATCGTTCGGGATCACGCAAACTATCAACAAGGAAATTGGTAAACATATTATTAAAATGTCAACGCTTGTTCGACCCCTGACATTTGGGGACCATTCACCAGTCAACAAGTGGTTATTAAGAGCAATTTACTTGAAAAGTTCTTCATAGAAGCCGTCCGTTGGTGGAAGCAGAACTTTGCGAGAGTAATTATGCGGTTGCTGACAATAATTGTAGATTCAGTGCAAACAGACACCCGCTGTTTGCACTCTGTCTCTGGTATATAAGTGGTTGGTGTTTCTGGCTATTTATGGATTCTGTTTTTTTTGGGAATTGTGAGCTGAACCGGCTATTTTTAATGATACAAAAACACTAATACAGTTAACGTGGTAATGCTAGATTGAGTATGTTAAAGTGTAGATGGATTGACAGGCCTGTTGGTCTAGTAGTTAGTGGTCCTGACTGCTATGCCGGAGGTCGTAGGTTCGATTCCCACCGAGACCAAATGTTTGTGTGATGAGCACAATCATTTGATCTGCGTCTGGGTGCAATTTGTCAATGATATGTATTTATTTAGAAATATATAAGTATGTTTATCAGTTGTTTAGTACCCATACCACAAGCTCTGCTTAGCTTGGGACTAGACGGCGTTGTGGAATATTATATTATAGATGTTATTTAGGTGCCTTCGCGATTAAATGCCTAAAAGCTGGCACACTCTTGGCGTTTGACCGAAAGTTCTAAATGGTTGTGATTGCATGCCAAAATAATTGCTGTCATGCCTATCCCATACATTCGAACTTTTTGACAATCAATATTGCTGATAGAATGTCACTTTCTCTAGAAACTTGGACCTGATTATAAATCACGCTGACTGACTGGTCTTCTAACTACGACACGAGCTGGTCCCGTGTACCTCGTACTCGTACTGGAGCACTTAAGAGTGGCCCTCAGCCTCAGCGGAAGCGATGCCCTACTCCACTCTGTCAACACATCATTATTCTAGTTACTTATCGATTTTATTGGCGTTTCACTTTCAAACACGCTCATCTATTAGCATGTTACCACATTCTCCTTCGAATGTAGTTCAATTACCTGCGCGGTCCAGTTCCATGGGAAGCGGGTAACCTCACGTCCATCATATTACTGTTAATTAGTAGCATGGTGAGCAGAGCAGTGGCCCTGACTTTTAGGCCAGCACGATAAGTTCTAGACAGATGCCTGGGAATGTCTTGTTCGTGCAGACTTCGGACGCCATGTGGTTTTTGGGCTGGTTTTTGTAGATAGTATCTAGAAGGCATGATTTTGCTACAATTTTATGGCTAAGTTTCATTATCCTTGATTTCAATTTTTTAAAGAAACGGCAGCTATGGCAGTTAAAGTATTAATAAGCTTCTCTTGTGTTAGCTTTTCACTTGGTTGCCATGATTCAAACATGCATGTAGTTCCAAATAAAATCTCTGGTGCCAACTTTTTTTCTTTGACTTTCAAAAAGTGTAGATTCTCGGCCTAGTTTGAATACAGACTTTTGATTTTGATTTAATATTTTGAAACATGTGCTTCAGTGATTTAAAATAACTTATTTTTTATATCGGAGCAGGCACCTGGCACAGTGCGGGGACTCTGCCAAGTAGGTACTTTCCATCAGGTTTGCGGATTAAATTTAGTTTGGCAGTAGTGACCTAGGAGTAGCTTTATCCCAAAGGGTGTTCGTGTTCGTGTATGATTTTTGATGTGACGTCAGAGAATTCTATTTTTGATTTAATACCAATTTAACAGTTTAAATTAACAGAAAGTTTTCGTTAAAAATGACAGAATAACGTACATCGTGCGTGTTGCCATGTTGGGGCAAACCTGGGCGCGGTGATCGTGTCCGAATCTTTACTTAAATGTTACCTACTTTTTTAATATTGATAGAACTGCGTTTTACTTACAGTCCAATCTTGCGCAATCATGTTATTGATTTGAAGTACCATATTCTAAGTAAGTACCTTATTTTATAGTGTTGACAAAATCTCGCTCCATAGACTGCTGTTTTTGGCGAACTTTGTATTGTGATACGCTATTTCACACGCCGATTGGCGATTGAATTAGTAAATGTTCCAGCTATTAAATAGCTACCTATGCTGCCAGATTGTCGCAGAGTCATTAGTCTTCATTGTCCACGTTTGACGTCGGCCGTGGAGTGACCATTGATCAACTGTGTATCATTCGAGTGAGGTCCCACACTCCACTAATGGTGGCGACCACTAAACGGAACTAATTCGCGGCCACTCACCACTCGTTACCATTTTATTGCGTTTTTAATTCAGCACACACACGCACGTCACGACACAGAACAGTTACAGTAAGCCTACTCTAGACGATCATGGAAATATCACTCAAATAAACAGTGACGAAGCACCCGTTTAAGAAACGGTCAAGAATTCTGAGTATTTGACACAGTAATTTTTTCGCAGCATTGCAAACAGTCATGAATATCGAATAATTAAAACAATAATTATTTCTTAATATTTAATCAAGCGTCAGTTGGTTTAAACGTATTCCCTAGACGAATTGCATTCATACAAAGGAAGTGTTTTAGCGTCTTAACACTTGTTTGTACAAATTATATTATTATGTATACTAAACAAATTATGTAAGTTGTGGTAAAATCTGAGAGTATAGTTCATAATAATAATAAATGTATTTCACAATATTATGAACTAAAAGCATGAATATATTAATTAATTTAAAAAAATGACACCTTAGTTTACTTAAATTTAAGAGAAATGGTAACTGAAAAGAATCTAAGCACACGATGCGAGTTCGAAAATTTCTTGGTGCCATTTCTGTGCATTCACAAAAGTGGCCCTCATATGTATGTATCTGATTATTAAATGTTTTTTTTAAATCAGATTACATACAAAACGTTATCCTATCCCAATCGCCAAACCTGCATCCCAACACTCAGCTTTAAGACGATACAGTCATACCAAAAGTATGGCAATCTAAAATAGTAAGTTCTTTATGTATGGATGATATTATTATACAATGGAGTTATATTATTATCTCCTACTACTTTTATTTCAAATACTACTACTTGCTTTTGTATTGTGAGCACCATGGAGACACGCAGGATATTAGGTCACGTTAAAATTACGTTTAAAGTATGTTTCAAAATCAATGCATTTCAGTAAGCTAGTTAGGTTAGGTAGTTAGGTTAGGTAGTTAGGTTCGCTATAGGGTAGGTATGATGAGTTAGGTAAGGTTATAAATATATACATCGACCCTAATTATTATTCAGACGTTTAAACGACAAATCTATGGCGTGGACTCATAAAACGCTCTTTTAATAATTATAATAATATTCCACAACTTTCACACCGTCTAGTCCACTTATATATTTCTAAATACATACATATTATAGACTAGCAGACGTCCCGCGGTTTCACCCGCGTAGGTCCCGTTCCCGTGGGAATAAAGGGATAAAAAGTAGTGTTAATCCAGGGTGTAAACTAATCCATACCAAATTTTATTAAAATCCATTCAGTAGTTTTTACGTGAAAGAGTACCTAACAAACATCCTCACAAACTTTTACGTTTACAATATTAGTAGGATAATTACACCCAAACACAGAACAAATGATTGTGCTCATCACACAAACATTTGTCCTGAGTGGGAATTGAACCCACGACCTCCGGCATAGCAGTCAGGGTCACTAACTATTAGACCAACAGAAACCAAATGAAATAGTAATTAATTAATTCTCATTATTTCACAGAAATAGTCATCACACATTGAAAATGCCTTTCACTTATTTGTTTTTATTATAATGTCTATTAGCTGCGTCTATCAGATTGATCTTCTGGTATCTGTCTGTGGTACGTAGGGCACATTTGTAGTACTTGTATAATTTGACACATTGAGTGTTGGTAGGTACTGACGCGGGCGCATGGCGGCGAGTGACCCGAATTACTTGCCTACATTATAAAATATAGTGCGGCGTTAATGGCGATCATTATAATTATTGTATCCAGTTTAAAGAGGCGTTTGTGAATGTTTAATTCCTACGTTACAATTATATGGAACGTCGTAAATCATAACTGGGCCAGATATCTTCAGTGTGTCATAAAGGCATTTTATCAAACAATGGTTAGGCAATGGTGTACTTGTAGTAGGTAATTATGTAGAATAAATAAATATTCCACAACTAATAAACTAAGCAGAACTTGTGCTATGAGTACAAGATAACTGATACATTTCTAAATACATCAATTTATAAATAAATTACACCAGACATAGAAAAAATAATCATACTCATTTCAGAAACATTTGTCTTGGGTGGGAATCGAACCCACTACCTCCAGCAGCAGTCAGGGCCACTAACCACTAGAGCAACAGGCCAATTCACATTTAGCCACTGATGTCTAAGTTCTATGTAACAAGTGGCGAGCCTATTGGCATCAATCAGGCACGAATCCAGGCTAAGAAACTAAGAAACAACATCAGCAATATATCCATTGCCTCCTCTTGACTGCTTCGATGGTCTAGTAGCCGAAAGCGTTACAACTGGCTATAAGGTCTTGGGTTAGATTCCCTAGTCGTGCAGTGTTATTAGGTTTTTCTATCTGGGATTGCTCAGTGGTAATTCAGAGACAGTATTTTGTACCCAGTAAAGGTGAGGCTGATGTGGAGTGGGTACGACTCTTGTCACGTTACTCAGAGGACAGATGGATTTAACGGAGTACCTACTCGCTGGCAGGGTCCAACACATGAAACTTGTGTCCCATTTGACACAAGTATGCATTTTATTCAGTAGGCTCCGTTGTTGCTCCAATATTGCTATATTATTCTAGTTTTCGTTACTGAGACATACATGATCAAAGTTTATCTATAACATTTCCTCGCATGTTCTCTCTTTTTAACCCCCGACGCAAAAAGAGGGGTGTTATAAGTTTCACCGCTATGTGTGTGTGTCTGTCTGTCTGTCTGTCTGTCTGTCTGTCTGTGGCACTGTAGCGCCCAAAGGGGTAGACCGATTTAGATGCGGTTTTTTTTATTTGAAAGCAGGGTTTCTTGCGATGGTTCTTAGACATAATTCATCAAAATCGGTTCAGCCATTTCAAGTTTATCAGCTCTTTTATGTTAGCTACCGTTGCTATTTTAAACGTCTATGGGTATTAACTTTACTTAAAACATATGTGTGTCTTAAAATTTCAAACACCCATGAGTGTAATATTAATAAGCAACATTATGGTGTATTTGGTCTGATGCAGCCAGGATATCTAGCAGACTAATTCACTCTTGGGAAAATAACAGCAGATATGTCGTGTTTGGATTCATTTTAACCAGCATTTTATTCTGCACACAATGCACTGATGGCAACAGGATGAGCTGATGCTGCAGCCAGGCTATCCAGCACACCAGTAGGTAGACTCTTGACAAAATAATAGCAGATATGTCGTGTTTGGATTCATATTAACCAGCATTTGATTCTGCACACTATGCTCTGATGACAACAGGATGAGCTGATGCTGCAGCCAGGCTATCCAGCACACCAGTAGGTAGACTCCTGACAAAATAATAGCAGATAGGTCGTGTTTGGATTCATTTCAACCAGCATTTGATTCTAAACACCATGCACTGATGGCAACAGTATGAGCTGATGCTGCAGCCAGGCTATCCAGCACACCAGTAGGTAGACTCTTGACAAAATAATAGCAGATATGTCGTATTTGGATTCGTTTTAACCAGCATTTGACTCAACATACAATGCACTGAAAAATTCTCATAAATGTAAACTCTATAAAACAAAATTACTGCGTTTAAAAATTATAAAATAAAAATTAAATTAAAAATTTTAAAAACCCCCACCGCAAAAAAAGTAAAACATTTAAAAAGTTAAAAATAACACTTTAGCCATGAAATTTTACGTAACGTCGGGGTACCGTTAAAATAAGTACCTACGAACCTACAAGTACTAGGAACATCCCTTACTTAAGCGGTACCCCGAAGTGAAGTAAAATTTCATGGCTAAAGTGTTATTTTTAACTTTTTAAATGTTTTACTTTTTTTGCGGTGGGGGTTTTACTACAGTATAGTTTAAACTTTAGTAATTTAAATCTCTGTGACTCTAAGCGAGATTCATTATACTTACAGAAAAAGCTAACTTACTATACTATCAAAAACTAGTTTAAGTAAAGTACTAACACTATTGCGGACGAATCATCTTTGTTTACGTCAACGTCCACTAATCAAGGTTCCTTTTTCCGCTACAAATTATAGGCGAAATGCTTTCTTTGCCAGGAGCACGTCATGTTTCAATAACCTACCGCGTGAGTTGAACATTGATCTTTTTTATACTTCCGCTAGCACAACGAGAAGGATATTAGCCAAGGAATTTTTTAATAAATGTAATAATTAATGGCGCTCAAACTGTAGTGACATAATCATAAATTCATAATCATAATGATAATGATAATGGTAAGTAAATGTAGTTAAATAAATAATTGTAGCAATATACTTATACTGCACTTAATTTTATAAATATGCAAATAGTTTACGTTAGCTATTATAATTAAATTATTTATAATTTATTATTAATTTATTTATACATGTGGAGGCTTGTTATTAGCAATTTTAAGTATCATTTTTTTATCAATTATGTAATTAGTCTGTAAGCCTTCTTTAAAACAATAAACAAAAAAAACTAATAATTAGCAACATTTGAGTTGTCGATCGAATGCTTTATTATCATTAGGTCCATGAAACGTAACTGATGAATTAATGTTTAAGTAACATAGACATGCCTCTGCTTGCCTTCTGCGTGATATTATGTTATATTGAATAGCATTTGATTTCACAAAATACTACTGCATGTTCACATATATCTCTTGCTAATAGAATAATTAACTGCAGGACTTAATTAATGTTAAACCAGAGATAATTATTTTGCGCAAGTTTTTTTCTGCAAAGTCGCGTAAGTAACTGTGCAAGTTCCAGATAACTTATGTGCAATAAATAACTATATATATACACGATACTGTTAAAGTTAAAACTATAATTGAGTTAGAAAGTAGTCAGTGAGATACGATGGCCGATCTAGTTATTAACCGGATTACTGGGCGGGCACGAATTATCTGGCCAGTGCGGGTCGGGACACAACGCGAAGGGTTCCTTCCTATCCTCGAAAAAAACCAATGGAGAGTTGACCACCACGTAGAGCTATGCTTCTGTCTTTTAAAACTGCTGCCGACAAAATTCTAGTATTGTTTTATTTCACTGTAATAAGTACATAGTTTATGCAGACTGTGTGTGAAAGTGATTATTTATCCATGTTGTAATAGATGTATGTGTGCAACTGACAAGGCATATTGTTCTTAAAATTTGTCTACAATCTGGCCTTTAAAATAATTCATTTACTATCTGACTTTTGGCTGACATAATAATAGAGTTGTAAATTTAGGTAAGAACAACAAATTAGGTACCTAGATTGTTTATGAACAGTGGTTACTACTAACTTAGAAATTATTTCAAATATTCAGCTATTTGAATAATTTATATAAGTACTTACCTACCTAAATTAGAAGAAAAAAATTATGTGAATGATTTTTTTGTCAACAAAATTGTTGGTAAACGAAATAAATAAATCCTACTCCTACTAATATTATAAACGCGAAAGTTTGTGAGGATGTTTGTTACTCTTTCACGTAAAAACTACTTAATGGATTTTAGTAAAATTTGGTATGGAGTTAGCCGAGACCCTGGATTAACAAATAGGCTACTTTTTATCACAGTATTCCCACGAAAACGGGATCTACGCGGGTGAAACCGCGGGACGTCTGCTAGCTAGTAATAAATAAATAAGATCCTTCTGGAACGCAATTTGTCTCTCTTAGCTACATGCAAACGCTTCCACTTGACGGACACGAATAATTTGAAGGATTTCTAGGTTTTTATTTTTTTACAGAACCCTAATAAGCGGGCTGGTCCAGCGTGGGCGATTAAACACAATTACAGTGGGTTCGTGACCGCCAGCAAGAAGCTTGCAGATTATTATTACATTCATTATGAGCAGTACGTCGGATCAATGTCTGCCATCGATTATAGCATCGCCCTACATTTGTGCAATCGTTTATTTTTATATTGCATGCCATGCGTCGGCGAAGCGGTTAAGTGTCTATTCTTTATTTTAGTCACGAACTAATAAACTTGCTTTATTTATTTCATCACCATCATCAATATTTATGCCTGCTCGTTCATCAACAGTAGTATGCACATGCCCTCGCAGTCATCGGGTTAGAAGGCCCTGAAGATAAAAAACTACTGCAAATTCTTAAAAAAAATATTTTACGTCAAGGAAACATTCCTTTATTTTCAAAAAGGAATAAAACTGCATTCGTACCTATGATTACTCGAAAAGCATAGGTAAATCGGGAATCGAACTCACTGACATACACTGACCCACTATATTATAAATACATAGTGCCGGACTCTTACCTATCTAAACTATTATCTAAACGAAATCTGTCAAACCACCATATTTGATTGAAAATTCGGCTTGAAAAGTCTTTACCAAGTTGTACTTTATAGAATGTCTTTAGATATAGAAAATATCTTAAAATACAGTGTTTATCTTTAACTTTCTGCTGGTTCGATTGCCAGTTTAGGAAAGCTTGTAAAGAAATCTGAAAATGCAGTTTACTTGACAAAAGCAAATGAGAATCAAAGATTTTTATTAAGAGACCCAACTAGGCACAAACACCTGCAACGTCCAGCGGATACACACCACTCCAAATTCACGATAAAATACCAAACGTACAGACATAATTATCCTACTTCCTTCTAATATGATAAACGCAATAGTTTGTGAGGTTGGATGGATGGATGGATGGATGGATGTTTGTTCCTCTTTCACGTAAAATCTACTGAATGGATTTTAATAAAATTTGGTATGGAGTTAGCTGACACCCTGGATTAACACATAGGCTACTTTTTATCCCTGTATTCCTACGGGAACGTGGCCTATGCGGGTGAAACCGCGGGACGTCTGCTAGTTAAAATAATGGCTTAATGAAAAATTCTTTTTGCAATATTGCTAACTTTATGATAATATGTAATTGTAATTATGTATTGTTAATGAATTTAATTGATAAAAGGTAATGAATCTCTGTGTTGTGGTTTTACTTAATTGATGTACCTATAGATACAAATTTTGTATATCAGTTAGACGGTGAGACATGCTGATACAATTTATTACACCCTATGATATGTTTCTGACAAAATAAATTAAGAATTATATTCCATAAAGATAAAGATAACGTATTTGTCAAACATGAGCACCTCTACATAAACTGTAATCAAATATACAAGGTATTGAGTTAATAGGTGCTGTGAGCGTCCATGTTTTGTCATATTGTTAGTGGCTGAAGTAGTGAAATCTTGCCTTATTTGTGTTTCCCAATAAAGGGTATTAAGAGGTTATCTGTTCTTGAATAGGAGCTTTTACCACATTTAGAACCGCTTATGCAAGGTTTTTCTTTGATCCCGTGAGCAGTCAGCTCTACCATGTTGTAAGTATAATAAAGGAGTCGACCAGTAAAAATAGTGCAGTAGCGGCTTCCCACACAAATCGCGTGCGACATATCTTACGGCTAACATTTCACGATTGTCGCGGCTAAGGCGCGCATTAAGCGCGGGCGCGCGGTCATCTGTCTCGCGGTCTGGCGCGGTGGCGGGCTGCGCGGTGCGGCGCGGTGCGGCGCGGTGCGGTGCGGTGCGCGGCGTAGCGGTCGCTCGCGCAGCCCTACTTGGCGCGGTTAGTTACCGCCGCGATCGCCCGCAGTAAATCCTGCTAACGGTCGCCTACGCAATCACTTGTCGCGGCGTGAATTGTCCGCTTTATTGTAACTGGAGTTCACATGTTTGCGGTCGGGTGCGATTTTATAGTCCGCCGAGATATAAAGTAATGTTTGCACTTCCCAGAGTTATTGCTGTAATTTCTTTTCCGTATCAGGGAATTGGTCGCAGACTGATCGCATAGAATGACACAGATACCGCTACGTTTGATCACCCATTCAACTTCTTGGACAAGTGCGAATTACTCACAGATCAGTTAATTAAAGCATTTGGTCATATTTGACTCCAAACTCCTCCGACATACGATTAGACCAATTTAACCTACAGCTCCAGCTGGTGCTACCTCCATATACATTATCTATTAACATCTGCTCAGATCATGTTCTGTTCTAAGTGCTTGTATCTTGTAGGCTGATCTGATAAGCAGCACATGTATGAAAGGATTGTATGTAACGCAAGACTGTTCTGAATGTAACATTAGTTCAGCGAGTGGCAGTACTCGTGTCGCAGATGCAATCGCGTCGTGAACAGGATCATACTTTTCGGCTTTCTATTATAATGTCGGTTGATACGTTTTGCCAACACGCGCTAGCTCGTGTTTACTTGTATTGTGTATAACATAAACTTACTCTGATGTCATGCAAATAACTCCTCTATCAATAGACTTAGCCTTAAATAGCTTCTTGCTATTACGGGAAAGGTGGTCTTTAAATCGAAGTGCCTGTACATTATTACCTTTGTAGGTACGTCTCCTCGGGAGTTTGGGTAATCGGTTCCTATATCTAACCGACAACGCAGGCTGTCATACACAATACCAAATCGAATAGTTATCTCGGTCGCGTATCGCGGCGTCCTTACCCAGCGCTGGCGCAATATTAAAGTAACAAGCAATGTTACACTTCCACAGTTATGGTTAACAAACAAGGGCCCCTGTACACTGTCGCCAATAAATCTAAGTAAGCGGTCCATGTCTGCGCGGGCGCAGTTTAGGCGGTGTAATGAGACGGTAGCGACGCGGCGGCTGCGAACAAGGCAAGCTGTCCAGTGTAATGTATAGCCGGAGTGTGAGTCTGCGTCACAATGGCGAGCTGACTGTGCGTGCGCAGAAGGCGGCAGCGGAAACGAGGTCAGTGGGAATAGTACAGGTGGGTAGGCCTAGCACGCAGGTCCAATAAGGGAATAAATGAAGGAAGACATGTGCTCTCAACGATACGTGACCACCATAGCAATAGAAGAAACCAAAGACAAAGATGACAATTGCCACGCACTACGGCGGGGTGACATCTAGAATGAAGAATTCCTCTACTAGGGGCATAGAAGAAGCGTTACTGGAACGAGAGAATTAAGTTGCAGAAACAGGTCTCTCATTTTTTCACGGCACGGTTAGCGCAGTGACTGCTGCGCTGTGTGTCACGAATTCGACTCCCGCACGGAAAAAGTATTTTGTGTGCCCCATTGCGTGATTCGGCCTTTGTACGACTTTCATTCAAGTGTACGTTGTGATAGAATGTAGATAGAATGCCATAATAAATGGTAAAAACTCGTCGCCACTGTTAAATACTCGGATAGGGGAGACCCAAAGACATTCAACCTACTTATTATCGTCGGGACATCACGAACAGAATTTTCATCCAAACCTTGTGTCCTAGTGGACATTCATACATTATTCTAGATGGCGTTACTGAGACATGGGATCAAATTTTTCTATGACATTTCCTTGACATGCCCGCTCTTAATAGTATTTTAAATCTCTTTGGGGAGACCAGTGATATACAAGACAGCTATGGACACACACGGTTTATTCTCCATTAAACACGTAACACACAACACGTAACACGTTGCGTGGCAACAGCCACGCACCCATGGAAACCATAGCACAGATATAGTTGTTCCGGGTCAGGCTATTTGTGAATGTAAGTATAAATGTTTGTTAACAAACCAACGACACAGGATATTTCAAGTGTAGGGAACAGTTTCATTAAAAAATAGTTATTTTCAATTAAAAACAAAATAAACTCTCTTAAACGCCATAACATGGCCAGTTTGGCATCAACAACTTACTATTCTGCACAGCTCCACATTACACTTGCCAACATACCACACTTAGCCACAGCACGCACATCGCGACATCTACAGATCTCAGCGATACCAGTGTCCGCAGTGTCCGCAGTGTCAGCAGTGTCGCGACACTTCGTACATTACCGCACAATGCACATTTAGAAGTGAAAACAGCCAGTCCGTTGCTCCTAATGTTATTTACTGCGATCTGATTGGCGGAGCCGTGACGGTGTATCGTGCAGCATGCGTTAGATTCGCTGATAGGCTGATGCTGCTTCGTATAATGCTGCAGTTAGGTGCGACATGGCCAGGCATTTGTTAGGGGCTGTGAGTGATCTAGATCTGTGCGGTATTTATTAGCTGTGAAGCTATAACTAAGTGAAGGTTTTGTTAACAGGCGATGTTAGTGGATGGATTTTGCTGACCCATCCCAAAATGGGGTATATTTAACAGATTAGTAGGTAAGCACTGATGGTACACACGGCTACTCATCAAGCTATACTTTTCCAATATAAGCTGATCGCACATTGTATAGGTTTTCCGAACAGTACGAGGTCAGCGTAACCTGGAAAAGTGTAGTTTAATGTGCAGCTATACAAGCATTTAGTCATTGTCAATTGCAATAAGATTTATGAATAGGTCAAATAAATAACAAAGAAACAAAAAACTGCCACATCTCTCTACAAATAATGAACTCAAAACAGAACTAAAAATATAAAACGGAACAAAAGGTCACGTTAGAGGACACAACTTAGCTGGGACTAGATGGCGTTGTGTGAAAGTGGTGGAATATTTATTTATTATTATTATTTAACTAGCAAGGGCAGGAGTGGGTTTTAGCCTGTAAGAGTCCGGCACTGCCCAGACTGACTCCCTGTGGGTTAGTGTGGGCGTACATGCGGATTTCCCACTCCTTTCAAACCTATAAAAAAATGTCATTGGCGGCACGGTTGGTGCAGCGGTTAACCGATTGGCAACTACGTCACGTGTCTCGGGTTCAATTCCCGCACGGAACCAATATTTGTATGATCTATAGGTAGTCGTTCCTGGTCTGGTTGTTTGTGTATGTGAGTTTGATTTGAAGGGGAAAAAAATAAGAAATGGAAAATAATATTATTCTGTTTCCACGATCCGCATTATAAGTAAGGTTTTGAAAATAAACACTAAAACACAAGTATCTAAGTTTGAACGTTAAAATTGCTTTGTCTCAGTAATGCGCTTGCGCTACACCTTTACAGTAAAGTTGGTATCCTTTGAAGCAGTTGCGGTTCCGCCATCTTTATGAGTTGCGGACATTGCGGCGATGAATGCGTTGCGGGTTCGGTTCACAGGTCGAACTGGACGAGTGAATGGTTGAAGTGCTGCGGCATAAGTTTCCTTATTAATTTATCTGAACCTTTTAAGCGCTTGGCTAAATATTAGTTGCCGTGCCTCTAGCGCCGGCCCAAAATTGCTACAAATGAATTAAATAATACCTACAGTAAATAAGGAGAAACAATAATTGTATCGATTTTTAGTTTTTGTTCTATAATTAATATCTCAATTCGATAATGGTTTTAGTTGTACCACACAGTCAGTATTTTGAAAATAAAACGTAATTTATTTATTTATTTATTTATTTATTTATTTATGGCACTCCAACGACTTATTCACTAATACATTTTAGGGGTACAGTTACAGTGAAACTTAAAAACTAGAGTGAATTTGTCACTTACAGGTGTGCACAGCACTTACTTATCGATATTGTTTGAGAGTTAATTGAATATTAATTGAATATTATATGCTTTATAACAATTAATCTAAAAATAAAAGTGTGGAAACCAAAGTGTGTAATACCTGTAATACGTTCTCTGTCGCAGAAATACGACACGAGCGGTCAAAAGGCTAATACATGGGACGTATATAAAACCAGGACAATTACATAAACGGTGTTTCTTACACCATTTGTTTCAATGTTATATCAGAATCAATAGTCCAATGATTTTTGTTTTAGATTTTCATTTGACAAAGTGAAAATAGGGCTGATATTCAACACTTTTATGTTTATTATATACAAAATCAAAACTGTACATAACATAGTCCCGTCTTTCACCATTTCCTAGTGTTTTTCTTAGGAATAAGAAGTGGCAGAAAAAACTCTCCAGCAACCAAAGAAATTGGTAAGTATTGAATGTCTTTGCTAGCAACATGTCTGTCTGTCTGATAAGTTAGAAGAACAAAACACATAGTTTGAAACGAACCAAGAAGATCATCGGCAATGATGCACTCGTTAAGTCAAAACTTCAAAGTCTTGACCATCGACACCGAGTTGCTAGCCTGTCGGTTTTTTATCGGTTATATTTCGGAGAGTGTGCATCGGAATTGCACGATTTAATTCCACCAACCCATTTCATCATCGGCATTTTCATCGTACGGCACTGCGCCACCGGTAGGGGAAGCCGGGGCATTGCGGGCCCCCGGGGTAAGACGGACACCCCCTCTCCTCCGCGGGATTTTAAACCAAGACGCTCAAAACTAGTCGCATCGCCTTCCAGACGATCTTGCGCTAGCAAGAAAAATGATTGTGTGTGTGTAGATGCGCGTTGTACGTCAACAGAACGAAAATACGTAAATTGATAGATTTGTTATTATTTTTCATTTTTGAGTCTGTGTTATAACTAAATCGTATTTGTGTTAAATACTTAGTTATTAAGTAAATTGCTACGTTCAATTATGTGTCGAAATAACTAGAAAGAGTTCTGAACGAACTACCATATATTCGTTTAATTTGGCTATCATTTATTTTATTTGACCGCGGGGGCATTATGAGCGGGGCAATATGGGTAGGGTGCCCGTTTTGCCTCGAGTAGTTGTATTAAGTTGATATTTTCCTGCAGATAAAATTATGGTTCGCCACTACTAGAGGAAGATAAAACGTGCCACCATCAACATTGAATCAGGAATCCCAATCACAACCGTTGACTATTCACAATCCCACCCAAAGTTCACAAACAAATATCATGCATCCGCCTGTTAACTCCTGTATCAACTTCTCCGGCTCCATCAACAATGCTACAGCTATGTGCAACTCCACTACCTCGAACATCTTTTCATATCATGTCGCCTGTAGAGATTATGCCAAAACCCAAAGCACGAGTCCAAAAACGAGTCACTAGGAAACGCGGAAAAACGGCGTTGAGAACCAGTTATCCAGTACCTACTCCAGTTATATAGTACCAGACACGGAAACCAGTGGTTTATGAGAAGAAAGGAAGGAAGAAAAGAAGGAAGAAAAATAAAAAATAAAGTAAGGAAAACGAATCGGAGGAAGAAGGTGTACAGTGTTTGTACTGTGGATATTGGTACTAGGAATTGACTGAGGGTTGGGTCCCTTGCAGTGCATGCTACATCATGCCCACTCTTCTCGCGCCGGCGAAGAGGATAATGATGACGAATCCCTTCACATTTGTCCTTTTTGTGCTCGGTTTTAAACTTCCATTAATGAAAATGCCTGCATATGCCTATTATGCCCCGCATATGACCATTTTACCCCAGACACGGGGCAAAACAGGCAGCTTTTGCTTTTTTTTTAAGTTCGATTAGCACCAAAGACTCGCAGACTACGATAATTATTTTAGGTTCATTTTAAAGAACATTAATGAGACTAATAACTGGCTGTTGATTTTTTACATTATCTTGTTTTTTTAAGATTTTATTCAAGATTTTCCTTAAGGGGCCCGCATTGCCCCGGTTTCCCCTACATGGTAAAGATCCCAACCATACGTACTAAACGCTTGGGAACACATTCATTGTGCGAACAGCAAAAGAGTGGAATTCCCTGCCGGAGTCGGTGTTTCCTGATAGCTACCACTTATGGGTCTTCAAGTCAAGAGTGAAAAGGTTCCTTCTAGGCAAGCGTGCTTCATCGTCGACCACATCATCGCTTACCATCAGGTGAGATAGTGGTCAAACGCGTGCCTATCAATAATAATAACATACATACATACATAACGTCACGCCTGTAATCCCCGAAGGGCAAAGCAGAGGTGGACCTGGTAGTACACCCACATTTCGCCAGTTATGTTTGAGTCCCGTGTAGCGTGGGCGAGCCTATTACCATCAATCGGGCACAAAAATAATAATTTAAAAAAAACTACGAAGTGGCGAATGGCGGGCTTTTTGGGGGACTGTCTTATGCAATTTTGACGTTCAAAGAGTGCTGATCTTTAGCCTAATTTGAATAAATGACTTTTGATTTTGAACTTAACAAACGTCAAAGTTACATAAGACAGTCCCATAAAACGCCCGCCCTTTAGCGCTTCCCAGTGTACTGACGTCAGTCATTTGAATGGAGTTATGGAGGATGTGTGTATAGTTGCTTAGCTTTATCATTTCTATTCACCACTGGAGTTTTATGTATTTTGTTAATAAAATATAAAAATCTCTGTCTGCGTACATTTCGCGCGACACTCAACACGCCCGCTGAGCGATATAATCCTGATTCATGTTCTGAAAACATATCTTTATCACACAAATCAACACATTTGATAACTAAGTGCTGGAATAGAATAAATTAGGAATAAATTATAATTACTTGTCGCCCCTCCGGCCCATGCGTCACGCTGAGCCATAGTAGTCTAACAATGCGCGGGCGCCGCTCCCAGAGGCGTACCACGCTTAGTTATAGTAGGTTTGGTCTAGTGTACTTCTTAGAATGTTTAGTGTATTTTATACTATTGTCATGAAAATGTGCACCGGCGGCGCAGAAAAATACCCTCCTTTGATAAGTGGTGTTACAAAGCGTTACGGAAAAAAATCCTGGTTTGATTACAAAATTAAATACTTTTATTTTTCCTAGCAGATTTTTTTTATACATTTATACAATATATATTTTTTTTTATACATTTATTCAAAAAAAGTAACATGATTGGATTGAAAGCAGTTTGGCAGAAGATTGTGAAAAATTTTCACTATCTTCTGCCAAACTGCTTTACAGTTTGTCGGCAGTGTTCTCGTGGATACAATATTCTTATCCAAGTACATATTATTATTGGATACTTAATTTCTACATAATCGACGCAAAGTCAACATAAAATTAAGAATAAATAAAAAAAATGAAATATGAAAATGGGGTTATACACATTAGATTCCTGCTGATGGGCTTAGGTTCACTTACCCACCGGGCTAGCATGAGCGCGCACGCATACAGTTCAACCATCCCGTCCGCCCCGATATGATTCGAAAGCTTAGGGATCCGAAGTTCAATCACGTGTGACATACATACATTCATTCGGAAACTACATGGAGTTTTACATGGAGCAACTGCCTGCCAGAACTCCACAGCCAAGTTACTGGGTAACACGATACACTGGTTGTCAGATTTTCGGGCTTCTGACTATCTGTAACGACTGTCAAAGATCTACAAATGACAGCCGGGACCAACGGCTTTACGTGCTTTCCGAGGCACGGAGGAGTCTCGATGTGCAATGAATGGTCCCCACCCATCCACGGACCAACTTCGTCAAGCGTAGCTTATCCTACGATAAACCCGTGAGGCTGTTATTATTCCCAGCTGGCCCGGAGGAGTTTGAGAGTTTTTTTTAAAGAATTTTGGCCACCAGTATAAATTAATCATGTTGCTTTGTTTTGTTTTGAGAAAGATGGCATCGCCCATCGGAATAGTTAAAATTATAATAGTTTTATAAATACTTAATGTTTAATTAATCGTACTACATTTATCCCACACGCAGTCAAACGCATGGTGTCCCTAGCCTTACCCTAGACGTAGATTTATGTTTCTAGTTCACACCTCATTGTTATTGAAATGTGTTTGTGAGGACCGCGGCAGGAGATCTGCTGATTTTATGGAAATCCCTGCTCCTAAGACCTTAAGCTGTTCCTAATACATGCGAGGAGATTAGCGGTCAGTACCGACTTAGCAGTGGCGGGGTGTAGGGTAGGCAGTGAGATAGCAATGTGGTAGGAAGTGATTTCATATGAGCGAAGATTAAGAATCTATATAAGAGGAAATCTGTTATAAGAGGAAAGATTTGATAGTTTGTTTGCATTGAACAGGCTCCGAAACTACTGGTCTGATTTGTAAAATTCTTTCACCGTTGGGAAGCTACACTATCCCCGGGTGACATAGGCAGTAGCTAGCGACATGCAACTAAGCTAGGTAGTAGTGTAGCTTTACTGTTTACTACGCCGGTGAATCAAAATGGAAAAACTCAATAACGCTTGTCCATTATCTAAATAATAAATTTTCCTTCCCGGAACTCGATAACATTGTTGCGATTTGTCCTTGATCAAAAGTCTCTTCTCCAACCATTGGCCAACCTTTGGACTAATTATCAGCATTAGAAAACCAGCGTCAGGCAGCGTCTTAATAGCATCTGTCTGGCATATAAACCTTTTGGCGCAGCCGTGAGTCATGCCACTCTTGCCTATCTCTTTGTTGTGTTATTTATTACTATAGCTGTTGCCAATAAATGTATTTTCTTTCTTCCTTTCTTTCTTTATTTTCTTCCTTCCTTTCTTTCTTCCTTCCTTTATTTCTTTCGTTATTTCTTTTTTTCTTTCTTTCTTTTTCTGTCTTTCTTTCTTTCTTTCTTTTTAAGGAGAAATAAGGAGAACAGAAGCTAAGTTATAAGTGGTCGATCCCATGTTCGGAGTGGTCCTTCTGACGTACATGGCATACTGTTTCACATCTATATCGTCCCGACTGGTCGGCTCGACGTCTGCGCAAGTGTTGCGATACGTGACTCTTGTTGGCATCCCGTGGCGCTGCGCCTGCGCTTTGCAGATATTCGTACAGGAGTCACGCAAGATACATTGAGGATATTAGAGGCAATGGAACCAACATTTATTCAGAAAGACTTATAAAGTTAGTGTACCTTCAATTTTATTCAAAGGAATTAGACAGACAGACGTATTGCTGGGGAGTTTGTTCCGCCACTTCTTCTTCCCAGCAAAAACACTAGGAAGTGGTGAAGGGTGGGCATTTTTGAGGGACTGTCTTATGTATTTTTTTGACGTTCAAAAGATGCTGAATCTCAGCCTAATTTAAATAAAAACTTTTGATTTTTGATTTCTTATTTTCTTGAATATTAGTTTCCTGACAGCTCGATCAACGCACTAAATACCGTCGGTCAATCTGTCAAGCTTTAAAGGTAGCTGATGTTTGTTTGTCCCCGGTAGCCGCACGCGCATCTCTGTAATTCCGGGTTGCTAGGTATGCTGCTAATTATTTTAATGGCCGGAGCTGGGCCACTGTTCCCAGGGTTGGGTCAGCTGGTCGGTCGGCGCATGTGTGACGCGTGGTGATTGATGCATGGCTGCGCGCGCGCATGTCGCTGTCAATTACACGCAGGCTCATCCATCACCGCGGTGACGACCACCGGCCGAGACCTCGAGAGGAGCGCAAATTTTTGTATCTTCATGGATGACCTTGAAGGAAGAAATCCGAAACGATATTATACTGTGCAGGACCTAAATGGTGCAATGAATAGAGCTAACCAGACGGAAAGTAGGTAACTTAATGATTGTGATTGTATTTGATTTGATTTGATTTGAAGAATAAGAAGCACCTCACGCTCCCCAAACTGTCAATTACTTCTACGAGTACTGTTCGTTCGTACGGCACTGCGCAACTGGCACATGGTAGATATCCCAACCATACGTACTAAACGCTTTGGGAACACATTCATTTTGCGAACAGCTAAGGAGTGGAATTCCCTGCCGGAGTCGGTGTTTCCTGATAGCTACAATCAAGGGGTCTTCAAGTCAAGAGTGAACATGTTACTTCTAGGCAAGCGTCCTTCATCGTCGACCACATCATCGTTTACCATCAGGTGAGATAGTGGTCAAACGCGAGCCTAATAATAATAATGAAAAAAGTTCAAAAACTATCAAAGAAATTTGACACTTTGGGGTAGCTTAATATGCTGGCCTCTGTACTCAGGCAACGAAGCGTTGAGCTTTAATAGTTGAAAAGAGTTTCTAGTTTTTTTTTTCTTTTCTATGTGATTAAGCCTCGCCGCGGCGCGGGCGTCACCCCAAAAGGTGCTAGTTCAACTTTATTTTTGAGATACTGTGGTCTAAATACGCTTTCCAAGTATTATTTCATGATCAGAACAGTCTTTCCACCTTCAAAAGACTCTGTATGGACGAGCAATATTATATAGAGTAATTTCTCATCGGAAATTATTGTTCATGAATGATGAAGTAGACACGCACACTGTTGTATTGGCCTAACTAAAGCGATGTAAGCTGAACAGAGTTATTTCCAATGTTGCGAGATTCGTGGTTTGTAAAAAAAATATACCAATGGAACTGAAATCCTCACCCTGAAGTCGATTAAAAGAAAGTCGCTGGTGTTGCTACGATATAATTTAGAACGTCATAGTACCTAGTACAGGTGTTGGCATCTCCAACATTTTATTAATTATATTTGAACTCTATGTAACCTTTATCTGTCATGTTGTGTCTATGCCTTTATTTTTTATAAGTACATGTGTCAACAGTCAGTTTAAAAATATAGCATCTCGATTGTTTCCCCGAGCAAGTCGCATTATTTTTTCTCCACAAACCTCTCTCAATTCTACCAGCCAAAACCGTAGAAATAATACAGTCATACCACCTCAAACATTGGTCCTTCGAAAATAGAGAGGCCTGTGTAAAAATCGTGCACTATAAAGTGTCGTGCAGGAGTGTTGTTGAGCAGTAGTCGACGCCAACATCTACAGCCGCCGATCGATTGAACAATCCAACATTAAGATTTGCTATCATCAAAATAAAAAAAAAGTGGAAGAAGAGTATTAGAAACATAAAAGGATTACACGTGTTTTCAAAATGACGGGAAGTTGCAGATGAGAACAAAGCCGCCATCATCGCTATTCGGCGTGGTCACGTGGTGACGATATCCGCTATACGAGTCGTTGTACTACCGCTGCTAGCCGCCAGGGGCGCTACTATATTCGCCGTAACAAGTAGCCGTTTGACACTATCGGTAAAGCAACGAGGTTTCAGCCGCTCACCGCCAGAGGCCGCCGTTGTGCTCATCAAGCTGCAACCAATCATCGCGTATTCTCGTCCACTACCAACATAATCCATCGAAGTTTTTCAAGTTTTGCTGCTCGCTACTCGCCGCTTGGGAGCGCTTCTGTGCTTCCGCCCAGTTTTTTTTCTGCTGTGCAGTGCTGCCAATCGCGGGGAAAATCCCCGATTTGCGGGGAATAGAGGGTTGGCGCGGGGAAAGCCCGGGGAATGACATAAATCGGGGAATTTCGGGGAATCCAGACCGATTTGGCTAAAACTATTTTATGTTGGGTAATATCTACGACTAAAAAATCACGTAAGGACTTGGCAGATACAGCTCGACACTACTACCAACATTTTGAATGGCAACACAACTCAAATTCCTGCTCAACAGTCAACTGTCATTTGATTACGATTTTGTATTTCTGAACGCATCCATTTCTACATTGTTGATTTTTTAAATTGGTGCATTCAGTTTTTATTTTTTTATTTTTCAATAAAATTATGGAAAAGTGGTTAAAACGTGCTGCTCTATGTCTGAAGTGAGAAATCTTCTAAAATTCGAACCAATCGAAATATGATTACTGATAATATCCTACTATTCCAACTAAAATGAAGGTTATTTATGTTTTTGTATTTTATAAAACTGTTTGAAGTAAGTACCTATCAAACAAATTTTGAATAAAACTGTGTTTTTATTCCGAAAATATCAATTCGAAGAATTTGTGGGGAATAAATCAAAAACAAGCGGGGAATTTCGGGGAATTGACAACACTCACGCGGGGAATCGAGATTTTTTTATTGGCAGCACTGCTGCTGTGTTGTGTCGCCATTTTGAGACTGTGTTTGATTGACCGTCACGTTCGTTTGTTTTGTGTTTGTATAAGTAGCTCTAGCTAAGACTAAGCTATTAATATTATTAGTTACTTTAAGTTGATAAGTGCAAAGCATTGTGTGCAAAAATGTCCGACTCCGACTGTGATACTCGTGATGAGAAGTTGGCATTAATGAGGAAGCGTGCTGCCGTGAAAGGCCTGCTAACAAAGTATTTCAACTTGTTCAAAGAACAAAAATCAGATTGCGTACATCAAGCCCTTCTCGTTAAAGAGGAGCGCCTGAAATCGGCTTTTGAAAAATTTGAATACTTGAATTTGGAAATTTGTGCTATTGATCCTTCGGCCGACGATTTTGATGCCGTCGAGTCCAAATATTTAGAAACTCTAACAATTATAAAAACCCTTCTTAATAGTACTTCGCCATCACCACAGCATGCTGCTCCTCCTCCAAAACAGCTAACCAAATTGCCTCAAGTCAATGTACCGATATTTACGGGTAAGTACTCAGAGTACAAATCCTTCATAGGATTATTTGATGCATTAATTCATCGCAATCACAGTTTAGAAAGCATTCAAAAATTGTTTTATCTTCGTAACTTTCTGCAAGACGAACCTCTCGATCTCGTCAAAAATTTACCTTTAGTAGCTGAAAGCTATAGCGAGGCTAGGGTCATATTACAGGAACGCTATGACAATAACTATAAAATAACTTGTGATCATATTAACAGCCTGCTAGACATAACGCCTATAGCTAAGTCAACAGCACACAATATTAGGATGTTTGTATCTACTGTGAAACAGCAGTTAGCTGCTTTAAAAAATTTAAATCACAATATTAATTCATGGGATCCAATTATTCTTTGTATACTGACACGAAAGCTAGATATGTATTGCAGTAAAGATTACCAACTCATTAGAGATAAAGAGCCTAAAGTTTGTGATTTCATCGGATTTTTAGAGAAGCGAGCACTTGCACTTGAGGATGCAGAGAAAACAACGGTAAAGGTCCCCACAGCTAAAGCGACTCACATAGTAACTGTTAAGAAAGGTGATGCAGGAGCTGGATCCATGAATAACACGCCGCCACCAGCAGTCTGCATGCTATGTAAGTCGTCCCATAAGTTATTTCTTTGTCCTAAATTTAAATTAATGTCTGTTTCAGATCGTTTAAAATTTGTCTCAGATAATAATCTATGTAATATCTGTTTAAACAATCACAGCAAGAAGTGCAGGTTTTTCTTCAAGTGTGAAGTATGCAAAGAAAAGCATAATACCTTACTTCACCTAGATAAAGCCCAGTCACCTGTGACTTTGTTTACAGAGTCAAATAATAAACATGTTTTGTTGCCTACAGTCCGAGTTAAGCTAATAGCGTCTAATGGAACTGAGGTACATGTTAGGGCCCTCCTTGACAGTGGGTCACAAATATCTTTTATTACAAGTGAACTTGTACAATTATTAAAATTAGAACTCGAGGAAGCCAACACCCCGGTATTGGGTATTGGTAGTGCAATTAATATTGGAAAAAAGGTCAACATTCAGTTACATTCGATTGTAAATGAATTTAATATCCCTGTAACTTGTTACATATTAAGCAATATTACCACTAAATTGCCTCAGGTGAAAATAAATTTGAAAAATATGGTTATTCCTAAAAATATTAATCTTGCGGACAAAACTTTTAATAAACCAGGTGTTATACATATGTTATTAGGAGCTGATGTGTTTTTCCAGGTGCTGCTACCGCCTGAGCCTGAACTGAATATCCAGGAGGTCACCCATCCTGAACGCAGTGCCACTACACCTACAGTTCTAGTACTACATACTCAATTTGGATATGTTATTGCTGGTTCGGTACCTCTAGCTCCATCTTCAAAACAAGTAACATCTTTATTTTGTCAAAACTGTGATGATTCTTTAAATGATACTCTTTTCAAATTTTGGGAGACTGAAAGTATTCCTGAAGTCTATCCTGAAAAATTACCTGAACATGAGGCATGTGAGAAGCTATTTTGTAGCAATGTAATATTAGATACTAAAAATAATAGGTTTCAAGTTGCGCTACCTCTTAAGTTGCCTTTGGAATCCATAAATAAAACTCTTGGGAACTCGTTTAATCTAGCCTTAAAAAGATTTCATAATTTAGAAATCAGATTGCAAAAAGATAATTTTCTTTACAATTTATATAAAGAATTTATAGATGACTATTTGAAACAAGGCCATGGCACAGTCATCGATATCAGGGAATATGACCTTTGTACTGACCCGGTTTATTTTATGCCACATCACCCTGTCCTAAGACTTGATAAAAAGACAACCAAGTGCAGGGTAGTATTTGATGGGTCTATGAAAACCAGTACCAAGATTTCTCTGAATGATGTGTTATTGAATGGACCTGTAGTTCAAAAGGAATTGATAGACATTTTGTTATTATTCAGAGTTGACAAATATATTTTCATAACTGATATAAGAAGTATGTTCAGACAAATATTGTTAGATCCTAAGTTTAGGTCGTTACAAAATATCCTTTGGAGGGACAGCCCCAAGGATAGCATTCAATGCATACAGTTAAACACTGTCACATATGGTTTAAAGTGTTCCTCTTATTTGGCTACACGTTGCTTAAAAGAATTAGCACAAATATATAAGCAAAAATATCCGTTGGCTTCAGAAATACTTACAAATTACACATATGTCGACGATGCACTTGTGTCTCAAGGTTCTTCAAGTCTTCTAATAGAGTCAAAAAGACAACTTTGTGAGCTTTTGAGAATTGGTGGATTCCAATTACATAAATGGTTTTCAAACTGTCCTGAATTGCTAGCTGACATACCTGAATCACTACAACATTTCGATAATATAGAGTTAGAGAAAAACAATGCTTCTCTTAAGACATTAGGCATTCATTATAACATTAATAGTGACACATTCATGCTTTCATGCCCAAATTCCAACACTTGCATGCCTACCACTAAACGTGAAATATTAAGCTTTATCGGTAAATTTTATGACCCACTAGGATTAGCTGGGCCCATAGTGGTAAGAGCCAAGGTAATTATGCAAAGGATATGGCAAGCCCATATAGCTTGGGACGCACAATTAGTTGATAAGCTGCTTAAAGCATGGAGTGACTTTTATGATAGCATTAATGACATGACGCCTATAGCTATACCACGTTATATTTCATGCAATGCACGTTCTATCCAGATCATAGGATTTTGCGATGCTTCCAGCTCTGCCGCATATGGATGTTGTGTTTATTTCAGGGTCGTTGATGTCACTGGCGCAGTCAAAGTCTCATTAATCGGTTCAAAATCACGTGTCAATCCGTTGAAACAAAACCTAACTGTGCCTAGGCTTGAGCTTAATGCTGCTGTATTGCTAGCCAAACTCGTTGCCAGAGTATGTAACACACTGCAACTTAAATTAAAAATTGATAATGTTGTCTTGTATTCTGATTCACAAATCGTTTTAGCATGGATAAAAACCAACATAAATACACTCAATGCATATGTGTCAAATAGGGTAAAAGTTATTGTACACCTAACACATCAATTTCATTGGGCATATATAAGTTCTGAGGAAAACCCTGCTGATTGTCTAAGTAGAGGTATCTTGCCGCACGAGTTGTTTAGTCATCCTTTATGGTGGAGTGGTCCTAGCCTCTTACACTGTGGTGAGTACAACCCCAAAAACCTGTCAGACTTGCCGTTTGATGGTGACTTGCCAGAGACTAGGAGTTGCGCTGCCACCTCAAGTGCATTTGTTTGCACTCTTCCAGAAGAACAAATATGTTTGGACTTTCTTAATAAGTTCTCAGACATAAATAAAATGCAACGTATATTAGCATACATACTACGTTTCGTTCAGTATACAAGGTATAAAAATGTAAAAAATAATGGCTGCTTAACAAGTAAAGAATTAAATGATTCATTATTGATGATTGTAAAAGCTGAGCAACAAAAATATTTAAAAGATGATATTAATGATTTAAAATTCAAAAATAAAATTTTAAAAGGTAATTTAAAGCCACTATGTCCTTTTATTGATGACAGGGGTCTAGTTAGAGTAGGTGGTCGCCTGCAAAATGCTTCGATTCCATATTCTCAGAAACATCCAGCGGTTCTACCTCGAGATTCTCGCGTCACACAATTGATTATCCAAAGCGAACATGTAAAAAATCTCCATGCAGGACAAAGACTGGTTCTGTCAACAATAAATCAAAAGTTTTGGATCGTAAATGGCATTCAAGAAGTTAAAAAAGTCATTCATAAATGCGTTATTTGCTTTAAATTAAAAGCCGACACTGCTAAGCAATTGATGGGGTCTCTGCCTCATGATAGGGTAAACGCATGTCGACCTTTTCAAAAAATTGGGTTAGATTTTGCTGGACCAATTTTAGTAAAACAATCTAGAATTAGAAAACCAATAGTGAGTAAGGCATATGTTTGTGTATTCGTGTGCTTTGTAACAAAGGCCATACACCTTGAGCTAGCTTCAGATCTTAAAACGGAAACGTTTCTCGCCTGTTTGAAAAAAGATTCATAGCACGAAGGGGCCTACCCACTGATATCTATAGTGATAATGCATCAACTTTCAAGTGTGCAAATAAACAGTTGCAAGAATTGTATAAATTACACAATTCAAAGGAGCATCAAAAGGAAATTCATGATTTTTCAGCACAGAAAGGCATTAACTTTAATTTTATTCCATGTTACTCCCCTATATTTGCTGGCTTGGCAGAGGCAGGTGTGAAAAGTTTCAAGTTCCATTTAAAAAGGGTGGTTCAAAAGGCTTTACTCACCTATGAAGAATTAAACACTGTACTATGTCAAATTGAATCTGTATTGAATAGTAGACCACTAATGCCACTGTCAACCGACATTAATGATTTTTCTTGTCTTACTCCTGGTCATTTTTTAGTAGGTTCTGCGTTAAATGCTTATCCAGAACCAGATAGTGATACAAATAGTTTAAAATTTTGGAAAATATGTATAAACATGAAAAATTCTTTTTGGAAAGTATGGCATAAGTATTATTTGAACATACTGCAATCTCGGCCGAAGTGGAGGGATTGTCATCCATATGTAAAGATAGGATCTTTAGTAATATTAAAAGAAGATAATACTACACCAATGTATTGGCCAATGGCCAGAGTAACGCAAATTTTCCCAGGGCCTGATAATAAGGTCAGAGTTGTGGAAGTTAAAACAGCAAATGGTAAAACCCATAAACGTTCTATTGTAAAAATCTGTGTTTTACCCGTTGAGTGTAGTTCAGTCCAAGTAAATGGTTAAATTACATGTTTAAATCTTAAACAATGTCCATATTAGTTTTTAAGTGTTTAAAGCATTTGTTTGCGTTCTAGGCATTTCTAAGTATGTTTTTGTTTTTAAGCATAATGTTTTATGGCATTTCTATTTTAGTTATGAAAGTACTAACATCTATCTCAATGTTAATAATATTGTTACTTTGTATTTAATAAAATAAGAACCCTAGTTCCAAGTGAAGTGATTTGTAAAGTATTGTTTAGTTTTTAGTAATACAAATAGGTCTAGTTGACCAAATCTATATATATAAAAGAAAGTCGTGTTAGTTACTTCGCTTATAACTCAAGAACGGCTGAACCGATTTAGCTGAAAATTGGCAGGGAGGTAGTTTAGAGCCAGGAGAAGGACATAGGATACTTTTTATCCCGTTCGACATCATAAAAATAAATATCAAGAATATCGGTGGTCTCAAACATTTTTCAAACGCAGCGCCATCTTGGATGACCTGACAGGAGTCAAACTTCCCAGTTCATTATCAGGTGACAATTTGAAATTGACAAGTCATATGCTAAACCCAAGAAGGTAAGGTTGTCAATTTATAATACGCACCTACGTTCCGAAATTTATTTTGTTACTAAACTTAGAGGTTTTATGTAGCATAAAAAAGTCTTATATTTCAGAAATCAATTTACGTAACTAGCAATGATGACAGAGACGAACTTTAATAATTCTTTGCAAATAGAACTTATTTTACAGTCTACTTTAATTAAAGTCCTTAACTTTAATTAAAGTAGACCGGGAAAATTATAGGCATAAATTATTGTATGTAACATAGAGGCAATAGTTCAGATTAAAATTATGAATTTAGTATTTTTTAGTAAGGTAGTTAGGTTAGATAGTTGGGTTAGCTATAGGATAGGTATGGTCAGTTAGGTTAGGGTATATATACATGTTGTAATTTAAAAGTAGTAGTAGTTATTATTGGTTTGGATTTATTTGTTGTCGTCTTATTCAACGTATGTATATCTAATACAAAAAAATTATAAGAGTAATAAATTTACTCTAAGGCGCAACGAAGTTTGCCGGGGCAGCTAGTATTATATATATAAAAAAAAAAATGTGTTTTAGCATTGTACTGACTTAAGTTATACATGATTCTATTGCTATTGTTTAGTTTACCAGAGCTAGATTCTTATGTGTATATTTCAAAATTTAAAATACCTCATTGGTTAGCTTATGTTAAGTTTTTGTTGTTTTCACTAAGTTTATGTAATGTGTTTATCACTTTTGTCCCTGATGGGCAGTATGTTGGCATCTCCAACATTTTATTAATTATATTTGAACTCTATGTAACCTTTATCTGTCATGTTGTGTCTATGCCTTTATTTTTTATAAGTACATGTGTCAACAGTCAGTTTAAAAATATAGCATCTCGATTGTTTCCCCGAGCAAGTCGCATTATTTTTTCTCCACAAACCTCTCTCAATTCTACCAGCCAAAACCGTAGAAATAATACAGTCATACCACCTCAAACAACAGGTTCACTTTACACTTAGCCAACCCAGTTTCATCAATTAAACTGCCTTTCCCTTACCTGTAACGAGTCTAATTTTATATAAATATTTGTTTAAATATTTTCATTTTATTTTAATCAACGAACTATGTTTGTCCGATTTCAATACATCCGTCTTACTTGTCATGCCCTTCAGGCTAGTTCGTCAGAGTGCGCAGGCGCATGTTCGCGTTCATTTGCGAAAAGCAAAAACGTCTCCCGCGCTCACTAGCATAACGTATTCCACGCTGTGCGCAGGCGCACCTAACGAGCAGCCAATGAACATAGTTTGCACCTACAACGCTAGGTGTTGCACCCGCACTATTCATTAGAGAAATGCCGCCGAAGTAGCCACAGTCCAGTGAGAGATATGCTGTACTTTACAGAAAGTACATTTTACAAACTGCACAATAGTTGCACCTGCAAATAGTTTACATGTGTTGTTTGAAGTTGCAAAGATTATTATTAGGTATTGCTTGCTTTTTGCAGAGCTTCAGGCAGGCAAGTAAAGAGGAGGACTCTTCCACGGAGGAACTGCTTTTTACCTCGTTAGTGATTCGGTCCCCACTCATTCTGCACGATACCATCTTTCTTCGCAGTGCTATTTTTATGTCATCATCTGCCAGCTTTTTCTCAACTATTGTGGGGTCGACTACCAGTTTAGCCAGATGCAGCTGAAGACCAGTGTTTTGCATGGACGACTGTCCGTCTGACTTCCACAACCAAATTCCTTAATAACACTATAACATTAAACTGGTTGTCAGATTTGGACATCTGTTATGACTGTCTAAGATCTACAAATGACAGCCGGGACCAACGGCTAAATTTGCTTTCCAACTCGCACGGAGGACTCTTGTTGTGTAATGAATGGGTACCCATCCACTGAGTAACCTCGTCAAGCGTAGCTTAACCTTCGATCGACCCGTGAGTCTGTTATTATTTAGCCACAAGCTACTCCTACTTTTATATCGGTACTAAAAGATGGCTGATGTGTTTGTAACTTTATGCTTTCCCTTTTAACATAATATATAGCTCTGTCCTCGCGTATCTATGACTAGAGTACCACCTTGTTGTGCCGCACTACTGCTACATTCATTCACTTGTTTTTCGTTCAGTTCTTCAAAGTCATTCAGAGTGCAGCGTGACGCATCATCAGGTGTCACGCTCCTCACAGTTTACAATAATTAATGACATCGTTGTCGGCTCTGCCGTCAATACTGTGCCGGTATTTTTTATAGAATAGAATTCTAGAAGAGAAATTAATATTCTTTCCGTCAGACAGTCTTTAAAATAATATAAGGCTAGGCAGAGGTGTAGTTGGTAGTACACCCACATATCACCAGTTATGTTTAAGTCCATATGTAATAGAAGACGAGCATATTGCCATCAATCGGGCATTCCAGATGGAAAAACTCGAGAACACTTTGCCACTTTATTATAGTAATAATATTATTCAACGCCATCTAGTCGCAAACTAAGCAGAGATTTTGCTATGAGTACCTACCTACTAGACTACTGATAAACATAATTATCTAATTAAATACAAATCTATCTACGTATATAAAAATTTAATAACTTTTGTGTCTCACTAAAACTCTAAAATTGCTGGGCCGATTTGGCTAATTTATGTCTTGAAATATTCGTGGAAGTCTAAAAAAGCAAAGTCTTATATTTCAGAAATCAATTTACGTAATTAATAATGACGACACAGACGAACTTCAATAATTCTTTGCAAATAGAAAAATATATAATACTGTCTCGACTATAAAGTAAACTGAGAAACCTAGTAAATTGTACTCGTATAGTCGTATGTAACATAGAGACACGCCGCGCACTAGTTCAGTTTAAAATGATGTATTTTGTACTTTACAAAATCAATGCATTTCAGTAAGGTAGTTAGGTTAGGTAGTTAGGTTCGCTATGGGATAGGTATCGTAAGTTAGGTTCGGTTATAGATATGTATATAATGTTGTTATTTTAATTCAATCTAACACATTTTTTAATAAGAGAACAATAAAAAGTAGTCATTATTATTTTGGATCTATTTGTTGTTATCTTATTAAAAGTATGTATATGTACATCTAGAATGGTGCAAAGAAGCTGTTGATATTATTTTACTTTTTTATTCATTTTGCTCCATCAGTGTAATTGCTGTACGGCGTTCTGATGCTAGGGTAAATAAATAAATAAATCTGAAATATAGAATTCTCGTATCACAGTGTTTGTAACAAAAATCCTCCGAAACGGCTTGACCCATTCTTATGAAAATTTGTGTGTATATTCAGTCTGAGAATAATGTTAACTACCTAATAAAAATTAATATATTGATTCTAAGGCGAAACGAAGTTTGCCGATGCAGCTAGTTATAGATAACTTACACCCAGATACAGAATTAATGTGCGTCACACATATTTGTCTTCTTGGGTAGGAATCGTACCCACGACCTCTAGCAGAGCAGTCAGGACCACTAACCACTAGAACAACAGTCCAGTCAAACTACTCCAAGTCTAAAAATAGAAATATTTATCTTTACGATTCTGACTGACTTGTAATATTTAATTAAATCAATAGGTAATCATAAATAAACTTCTGCAAATTATGATCCTTATGGTGTAGTCATATCTTATAATTGACCGGTCAAATTCACGAACAGTTAGTTGATAATTAAGAACGAAGGCTGCCTAACGAGTCCACAATTGTTTAAACAAGAATTAATTCTGTCATCAACTTCAATCAATTCTAAAATTTATGTCACAATATTAACTACTTCAATATGTTAATTTTACGCTTATTAAGTTTGCTTATGTTAATCTAAGTTTTGCATATTAGATTATTGAATCGATACAGTTAATCATCATTGTCATTGTTTTATTTGAGCTATTCTCACAAGGATCCCAATGTTTAAAACTGGAATCTTGTTTTTTTTTTGTTCTTTTTAGGGGTCTTAAGGTAGGGTACGAATAAATAAACCAAACCCCTTTAGGATCACCCATGTCCATCTGTCTGTCTGTCCGTCTGTCACAGCCAATTTGCTCTGAATATTTTGGACCAATTATTTAGTTAAAATTCGCTACACACTGGAATATCTGTGTTCCAAACACGGACGTGTAACGTTAAGATATAAACTTGATTGTATGTGGATCACTTTTGGGGAGCTAAGAAAAAAAACGCCATTTTGTACCATGTGACATATTGAATAAAAAGGGCTTATTGTTAGGGTCTCTTATTCCTTTTTTTAATAACTTATAGGTACTTGATGAGAACAATAGAAATCACGAAACAAAATGCTAGTTCCAATCTTTTAACTTAGTGCTTAGATTTGTTTTACAAACTTTTCTAAAAATAAAATTACTTTTACACAATTAACCAAATTAAAATTAGTCGAATATGTAGGTACTTACTCATAAACTAACTACAAATAATTACTAATATTTAATTGGTTTGAAAGTTAATTATGAAAATGCTGGCAAAAAAAGAAATTGACTATTCGCTCCCACAGTTGTCTTCGTTATTGCTAAAATTACGAGCGTACTCGCTGCTAATAATTATCTTATCTCAAGTGTGATAAACAACGCAATCCCGCGCAGATGACGTCACACCTCGTCGACTGGTCCTCATGCTCTCAGTCTCCTTACAATTAACCAATTAACATCAATTAAACACGCGGTCCATTGCCCCGAGGCTGCTGACCTAACAACAAACACTAATCCGATACTATTCTATGAGCCCTATAATTCAACATATAAGGATGTATTTCGCATGGCTAGTTTAAGAAGACAACAATACTGTGTGCGGTTTAAGTAAACTGTATCTATATAGACAAAACGTTGATTTTCGTTTAGCTCGTAATTAATAAGCCTTGGTTGACCGAAGCACGTAATAGTGGAATTAAATTGGGATAGAAGCGTTAAATGAGATGAGTTTTGGAGGCGGGCCAGGTTATTTTGCCCCTGGGCCCCCGGCCCCCGGCCCCGGGCCTCGGCAGCTAGTGACGAGAAGCGTCTGGCAATATAGCCCGTTATTATTATAAATAGATGTTAATTCGTAAATTGTTGCTGTCAAAATATATTTTATTCATTTGTCGGGTTCAGAAATGAGAGCAGGATTCGATAGGAGTTTCCTGTTTAGAATCAAAGTTTAACTTTCTTTACACCATGAGATGAGAGTCTCGAGCGCATTTGAGATAGTATTATGAGGTAGTTATACTTAGTAGAAATAGTTTGTTACAGTGGTAAATCCTAGCGGCATGCTTTTTGTATGTTCGTTTCTGTTGTTTAAACCAGACCGGTGACATTCTCACCGATTCATGAAACTTTATTCTGTAATTACCCATATCCGTTTAACAATGAGCTATGTATGCTAAATCTAGCGGAGACAGGTACATAACTATTTTTACCATACTGATTTGGTTGTTCCTAGGAATGAGTAGGAACTGTAAATAAGTTTCTTTTCCTTATTAAGTTTTACCTATCAAGTGTTGACCACATCCCTAGCACGCCTAGAACGGTAGCGTCAAGTCATGCGCGGTAATGGCGGTCCCGAATTAATCGCTTCTAACCTGCGCGCGCGCAGCTCCCGCCCCGCCTGCTCGCCCGTACCCCGTTCGTCACACTACCGCCGAGTATTTGGGTACAGAAGGTTCACGACCAGGTTTCATTCCGATCTGTATAGGACAAGCCTATTACTTAAAAGCAAGCCAATATGTCTAAATAAGATACTAAATTAGATCTGCTCGCTCTCTGCGGCCTCACTTCGTATTGTTCTCACAAATATTCACACATTGCTTCCCGTATCAGCAAATATCGCCGAACGAGACATACGTTACGACACAAGAACCTTTCTCCAGAAGTATACATTTAGTTGCATACCATAGTTTTACATGGAACGACTGCTTGTCTGACAGACAGTCAGTGTCCAGTTATTGGGTAACACAGTACCTACCTCTTGGTAAAACTTGCTGTCAGACTTTTTCGGGGCTCTCAATACCCGTAGATGCTGTGCTAGATTTACAAATGACAGCTGGGACAAACCGTGAGCGTGATATGTAATGAATGATCCTCGCAAAGCGTCGCTTAACCTTCGATAGACACGTGTCAATCGAGTTTTTTTGTTTATTTTGATTTATTGACACAATTTCAAAGAAATAGTTGATGATAACTATTTAAGAAACTAAATGGCTGCAATGAATGGTACTTCTGCCCTCGTCGCTTTGAGCTGCTGCTACCGAGATTACGAAGATTACCGACAATTATATCAAACTGCTGCGCTGTGAGTTTTTTATCAAACATTGTTGAATAAATTAATTTTAGGAACCACTCATTGATTATATTATTATGAAAGTCATGCTTTTCATGTGGTTGCCGTAAAAAACATAAAGGATTGCAGTAATTCAATTATGGCTGACATTGGAGGTAATTTTGGGTGTGATGTAATGAATGGTGGCATGATGACACGTATTTTCCACTTCGATGCCTTTGAAATAGGTTCTTACAATCTGCGGTTTTCAAGGAATATAAACTTTTGAACGTAAACGAAGATTAACGTAAATGAGAATTGTGTCAGAATGACTGTATCCCAAGTCTTTGTCTAGCATTAAAGAAACACTGTGATAAGTAGATACACCATAACAAGTGTTACATTGTACAACAGGTACCTACACATTAGATTGTAGCGTATAATTTGCAGACATTCATCAAAGTAGTTTATCGTTCGTTTACTCACATGAGTAATCGTACCGAATCATGATATCGCACCGTTAACACATTCACTGTTGCAATTGATATCTTGTTACTTTGTTACCCTTTTAGGGAAGAACTCCTTAAAAGAGTAATAATCCTTCATCATCACCTTCCAGTCGTGTGACATCTGTGTTACATCCAAGTGTTCACTTCCACACATCTCTATCAAGATGGACCAATATCTTAGTTATAGTCATGTTCATTCTGTTCAAGTTTCTTTGGTTTCGTAGATAAAAAAAAAACTAACATGCCCATCAAAAAGAATGACGAAAATACATCATTCGTCACTCGTCACAGGACCGATCTCTCAAAATCAAATCATCTGGCGAGATTACCTCACAAGTTATGTGCCGTGTTGCGCAGGCGCATGAGGGCTGCGCGCACCGGACAATGATTTGTGCAAATTACACACTGGCAACACTGGCCGGTGTTGCCTTGTTTATGTTCTGCCTACAGACAGGGCAGGCAGAGCGACCGGCATTCTTGACAAATTGCGCAAGAGACCTATTTGTGGTCATGTGTAGGAATAAGGGCTTTACCGAGTTTTCGTAATTTGAGGTTAGGTCAGCTTTATTACTGAGAATATGCACTGACGTCTTGAATAATGAGTAGAATGATTTCAAAACAAAAATATCTTAGTATGCCTAACGAGCAAACATATTTAGGTACCCTATCAAATTTGAATAATACCTTTTATTAAATTGAGGCTGGGGAAACTTTTTTTGAAAGTCAAAAATTACATAACACCGTCTCCCAAAATGCTCCCCTTTTTATATCAATAGATAGATAGATAAAACATTTGTTTAGTAAGTATACACAAAAGACAAAGACAAACACACAATTCAAAATAAAAAATACACCTCCTCCTTTTTTGAAGTCGGTTAACAAAAGAGATAAAACAATGAGTGATGAATGATTATTATGATATCTCGTTAAGCAAGACTTCCTCTCTCCTACCCTTTTGCTGTGCCCTACAGGGTTTATAATGATCTCATTTATATACTTACCACCATAATACATATGGAAAGATATTAAAGTATTGATACACAGTGCGCGGTGTGCGTGATTCTGAAATGACAGTTTAACCAAAAAGTCTTCGTGTGTCGGCGAGCTAATATTCGAACGCGTATAATGATCGTCGAGGAGGAATAAAAAATGTTCAGGACAGTTTAAGATGAAGATTATATTCCAAAATAACGGTCCTCATTATGTCGTATTCAGTCGCATGTGAACCGTTCAAAGCCCTCCTAATAAAGACGCCAACACGCGTCTGGCTAAAGACACTCTGTTATAAATAATCCCATCACACTACATTTGAGTCGAGCGTAAGCCGTGCCTCGCGGCTGCGGGTCAATCCGGGGTCACTGTCAACTGAGCCGTTGCTCTTAATAACTCCTTGACATAATACATGTGTGACGAGTGACGTGAGTGGACCGACGTGACGGTGTCGTGACGGTGGCGGTGGGCGGAGTGTTAATACACGTCGTTAGGCCTAAAGAAAGGTTTGTGTTGGTAAGAAGTGTTTGTTTCGGCACTGAAAAGGAGTTAGGGTGACCATGCGAAGTTCAGATGAGTTTTTTGAAATCAGAATTGGCTGCTCTCCATCCTGCATCTATCATCATAATTACAGTATAACTTTTTAAGCAGTGCGTAAGGGAGAGGGGGTGGGGGGAAGGGTTGGGTTTGGGAGGGCTGGGGAGGGGAGCAGGGGGGGAGAGGGGAGAGGAGGACGGGAGGGATGGGGAGGGGGAGGGAAGGAGGGGAAGAGAGGGAGAGAGAGAGGATTAAGACCGAGAGTTGTAACTTCTATAACATAAATTTATGTTTCTCTGTCCCATAGTAAAGGTTGTTCATTTCATAAGTCATTCGTCCTGTGAAAATTTGCGCCTTACATAAAAAAATATCCTGTACTGCCTTGTTGGGTTTGTAGTCGCAAGTGCTACTGCTAAGGTAAGCAAAGTCGGTAGGTCGCAAGGTCTTGATTTCTTAGTAAGGTAGTAACTCCCTTAATTGCAAGCAATAGGCTCGCCCCTTTTTACATGTAACTTGAAGTTAACAAGCGAAATATAGGTGTGCTAACCCTTTGTGAAATGTAGGCGTGATGTTATAGATATGGTGCATCATGGTGCTGTCGCACAAGTAGTAGAATATTGATATATTACTGTCAATATTAGTATAACACATTAACCAAAAAATAAAAATTCTTTAATGAATCTTCGAAAATAATTCTTACTTTAAATTGTTTTACAGGATTTCTTTTTTGTTAGTCTAGTGTAAATTCAGATTTTGATTCCTTATGTCAATGAATGTTCCTCTAAGACTGTCCTGTGTAACCACACCGTCGTGGTCACCGCTGCGTGGGCGCAGTGTTCTAAACAACTTTGAGACTATCATTATATTTTTCGAGTGCTTATGATGATGTTAACTAATTGGAGCACAGCTTCATATTTCTTAGTGCTCATGCTTTCACCACGCTTATTTACAATAGAATGCACAGGTCTTGTTTATATGGTTACAGTTAATTGCTACTATTAAACATCTAGTGTATTGTTCTACCTACGGCTTTCTGTATCCGGTTAACTCCACCACTTATAAAAACAAACAATAAGCGCGCGTGATCTCGACTGCAGTGCCAATCAGTTCATCTTGTTAATCGATATGCACATAATTAAGTGCGTGAACAATTCCCAACATCTGCGTGTGACAGGTGACTCATCTACTTCTGTAATGTGATGCATACTTCTACAAGAATGTTAATTTTTATTTTACGACTACAACTACACACGATTCATTTCTAATTTAAAATGGCTACCGACTCATTATAATGAAGTGTAACGTTGGTGTAAGATGTGACCACGTCGTCTCATTCTCACGCCGCGCGTCGTGTGTGTTGTCCCGTGGGCGGTCGGCAGAAACCCCCCGTTTTTTCTCAACATTATAATATAAAAAGGAACAAGTCGTTGTGCGAACACTCCCAACAATTTTATTATCTCATTACCGTGAAGAATGTCTTCATAAAGTGTCGCCGGCCTCGGGACATCATTCATTACGCACACTAATGGCTTTAATAAAATCCTACATTTTGCCTCCACACTAAGATTCACCACATTGTCTGCGCTACCAGCTCGTGCGGTATTCATTACTACTTCTCTGCAGCTTGTAGCTCTACTATCTGTATCATTACAATCGATGGATTATGAAAATATGGGTTCGGTGTTTGTCGTGAGTGTGGTGGTGCGCGGGCCATTACAGGGTGCCTCGCGGCGCCATGCGCGATGTGCGCGGAGTGCGCATGCGCCGCGCCGGCTGCCACCCCGGGGGTGTGCCACTGCGTTTGCGCAGATAACATCGACAGAGAGCCTACATATTATTGGCTCTCAGCACATAGTTTATCGACGGGTCCCGCGCACAGCGGATCAAAGTACTGTAATTTATATCACAAGAATGTCTGCGGGCTCATTGCGCTCACTACACGCGTTAAGTATTTGTTTACCTCGAGCGATCGCTACCAGTCGCGGCATTACCATCGATTTGAATTAATAGCAGATTAAGTTCAAATCGATTATCGATAAGACATTATCGGCATAGACGTGGATTTTATTCACCCATAAAATAGGAATTTAAACTATAAGCGCGCTGGGAATTGATTAATTCTAAAAAAACCCGCTATTTAGTTCATTAATCGATGCTGTAAAATGTAAGGGCCTCATTGTAATTTTAATTAAATTCCTCGACAGATAATTCACATTGCTCGATTGGAGTTGAATAATAAAAGTGAGTTGCGCATGCGCGGCTGTTATTCAAACATGGCGTCTCAGTGGGATGTGAGATGTAATCTAATCAAATATTTGCGCGTTGTGCAACTCGCTCGGCTTGGACGAGATCATGATTCAAATAAATTGCTGAACCAAAAACAGTATAATTTGAGTGTTCCAAATAGCGTAGTGAGGTTCACACGCTAGTGCTGCGCCGCGGGCTAGTGCGGGACACATCGATCATATCGACACGCCCGCGCGCGCAAATCGCTCCGACACAACACTATTGTGCAACTGTCGCTGTGCCACGTCCACTGTTATTTATATCTGCTCAGATAAACGCGCTTCAATTATATTATCTGTCACTTGAGTAACGTCCGCGAACTTTTATAAAGATGGCGTCCGCCAGATAAATGCCAGGTAGTCGGTAATTGGAAACTGATATTACTATTTTGATTACAAACTTGTATTGAAACGAGATCGTATCGGCCATTTATCTCAACGACTCCGATGAGTTCGTTAAATTGCATTAGTTACAGGATTATAGAGGATCGTAAATCTGTTGGTCTGATTGTCATAACACTGGCTCCGTTTGTTTTGACCTCGCGCGTCGCACCGCTCCGCCGCGCCACGCTGTTGATTACTGCGGGTACCGGTTCGCCGACTTATTAGACGAATAGAATTTATTTCTGTATCACTAAGCACCTGATTGAGCGAGATTATCTTTGATTAATCTAAATCTAATATCTAGTGGCGAAACGGTTGTTGATTTTATAATAAACATTCATTTATTTTTATAATTTTGTCTCGATAGGCCAAGAAGTTGGAATGATTTATAGTAATTATCGACCAGCTGCAGAGAGCAGGGCAGAATGTGACGGTGATGTGAACTTCCGCGCGGAGGTCAATGTACGTGATCAACAAGAGAATTGGATTCAACTTGTTGATTAAATCCTAGCAAAAAAACGTAACGTTGTTCCCGCAAGGACATCATCAGTCTAACCCTTTCCCAAATATATTGGGGTCAGCTTCCGATTTAAAACAAGCAAAGCTAAATACAAGTGTGTTCGACGTGTTCGACTGGCCTGTTGGTCTAGTAGTTAGTGACCCTGACTGCTATGCCGGAGTTCGAGGGTTCGATTCCCACCCAGGACAAATGTTTAAGTGATGAGCACGATCATTTGTTCTGTGTCTGGGTGTAATTTACCTATATTAAGTATGTATTTAGAAATATATAAGTATGTTTATCAGCTGTATAGTACCCATAACACAAGCTCTCAAGCTTAACTTGGGACTAAATGGAAAAGTTGTGGAATATTTAAGTGTTTACATGGAGCGACTGCCTGTCGGACCCAGATACTGAGTAAAATGATACTCCTTAATTAAACTGGTTGTCAGATTTTCAGACTTCTGACTATCTGTAACGACTGTCTGACATAGATCTACAAATACTTAACAGGCGGGACCTACGGCTTTACGTGCTTTTTGAGGCATGAAGGAGTCTTGATATGTGATAAATGGTCACCCCTCCACGAACCAACCTCGTCAAGCATAGCTAAACCTTACATCTACCCGTGAGGCTAAAATTATTTAGTCACAAGCTGCCGTGGTTCCCTCAAGGTGTCAATTTGAAATAATGATCTAATTATTCGATTTTAATCACGATTCGAAAGGTCGTGCTTATCGAAAGCGATTGTACAACATACTCTATCGTAACAACACTATCATGAATTAAGCGGTTCATTCAATGAAGTGAACAAGTGAAGTAAATCACTAAGTCTAACATAAAGGTCACCTCACACTTAGTTAATGAGTCGCGCGGTGTCAGCCAACAGGTGAGACAACAGAGTTGCGCCCACGCCGCGTGCGCACGCGCATTACGTGGGCACAAATGTGCATTAATTCTGTTAATAGTAATAGGGATTTATGGGCCCTTAATGAGATAAATAGAAAGAAAATTCAGATTTGATAAGAGCGGGCATAAATAACCGGGTGCCATTGTTCTCGTGTTTAAGATAATAATATGCGCTGTTCAAGTTTAATTTATAATTAAGCCATCACAAGCACCTGATTTCTAAACAATAACACTTTGCGTGTCTACAACGAAGAGCTAGACAGAGGTATAACTATACTGTACGAAGCAGAGGTGAGAGGATTTAGTCCCATATAATAGGGAGTGAGGCAATTGCCCGTGATTGCGATCTATCCTAATAACACTTGGCTCGACCCGGGAATCAAACTCAGGACCTCATGTTTAACAGTAACGCTTTGTTGTTCACTATTAATGCATTTATTTTGAAAAACTTCTTTACGCACGCTTGACTTCAGCAGTGCGCGCGCACATTTTCTTTAAAAAAGTTTTACTTTAGTCGTGTGGTCTAAAACACAGTCATTTTTTTTAAAGTCAATATTAAATTAAATAATGAAGAAGTACTTAAATCAAATTAAAAATTAATTGGATTAAAATTTCAGTTCATACCCACACAAGTGCCCTCGGGGGGGTTCAGAAATTGTCCCGACGTCGATAAACCTTGTCCTCCCATCACGTGTGTTAGTCGTCGATCGTCGATAGAGTCCCTTGTGTTATCGATAGAGCCACATTTTTGTAATGAACCGCTGCGAGCCTGCGATGCGCGCGCGCATTATTAACGTGTGGGTGTGCGATGTTATTGGTTATGTTTGATGAAGTTTTTTTTTCTTTAAGAGTAAAGAATATATTTAGGCCGGCCATGTGTCCAGGGGTGGGACAATTTCAAAAGGTTTTGTTTTTTACTTTCTTCTAGCTTATCTGATTAGCTGCGAAGTTTGTTTCGCCACTTCTTCTTACCAGCAAAAACACTAGGAGGTGGTGAAGGGTGGGCGTTTTGGGGGAATTTCTTAAGACTGACGTTTGTTTAAGTTCTTCTAATTTATCAGATAGACATGTTGCTGGAGAGATTGTTCCGCCACTTCTTTTTTCCAGGAACACACTAAGAAGTGGTGAAGGGCGGCTGTTTTATGGGAACTGTCTTGTACAATTATTGACGTTATTAACTGAAATCATCTATGTATTTGATTACCATGTCGATTTTGGTGATCAGCAGAAAAGTGACAGTTTGTGACATGTAAATCCGAAACACTTATTTAATTTTTAACCGACTACAAAGAAGGTAGAGGTTATTTTAGTGCTCAACATCAAACAAATTATAATTTTGCCAAACAGCATCATTATGTTTCGTAACATTACAGTAATCCTCGGCAGCTGGTGACATGTTTATCGCGGCTCTATGTCGCAGGAAGGCTTTGTGCTGCAAGTATTGTAGATTCGTAGAGAAAAACATTAATATTTTACGCTTAACTCTACGAGTTGAGTAACAACGTCGTTCAGAAGTTATTTATAGAGTGGTAGAGTTCCGGAGAGTTTTTAATGGAATTTGAACAATTTTATCAACAAATAGTTCGTGTTCTCGCTACAGGTAGAGGTGGATGCTGTCACTATTAATATTTAGTTGCTTTATGTTTTAAGATAACAGTTAAAATCAAAAGTCATAAATTTAGGCTGGGGTTCAAAACTTTTTGAACGTCAAGTTTTACATAAGACAGTCCCTCAAAAAGCCTACTCTTCGCCACTTCCTAGTGTTTGTTCTGGGAAAAAGAAGTAGCGGAACTAACTTCTCAACAACACGTCTGTCTGATTACTTAGAAGGACTTAAGTTTACTTACATTTAGTAACAGAACACTTTAAAAGGGGTACCTCTGATTTTTTGTCGATGTTTCGTAATTCGAATGGTTATTGTTCAGCAATTAAAATTCATTACTGACTAACATATATTACACTCATACAGAATCCCTTAGCAACAATAATTCTGCAACCAATTAAATTGCATCTCTACATAATTCTCCGTTGAGTTTGTAATTATCTCCCTCTTGTAACAAAGGGCGGCGCGTGCGCATCCCACCGCTATGAGTGTGTGTGCGTGTGTATGTGTGGTTGTGCTCATCACTAGGATTGCTAATTGTGGTTAATTGCAACCGCTTTGTGTTGCGCCCGCGCAGGTATCGAATACAAAGGTGCCGCTGTAGAACTATTGTCTATATGTATATTTTATAATTTGATCGGTCTGGGCTAGATGGCTTCTACACGGTAAAAAGAAGTACTTTTTTGGGATTAACGAATCTTATTTTTAATTAGTACTCGTTGTTTGTACTATAAATTACAGAATTAATCTTTTTAGGGTTCCGTAACCCCAAAGGAAGAAACGGAACCCTTATAAGATCACTTTCTGTCAGTCTGCGTGTCAAGACCCTTTATTTCGGTTATGCGTAAAGGTACAAGTTAAAATGTAAACTGTATACTTAAACTTACGGTCCTATGAATTTTTCAACATATCGAACTTTTAAGACTACGTGAAAAAAAAGATATGGCCATTTATTTAGCATAAAACGCATATTTCGTCACTCTCAACGGAATTAAAATTCATAAGGTATTTCCCGATGCCCTAGAACTATAAAATTTGGTAGGTAACATTGTTATAAACCACAAGTAAAAAAACATCTCAAAACTGTACATTTGAAATTAAATTCACCATAGAAAAAGCACGGAATCAATTTTAGCGATTAAATTCCTGAACTATTTATAATGATCTTACGTATGGAACCCTCGGTGGGAGAGTCGGGCTCGCACTTTATTTTTTGTAAATTACACATGTTCATGAAATAGAACAAGATGTTATTAACCATCAGTCGGTAACTATAAAGGCTTATTGTTAATTTCGCGCAACGAGATGAACTGCAGGCGCGGGGCATGAGGGGGAGGGGCAAGCACTTGAGGTTTACGATGCCGCTGTGGAGGATATTTTCATAAGTTTTTTTTTATTGTTCTGGGCAAAGATGAAATATTTTTGAAATATCCTATATGTAATACCTATTGGAGGTCGCATATTTATGTATACGCACTGGCTTGTGATAACAATCGTATTTAACACATGTCTGTCACTGATTGAAATTAGCTTAGTTACGGACTGTTTCTATTATATATAACTTGTAACCTGTGCTTGTGAACCACTTATGAATATTATATTCTACTATATCCCACTGCTGCTCTTATTATTCCAATAATACCTTCTGATCAAAACATCTCTATCATAATTATTTAAAAAAAAAATTGGATAGGACGACCCTGAATGTACCAGGAAAGCTTACTATAGGAGGACGAGTTAAAACTGAAATAAGTTTTGTTATAAAGGAACTTAAAAAAAAAAACAAAATGAAAAAAAAAATACTTTAAAAAATGCAGCGTTTGGGAAACTGAATACATTAAACCTCCCACTCAGCAACATTTCAGTCCAATACCCTCCCCACACAATAACCTGCCACCCATCACGATTTCTAATTTGTCCCAATTTGACCATAAAATCTACTAACTCTACCGGCTCTACATGCAGAACGACTCTACAAATGGCGTTGTTTTCACGGTATTGGGTGTCAACACGTCTGGAAGGCTTCTGTTGCTCTACAGTGCCGGCGTGTAATCTCCGCGGCTCGCGTCCGGCACGACGCCGGACAGCGTTCGGACGGCCCGTGACCGACACGCTCTACCTAGAGTTGTATTAAACGCCAAGTTAAGGACCACCGGCTGTCGACACTAGACGAGGTTTTTTTTGGGTTTGTTTTACTTTATTAATTTAGTTAGTAAGGCTCTATTTTTCAATAGTCTGCTGATAACTTTAATCTCATCTGATCTTTTTTTCTTTTTTACAAATTTTCTACAAAATGTACTGACATTGTTTCGAAATAAATGACTTATGACTTACGACTCTGCTGAATAAAATTGGCGGTTTTTTAAATATTCTATCAAACCGTAATTTTAAAGTCCTATGTATAGGCGAGCCTTTTGCCATAGATCGAATTCCAGATGGAAAAACTCAACAACACTCGACGCTCGACTGAGTAACGAACCTGGGACCTCGTGTTCAGCAGTAACGCTTGCGACCACTAGACCAACGAGGCAGAGCTCGGTATACAATGATAATCTTGTGTTGTCTGTCCGCACGTCACGCAATAAATGTTTCCAAGCCCATATCGGTCTGTAAAAGTAGTGATACAGAATAACATCACGACATTTTATGTATTAACATTGAAGTGAATGCAAACAAAGTGATTGCACGAACAAACAAAGAGCGCGTTGATGTCTTTTGTACGAGACTGCGAGAGACTTCAAACGCTGAGCTGTAAGTACAAATATTGAGCCAAGAATAACCACTGCTCTACATTCTCTAGCATCCTGTTGTAGAGTGGCCCCCAAATAGTGGGGGGCGGGGGGGTCACGGGTCTCGCTGTGGGGTGCTGTGGAGCCTTCTCTACGTAGCCGCTGTACCGTCGGACAGACAAGTCCAAAAAATATACCACACAAAAATTAAAAACGTTATTTAGTTTTTTTCTAATTTAAGAATAATCTGGTGCCTCTTTGGTAAGCGTGAGGTCCCAGATTCAATCGCCGTGTCGGATAAAGTGTGTTAATGAGCTTTTTCGTTTTTCTTAGTAGCAACTTGGAGTCTGGACTGAAGCCCAATGGACTAGCCCCAAAGAGATTTAAAATACTATAGAGCGGGCATGTCAAGGAAATGTCATAGAAAAACTTTGATCCCATGTCTCAGTAACGCCATCTAGAATAATATATGAATACTGGAGCGGCAGCCGAGCGTACTACAAAAACCTCATAGACTTGTATCCAGCAGGACACACTTTTTCGGACAAAAATTTTGTTCGTGATGTCCGGTCTATAGGTATTGAATGTCTTTGACTAGCCCCTTATTACATGGGACTTAAACATGACAGACAAAAGGCCTACAGGTACAACTTTGCGTAACTCTTTGGGGATATTAAGCGTGATGTAATGTTGATGTTTCAAAAAAGCAATCAATGTATTTTTTTTTCAATTGTGTTGGTCAGATTCCATTATCGACCGGCCTGTTGGTCTAGTAGTTAGTGACCCTGACTGCTATGCTGGAGGTCGTGGGTTCGATTCCCACGCAGAACAAATGTTTGTGTGATGAGCACGATCATTTGTTCTGTGTCTGGGTGTAATTTATCTATAATATGTATGTATTTCGAAATATATAAGTATGTTTATCAGCTATTTAGTACCCGTAACACAAGCTCTTAGCTTAGCTTAGGACTAAATGGCGTTGTGTGAAAAAGTTGTGGAATATTTTATTTATATATTTATTTATTAGTGGCACCCAAATGTCTCCAATTACATCCGTGCTCCTGTGGACCCGAAACAAATTCTTCTTTTTTAGAGTTCATTCGTTTAACAGTCGTGTCCCGCAGTCCCGGACCGTCCCGGACACGCTCCAGTCACAGCTACTCATGTTAGCAAGTTATAACTAAGTCTGAAATGCCCACTTTGTGTCTGAGCTAGATAATGATAGTCAGTGGTTTGTCATAATAAAAATAAAATATTTTGCTCGATTTTGCAAAGTATTATGTAACAATAAGATGAGATAAGATGTTATAAGATGTTGTTGTTGTTTGATGCTGTTGTTGTTGTGTACAAAATGTTTAAATCTAAAGTAACGGCACTTCTATTATGCAAATGTTATTACTCAGTAAAAGAATTTCTAAATGACATGAGTTTATCAAGATTGTGATTGTTAAAACTAATTCCTTTGACCATGTACCTGACTGTAGTATTATTATTAATTGACTTAATTTTCATTACTGTTTATTGTTTTGTTGACATTGTTGATTTAGAAAGAAAGAAATAAAATATGTTTATTTGGGAAACACACACAGGAATTTAACAGTATAAGACTTAAACTAAATTTAACATATTAAACATTACTAACATATTAACATTATTATAACTTATTTAATCATTTGCACGCCGTAAGGTAGACTGTAGCTGATCTCTTTAATGTACTTACAACATCGTATGTCTGTACCTACATTCATGGCAAATAAAGTTCTAATTCTGATTCTGATTCTGAATACATAACAGCAGTGTGTTTATTGTCTTGCTGCAGGGCTGAGGACTTTTCTACCATAGAGAAGGAGCAAGCTTGCTCAGGATGGGTTGGTGATTTCACACTTATTTGTTCTAATATTATAAAGAGTAAAGCTTTGTATTTTGTATGTAACGAATAAACTTACAACCACTAGACCGATTTGAATATCTCTTACCGTTGGGAAGCTTCATCATCCCCGGCAAACTTAAGCTACGTTTTATTCCTGTATTCTCACGGAAACAGAAATTACGCGGATGCAACCGCGTGACATTAGCTGGTATTAAATATAAGTGAAGGTTTAAGTCTAGGTTGCACCGTGGTATTTTTCTTCACCAAATATTAATTACAAAGATAAATTTGGACCGTATTTTGAATTGAATAAGCCACATTTATCATTAAGACACGAAACAAACTTATCACTTCTTTAATATTAACTTTCATTATTCATTTAATTTTGGACAAGTCCGAGGTGTCCGACAAGGTGTCACAAAATCCTTGAAAGCCGTCATTTCAGTCATTTTGTTAACCCCCGACGCAAAAAGAGGGGTGTTATAAGTTTCACCGCTATGTGTGTGTGTCTGTCTGTCTGTCTGTCTGTCTGTCTGTGGCACCGTAGCGCCCAAACGAGTGAACCGATTTAGATGCGGTTTTTTTTCATTTGAAAGCAGGGTTTCTTGCGATGGTTCTTAGACATAATTCATCAAAATCGGTTCAGCCGTTTCAAGGTTATCAGCTCTTTTGTGTTAGCTACCGTTGCTATTTTAGACGTCTATGGGTATTAACTTTACTTACAAACATATGTGTGTCTTAAAATTTCAAACACCCATGTGTGTAATATTAATAAGCAACATTATGGTGTATTTGGTCTGATGCAGCCAGGATATCTAGCAGACTAATACACTCTTGGGAAAATAACAGCAGATATGTAGTGTTTGGATTCATTTTAACCAGCATTTGATTCTGCACACAGTGCACTGATGGCAACAGGATGAGCTGATGCTGCAGCCAGGCTATCCAGCACACCAGTAGGTAGACTCTTGATAAAATAATAGCAGATAGTACGTCGTTTTTGGATTCATTTTGACCAGCATTTGATTCTAAACACAATGCACTGATGGCAACAGGATGAGCTGATGCTGCAGCCAGGCTATCCAGCACACCAGTAGGTAGACTCTTGATAAAATAATAGCAGATATGTCGTGTTTGGATTCGTTTTAACCAGCATTTGACTCTACATACAATGCACTGAAAAAATCTCATAACTGTATAATCTATAAAACAAATTAATCGTTTAAAAATTTTAAAATAAAAATTAAATTATAAATTTAAAAAACCCCCACCGCAAAAAGTTAAACATTTAAAAAGTTAAAAATAACACTTTAGCCATGAAATTTTACGTAACGTCGGGGTACCGTTAAAATAAGTATATACCTACATACCTACAAGTACTAGGAACATTCCTTACTTAAGCGGTACCCCAACGTGAAGTAAAATTTCATGGCTAAAGTGTTATTTTTAACTTTTTAAATGTTTAACTTTTTGCGGTGGGGGTTTTTTAAATTTATAATTTAATTTTTTGAATTGTGATTTCAGTAGGATTATTTTATTCCCTAAACCTATCTGGTCGATGCAAACAGTACCTACAAGTGTACGCGGCAGTACCTCGTGGTTAGTGTATGTAACTACCGCTATCTATAATTGAGATCGGCGCATGCGCACCGAGCTCTGCGCCCGCGCATCGCACCACGCAACCTTACATAGAAGGACAAGTCTGGAAGGTAGGAACTCTAGAGGCGTGAGTCGCTCTTTCCGTATTTTTCACTAACTTGGAAGCTATCGGTACCTTCAACTTTAAAAAGTCTTACCAGTTTTGATAAATGTACTGGATTATGTCATACTCTTTCTTTTTGTTTTAACCGACTTCTAAAAAAGGAGGAGGTTCTCAATTCGGTTGTATATATTTTTTTTTTTTTTTTTTGGGGCTGTTACCTCAGTACTTACTCCGTCATAATATTTGGTAGTCGGTGGCCAATAATTAATAAAACAAAACCACCAAAGCCACAGACTTCCGAAACTGGAGTTATTATTCACCGGTTAGTTTTTTTTAAGAAGTCTGTTGTTTTCTTTGTAAAAAAGTATTTTAATTAAACAGATTTGAATTTTAATGTCTCAAGTTAAAATCCGCTACAGTCAATAAGATCTTATTTAAGTTCCGTTTTCGGACGTTATCGATTTCATGTGAAGAAATGTCATAGACAAACTGTCATCCCATGTCTCATTAACGCCATCTAGCTTAATGTATGCAACATTAGAACTAGGCTAATAGACTTGTTTCCATTAAGACATAAGTATCGGATGAAAATCGTGCTCGTGATGTCCCGCGTGCGTGTTTAGTAAGTACTAAATTACGAGTGAAATGAACCTTCTGCCTTTATCTGTTTAGTATCACAACTCTTTGTCTGAAGCTCTTTAAATAGCTTTAATGCGGTTAAGAATTCCGGCGCGACCAGGGATACAGAGCGGCCATCGGTATTGCGGTGCGGTACGACGTGGTGCGGTGCGGTGCGGCGCGGAGCGTGGCGCGTCGTGCCGCGGACACAAAGGACTCCGCATCCTGTTGCTTGTCATTACATCGGCGTCAAGTGTTTGAGGGCCGGCAGACGCGATGGTGCGTGAAGTCGTGACTCATTACTCGTGGTTGCACAGCATGAAAACATGCTGTAATTGTAACATACTAATTGAAGAAAAGGTATATCTAAAAATAATCTTCTAAAGTCTTATTTAATACTACATTTTATCTTTTTTTCAAAGCTTACTACCATAATGTACTTGTATTGTATTAAATATAAGGAAACGTGGGTTTACTATTAGGTATACCTCTGCGTTACCCTTCAGGGAATATAAGCGCGAAAAAGTTCTCATTATTACAAACACTCCGTACCTACTTAATGTTATGCTATAAAACACTGAACCAATAATATAATGCAACGTACTTTAAGATAAACAACACTTTAATCTGCAACCAAATTAGGCATGAAAAGTTGTGTCTTTAAAATTCATTTGTATTTAAATTTGTGACACTAAGCTGATTTACTTATCCAAACATTCAGTCTAGACACAAACTTACGGCACATACATATAAAGTTAGATATATAGTATAATTACAGCACCACTTAACTGGCGGACCACGTACAAATACTTATAAAAACTATCCCAACTTAAGCTCTTACTTATACTTTGACAAATATATAATTTCCTAGAATCGGGGGCTCGAGGCTAATCGCACGCTAATAGTTAGATAGTTGGCTAACATTATATCTCCTAGATATAAATTGTGGCCGTGTCCGCTTGTTTGAAACGATTACAGTTACAGCGCAAATTGTCAATAAGTTACGAGCTAATTTAGACGCAATATTGTGATAAAATTGGAAGTGATTTGGTGGTAAAGTAACAACAAAGGTGTAAGTTAAAATAAACTATAAACATGTCTTCATTACTCTAGTAATCATCTGGTTCGGAGAACAAAAGGACTCGTGGGAATTTATTGAAAATTGAATCTTAAAAGTATCATTATAAAGTCGTAAAAGACTACTAGACTACTTAATAGTACTAGCGACGGATTTCAATTATTTTTCTTATCGTATAATGTGACATCAAAGGAAAATCTAACTAAACGAATAAGTTAATTAAGTACCGGCCCGTACTGGAAAACTAAATTTAGTAATTAAAATATGATAAGTTAAATCTTATCTTATCAATTAAGAGTAACACAAACAAATCCGTGTGCTCCAACTATCCTCTACCCACAATATTGGTATGCGCGGGCGCACATTACGATCGCTTTGTGGTGCCGCCGCATTAATCCGATTACCGTGAACACACACAGATAAAAACACAGTAATTACTTCAGACACCGTCACTAATTGCGCCAACATACAAGTACATGCATACAACTAACATATATATATGTGTTGTAACCACCATCATACTCAGCCACGCCGATTTAACAATTAAAATGGAGTTTAAAGTGTAACAGAATTCATTTGGTGAATCTTTTAAAGTTACGGTTAGTTTAGATTTAAAGCCGTGAAGTTCGTTAAGGAATTTAGTTTTATTACGTAATCGAATCGGTTCTTATTTGAAGATTTACTATGCAATAGGCGATGGGGAACTTTACAGTTACTTTTAATACCAGCAATAGGTTATTTGACAAAATTTTTGAGTTCCTCATCTAGATTACAAGAAAATATTCGACACATATTTTTTCTTTTTCCACTTAATCAAAAAACAGGCGATTCATTGAGTCAAAATGTCGCATGACGTCACTAGCCAGTACAGTTTAAACTAGACAATGACGTTACAAGCCCCCTCTCCTCAACTTTAATGCGCTCAATCTAAGCAGTTTTCAATCAATTAGAAGAAGAAAAAAATAAGTGTCGAATATTTTCTTGTAATCTAGATGAGGGACTAAAACTTAAATTTATCAAGTAGCCCATTGCTACCACGCTCATTGTAGAACTGCTTAACCTATCTTCTTCTACTTTTTGTGTGGACAGTGGGTGTCAGAGTTGTAATGCCGCCCATCGGCCTCTGACTTGGCATCACATGCCCTCGAGAAATACTTCTCAGGTATGCCCGGTTTCCTCACGGTGTTTACCATCACTGTTTTTGAAGCAAGTGATAAATTATATAATACGGACATGAGTGCGATAAGTCAGCGGTGCGTGTCTAACCCATCCGACAGACAGACAGAGGTTTTTCTATGTGTTTTCTTGATATGCTTCTAAAAAACTAACAATAGCCGTCTTTCAGCATCGCAGGAATTGTATATTCCGATCAGAATGGAAGGTTTCGCTGCCCAATCTCATTTCCTAAACTTCTTTGTTGCTTACGAAACTCACGGTCGACCAATAGGTCACTGGTTTCCTGCGCACGCGGCACTTCCTGCCCACCGCATGAGAATGCAATGATCTTATGTAGACTAGTAGATAGCTATAATTCCAATCAATATTTAGCTCCGGCCGTCACGTCAGCTTAACGAAGCTTGTACAGATTAAATTAGCCGTGATTCTCAGCAGACACACTCAAGTAGTGATCTTATCCGCTATCTCTCAATTGGCTAAACGGATCTGTAATGGCGGCGGTGGAGACGCGGTGCGGCGAGCGGCGGAACTAAACGAATTAGTCCAAACACCGCGATACCATCGTCCGCCTGTGTGTCATGCGCAATGTTCTCGGAAACTGTATTAATTGTCAGACATTACAGCGAAATATATGGTAAGTGAATCGCAAGCTGACAGACACCGGAGCAAACTGACGCAACGTCTGAACTACACGCTGTTGATGGTTTTAGTAAAAAACAAAGTTAACAAAGTATCTGCCTAGGCTCTTTCCAACTTTGTTGGGATCTTGCAGTCTAACCGGATTGCTAAATACAGGTAACTACATATTATACACTAAACGACTACCCATCTTACCTCTAAAACCTAATTATCGGGTTTACACGATACCTCTTGCAAGGACTTTCGGGTGTCTAAGTACGCGTACCGACAGTCGGAATCAGAATTAGAACTTAATTTGCTATAGGTAAATGTAGGTTCCTACAGGCATAAGATGTTGTACATAAATTAATGAGATATCGGTCTTGGTCAATGATCTATAAATGACAGCCGAGACCAATGATCTAATTTACTTTTCGAGGCACGGAGGGGTTTCGGTATGTAGTGAACGGTCACCACTGCACGGCTAGACCTCGGCCAGTTTAAGTTAGTGAGAGATTTTGTGAAAAACAACGAAAATTAATCTTATTCAGGGTGACTGATTTTCTAGCCAAGTACTGACTAGCAAATCGTATTCTTTTTAAGTAGGTATCATATTATAGCAGTGTGCATATTACTTTAATTATGATAAGTAAGTTATGTTATGTCTGTTAAGTTAAATATAAATATATATTGTAATATTTATTGTATGTTACTCGTATTTATGTGTATTTTTTCTTTTAATTGTTTGACATTTTAACTACCTATTTGACATAAGTTGGAGAATGATGTAATGTATTTTGTTAGTTTTTGTTTTCATTTAATATTTTATTTTTTACTTTTTTATTTGACTGCTATTTATTTGTTTCCTTTAACTGGTTTGACATATTGGATTTGACATTTGTTAATTTATGTAATGTATTTTTTAATAATTGTTTAATCTGTATATGACTTGTAAAAATCCCTTATCAATAAAATACTATGACTATATACATACATAAACTCACGACTTGTTCCAGGACTAGGCAGAAAATAAGACAGAGCGCATGCACCTGACCTTTCTGAAGAACGTCACTAATACGATCTATGTTTGCTCTTCTAAAAAAATCTCTGTTAAATGAATGAGAAAAAAACAAAAGTTCAAGTACAAGCTAAGTATCGCTGTACGGCTTGTGCAAAAGTCAACTACAAATCTTAAACAAAATGAAAAGAATTAAAACCAATCACATACGTAAAGTGCTTTCCAGGTAAAATAAAAACAGCTCGAGTAGTTCCCACAACCTGAGAGTGAGCGGTGGCGAGGCTGCGCGCTGACTCAGCGGGAACCGGATTTACTCTTAAACGCCATAACATTTTATAGTCGTGCGGTTTATTACTGATACGCGAGCTTTTTGCTCGCTCCGCTCCGCTCCGACCTCTCCGTTCTGACCGCTCCGCTCCGACCACTCCGCGTGTCATAAAACTTGCGTATAATTTCACGCGACTACGAAGAAACGACATAAACTATAGTATTTTATGATTGTCTTTAACATACAGGTTATTGATTCAATTTAAATGATTTCGGTCTAGTTTTTTTAGCATTTATTTTATAGGCCATTAAACCGGAGTCACGAACGAGTGTTGTAAAATAAATTGTCATGTATTTGTGAGCACATTTTTTTGCAGTAACCGTTTAATTAACTTTTATCGGTCCTCTTTATATTTATTTTGGGTCTTTATGAGTATTTTGGGTCTTTATGAGTATTTTGGTGGTTTAACGAACATATTCGGCGGTATGTCCACTGTCCGCGGTGATTAAGGACGTTATTACGCACGTGATTGTCGGCGATTATCTGACGTTGCTTCGCGACGCTCGCTCTTAAGAATTAATTAGTAAGATGGTGGTTGCGTCGTGTACTTCGGCGGATTGGTCATTTGTTTAAAGCTTTTTAATTTTGTTGTTAAACTGAAATAATTGCAGCTCTCTTGTTTATGGCTTGTCATAAAATTGTACTTATTTGTTTGACTTTACTTTTTAATTTTCATTTCAGAGATATTGTTTGCAAATATCCGCCCCACAGCTGATTGAAGTTTTTTAATTACTTTTACAATGGAGATAATAAAGTGTATCACATAGAGTTACTTTCTTATTTCAGAAACAACAACAACAAACCGTTGTGGTAACCGAATCTCCGTTGTTTCACAAAACAGACCGCTTCGAACATTAGTATACCATTACATTACATTGTCTGTCTGTCTGTTCACACGTGATGTCCGCGCCCGCACCGGACTATCGTGTTACAGCGATTGAGTTCATTAACTATCATGGCTATATTGTCACCGGCAGATATATAGGAGGTACCTGTCACTATACATACATGCGCCGGTGAAGACATAATGTTTTAACATATTGAAGCTTTGACTGGGATGATCACCATCTGAAAAACAGCCTGAGTGAGGACACAGGCAAACTATGTTACATCGTGATATCCATTATGCACAGTTACCTGCACCTTATTTTAATAGATATAACCCATAGAAATCAAAAAGTCAGATCAGACAGAATCCTTTCTGATTTTCGTAAATATGAAAATTAAATAAAAATTAAATGACGTTTGTTAATATCGCATAAACTCGAGAATAGCTGGACTGATTTCGCTTATTTAGGTCTTGAAATACATATTTGTGGAAGTCTAAGAAAGGTTAAACGGAGAGAAAACTATCGAAAAATTATGAGGGAAGTACTAAAAATAACAATTTAAGTACTCATACAATCTGTTGATATCTGTCAAACATTAAAATTTGCTGTTCGTCCGGTCGTCGTCGGTACGGAATTAGGTAGAGTTTACATTTAAAAAATACGAAAAGTTAAATAGTGTCACCATGACTATGGATTGAATCAACATTATTATTGGTTGTCTAAATTGATGTGGTACCTTCTGTAATTTATTTTGTTACTAAACATAGAAAGTGGTTTAAACTGCAGTGTAAAAAAAACAATTCACACAATTAACAATGACGACGGTGATGAACTTCAATAGTTCTTTGTAAATAGATATAATATAATTTTACTGTTTGGACTTCATAGCAGACCGGGAAAACCAAGTAAATTGTGTGTAATATAGAGACACGCAGCGCAGTTAGTAGTTCAGTTTAAAATAATATAGAATAGAATACTCTTTATTGTACACCATTAATACTTACAAATAATAATAATAAAATAATAAAAATAATAAAATAATAAAAATAATATAATATATATATCATCATCATCTGTCTAGCCTTTTCCCAACTATGTTGGGGTCGGCTTCCAGTTTAACCGGATGCAGCTGAATACCAGTGTTTTACATGGAGCGACTGCCAATAATAAAATAAAAATATAATAAATAAAATAATATAATAAATATAATATTAATATAAAATATAATATAATAAAAAATAAAATAAAATATAAAAAAATAATAAATAATAATATATAATAAAATAATAACACACTTTAACACACTTTATATAATATATAATATATATATAATATATATATATATATATATATATATTATAATATATTTTGTATCTTTCAAAATCAATGCATTTCAGTAAGGTTAGGTAGTTAGGTTCGCTATAGGATAGGCATGATGAGTTAGGTTAGGTTATAGGTATACATATATGTTGCCATTCTTATTATGTTTAACACAAGATGTATAAATACGAGCACATTAGAGACGCGCTAAATAAAAAGTACCTAAGTAGTAATAGTAATTATTGTTTTGGATCTATTTGTTGTCATCTTACTAAAAGTATGTTTATGTTCTTATGTATAAAACACTGCTGTCACAATGTTTGTAAAGAAATTACTCCGACACGGTTTAACCGATTCTTATGGAATTTTGTGAGCATATTGAGTAGGGTCTGAGAATACGATGTACCTAAACTAATGAAAACAATAAAACTAAAACCTATATTAATACTAAGGCGAATCAAAGTTTGCCGAGGCACATGGTCTAAAATAATAATGTGCTTATTGCGCTGGTGGTGTATGTTTTGAGAAAATTTTTGTGTCAGCTGAGTAGCTCACTTAGGTACTTTTGCACCTACTTTCTGATACTGAGCTGTGATTAAAGATGCTAATTTGTGCGTTCGTTTCATTGGCTCAGAAGGTTGAATTATCCTACTAATATAATAAACGCGAAAGTTTGTGAGGATGGATGGATGGATTGACTGTATTTTAATAAAATTTGGTATGGAGTAATCTGACACCCTGGATTAACACATAGGCTACTTTTTATTCCAGTATTCCCACGGGGACGGGACCTACGCGGGTGTAACCGAGGGATGTCTGCTATTATTTTATAAACCAACAACATCTTGATTAATGTGTTGTTTTACTTATGGCGGTTCAATACCTCAGGGTTACTTGACTACTTTTACAATAAATAAAGCCTGAAAGAAAATGTCTTAAGCAACGTAAATCCATAACGCGCGCAGTAGTTCTGGCTACCTCTACTAAACCAGATAATTTTTCATCGCAAGAACTTTGCATAATATCGTTTCGACTTCCAACTTTGTAACCTTTGTGGTTAATGTAAAACCATTACTCTTTTGTATTATTAACTGTGCAGCTCCGCGGTGCACCGACACTGCAATTCATTTGTGAGCGAGATCTGTAGCAAGATGGTAGGTAGGTAGGCAGGCTCGAAGGTCACGCCATTACGATGAAGCGGCCCATCGCGGGGAGTGGCCGGCCTCGGGACCCGCGCCTGTGGGTACTGTTGGGTAGTCGGGGACATTGGAGAATACGTGTAAGAAGGTCCACCGCATCAAGGAACATATTTACATAGTATGGCAACAAGTTATTTTTTTATAGAGGGCGTCTCGCAGCTCAACCTATCAGGGGCAATACGTCAGAATTTTAGAGACACTCGCTAAAGGCGCCTCCTGTGGGGCTTGGACCTCGGCTTAGGTATCACTGATTGATAGCAAAAGGACGGCTGGATCTAAGTAAAATTATTCTGAGACTAATTTAAATCTAATGGCTCAACATGCGTGCTGGCTAATGCAAGGGTCGGGGAGGGTAATTAACTATACTTCGCGACGGGCCACGACGACGGCGGGGCCTGAAGGTGTTCAGATTGTTTTTGTAATGTTTCTTTATTGTGTTTGTTTCCCTACGACTTGCCTAGAAGATGGGAACAACAAGGCTGTACAAAATAAATAAGTGAAGTTTTTCATAGTGCGGACAACTAAGGAGTAGAATTCCCTGCCGGAGTCGATCTTTCCAGATACACCTACAACCTAGGGGTCTTTAAGTCAAGAGTGAATAAGTTACTTCTAGGCAAGCGGGCTTCATCGACGACCACATCTTCGCTTACCATCTGGTGAAATAGTGGTCAAACGCGATGCTATGGACCACGGCATGTCACAAGACCAGCACTTGATAGTGGCTCTAAGAGAACAAAGGAAGTGCTTCACAAAATGAATACTTTCTCTAAAAAAATAAGCGATAACAGGAGATGAACGGGTGCAAGAAAGTTCTAATCCTTTCCAATTTGCATAATCCTGGTCGTAAACTTAGAACACTAACACAATTAAAGGTGTTAATACAAGACCGTTGAGATGTCAATTCAGTTTTTCTCTTTTTTCGTTCCTCTCATATTCTTCTCCAACAGCACTGGTTCTTCTGCGCGTAACTCCGTGGTGGTAAGCTACCTACTCCTGAGCAGCCGCGGTCTGAACTGTGACCGATCGCCGCAGCCTTCACCGCGCGCCCCATTCCTATCACAGCAGTCTTTTTGTTCGCCTTTGTAAGTTCGTGTGAACGACTCATTCTTTTTAACCGACTGTCACGTAGCAAGAAGTTATGTGTGTTCGAGGACATGCTTCAGGCTATTTTGTATTTGGTCATAATAATACGCTGATAGATTTGACATTAGGTCCTGTTGTATCAACGTCGTCGTTACACCAAATGAAATTTCTTAATGACAAGCAACCGTTTATACAAACCACTCGTGAAGATGATACGCTGACATAATTCACAAGGAACAAAAGACCATAAAATATGACAAAGCAACGTCTGCGTTTGTTGGTAATACAAGCGGATACTCAGCTCAACTTATTAAACTCGCGGCTATCGATCACGGAGCACGTTATAAATAAATCGCGAGCGTTCGCGTATCTTCGGCAGAGATCGGGTGCGTCCGGCGGCGCTCGGGTGAAGTCGGGCGCGCTCGTGACCCTCGTCCGTCCGTCCGGCCGCAGTAATTGATTCCGACTTGTACGCTAAAACAATCGGGAGATATGTCGGAGCACGCCACCGCCATACATCATGATACGGATCTCCGGAGTCCGGCGAGCGCCGAGCGGGGGACGCCGCGCGGACACCGTCCTCCGCCGACGACCGACCCGCGGCCACTTATCAGATATTGATAGGTTTAGTGTTGCGTTAAAAGCTTATCTACGTACTTATTAAGAGTTTTGTCATATTTATTTATTGAACAATAAAACATGATTGAATATTGGTTTTATCGAAGCATCTAATAGTTACAAAACTGTTGGACGGTTAGCTGTCAACTGATCGTTATTGTTCTATACGGAGGACAAAATGGACTTATACAGCAGAGAGCACCATTTATGTACGAAATAAAGGTAGCGGTGACACTTAATAGTGCCCGTTTAGATCCAGTAAAGATTGGGAGTATAAGGCTTCTGAACTGTTAGAGAAGGCAACAGCTTCGATGCCCGGTTGATGCCCTTTGCGGTCTCATTACGAAACTAATGTGTTTCGTAATAGTTGGTATTTCGTTGACGTTTATAGTTGGTTGGTTGTACGACGCGAGTGGAACATAACAACTGTAAAAACGTTTTAAAGTGTAGCAGGGATATAAAACGGGCAATCCACGCAATACCCGGAGATGGCGATTAGCGGTCAAGGTGTTTATTGCCACTAAATGTGGCAAGGTGCCATTAAAGTACCGAAATTATATCGACGACATCACACTCCGTAAGTGTAACGGACACTGTGGCAACACGCTTGAGGAGCGTGGCACGGTTCAGCTTCCCTGGATTTTGTGGATAAGATAAGATAAGATATGATTTATTTATTTGCAATAAATGTAGGTAATGAATACATCAGGCCTCATGGCATGCAAAATTTTATTAGCTTTAGGAAGAACAACACATAATGGAAGAAGAATGAGAAAAAGAGAAACTCAGATTGTTCGTTACTTGATGGGACATCACACAGAACTCTCCATCACGGTCACCTCACCAGCTCATTTGCACTTCACTAAACGTCAACACATCAACTGCCCCGCACCGCAACGTTTCGCAGCACACCGCATCTCACCGCACCGCAGCGCATCGTAAACATTACGACTTTACTCCTCAACGACACGCCGATATGGACAATATTGTGATTGTTTCGACATTCACGAGATAAAATAAAAAACTTGAAAAGATTTTATAAACCCTTGTATGGCGGCGAGGGGGGCGCGGGGTGCGGGGCCTGCGTCGTAAACAAATTGCCTGAGAACAAATTGTTGAATGAAATCAGTATTAAATATTTTATACATATAACATTGTTAGTATGTGCGATGGAGGGAGTAAACTGGTCGTTACTTTTATGCAGATCACCAATGAGAACGGCTTGCGTTATTGAAATCGGACAAGTGGTTGGAGAAGAGGAAATGGCAGCAATAAGTACCTACTTACCTAGTAATATTAAGCGATCATAAAACAGTTGATAACTGGTGGTAAAGTTAAGGTAGTCATTTACAAATTTATTTATAAAACACCAACTTTACTCAACTTCTTACAATATGCGTCCTTACAAAGGCTTTTAATTCGGTTAGAAAACGATTCCCCCTTTATGGTAATCGTAACTGTCCATAAAAACCGCACCGCTTGAGGACTTAGAACCACAGGAGGCGCTAATTGAAAGGCATTAAAACAGACTAAAATCAAAACGATCACTTAGTCACATTACAGCAGGGAGCGAACCATCACCAATATAACTCCAAACAATTAAATACATTGTTAAGGGACAACATTAGGTGAACACATTCGCTTATCGAGAAACACTTAGCGTCGGTAACGAGGGCCGGAGCCCGACGGAGGGACCGCGGCCGACCTCTCGATAACTCCTCTCGTAAACCTCTCAAATAATACGACCACATTCCGGTGACACCAGTAACGTATTGGTGTATGACCCGCGCGGGGGTCACGGGCAGTAAATTCAATAACTGACTCCGAAATAATTGGGCAACACGACAGCGCGACACTTCTCCTAAATGTTAATAATTTTATAACAATATCTCTCCACACACTGGCTGTGTTTACTTTATGGCGCTTGTGTACATAACTTATTAAAAGATCAGTAAAGATCACGGGTTGAAGCCACTTTCAATAAACATACATTGAACTCAAACATTGCATCAGATGTAACTATTAGTCATACGAACGAAATGCTTGGGATTTCCAGAAAGTTTCAATAAGTTCAACAGCACAATATACAGTGTCAAAACAAACATACCTACCTAAGATATTGTGAACATATTCTCAGTTATTAAGATAATGAAGTGGAATAATGGTCTTTGGTCTTCCCATTACACATTGACACATCTTTTAGATTGCCAATATCTTCCTTAAAGACTTTCCTTAATTTTGCTTTCGCATTAAAATCCTTTTCTACAAAGTATCCAATGTTACTGTCAAATGCATTTGGCTTTAACCGAGAGACACTGCTCCAGAGACACCCGATCATTTCCGAGAAGACCCAGCTAAGTGTTTATGGTAATGTGCGATATGCGCTCGCGCATATACGTACGCGACTAAACGTGCCATTTGTTTAGAATGTTTTGTACTTTGTTGGCGTGTTATAAACACATTGCATGTTTTGGCTAACCAACTGCAGTCACCTTAGTTTTAGTGTGTCGTATAAATGCGGTATTATAAAACTTATATGTTAAGAGTTTTTACGCAAGGTGTTGACTTTTTTCCTCACTTTTCTCATCTTAAACTTTCTTAAAAAAAAAATCAATGTTTCTCGTTTTAGATTGCCTATCGTGCAATTTTCAGACAGGTTCGATAAACACAGATTCCACATTGAGCAAGCATATTACCTCCAAATCGGTACGAAACCAACCAGTATCTCGACATAGCAGCGTCTCAATAAATTATTGGTTGCACTGTATATCTGCGCAGGAGTGCAAGAGGCACGGCGTCACGCGCGCCTGCGCATACATCACCCCGTAGCCACCATCCACCACTGCGCCGCCACACCACACCAAAGCATCACAGTTGTACTACTCGTATTTGATCGCATTACGCCTTTCATTACTTTTGCCAGTGATATATTTTATTAAATCCACGATTTCAAACCATTTTTAGCCTTATCTGTAAACAGGTAAAGTGTATATTACGTAGTCGTTTGGTATGGTATAAGTTATGGTGTTGCATGGTGTTCACGCGTCCCTGATTTACGCGTGGCGTGCGCGGGCGCAAGGAATAGCGCTCTCAGGCGCAACTGTTCAAATGTCGAGGGGATGGATTTACGCCGCGGAGGTGCGGGTACTGTTTCGGATATCAAATAGATGGGCGCGAATCATAAATTATTTGTTTGATTCGTTTTATTTATCTAGGCAGTATTGATCTAGGGATGCCAGAAGTTGCATTGGGGATGCATTCCACGGTCGCAAAAACGGTAGGAGAATACTTTTTGTTCTAGTATCGTTTGATAGAAACACAGTTTAGTAGACGGATATTGATTGATTGATGGATAAAACCGCGAAAGATGTATTAATTCATATGTAGCTAAGCAGATCTTATTAAATTCCATATTATTTTTACAATCAAATAAAATTATAAGGTTGTACTTAATTAAATGAAACAGTTTCGCCTGTGAGAAGTCACAAAGAAACAGCCAGACGTCAGAAAAATGCAACATTTTTGTTGGTACAGCCAGTCTGAATTCCTGGATCAGTCCCCGGTTCGGGTTCCTTGTGGCAATAATCGCTTGCACCCTACGTTTGAACTCAGATATTCACATTCAGTACCTTCCTACCGGATGTGTGTAAATAAAACGTTTTCTTGAAGGTGAAGCAGTAATTTAGGAATACTCACTACAAGTTACTTACCCTGGGTAATGCGAGTGAGTTCTCGCGCGCCTGCGCTAACTCTTCAATCACTGCTTCGTGCCCTTCACGCCTTGCGAAGAGACAGAAGTTCCACTCCTAACAAATCACCTTAGTGAATTAACAAAACCTTGCCAGGATGTAGTGTGTCCCATAGCTAAAACTATATCCGGCACTGCTGTTGTAAAGTAGCCAGCAGAACTGCAGATAACATAACGTCTTACTTTACAGCAGCAGTTCGCAGACAGCAAGTCTGCGCCATTCGCATTATTTTGTCTATATTTATTCTATCTATACCTCATTATAAAATCATAAACACAGATTTGCAACATTATATTACACTTCACTCAGTAGCTCATTCGAGAAAGATTTTCCATTCAAAATCGATTACTTTCTTACTCCCACTCTTTCCTGTTCCGTTCATTAGAACAACTCTCCCGCTCTCGAACAAATCCGTTCGCTTACTGGTGACTCATACCCCGGTGCGCCCGCGCTCCCGCCAAAATCTCTAAAGGTGAAAATATTGGTGCTGTGTGGTGAAAAACTCAATCTCTCTCCTCTCGCGAATCTTGGAAGAAATATCGCCTGAACCGGCGCGCTGGAGGCTGCTATCGAAGGGACGCATCTTGTCATCCTCCTGTAAGTTCGTTTTTTCCTTCCAGTCTCCAACTCGTTTGTTACGTGGAGAACTGGAGATGGAATGTCTACCCCAGCAGGGCTTTTGGCGGTCTGCACACCGCACTTTGATGACAACTGAGATATTACAAAAATTGCTATTCCACTCAAGTTACGGCGGTGACTATGAGACGGGGTTCGGTGCGGTTCGTCACATCCCTGCGAGTGCGTATGGTCTCATCCTAGATACACACTGATGATAGCCAATACCAAACTAGCTGTTATCGTTGAACACCTTGCCCAGTGATCATCACTGTGAGTGTGAACTGTCCACGGAGATATGCAATACATCCGCTGATACTTGGTCGGTACCTTACAGTTGCTAATGTCTTAAGAATGTTGAGTAGTTAGCCAATTTCAATGTTTTACTGCGTACAGTGGCACTTCTGAGTTAGTCTCGTTGGCAGCGGCTTGTGCCTGCGCAGTGTATCGGTGTCGGAACACGCGCAGACCTTGTCGCTCGACACTCGTGGCGTGTAGCGCGTCGCTCGTAGCTTGTTCCCAGATGTAGCGCTTGTAGCGCGGGCAATAAGCGCTGGATTGAGACCTTACGCCCTCGGAGATGGGTACTTGTGAGCAAGGCAGAGTTATTTGATACCTTAGATTTAACATAAACTGTGTTATTATCATAGTAGTAACGTAGCAGCGATTTTGAGTAAATCTTATAACAAAACGCTCATTATACTAATCCAGCTATACACAATGACATTATACTAACATACACACATACATACACAGTCTGCGCTATAAAGGAAACCGCGAGCGTACTCTTGTATGTTCGAAGCTTCACCGCAAATTGCCAGTAAGCTTTAACTGCACCATTCATTGCCATTGATCAGTTTTTTCCACCATTTACTTGAATATTCCTCACGGAGCCACAGTGACCGCAACATGCACCAGCATGGTGCATCCTCGTGTCCGGTCACAGTGTGGTTGCCGGCTGGTGGTGATTACCCTCGCAGTCCCGCAACACAATCAGTGCATTTTGTGCGCACTACGCCGCCGCGGTTGTCGCTTGCAACCGCTGACGGTGTTGCGAGCGCGGACGGTTGTGGTCGCAGCTGACCACGGAATGCGCCTGCGCATATACAGTTTAGAGGTCCTTCGGCTGATCTGAAGCCTTTTAATTTAATATTTTATATTCGGAAATCACAATCATTCCAATTAAATGAAGAGTTGAAGATATCTTCATAATTTCTGGAGTTTTTAACATGGCTCGATACGTGCTGGTTGGCCTGGTGTAAGTTTGTGTCGTGAATTTATATTATACCATTTGCTTTTATGTTTGCAGGACAGATGTTACAATGTCGGGCGGCAATCTCATTCAATTTTTTACCGCGTGTAGTTTTTGGAAGAGGCCGGGAAATCATTTCACTGATGTGTCGGCCACCTGCGACGCTGGCATTACATCGCGCCACACATTGCGCATGCGTCGATGTTACTGTAACGGTCTGTGTGCTTCCGGTGCTGATCATTTTTTTGGCGAATGTTTGAGATTGACATTACTTTGGCATGCAGCACAAGAGCCGATCTTCTTTCTAAGTGCATTTTAAGTGAGAATGTTGTAAGATTGCCTCGTTGGTCAAGTGGTCGGAAGCACTAACTGCTGAGCATGAGGTCCCAAGTTCGATCCCCGGGTCAGGAAGGTGATATTGAGTTTTTCCATCTAGAATATCTCAGTAGCAGACCGGAGTCTGGATTGATGGCAACACTCTCACCCCCTATTACATGAGACTTTAAGATAACTGGCGAAATGTGGGTGTACACAGGTACACCTCTGCCTAACCATTCGGAGATTACAGGCGTGATGTTATGTTGTACGTTTTACCCTACTCTGAAAGGTCCTTTAACTTAGCCGAAGACACGGTACGGCCCGGCGGCGCCAATAGGAAATAAATCCTTAAGAGGTTCTAATTTATAGTGCCTTAAGTTGCAGTTTTGACTTATTATATAAGTAATAATGTGATACTTTTCCATGCAGAACCCATTGCGCTTTAGTCCAGTCCACTCCTGCGCATCTACAGAACAACGCCTCCGTCTTAAAGCGTTGTTTAGCGGTCACGTCAACATGGCGTCCGCACAGATTTGCTTTTTATCGTCAAATGATCGCTCGATTTAACTTATAATACGAACCGGGGCGGTATGTTGGCCAATGTTCCGAGTTTCTTGTTAATTTAATTCTCGTAGTTATTTAGTCGCTGGGAACTTACGATTTATTCGTGGAATTAGTTTAAATACATAACAGAGCCAATAATATACAGCTCGGTCTAAGTTGTTTGCGAACACAGTTCTGTGTACACTGAACACAAGCGTGCTGTTTTTTACGTACGGTACCAGCTTGCTATCTGTAATGGGATAATGTAGGTAATTGGTTCACAGTTTGCTGTCAGATATGAAAATAAATAACCCACGTTATCTAAACACTTTGCAAACTTTCACTGTACCTAAGTAAATTAGTCGATTAACTTAGTTTTATATTTGGGAGCAGATGGTTGTCTCTCTCTGCCTGTATATCGCCTCAGCTGCTCTTAGTTTTGTTTTTTTAGCAATTAGGGTTACTTATACCTAGAAGTCGTGTTTACCCCTCCAACTAAACTAAATAGTCTGCTCCTTCCTACTAGATAAAACGTACGATGAAACAGAATCATTTTTTCCGGGACTGTCATAAACTCACACGTAAACTCAAACAAACACACACACACACTCACGCACGCACAAGCATACAAAAACACACACACACACACACACACCCTCACATTACATTTAAACTTTCACTTTACTCTTAATCTTTTGATGTTGTTATTAAATTAAATTTACAAATAAAATAAAATCGTTACCAAATATTGTTCCAAAATCACTAAGCAATAGATTTCTCCATTCAAGTGGGATATGGCTCTGTTTCTCTTGACTACAGGCTATTATGTAGCCTATCTAAGAGGACAGTACCCCAACCATTACTGTAGCAAACAGTTGTTTATTTTGTTATGTAACTTTTTTAGTGTATCTACTGCAACACCTTATACGCAATAAAGATTTTATTATTTATTATTATTAAATATGCTTGTTTCTGGGGTGGGTTCACGTCAATAGTGCAATGGATGGGGATCGAACTTACGACCTCTCGATCGCCAGGCCGACGCCTTTACCAATTGGCTATTGCCCGTTATAGTTAAAGTCACCTTATTAGGTTGGTACTGCCCCAGTTCCCTGCTGCATACACTAGCCATATTTTGTTAGTAGTGCGTCGTCGACGTGACAATGAAGCATGTTCTGATTCTAATGCCTGCGCCTGATGGCTGCGCAGTCACTCGTCAACGTTCAGCAACTAGTATTTATACCTTCCGGGGCTGCCAGCCACCGCCGACGTTGAGCGGCGCACGGCGCACTTGGCAGCGCAGGCGCAGCCGCTGTCACGCGGTGAATAATGCGTCGGTTAATTTAACATTTGTGTTTTATATTGACAGCGGAGGAAGTGCGTTGAATTCACATGCGGTTATGTATTAGCGTGCTTTTTAAACAAACATATATCCTTGCTTGGATGTTGAAATAACCATAGCTTGTATAGTAGGTACAACACGACATTGCAATCTAAAGTCAGAAATTCACATTATCCCTGAACAATAACAATATATTTACAAGAAAATAGAACAACAATCCTTGCCCTAACAATGAAAGCTAACTGTAGACTTAACCATGTGGTTTAAATGCAATAATGTAGAGTAACGCGTGTATTGTTTAACTCCGATCCCGCTCTCCGGAGTATTCTGGAACGACTAGTTGGTAACACTAATACTCTGCTCTAATGTATTCAGTGATGCGGTGCGATTCGGTGCGATGTGGTGCGATGCGGACGATGCAGACGATGCGGTGCGTTCGAACGCTTGTTATGTAACTGTAGTGGAGCATAGTATGCTACTCTAACTGGTAAGGACCGTGCAGAGCTTTTTGTACACTTGAAGTTATTCAAGTTAAGTTCCTAGGAGTGAAAGAAAATCAAACACTCAATAAAATGTGTGTGTGCGTGTAGTGTATGTTGTTAATGTGTTAGATTTAGTTTTTGCTGTTAAAAGTCCTGTGCATGTCCCAAATAAATGAATCTCTATTCTGTCTTTCTTTCTTTCCTGAATTAGTAAAAAAGGTCTCAATTTCAATACTGTTTGTGAATGTGCTACGATAACTTATTACTAAAAACATTTCTAAACCTGTTAGTTACTAGTTTCTGCTACCCTACATGTTTATTATGTTTCAAGTAATGTCACTCATATTAGATTGATACACACTGTACAGTGTACAGTGTACACAGGTGTACAACTTGTCAGCACGTTTTTGTGCATGAAATACATTTTTCTCTGTAATATTGGTGTCACTGGTTGCATAATTTACTCTACCACTTAGTTTTATGTATGTTCTGATATTTGGCCATTTTTTTCTCAAAAAGGGAATACTCATTAGGATGGTATTAAACTATTAACGCATCAACCAGGCACTAAGGCTGCACTTGAAAAAAAATCCGATCAAAACCAAACTTTGAAGTTCTAGGTGTAGTAAAGAATGCTTCTCTTCACTACACCTGGGATGCCTTTGCGCGTATGATGCGCTTGCGCAGGTTGACCTGCGTGCAACGTCACCTGCTTTTATTTATATGCGCCTAATACTACATCTACCACTAGAAGTGCCACACTTGTCACCTGTAGGCAAGGACCCACTAATAGCGGATAGAGATTGATTTTGTTGTTTTAACATTAAAAGTCACTTTTTAGATTCCGATGTCTCACCTCGAACTATTTTACTTTTGACCTCACGAACTCGTATTTTTTGCAAATTAATCGTCACCTTATCTTAAAGGCCTATCATAAATATATTCCCCAAATGTGGTGATTAAAAGTTGAGAACATCGGCCTGAGATCGTCTGCTACTGATAAGTATTTAAATAGGTATGTTTGTCACTAGTCGTCACACACATCTCGTCACCGCTTAGGAATTCGGAACTAAATTCGTCAGTAATTAAAGCAAGAGTTTGTGTGAAGTGAGTAACTCTGCGCGATGGTTCCTAGTAACTCGGAGCTTGCGCGTGAGTCGGAGGAACATTAAGAAGGACACACAGCTACACATCAAACTATACATTCCCAGCATAAGCTGAACTCATTTTGTAAAGCATTGTCCGTACAAATGCGAGGTCAGTGTAAACTGGAAAATATACCTTGATTTGTAGCCGTGTGTACCTATTACATTTTTAAAACGTGGTACTTCGGAATGATGTAGTACAAGTGAGTTCATTAAATTATAGGATCATAAAAATAAATGAAGTAATTAAATGCAGCAAAAACATTGCAGCATGCACAGCACAGGCCAGATATAAGTTTTTAATTCCCTAATCCTGCGCCTACTGTTTAAACCCTTTCTTGGCAAACTAATTAATCTTCATTTGTTCAATTGTGACAAAAAAACTTAATTGATTTTATTAGCGAAAAATTCGCCTTGCTAAACATGTTTGCTGCAAGTTTTAGTGTTGTTAATACCTACTAGTGGGTACTAAGTTATTAGTAACGACTTAAAAGTACACCGTAAGTATAAGAATTGGCTGTGTTTTTCACTGTACAGTCGAGTTCATTAATATATTGGCCCTTTTAGGCTTCAAAAATATATGAACGTCAAAAAAAAACATAATATTGTGACAACTAAAAGCATCGTTAAATTGTGGTCAAGATTTAGATTCATTAATATGTGACTAGTTTTTCTCAGTAACATGTATACGGCCAAAAGCACATTATTATAGGAATAACATTAAGATCATATTATCTGAACATTGTAGGATTCACAATTATGTATGCACACATGAAATGACGATGCTGTACGAAAAACATACGGCATTGAAAGACACTCATTTTAAAAACAAACGCAAACGCGATGAAAACAATGGAAACTACTGTCATTTCTGTAACAATGTAAACTAGATCTTATTTGTTCGAGCAAATAATTGACTTTCCCATGCATGTAGAGATAATTAAGAAGCTTACCCTGCTCAGATATTATAAAAGCCCATACTATATTTTTGAAAAAGGTGATCACATATTATTGCCTAATGCACAGCATATATTATTGAACCGTTCATGTACACATATTATTGAACTGTTCATGATCACATATTATTGCACAATGCACAGCATATACAGGGTGTAACGGAAAGGGTATATACATACAAACAGGGTGAATAGAGTATTTAATAACGAGTCTTTCCTCAAAATTTCAGCTCCCAACTAATAACTTTGAAACTTCACGATATTATTTAATATCGACAGTTTATTAAATGCAAAATCATAACAAACGTGTCACCGCACTATGAGGGTCATAATCCTGTCCGGCAAGGTTCAAGTATATCTATCTCGGGTTCTGCGCGCCTAGTACAGACCTATAGGGCTCTGCCTAACCGACGAAGGCGCGACGGCGCGGGCGGGCTCAACTTTACAATTATGTATGTATATGTATAAAAACGTTGCCATGTCGTTTCTTATCACCAAGAGAATCCGTGCCCTTCGGATGTATATACCCTTTCCGTTACACCCTGTATTATTGAACCGTTCACATGAGGACATATTTTTGATCTATAGGTTCTATAGAATTTATTGAGCTTTCCAACGCTCACAATATTTTGAATCCTTGACAGTGCCAATATATTAATGAACTCGACTGTACAAGTGTCCACAGTTCTCATGCATTTACTGATAAACAGATGCGAGACTGAGATAGGTACCTACCATGGTCGCCTGCGCAGTAGGAGCGCGATCCAGTGCGCCTGCGCGTTCCCACAGCTCCGGTATTTGCCACTAAGTGTAACAATCGTAACGGTATAAATGGACCACTCATTATCACTCATTATACATGCGCTTGAGTTCGGCTGCGAGTGTGATGTACACACAGCTACACATCAAGCTGTACATTTCCAGTATAAGCTGATCTCTCATAGTATAGGATTTCCGTACAATGCGGGGTCAGTATCAACTGGAAATGTGTAGCTTGATGAGTAGCCACGAGTACTGCTGACTGTGTGCTCTCGACTGCGCGAGGAAATAAGTGTTTCGACATAAAACGTCGTGTAGTTGTTACAACTTGACTGTTGGCTGTTACATTACAACACCAATGTTATGGTTCCGGGTTCCGTTGCCCACCACTATTCTATAAGAGATGTCGTACCTGCTGCACGGGTAGCATGACCACTGAAGAAACGGATTTTGTCAACAGAAGAATCGACAAAGGGACAGATTGTAGAAACATTTCTTTTGTTTTGATCAAGACAATGTCAAGAATGAAGAGAAAATATGTGTCAAAATCAAACCATTTCTTTCAATTAGGCCCATAAAAGGCACTTTTGAACGTCGAACAAAAATTAACTCTAAATATAATGTTTTTTTTTTTATATACCACGACGGTGGCAAACAAGCTTACGGCCCGCCTGATGGTAAGCGGTTACCGTAGCCTATGGACACTTGTAACACCAGGGGAGCCACACGCGCGTTGCCGACCCTTTAAAAACTTATTTACTCCCCTTTTGAAGAACCCCATACTGTAGCCCTCTGAGAAAACCTCGGCAGGAAGTTCATTCCACAATCGAAGTGTACGCGGGAGGAAATTCCTCTGAAACCGCACTGTACGCGCATTGACTTTACAATCCTAATTAATTTTATTGACATACATTTTTATTATTTTCTTTTTATTTTAAATTTTTTGTTGAATTTGTATTAATTTTTAATTAATGTTGACGTGATTTATTAGAGTTAATTTAAGACTAATAATGTTAGGATCAATATGATTGTAATGTTGAAACCGTTGTGTAATTTTAATAATAATTAATTTCACCATTATATCATTCGACATATTATCTGTTATTATTGACATTCATTGACATTTTTTTGATTTTTTTTTTTTTTATTTGAATTTGTATTGTTATTTTTAATGAATGTTTTGTTAAATTATTATAATTCATATTAAGTAATTAGTATGACCAATGTGAATGTAGTATTTGTGTCTTTCTCAGCCTCATGTTGATTAATAAATGTTTATGCTATAATGTTAAGACCAATGTTCGACACAAATGTAATTTGTTGAAGAATAAATAAATAAATCCAATGTACGGGACCATTTCGTCTGCAGTGTGTGAGCATGAACTCCCTGTCGACGGCGAGCGGTGCGATGATAGAAAGTGGCCGTGGACATCATATCAAACAATTCCTCGGAACACAACCCATTATACAACCGGTAGAACACACATAGGGAGGCAAAGGCTCTCCTAAGACTCTCTGATTCTAGTTGCCCCTTCCAAAAAGTAGATTTGTATGGAGAAGAATGGGCAAGAAACTCCATATTTACTCTTTTAAAATAGATTTTACAATACTTTGAATGCATTAATAAGATTATATGTGAGGACGATGCACCTAGAATACAAAGTACTATCTAAGATAGGTTTAAGCAAAAAAAATATAAAAAAATAAGCAAAGGAGTTGATAATGACATGACATTGTGCTCACATATTTACAAATGTAATAACATTAATTTAAAAAAAAAATAGAAAACAATACATAGGTACATGATTATTAGATTAGCAACCAGGTTGATTTTGTCAAGACTCCAATGATTGTCCTATGGAGTAGGACCAGCATGTTTCCAAGCATTCCTATCTTGAATATAATCTTCTAATTTATAATATGCCAGTTTACAAAGTCTACTTTTAATATAAGTTTTAAATTTTCTTTCATTTAGTTTTAATATATCACATGGTATTTTATTGTAACATTTGTTGATTCTTCCGTCGACATACTCGACGTTTCGACATATATGTAGATGGTAGGAATCCATGTGTAGTCAGACAGCTCATATTAATGTTCATTTGATTCTTAAAAACACAATTTTACACGCGCTTTAAAAATCTCAAACGGTTAGGAGAAGGTCCGGGCAGAAGAAGATAATGATTTACCCGTTCGTGTGCAAAGTCTGTTAAGACAGATCTGTAGTCATGTTATTAAAATCCACATACAGTAATAAAATATGTGGCAACAGCAACTTAGCGAGCACGCAAAGCGATTAAATAAATTAATTTCTGAGTTCAATGCGAAACATTATCGACAATAAATCGCCGGTCAAAGCAAACACATCATCTCAACATTAATCAGGATTAAACTCCGGCGCACACGGCGTCACGTGACCACGTCACATCCTGCTCGCAACTTCACAAGTTGAACGCAAAATAAACACCAATAATATTACGATCATTGGATGATGACGTCATCGGAAGGCTCAGCCCGACTCCGGTGCTGTAATTCGGAGCTGTCGAATACTTATTGATACAGTAATCGGATTATTCGATGAATTACCCTTTGGTTCTCACGCAGGGTGCGCGCGCGCAAGTCATGCGCGGTAATGATGCGCCGAGCATGCGCAGCCGACTTGATTGGACACTACGACACAACGAACAAAAGTCACACTCTTCACAGAGGCAGCAGCACTTGCTACCTACCGCTAGTTTGTGTTGTCCTGCTTTATTACTGTATATTAGATGTAGATCACACAGTGATGCATTAAAGAAAAGACGCCACGAAGTGCTTAACCAAGAACATCGGACTCAAGTGTGGCATAAGATATTTGGCTTAATTTATCGAAGAAATTATTAATGTTACCCCTAACCCCAACAACTATTATAAGGAAAGATATGACAAGAAAGGAAAATACTTGGCACTAAGCTAATCTAGGACATCAGAATTAGTCTAGATATCATAAAAAAAAAATGTTAAGATTGTATATTAGGTATGTGTGTACGTGTGTGCGTGTAAACATAGATATTATGTACCTATAATAAAATGAAGAATCGCTTCATAAATGTATGTTTTACTATTGAAGCAGTCGCTGAAAGAGACTTAGCTAAAAACACTAGAAAGTAGTAAAGAGTAAACGTTTGGGGGCGGTGGGTGAGGCAGTCATATGTATTTAAGACTCAACAAAAGTGCTGATTCTCAGCCAAATTTAAATAAAGGAATTTTGGTTTTGATTTTTGATAACAAATTGAATACAAAACAGAATACCTATCCACAGTAGCTGATTGTCTACACTGTGCTCTTGACGATGTTGTTGATGATATCGCCGACTGTACAGAGTGCACTTTCTGTGCTAAACTCCTTTGTGTCCCCACCCACAGGTAGTCGTTCATTCACACATTATTATTTTAATTTATAAATAAGTATACTTTTGACCGCGGCGTGGCTCGGGAATTCGGGATGTAAAACGAACAAGTCTAGGGCTTAATCTGCGCCTGCGCGGTCACATCCTTTGTAATCTTACGTTCGGATCAGGAATGCGTATTAATTAGGAACGAGACATATAGTAGAATGTGACGCGGACGACAGAATTCATATATTTTGCTCAAGGATTAAGTTCCACGGGTTAGGCTCCGACTTCGTTAGCGAGTTCAAACCTTTATTAGTTTTTGAGAAACACAAATTCATTATTTTATTTTTTTCTCATGAATAAATTAAGACAGTTGTGAGAAACTTTTTGAGAGTAATTCGTACAATTGTCGGAAAGGATACCTTTAAACGCACGTATCGTATTTTCTTCATCCGTTACCGTATCGAATATCGATGATAGGTTCTCGTGGATAATTGTTACAATCTTGATAACGTCAAAGTTAATAATAACATGTAGCAATATCAATACTTTACTATTGAATTCATGAATGTTTCACAGTAGATTGGTATAGGTATCGGTATAATGAACACATTGCTACCACACAAGTTATGTGATACTACGCATTATATTGATTTGGTGTTACATTTGACACCCAATTACCGCGGCTCCGAAACTTTACATATTTATAAAAACTATAAACAGTAAACAAACACCCACTATGTATTTACATACATACATACATATTGACAAGTTTTTAGATTCACTGCTGAATGAAGGTATAATATGACAGCCCAGTCAGGCATAGCCGCAGGAGCATACATAACCACAATAAATTATGACTACGAGTTGATAACATTATTATGTTTGTATACTTAATTTTTGATTGGTTTAAATTAGACTGAACCGTTTAAACGCCAAAAACAAGTACCTATGACAGTTTCCCAAAACTGTCCCCGTCAATACCGGAGATTCTGACTGCTGATTAATGTAGGTATGTCTACAGATCCTTTTGCAATACTGATTCATATTGTACATACTGTACACATGCGGAAAAAGCGTTAACGCTTATTAAATAAATTTATTTATGCTTACTTAACTTATTATCTAGGCATTTAAATAAATTGTAACACAATAGGTGTCTCAATATTTTTAAAAAGAAAGTAATAATAATATTGATGTTTGTTGTTCGTCCCGTGCGTCGTCGGTACGGTATACTCCTCTCAAATTAAAGAACGTATTTGAATAAGGATTTTGAATTGATGACACATTTAATATGTAAAATATTGGGATTATGGCGTAGGTATTTAATTTTAAAAATAATAGTGTCTTATTTTCGGTTGTCAATTGATGCGTTCTGATAATTTATTTTGTTACTAAACTTAAGAAGAGGTTTTATGAAGCAAACAAGTCTAATATTTCGGAAATCAATTTACGTAATCGATAATGACGACAGAGACGAACTTCAATAATTCTTTGCAAAAATAACTTTTTTTACTGTTTGCACTTTAATTGAAGCAGACCAGGAAAACTATATAAATTGTATGAAACATTAAGCCGCGCAGCGCAGTAGTTCAGTTTAAAATTATGAATTTAGTATTTTTTAAATCAATGCATTTCAGTAAGGTAGTTAGGTTAGGTAGTTAGGTTAGCTATAGGATAGGTATCGTAAGTTAGGTTAGGTTATATATATATACACATGTTGTCATTTTAATTCTATCGAACACAAAATGTTTAAATAAGATCACATTAGAGATTCGCTAAATAAAAGTAGTGGCTAACTGCCACTACTTTTTATGTAGCGAACTATTGGTTTGGATCTATTTGTTGTTATCTTATTAAGCGCACTTATGTACCTATATCTAATTTATAAATTTGTCGTGTCACTGTGTTTGTAACAAAACTCCTTTGACACGGCTTGACCGATTCTTATAAAAGTCTATTCAGTAGGTCTGAGAATAGGATGTAAACTTATAAACACTAAATAAGACTAATAAATTGAGTCTAAGGCGGAACGAAGTTTGCCGAGGCAGCTAGTAATGTATAAAATGGTAAACAAGTATTAAGATTTGTCAATGATTTCACGGATCAAATTATATTCTTAATAGAATGCCAACAAAATGAAATTAAACGAAATATTTACAAACAGAACATAGAGACAGATTTACAACGATTCGATTATCATAATTAGGCGCAGACTGCTCTGCGCAGGCGCACTCTTGCGCATTAACATTCATAAGTCCATAGAGAGCGCCTAATGTGGTGACACATGCTACGGACCATGTTTATCGACTCTACTTTATTTATAACTATAGATTTGCATCATTTACTTAAACAGCACATTATTTAGATTTTTGTAAACAGTCTCTACGTAGAGCGGGCGTTGCTTACGATATTAGTTTCTAGTTTATTTATTTATTTGTATTGCTTCGATTTGTTGGTGTGACGTGTTTGTAATCATTTCTTAAACATGTACGTTATGTGCGCGGGAGCAAGGTTAATCGCTGTTTGTATAATTATATATGTAAAGGTATTTATATTTGGGACATAAATTAGTTGAGCAAACACAAGTTATTCCACAAGCCTCTGTAATACTCATAAACCAATGATCCACAAACAGCACTGCAGACAACTGACTGTATACATTATCATACATGGACGTAAACTACCCTAGAAACCAGGACTTTAGTACATGATTGTTTTATTCTGATTTTATTGTTACTCGGGATTTCCATTTAACCCAATGAGATTTTTTATGACACAACATAACATCACGCCTGTAATCCCCGAAGGGCTAAGCAAAGGTGTACCTGTAGTACCTACACCCACATTTAGCCAATTATGTTCAAGACCCATGCAATAGGGGGCGAGCCTATTGCCATCAATCGGGCACAAATTCTCGGGGCAGACTCGGGTATCGAACCCGGGACCTCATGCTCAGCAGTAGCGCTTGAGACTACTTAACTAACGAGGCAGTTATTTTTGATGAAAGTAAGTAGGTAAGTTATTATTAATCAGATTTTAAATATAAATCTCATAGCATTACATAGAAACGATTTTTTCTCTCATGACTTTTATCAGTTGAAAATTAAGTTACGTAAGTAAAAAACACCCACAAAAAGTGTACTCTGGGGGGTCCAGACTCATGTGCCGAACTGATGGTAGCAAGTCCTCCCATCCTGTATTATCTACTAGTCATCCTGCAGTCCTAACTATATTATAAATTCTATTTCTATTATAGAAAGAAAATGGCGTATATGGAATCAGCTGTTTGTGAACTGTCAAGTGTATATCATTTTCAGCCATTATTACAAATTGTACTCGTTAACACTTGACAGTAGACAAACAGCTGATTCCATATACGCCATTTTCTTCTCTGTTGTCGCCTTATCGATTACGATAGTAGAAATAGAATTTGTAACATGGCTAGGACTGCTGGTTCGTCTGCTATACTCTATCAGCGCATTTGCATAACATAATAATATTAAGTATGTCAAAATGACTGCACGAACAGTGTAAAATACAATCATCATTTGTGTAGCCTTTTCCCAACTATGTTGGGGTCGGCTTCCAGTTTATCCAGATGCAGCTGAATACCAGTTTTTTACATGGAGCGACTGCCTGTCAGACCTGAACAACCCAGTGATTGGGTAAACACGATAGGTACCTACCCCTTGGTAAAACTGGTTGTCAGAGTTTCGAGCTTTTAACTACCTGTAACGACTGTCAAAGATCTACAATTAACAGCCGGGACCAATTGCTGTAGGCATGGAGGAGTCTTGATATGGAATGTAATAAATGGTCACCGATCCCTAGAACAACCTCGTCAAGCGTAGCTTCCTTCTATCGCTTCGTGAGGCTGTTATAAGTGTTTGATAGAAAATGTATACTAATTTATACAACTCTATAAGAGCACTACCTACTCTAAGATAGAAAATGACCTATTATCATGATTTCACACTTTACTACGGTAAATGAAGCAACGTAGCAGTTGTGAAACTCAATTGATGACAAAATACGAACACTATTAGAATTAAAATACAGAAAATGGAAGAAACATTTTCAAATATCAAGCGTTGCGACATTCGTAAGCAAAACAGAAGTTCAGTTAACTCACAGAACGGTTGTATTTAATTGAAACTTACACATATTGAACTATAGCACACGTCACATAACTCTTGGAGTCAATTTCCTCCGTAATATAAGCTTCGCCACTAATTCCCAAATGTATACGTTTTACATTTGTATTCAATAGTATTATATTTGACGTAGTGTAACCTGGGGCTAAGTCGGTAATTGAAACAGTTGTCGGGTTGCGCGACGGTTGCGCAACAGTTGCCGGTCACCGCGGGACAGATGATGATATTATAAAAGTAATCGCCAATTGACGAGTCGCACGCCCTCTCATCTCACGTCTTTCCGCTGTAGGGCTGCATCGAGAAGAAATTGCTTTGGTTCGGAGTCCGTTTCCTGTTCAATAACAGTGAACCACTTTATCTTCGAGTAGATAAATGGTAACAGTAAGTAGGGACGGAATCAATGAACCTATCGCGCAGCTCAGGTGCAGAGGCGTTAGGTTATTTATTAGTGCGCTCGAGGCTCGAAACAATTTATTGGAACGATCACCAGGAAATTCCATCATACAGTCACAATGCCGAAAAAGACCGGATTTCCCCGTAATTTCACGTAATAAATCTGTAGTTTGACAGACAGCCCTGTTATATTTAGAAGTCGTTAACACGTATCAATAAATGGCCGACCTGCGGCATCGCTACAGTTTGATATATACCGCGAGTGCGAGCAGAGGGACGCGCTGATTTATGCGCAGGCGCAGGCTCCCAGATCAGCGTCATTAACGGCGATCACACGCGAACACGACCGAGCTAACTGTTGTTGTCGATAACTTAGTGTTATTGCTTACTGATCGAAATTGATACACGATAATGAGATTACATCCGCCGAGGTTAAGCGCGGCCGGCGCGGGCACGGGTCGGAATGCGGCGCGTCGTTATTGATAGCCAAATATGAATGTTAATAATGTTAATACGTGTATTAACACTAACGAATTTAACGAGACGTCTGCAGATGAGGAATGTTCACGATCCACGAGAAATATTACCTCTCTTATTATTATACTAAAACATATTCATACAATCGCCCATCTGCGGACATTTATTTTGGAATTGTTAATCGTTTCAGTTTTATTATACGTTATTTATTATTATATTGTAAAGATGTGCTGAGATAACGTAGCAACAAGGCTAAATAATGTTAATTTAAGAAATTGTGGAGACTTCTAGATTACATGTGTATGGCTGTTATCTCTCGCGGACTATCTCGATCCGATAAGCAATATTTAAGGCTTTAAGGCCATATTTATTTATTTCTGTTAATATGTCCTAGAGCTCTGGGATCAATTTTCATTCACAATTAGAATACACTTTGTGTCCTGAATCTTGAGTTAATAAAATAATAATAAGATATAAAGATCCGTTATTATGGTAAACAAATCCATTGCCAAGACGTCAAATTGTTTTTTGCCGTCTAATTGAATTGCCGGAGAATAATAAACATTGTAAATGACCTTGTTATATTGTTAAAGTATTAAGGAAGATATTAAATTAAGCATTAATTTATATTGTTTTATAACTTCTATAAATGTTTAAATGATTCATGTATATACAAGGTATAAACATGAAATACCTTGTAGGTATATACCTAGTTTTTAACATCTCACGCATTTGTATTTTTGCAACGAATTAAGATTAACTATGATTATTGTTCTAAATTACAAAGCAAAGTTCTTGCTTATAGTTAGACTAACTTTGAAGAAAGAGAACAAAAAAAATCTTAATAAAGAAAAGTATTTGATTCGGTCTTAGGAGAACGTTTACTGCTTCCACTCAATTCACGTATTTTCCTCACTACAATAACTGCTGTTTGCCTATGTGGCGGGCCATAGATGTGCGATACCACAGTATCAAAATCAAAACATCTAGCTATAATATAGGGATTATTGCGTATTTAGTTTAAAAAAAATAAATTAAAAATTAAAAAAACCCCCATCGCAATAAAGTAAAACATATAAAAAGTTAAAAATAACACTTTAGCCATGAAATTTTACTTCACGTCGGGGTAAAAAATTTTAAACGCATTAATTTTGTTTTTTAGAGTTTACAGTTATGAGATACAATTTTTCAGTGCATTGTATGTAGAGTCAAATGCTGGTTAAAACGAATCCAAACACGACATATCTGCTATTATTTTGTCAAGAGTCTACCTACTGGTGTGCTGGATAGCCTGGCTGCAGCATCAGCTCATCCTATTGCCATCAGTGCATTGTGTTTAGAATCAAATGCTGGTTGAAATTAATCCAAACACGACATATCTGCTATTATTTTGTCAAGAGTCTACCTACTGGTGTACTGGATAGCCTGGCTGCAGCATCAGCTCATCCTGTTGCCATCAGTACATTGTGTGCAGAATCAAATGCTGGTTAAAATGAATCCAAACACGACAAATCTGCTGTTATTTTCCCAACAGTGTATTAGTCTGCTAGATATCCTGGCTGCATCAGACCAAATACACCATAATGATGCATATTAATATTACACACGCTGGTGTTTGAAATTTTAAGACACACATATATTTTTAAGTAAAGTTAATACCCATTGACGTCTAAAATAGCAACTGTAGCTAACACAAAAGAGCTGACAACCTTGAAACTGCTGAACCGATTTTGATGAATTATGTCTAAGAACTATCGCAAGAAACCCCGCTTTCAAACAAAAAAAACCGCATCTAAATCGGTTCACCCGTTTGGGCGCTACGGTGCCACAGACAGACAGACAGACAGACAGACAGACAGACAGACAGACAGACAGACAGACAGACACACACACATAGCGGTGAAACTTATAACACCCCTCTTTTTGCGTCGGGGGTTAAAAATGACGACATAGACGAACTTCAATAATTCTTTGCAAAAAGAACTTCATTTACTGTTTGGATTTTAATTAAAGTAGACCGGGAAAACTATATAAGTAAATTGTATGTAACATTGAGGCATAGAATAAGTTAAATGTAGAAAATTTCAATTAAAAATATTAAATATAATACCTATAGTTTATGCCCCTATTGGTTTGGTAATAATTTTACTTAATTTTGTTTTCCAGTTTTGCTGCACTGCGCCGATGTCTATCGATTGTGTTAAACATTCGCTAGGAATTTAATCCAGTAGAAAACCGTGATCAAGGCAAAATGTAAGAACGCATCTCGCAAATTATGAAAAGTTCGCGCTGTTCAGGCTGTTAATTGCTTCACGTTCTTGCGTGATGAAGTATTACCTGTTTTATGGTAAGGGCGCAGTCGCAGAGCGGCTCACATTTGATTACACACAACAAACATGTGAGTGTATAGAGTGATGGCTGCCCTGCGCGGCTGCGCTTGAGTCGATCGTCAGCAATTATGTTATTACGCGCATGCGCAGAGCGCACCGGCGGCGCCGCGCTGGCACAGCCAGTCGGAGGTAGCGTGACCGCGCCATAGGGATGAGCAACATACGTCTGCTGTAGTTTACCAGCTACAGAACTGTAGTATTAATATTATGTATATGCAAAATGGAGATTATGGTTAGATATGTTACGAAAATCGTCCTTATCTAGATCATAGATAAGTGCATAGTTTAACAAGTAAGCAGTGAATTAAAAGCTGTTGCCTCGCCTCCCTACAAGCCTGCACTCAGATGCGTCTGCTTCTCACGGTTCAGCCGAGTACCTTGAATATGAATATGGTTTAAGTGAAGACATGCTAAAAGTCAAGGAAATTATGAATGGAGGTTGCAATCTTACATATTATGTTGGCGACGATGACAATCATACAGAGATAGCGATCTGACAGTGTTATCTATCTAGAAATCTACGAGAATTTGATATGTTAGCCGATTGCCACACGCTGACCTTTATTATACGGTAACACTACTTTAATAAGGTGTTTATTGTATAAGTCGCCATTTAAAAGAATTTCTGAATCCAGGAAGAAAATATTATACCTACTAATGTAGATTACGGCGATTAGTTTAATACAGAGAGAAGGAAATAAAGTTTGAAGATTATTAGATAAAACAATGAAAAATGATTAAAACATATCAGAAAACATAAATAAATACATCTCGACATAATGATCGATAAAGTCGGCCCCGGAGCGGATCCACGTCAGTTATCTGATGTATTCAGTCCGTAATGCACAAACAAATCTCTCGGCTAAGCTTAAGTGACAGGACACTAAGCACACGGTACCACACGGTACCACACAGTACCACATGAACCTCGCGGTACTTTCTAAGGTGACCTTTTACTAATCCTTACTAATACAGTTATAACTTGGGCCGAGTCCACGACAGCTGCTTTAAATAACAGACATACATTTCAATTGTTTACGATGTTTTGAAAGAAACAATAAAGCAAATGTTGTCGGACAATATCACGGTGTATAAACATAACATCACGCCTGACAACTCTGAAGGGTAAGACAGAGATGTACTGCAGTTACATTTATTAAATTATATGTCATTTGTATTTCCATGTATTATGTTATGACGAAACGAATATTGTGAAAGAAGGTGTTTACGGGGTGTAAGTATTTTGAACCATGTGTCAAATAACAGGCTGTTCTACCCATGAATATGAACAAAGATCACTTTTACCCATGAATCTTATCAAAAATCTGCTGTTTCTTGCATTTTGATCGAGTAGGTAGCAAACTTTTGTATGCAGCAGCTGATTTTTTTTCGCGTGTTTCGAGTTATCCCATGGTGAAATTAATGCACCTAAAATATTGAACCACAGACATTCATCTCGTTATTAGACATTTGCATTGTTGAAATGGAATGTCGGTCATGATCGTAAATCCTGCACCTCGACCAGAATGTGGCTACGTCACACGTCACCGGCCTGTGCCTGTCACACTACACAAATATCAATATTATGAACATTATGTCGTAAGACGAACCAATCGGATCTCATTGAGTTTAAGGGCCGTTTAGTCTAACAACTTCTGTTATGAGGCAGAGACGGAACGCGGATATTGAATGTTGCCTCGTTTTTAACATTCTCCTTTTCTACATTTATTCAATTTTATTAAATCTGCTCTTGTTTATTTATTTAACATATCACGCCTGTAATCCCCGAAGTGTTGTCAGAGGTGTACCTGGTAGTACACCCACATTTCAGTTACCTATGTTTTAGTCTCATTTTATAGAGGACGAGCCTATTGCCAACAATCGGGCACACATCTAGACTCCGGGTTATTACTGAGAAATCCAAATGGAAAAACTCAATGACACTTAGCCCGACCTGGAGATCGAACCCGGCGGACCTCATGCTTAGCAGTACCACTTGCGACAAGGCAGGATGTATTTATTTATTAGGGACATGAAACAGTTACTTACATGCTCCAAAATACAGAAATCCTACTAATAATTTAAACGCGAAAGTTTGTGAGGATGTATGGATGGATTGATGTTTGTTACTCTTTCACGTAAAAACTACTGAATGGATTTTAATAAAATTTGGTATAGAGCTAGCTGGAACCCTGAATTAACAAATAGGTTTTTACCCCTGTATTCTCACGGGAACGGGACCTACGCAGGTGAAACCGCGGGACGCCTGCTAGTAAATACGAAAAACTGGAGTTGTCAAACATGTAACCTATAGGTACTATACTACACGAAAATTAAAAATGATGACAATAAGCATTGACAAATCGTCAAATTAAACAAAACAAGAACAAATGTTACAAACGCTGTTATTGCTTAACCTAACTTAATTTACTGGGCAGTTAAGATTTTTTAGTTTAGTTTTAGTAAGCACTGTAACATCACTAGTGATAACAATACACTTGGGGCCCAGGGCCCCGGCGTGCGGCCGCCGGGGGCCGCTACCGCACAATTACCCACCAATTAACAACCGCTTTCACTTTTATAACATTATCTGTGTTATTATCTCCCTCGACACGATGGCTTTGTTTGTAAAAGAGTAGCCTTACTTCTATGTGAGAGTAACATCCCGTTACTTACTAAGTTCGTCGCCTCATCTGCTTCAGGCAGTAATGAAACATAAGTATACAGGGTGTCTCATTCAAATCGGTCAGTATGGGAAAGTCTGAAACTATAAGACATACGAAGATCTGTTCTGAGGAACCATGTCATCGATTTTAATAACAAGAAAAACTGCATTCATACATTTAAAAAACATCTATAAGTACTCCGTTCGGGAATCGAACCCGGTTATTTTGAAAAAAAAAACCTACACTATTTCTATTTAGATATCGATTGTGTAGGTCTTAAGCAGTAAATGTCTGTATGAAACATGATGTCTAAAATGAATAGAATGCATTGTTTCCACATACTTTAATTTATTTTAGTAGGTGCTCGAAGTGACCACCGCCTTTTTCAATACAATATTCAACACGTTTAGGTAAAATAACCGGGTTCGATTCCCAAACGGAGTACAGATGTTTTTAAAAATGTATGAATGCAGTTTTTCTTGTTATTAAAATCGATGACATGGTTCCTCAGAACAGATCTTCGTATGTCTTATAGTTTCAGACTTTCCCATACTGACCCATTTGAATGAGACACCCTACTACTAAATTGCTTCTTTGCGTTTTTGGTCGCGTACATAGGAGTTGTCGATCGAGCCTCAAGTTCTATTTAATTAATTAATTTTATTTATTTAAATTCGGTCAACATAATCCAATTTGTTAGTACCTTATCACTAATGTTAGTAATACACAAAAAGATAATCTTTTTATCATTTAACCCTTCGAAAGTCGCGCTATGAGCATTTTGCTCACGCCAAAATTAATTGTGGTAGTTTATAATAATAATAATACAATTTTATGAAAATTTTATTTATTTTTGAACATTTCTTTGTATGCATGTTCACCGATTACGCTGAGATTTATGTACCGATTTACTTGTTTTTTTTAGTTTGACTTGATCCTTTTTGGTCTCATAAAAAATACGTAGTTTGGCCTAGTAGTTTTCATTTTATGAAAATTTTTGTTTATAAATTTTAACTTTTTGATTTCATCGAACAGTTCTTGTTTATTTGTTTGATTGTAATACGTTAATATGAGTTGTAGAAAAGGATAATCATCATCTAGGTATACAAAAATAAAAAAAAATAAAAATTGTTAAATAAAAACTTTTTGACAAAAAATTCAACCGTCTTCAAAAAACACTAACCGGTGTAAAATAACTCTAAATTCGGTGGTCGGTGGCCACGGAATCATGAATGAGACAAAACCACAGACTTCCTAATTTAGAGTTATTTTACACCGGTTAGTGTCTATTTGAAGTCGGTTGTTTTTTTGATTAAGTTTTTTTTAAGTTCAAAAAGTGCTGATCCTCAGTCCAATTTAAATTAAATGACTTAAAGATTTTGTATTTCGCATACGGACTAATACTGTCATATCCTTTAGCGCGATGTTAAAGTTATCCGCGTAATTGAACGTACGAGTATGTAGGTACCTATTGGTACAAGATCTCGACAACAACCAGATAGTTAGCCCACCAGACGCACATCCGTCTGGTGGGAGGAACTTTACACCCTGTTCCTCATACTCCTCAAACATACATACATAAACTCACGCCTTTTTCCCATGGGGTTAGGCAGAAACTACAGAGCGCCATATGCCACGATTCTTACATAGGTACTTCTTTTGCTTCATTTACATTCATACATGTTGTTGTTGTCCTCAAATATACTTATGTTAAATAGGTACCTTCGCCTCCCAATGGCTAACAAAAATATTATTATAAAGACTATCTCAGCAACAAGTGATGTCAGGGGTCACTATATTACCGAAATAACGTTCCTAAAATACTAAATAAAACGTTTACTTGTATTCATAAAAGATGTCAACGATACTATTAGAAACGAAAATATTTTGATTACTAAGGTTATTTAATGGCTGCTCGTTAAAGTTAACTGCATCACCGTAACCAGTACCTACTGACTACAGACTGTAGTAAGATAATACGCGAACACCATCGTCTGTGGTATTTCTGATATTATGGGATAAACGCATAATAGTTACCGTAACGTGCTTCGCCGGGATTGAACCCGCGACCCGCGCGTATCTCTCCGGTTCTGACATTGCTATAGGTAATAATGTGCATAACTGCTTAAGTTCCACTAACTGAATAATATTTAGTTTGTTCACTGAATAATATTATGGCATTACAAGACCTCTCCGTGCCTTTAAAAAGCAGTTGGTCCCGGCTGTCATTTGTAGACTTTGACAGCCGTGACAGGTAGTCAGAAGCCCTACAGGCTTAACACCATAGATATAGAGAATAGACTGAGCAATACCCGCACAAAAATGACACTTCCTAGAAAAAGACAGAGAGACTGTGCGGCCATTACCTGTCTCTTTTCTGGTCTGTAATAAAATTAAAGAAAGAAAGAGAGAACTACCATATTTACTTCAAAGTTGGATAAGGAACACTCAGTCCATTCTCTATGTCTATGATTAACACCTAGTCTAAAAAAACTATTGTGTTACCCAGTAACTGGGTTGTGGTCAGACTGGAAGCCGATCCAACATAGTTGGGAAAATAAAGGCAGACGATAACTACAACCGAGGAATTTCGAATGTCTCACCGTCTTTAATGTTTGGACTAATCCGAAGCTGCAATAATTGACTGTGAACTGGTTTGGCATTTTTTATCAAAATTATTTACAAGACATCTTTAATGTTTTAGTGAACGATGATACCACCACGGTTCGAAGTCATTGTCATTTTAATAATAATAATAATTTATTTAATTCAGACCATTGATCCATATAGTGTTAGTAAAATCTTAACCTATTGTTAGTACATAAAAAACTTGAGAGGTGTCAAGGGACACCCGGATAGAACGAAGTTCCCTTCGATTAATTAGTGAACTATTCAATCTTCTCTCTCTCCCCCTCCCCCTCCATCTTCCTCCTCCCGTTCCCCTCCCTCCCCCTCCCCCTCCCTACCTCCCCCAACCCTCCCCATATCCCCCACCCCTTTCCCACACCCTCTTCCTCTCCCTCCCTCTCTACCCCCTCCCCCTCCCTCTCCCTCTCCCTGCGAACATGCGTCGCCGCACAGCTTACAATAGCTTACTATAGCAAAAAGTGTCGTGACAATATTCCGTAAGATTTTTTTCCGTCTAGCCCCCTTTCACAACGATCGATAAGGAACTTCGTTTCAAAAAGCTAAGCTAAGCTATTTTGATTCGTTTTATTTCAATAAAACAATAAACCTGCACGTGTACTGTACAGGACACGACGTCGGTGGACATCAGTCGTACATCGCACACGACACGGAGCGGTCGTAAACATAATGACACCTCCATCACACGCGGAATTAGTGAGCCGCGTTAATTGAATGTTTGGTTTTACAGCCTGCGCTTATTTAATTACAGCGTCAGTTTACCGCCGTCGCGCCCGTGCAGCCCGCGCAGTCACCGCCAACGGGGACCGCAACATTTGTCCTTGTGGACACAAGTCAATGAGTCTAGTTTAGTACCTACGCTCCGTGGACGTTCTAAGATTTAGATGGCGTTACTAAGACATGGGATTTTATGACATTTCTTGGCGTGTCCCCTCTGTAGTATTTTAAATCTCTTTGGAGCTTGGGGACCAGCGTTATGCTCCGTCGTCGTTATTGCTAGCTCAGCCTGGGAAGCCATTACAAAGGACTGCCGCTCAGCGTTAAATCTTTTAAAGATGTCTGTGCGCACTCGCTCCGCCAGATTACTGCTCGTAAATGTTTTGTAATTAAAAGTAAACTTCTGAAGTAAAGTTGTAAGTGCTAGAGATGGTCGTATACAGGATGGAGAAGATCAATGGGCCCTGTAGGAAACCACTTTAAATCTTTTAAATAGTTTATTCCTTCATTTCACAAATTCAACTTCCTTCATTTTTTAAAATAAACGTAATACTGCTATAATATAAGTACCTACATACCTACTAGGAAGATTCCTTACTTAAGCAGTACCAGGACACGCCATAAAATTACATGGCCCAACGATAGCAAAATGTTATTTTTACTTTTTGAATGTGATTTTTACTTTTTGGTGTTAGGGGTATTTCCACTCTTTATTTGTGTAATTTGCCTTAAACGCGACAACACATGGCGCATACGCAAATAAATATTTACTAAGCAGATTTTAATACAGATGCAGATTTAGATTTTATATTTAATTGCCTTTCACCTTGGTAGCACAGCTGTTTTAGTTAAAAATAGAATAGAATAGAAAAATATTTATTCAGCACAGACACAACAAGCGCACAGCAACCAAGAAAACAGAAGTAATAAATTAATAGCAGGTACACAAATTGCGCTGAGCGTGCCCATGCCGAATGGGTAACCATCTCAGCATTTGCTGGGCGTCAGACACCCAGCGCTGGTTTTCAGTTGGCAAATATGTAGTACCTCATACTTCATATTTTCAACTTAAACAGCAGTGCTACCAAAGTAACACACTTTTTTCCAAGTATGCGTCTGTCGGGTAAACCATCGGAAAAAGCTTTAATTTCTAATATTATTTTCGTAGTCGACGAACGCGTAAATAACAATTGAGCTGTAGTCACAGACAGGTCTGTACTAAACGTACTAATATTACCGATGTACCGCGCAGCAGTGCTGGCTATGTCAAAACATTCGATAAAGTGCGTGCAGCCACCAGGCAAGTTGTTGCAGAAGGCTCACAAATCACAGCTAACACCTAGAGATACTGTAAGCAAAGAAAAGGCGAAGACGGGTGTGGATGGCTGAGTAGGGAATACCAAAGAAACGTTGACAATATTAATTTAGAAAGAGGGTGAGTACAAAGATGACGACCAATACTCGTAGATACTTACACGAAGGAAGAAGAAGTGCGCCACAAATAAATAAAGCAGTACACTATCAGTTGCTTCTAAAACGATGAAGAAAAACATCGTGAGGATACCGGCATGCCTGCAAGATATTTCTCGACGGCATGTGAAGCCCATGGCCATGTCAGAGGCCGATTAGCGGCGGTTAGGCAAATCAAATTATTTATCTTTTTTTTTAATGTGTGTGTTAAGTGTGTAAGAATCGTAGCAAGTGGCGTACTGTATTTTCTGCCTACCCCCATGGGAAAAAGTCGTGAGTTTTTCGTATGTATATGTACCAGGTTAGTCACAGACCACACGAAAAGACGAATAGTAGAAGGACAGGAGAATTACCAACACTGTGAGCACCACCGAGTGCGCTCGCCGCATAGCTAGCTAATGTTTGGTTACGCTGGCGCTTATGACGTCTACTATACGGATGGTGTAAGTAGCTATCATATCCTTTACGAATAGGCTTAAAAGCTTTAAGTAATTTACATCATACCTTCCCTGTTTATTTATGTTTGTTACACATTATTCACAAGCAATGTGAAGCAGACTTTCTGCACTAACCTCTTATAATAAAAGTAATAACAGCACCATGACGGTTGCTATTAACGCCTCAATTAACCGACGTCGCGGACGAGAGTTATGCGTTCTCTCCTGATTTATTATTATTTATTCCCGCATGCAAATGTTCTGGCCCAGCTGTATCTACATCGATTAAATTATGCAGTCAGATAGTTAGTGGCACAGTTATCCAGCGATTTTTGCAACATTAATGAAGTCGGTTCGGTTGACGTATGCCTGGGAATATAAAAAGCGTCCGACGTCGACGTCTGGAGACATCTGAATATCCTTTTAGATGTTTTTGAAGATAGCGGAGTCCGCTTCACTTCCTGGTGTGTCGCGACGTGGTTGTAACTTGTTACTGCATATGTATGACTGTGTCGACATTAGCTTTATAGACATTTGAACTACACATGAAGAGTCTGCGTGTCGTCTAGTGTGATGAACGGCAATAAATACAATGTTGTGTTGAATTCAGTTTCTTTATTAAGTTAATTGAATTTATTATTATTATTGAATGTTGTGGTCAACATAATCGAAAGTGTATGTCAATTCGCAATAGATCGAACAGACTTTGTTGACATTTATGAAATCATGACACAGTTGTGATTGATTGGTCACGGTGTTGATCTATGGAATGATCACTTACACACTCACACAACACACTTCTCACACTTCTCCCGTACTCACTTTACATACGTCCATAGGTACTGATATTAGAAAGAGGTAAACTTTGTCAGTTTGTGATGTTGTTCGTTCACGTTGTCGGGGATCTTTGGATCTACGGAACCGATTTTGAAAATTATTTCACCAATAGAAAGCTATATTATTTGAGAGTGTCATAAGCTATTGTTTTTTTCAGTGCCTACTGTTAGGGGTTGGAGCGGTTGCTAAGGTAGGAAATGCGCGCGCATAAAGTCGCGAGCGAAATCTATATTATAACTTGGGTTTAAAGAATTTTATTTCTCATAAGAACATAGTTCACTTAAAATGAGATTTACAAAATATCTTAATACTAGTTTGAACTTAGCTTTAGCATTAGATGACATGTTTCATAATTAGGTAGGTATAACAATTTTCCACAGACTGTTGTACAAGGAATTTATAAATTACGTTATTTAGCATGCTGGCTGTGTATATAAAACTTTAGTTTTTTTATAGATACTTAATTCATTACACATTAACTTAATATCTTATTTCTGAGTTATGTACCTACCTACATTCTAAAAAAATAAATACTTACCTATTTTATACCAACTATTCAATGATGTTTGTGTGATGCATGTTTTGTTCTATTTTCCTTAGACCTCCTTTACTTCTTAGTTTAGTCTCTTTATGTGATCGAAGTTCTCACTCGACCATCCGCTTATTAAAGTTTAATTAGACTATTATTTACATCGCGGCGATGTGCGGCTCGCTCGTATCTCCGCCTCACTAAAACACCCTAAAAGGTATCTTTCTATTTAAAGTTGACTGCGATACATAGTGTATTGATCGCCACAGATTGCATTTCCTCTCGGTGATTAAAGGTTCGTATAATAAATAGTGGTTGTGCTGCGCGGCCTGCGCGGGCGCACGACTTCGGTACTTTATTGCTAATAGCTAATACCGCTTCAATTAATACGTCTGCCGACTGCTTCCTGCCGTATATATACCGTGGTGTTGCTATAATTTACGATATGTGACCATTTTGTTTATACTATTTAGTGTATAATTGGTTTTCTTAATTGAATTTAGTAATTAGATTAGTTTCGTCTATTCCTAAATAGTTATGGAACAATCACTGTTAACTTAAACTTTTTGTACTACCTATTTAACTCCTAGTTTTTGCTACAACTATTTTTCCCGTATTGTATTTGCAACCACTAGGTAGGAGGACCTATTGATATTTCACTAATACCAATACCACCTTCAAAAAGGCTAGTCAGACGACAAAGACAGATGATGACTTGGAACCATTGTTTTACCTAGTACTTGAGAAAAACTAACGGGAATCGCTGCAAACAAATACATAGTTTGTCAAATGTCGTGATCACTCGCGGTGCACTCTTTAGGAGTAAGCGACATTACCTCCAAAACAACTAACATCAGGACAATGATGGCATTTTGGCATCTTAATTTGTTAACTTGTGCCCTTACTGATAAGTCATTGATAGCGACTAGCTTGCAAAGTGCCGATCGCGAAATAATAGCTAAATGACATCTTTTCAATAACCTAGTTGTTGTGACTATCCACTAAAGTCTGTCGTCCGAGATAAAAGTATTTACTTTAGTAACAACAAGTGGGCACATTGCTCGCAGAACAGATGGTCTTTGGGGCTGCGTACCGAAAGATGCATCGTTGAAAGGCCTCCTAGAAGGTGAACCGACGACTTGATGAGGGTCGCGGGAATCCGATGGATGAGAGACACACAGAAGTGTGGCGACACTTGCGGGAGGCCAATGTCCAGCAGTGGACGTGTTTCTGCTAAAATGATGATGATGATAAACAAATGCTGACACGACGAGTGTACACATGTGTGATGAACAATCAGAAGTGAGCTCGCGATTGGTTTGACATGGTGTGTGCGCTCTGGCAATCCCGTCATATTTTCTTACGAAACAGGTATCGATATCGAATATTTGAGAAGACTCGGCCATTAATTCAGCAAGCAGCTTTAATCCGTATAATGTCAATAAAGGACTAATAATGTCTGAAGCGTATAATGCGTGCAATCACAGCAGCTGTCGCGGAGACATTATTCGCCATTATTAACGATTCCTATTCACTACAAATTCATTGCGTGCTGCAGTCGCTCCACTCGCGTCCTGTGCTTAGGGCTGGCTAGAAAAGATTGTCTAGTATTCGGAATGGCTAAATATACTTATATAGGCTCAATTGACATAAATCCCTAACATATTAAGTACATAAGCCAAAACCCTTTGAGGTAGTCATTCCACTTGTATCTATGAACAATTTTTACTACCTATGGGTTGGTCCCAATAAAGTACCCTAAAATCAGCGGCCCAATTTATGTTGAACTAAACAGCAGTTGTTCATGCTTTAGCGAAGAGTATTTTAAACAAGAACTATACACCTGTTTAATATAAAGTAAAAAAAAACTTGTTGTTACTAGTTGTTTAACAAAATACATGGTAAAACTAAAACCTCCAAATAGCTCTAACATTCTTGAAAATTGTGTAGGTACCTCATTGCGAACCTTAAAGTTTTGTAGCAGTAGGAACTAAGTACGTGTATTTAATGACAACATTCGCCGGCCGGCTCCCAGCCCTGCCCGCATTACTTCATATTCACATTCAATCCAAGCGCACTCTTGATTTACGATTGTTTATATAATAACCATTTTATCTGAGACTCAATTGATTTGTTTTGGACGCCACTCATCCGAACTGTGTTAAGAGTAAACACGGCTTGCGACACTGTCGACGGCTGGAGTGCCTCTCGTGCCTCTTGGGCCGCTTGCGCCTGTTGTGCGGGTCGCGGCTGAACGGTGGAGTGTTGTGCCATGTGTGGAGGACGTCAAGTGCTGCCCACTGCCTCCCGCGGCCCGTTAGCGATCACTCGATGTTTGGCTTGGATGCGCGGGCGCAGCAAGCACCTGGCAGGCCTGACTCTTGACTTGTTTGGATTCTGTTTACACAAATTAACGCGTCAGGCGTAGGTTTATGAATTGATTATAAGCAATAACTGACATCATTAAAACATATATAACTAGACCTGGGAATCCTATTCCCAAAACCTTAGCATAAGTATCTAACAATAATCTACCAGGTAGTAAGGAATGCTAAACCGCGACCTCGTTCGCTGCCTATCTCCGCACAGCATCATGTGAGAGCGTCTGCGTTGTCTGAGCTCGCGGTAGCTAATAGTAGCTATGTAAATCCTTCGGGTGCGTTCAGCAGTTACTACAATGTACACAGTTATCGAAGTTGTTATGATAATATATCGCATAATTCCATCACTTGGGTCGAGCCAATTGTGAACCTAGTCACACAGTTGGCCCGGTTTGTTACATCTGGACCGGACTTGGGTTATACACTATTTACCACTAAATGTATTTATCTAATAGTTGTTGACTAGTTGCGCAATACCTCACATGACAGCAAATAAATACAAAATAGAAATGCAAATAAATACTAGCACTACTGACCGTAACAATGAACTATGGACGACTATATTTAAGAAGTCGTCAGGAGCACGGCCTGGGCTGCTAACCCCGAGGCGGCGGGTGTTCTGCCTGATCCCGGAACATACAACATAAGTTCTCGCTAACAATTGATTGAAAACTATAAAAGTTTTGATTTAGAACCTATCCGTGCTCTCGTCAAGCGCGTCATAAAGCGCACAGTGTTTAATGCGCGAGTGTACGAGCATCGTTAGCTGCGCATATCATGAATAAGAACCAAAACTAAGCAACGTTTACGAGCACTTCTAAATAGATGCGCTGCTATTCAATTATACAGCTCAGCATCTCGCCGCATACAATATTTATATCCGTTTAAAAGTCGCATTGTGGTCGTACCATGAAAATGGCAATGTAAACGGTAATATCGGCTGCGCTCGAGTGAAGTCGCCTGCGAGCTGCGCACACACATGCGCCGTTATTCAATTAACGCGTCTGATGTATGCACGCGCATGAGCTGTACTCCCCGCCGCGAGTGCAGCCACTCTCGTCACACACTGTTCTCGAAGCTCTGGGACGACACGACATCACTATTCCCACATCTAAGCCATAAAACCTACATAAAGCATAACAGTACAATTACAAGTAATTGAATTAAATTTTTCAATTAGGTACCTACTGCGACTGTTAAGTGCATACGAATGAGTAATTAAGACAAAGTTTCTCGCTGCGGGACTTACAGCCTTCCAAATTTAATTTTTGGACAGACTGACAGGGATAGATAAGAAGAATAACTCGATTGGAACTTTTTCTAAGCATCTGTATCTAGTATTAACGACGAAGTTAAGAGTGAATTCGACTTAGTCTAAGTCGATTTATTCTGACTAGCCTGTTGGTCTAGTGGTTAGTGGCCCTGACTGCTGTACCGGAGGTCGTGGGTTCGAATTCCACCCAATACAAATATATTTAATAATAATAATAATAATAATAATAATAATAATTTATTTAGGTCCTTTTACACATTATTACATTTGTAAACTTAAAATACATAGTCGAACCAAGTTTTTTTAAACAAAATAGCTTAAAAACTTATAATTGTAAAAAACGAGATTAATTAACACATATCTCTAAATATCTAAACGAAGGTGCGGTGGAACTGACATTATCTTGTGGCGACCTACCTGAGCTAGGTTAATAAAAACCTGTGTTTCAGGCCATCCCCAGACTAAGCGAACAGCTGACTACAGTTAATACATTGAATTGAATTACATTTCCACTATGCTACTTATGCAAATACAATATAAACAAAAAATACCTTAATAATAATATCTACAGAGTTATTGAAGTACTACTAGAAGTTTTTCTGTATCAGCGTAATCAAGTTTACCCAGATATTCGCACAGCTTTAGACTACAATCTTTGTAGCTAGCACTATAAATATCAAGTATTCTATTGAGCTTATTATATAAAACGGGTCCTAAATAGATATAGAATCGGGTTACAAAAGCATGTCTAGTTTGAGACTTTATGCAGACCAAATCTTTCCTTCTCTTGTCAGAAGGTACTGGTATGTAAGTGATTTCAACGTGCTGATATAAAATTATGTGCAGGATAAATAATTGGCGTACTGTTAGCACGTGACATGCAATGTAAAGCTGGTGCGTAGGAAATCTGAAAGGCTTAAAAGTGGCTACCTTTAGGATAGCTCTTTGAGCGCGTTCTAAATGAATTAAAATTGATTTTGCAGCACCTCCCCATGAAGTTATGCAGTAGGTAAGAACAGATTGGCACAAAGCTAAATATACCTGTTTAATTAATGTGAAGTCAGCAATGTAACGTAAGTTTTTAAAGACATACATTAATTTACGAACTCGAGTACATAGTAACTCAATGTGTTTTCGGAAATTGAGGTTTGCGTCAATCGTAATACCTAAATATTTTATATAATCGGCTTTTGCTAGAGTAGGACACGGGCATGCAGTGTCAGCGTCTGTCGTGCAGTTATGAACATAAATGGTAAGGTTAGTAAGTGGTATGTTAGTGTTTCTCATACTAAATAAAATGTATTTAGTTTTATCTGCATTTAATGTTAGTAGATTCTCACGTAGCCAATTAGACACAATGTTAAAGTTACTCTGAGCATATTTATAGACCTCATCTCGTGATTTAGCCGAGAACAACAGGGCTGTGTCATCTGCATATGACATAACTATACCATTTGATAATTTTAGGTTGCACAGTTCATTTATGTAAATTAAAAACAACGTTGGTCCCAAAATACTTCCTTGGGGAATGCCGTAACAGCTATTTTTAATATCCGAACTTTTATACTGACCGAGTTTTACACACTGATAACGATTACTAAGATAATCAGAAAAAAGTAGGAGTTGTGTTCCTCTTATTCCAAGTGTTTCGAGCTTGTGCAATAGTTTAGAGCAGGAAATAGTATCGAAAGCCTTGGCAAGATCCAAGAAAATTCCCATACAATGTAAGCCATTATCCAGATTAGTCGTAATATAATTTGTCAATTTGTGTACTGCTTGGCAGGTTGATCTTTTAGGTCTGAAACCAAATTGACTATCTGAAAGTAAATTGTTGTCCTCAAGATATTTTATCAATCTATTATTTATAATTCTCTCCAAAATTTTCGAGAGGCCTGTCAAGACTGAAATGGGTCTGTAATTATTGACGCAGTTCTTGTCTCCAGATTTAAATACAGGGGTGACCACTGCTTTTTTAAGTAAGCTAGGAAAAACTCCATTAGACAGACATAACTGAAAGATATGAGTTAAGGGTTTTGCAATTAGGTATTTTAATTTCTTAAGAATCCTATTTGGTATGTCATCCCAGCCAGGTCATCTTTTAACCCAGAAACTATGCTTAAAACTTCCTCGATGTCGGTATCTAATAAAACAAATGAACTAGCTGGATTTACCGTTACAGCAGTGTGGTTTTGGCAATTGGAAGTATTAACTCCAGGTGTTTTGTCAGCCAAAATTTTACCAACGTTGGCAAAGAAATTATTGACGTTATCGGCTGCTTTAGAAGGGCTTATATCAGTTGATAGTAAATCAAGTTGTGGTTCGGAGTTTTTTGCACTAAATGTATTTGTTTTTATAAATTTCCAAACTAGTTTGCTATTTTTCCCGGCTGCTTGTAGCTCATATTTATCATACTGTATTTTTATTTTCTTCAGAAGGTTATTACAGAAGTTTCTGTACCTTTTGTACGTTATGCTAAGTACCTCGTTGTCAGGAGCGAGTTTCGATTTTAGGTGCAATTTGTCTCTATGCCTTATACAACGCACGAGACCAGGTGTAATCCAGGGTTTGACAGTACTATATTTTCTAGGCATTTTTGTTATGAACGTATTTTTAATTATTGCATGTTGCAGTGAACCTATAAAGTAGTTTAAGGAAGAATTTGCATCGCGTGAGTTATAAACTGGGTCAAAGTTTATGCTGCGTATGTCAATTTCAAGTTTTGCCATATTGAGTTTAGTATAGCTGCGCATGCAGTTTTTTCTACGTAAAGATGTTTCCATTGTTAGTAAAATTGCATTGTGGTCAGTTAGCGATGAATTAATAATGAACGTTTTGGTTAGTTTATTTGTTTTCAAAATAATATGATCTAAGCATGACCCACTTTGATGCGTGGGGTAATGGTAGGCTGGCAATAAACCGTGATATGAGCAAATGTTTAGGTAATTATGAGCGTGATGATCGATTTTTTCGGAAACAATGTTAATATTTATGTCGCCCGTTATTACGATGTTTTTAAAATTACACAATTTTTTTAGAAGCGTGTCAAGAGAGTCCAAAAATCGGTCAATATTTTGAGAAGGAGGTCTGTAAACAGCCATTATTACTATGTCGGGACTAATTTTAATAATTAAGCAATTACTATCCTGAACTATCGGTTCCTCTACTGTGGCTTTCAGATTATCCTTGATGTAAACCACTAAGCCGTCATTTTGATTAAGTTGTCGATTTGTTTTGTGGGAAGAATAACCATCCAAAGATGGTACATTGATTGTGTGCTTGGACAACCAACATTCTGTCAGGACAATTATATCACAGCTTATGCCAAGATTCTGTAACAACACTTCAAAACCGTTCATGTTTTTGTTTATGCTGCGAATATTTTGGGTGAGCAGAGTTAACGTTTTTTCCACAGCGGGAATAAAACGTTTACATTCTTCAACATTACAGATTTTAGTTTCAGACACAGAAAAACTATCTAGGTCACAAAGCAAATTATTCATATTAAGTTACTATTTAAAAATATGAAAACAAGAACAATAGGATTAAACTCTTGTTTAGTGTGCTCAAAAAGAAATAAAATATGTAGCGCTCTTAGGCGCCTTCATAATCTATTGAGTTAATATAATTCTCCTCAGCGAACTTGCGTGCTGGGCAACTAGCATCACCAGTTTGATGGTCACATTTACGCTTGAAGCGATTGCATGTCGCACATTTAGGGGCAGCGTTTTTATTACTGCAATCCTTAAAGGAATGACCAGCTTCTGCGCAGTGGTTACATGTTGCGCTAGATTCTCGACAATACTTAGCTGCGTGTCCGAATTGCTGACAATTGAAGCACCTGGTGACTATGGTGAAATCTCTCACCGGGCAAGACGTCCAATTGATGAAAATTCGCCCTTGGTCAACAAGAATTCTCCTGATATTAGCTGGTAATTCTATAATGTAATTACAGGTACTCAGATTTTTCTTACCTGATCTATGGCTTAATTTTATTGTAGCTAGTATGGACTCACGGGTTGAGTTCGGCAGCTTCTCGGATAGGTTTTGCTCATAGATACATTCAAATACCTCTTGTTCTTTTAGGGCTACGGGGACTCCAATTACTGCAATTCTAGGACGGCGCTTGGTTGGCTCTTCAACGATGAGGCCTGAGGAAACTAGTTTCTCCGACTTCCGTAATTTTTCGATGTCTTCTTTCTTGTCCGTGCTGATGATGACCCCTCCGTTCCTCACTTTCTTAACGCCACGAACATGAAGTTTGAGTTCTTCGGGAGAGATAATTTTCTGGACGAGGGACTTTGTGTCGTCGCTGGTTTTTGATTTATCGTAGGGATAAATAGCGACGGAGCTTAAATTTGCAGGGCGGATGTAGTTGTCGGAACCCTTCTTGACTATATTCGCGAAAGAAATAGTTTCTGCAGGTTTAATTTTGGTTTCTACGGCCTCCTTGAATTGCTGAAGTGAGTCCGCAACTCCCTGCTGTGCTTGAAGGTGCTCGATCTTGTTGTAGGCTTGAATAGTTTTATGGGTCAGTGATTCATACATGACAGCCATCTGAGATGTCCCGCTAGACACATTACGACATAGATTGGTCACACGTAGCTTCTGCTCGCTATTCATTTTACCCTCCGCTACTATTCCACACACTTCGCTCAAAATTATCTCCACTGTTTTCATCCATTTTTGAATTTCCGATGTGGGTTTCACTTCAGGGGGTAACTCGAGTTCCATGAGTTCAGGTGGGGTTGTGGCGGCAACGGGCTTGGCTTCTTCAGTTGGTGTCGGCGGAGGACTTCGCCGCAGCAATTGGCTACGAGCAAACGGGCTAGATCCCGAGCTAGTCATATCCAATCCAATTTAGAAATACCTAGGTACATAAGTATGTTTATCAGATATCTAGTATTCATGGCTATGTTTTGTTTGGTAGTAGATGACGTTGATCGAAAGTTGTGAAATATTTACTTATAAAGGTCTGAAATTCGCGATAGGCCAAAACTAAGATTCATGTCACTTTTATAATATTTGTACTTGACATTATTTTTCAAGATTTTTAATATTCTTAAATAGCATAACTTTCTATCTCTCAGTAACCCACGAGAACTTTAACTACTCGTATGATAGTTTGTTTGATAATATTATAAATGTTTGTGCATTGGATAAGTAAGCATTGCATTTGCCACTTTGGATGTTACTGCAAGTACTGCAACAGCCGGTGAGCGCCTGCTTGTACCGCGCGGTCCTACAGGCTGTGTTGTGTAGACACAGCATTACTTGCTCCGTATTTTATGATAAACTTTAGTGATTTTAATGATAGATCAACAATCATACAATAAACAAACCGTTTGAATACAATGTAGGTCCTGTACCTAAATAAAAACGTCAATAGTTTAGCCGTTCGATTGAAAATTTTCGTAGAAATCAAAAGGATCTGAGCAGTAGGTGTACATTTTGTTGAGTTTGAATATTTCGCTGTTAAAGGTAAGTACCTACCTTGTACCAGTACGCAAGTCTAACTTGTGGATTATAGTGGTCCATGAATAAGATTGATTCGCACTCTCATGTAAAATAAGTAAACGCGTCTACATATTATCAAGAAATTCCACTTGATATATAATATAAGATAAGTACCTAAGCTAATCTCACATTTTATAACATTTCCTTATTTCTGTTGAGTCCAGCTTGTTCTGAAAATTTATAGCTTGATATGAAGCCATACGTTCCTATCTTGTTTATTTAAACCTAATTGGGGCTGGGAAGAGGCATACCCTATCAGACAAACATACACTCAATCCCAATAGATGGTTTAATATTGTTTTGTCCAGGTAATAGCTATGGAAAACCACTGAAGAAGATTCGAGTCTTGAAGGCCCCCGTTGGACAATCCGAGTTTAGGTACTATTAAATATTGTTTATGACTTTAAAACGTAAGTCTAAACTTCAAAGATATATCTTATAAGCTGTAAAAACCCAAACACATCCATTTAGTTGATAGGCTAAAAGAAACCTATTTAAAGGAGAACACGTTAGTGAGACTAAGACTTACCCCGCACGAAGATTGTGTTGCGTAGAACAATCACCATCCGATGACAACGTACACTCACTCAATACTCAGTATAACTTTTCAAGCCATTTACTCGAATTATTATAATTGTCTCGTTTATCACTTATCACTTTCTTTTCGGTATTCTAACACACGCACACACATTGAAACACGCTCTTTTTACTGCATTAAAAAGAAATAAATCATAAATAAATAGTAACATTTATGCGTCGCGGCGAAGCACTGATACGAAACTGACATGGCGACGCGACGTGCAAATTTCATTTAAACAACAAAAGTTTTCCATCTACCCTACATTTGATATTTTTTTTGGTAAAAATAATTATGCTTTTCTCTGGAATTCAAACGTGGAATATTGAGTCTGTATAGGAAAATGAAACTATAAATGTTGCTATATTGAAAATTAAGTTTAAAAGTAATTATTGAAATATCGACGATGTAAATATTACTGCAGAATGCGCCAATGATAGATCTAAGAATTAACTTTGTACACTTTCCCTCTCCCAATTAACTTTTCCTCCCTTCTAACATATTCCTCCCCTGAACTACTTGTGGCGCTGATAGTTTTTATCAGTCACAATAATATAAAATTGTGAGCTGTCTCCTAAAATCTCTGCCTGTTTTAATGTGGTATAAATTTTATTAAATGTAGGTATGTACAGACGCCAGCGCATCAAGTTACCTCAAGGTGTCAAATTTTCCCAATTGAATATGAACCTTATTTTGTTTGACATAAAGTTAAAAAACGATCAAAGAAATTTGACACATTGGGGTAACTTGATGTGCTGGCGTCTGTACATACTAACAATACTAACAATTTATTATAATATTTATGTAATTTCATTTTTTGTTTGTTTCAGTCCCATACTAACCCACGCACATCTACATTGAGTTCAACTGTATCAACTGAAGATTTTTCTTTTTTTTTTTTTCTTTTGCGCATTTGCTGTCCAATTCACTTTAGACATTGGCAGAATAGTCGACATCGGCTCTGTTATACACCTAATACTTTTATTACCTGATATTTATTTTAATTCAGGAGAGGGCACGGACTTCTGTAACACAGGTCTATCACCTAGCACAGGAGTTAGGGACTTCACACAAGTTTGTAACCATTTCTTGTGTAATAACGATTATTATTATTATTATAATTAAAAGGATTATGTTAAAGGTCAAAAGTGAATTGGACAGCAAGTGCGTAAAAAAAAGAAACTGACAAATAAATAAAATATACACCGTTCGTTTTACACCATCATTATTCTTCTTCTTATCGTGTGGTTAGCAACTAACCTGGTGTCAGAGTTTTAATGCCGCCCATGGGCCTCCATCATTATTGAGTAAATACAAGACGGAACTGCCACATATTCATGTCATTTTTTCTATTGTTTTAACCGGAGTGTATAGGTATTTGGAATTAAAGCTTGAAAAAAGGTTTTCTAAATAAATGAACTTTCCGCAGATAAAACATGTAAATAAAGGCACTTGACTTATTTCGGATTCAGTGCTTTTACCACGTTATCTTTGTTCGCTGATTTCTCCGAGTGTATTAAAGTGTATCAGTGCTGATCTGTGATCGGTGTCGCGATGGTGTGCGCCGGCGCAGGCCATGTTTAATGTATGGCGCGGGACGTGTCCATAGGTTCACACGGACGCTCAATAGCGCTGTCGCCGGGTACACCACCAGGCACACGAGGTGACTACCTGTTACTGTGTCTGTCTGTACTAATCCAACGCATTATACACACTTTATAACCTAATAGTGTTGTTGTTAATAGCTACAGAGCACATTAATTATGATGTCATCAAAGGAGAGAAACAATTAAATCAAAATCGAAGTAAAGACAAAAATACAGAAATAAATCCTGTACGTAGTTTTCAGGCCCAATTTAAACAATTTTCACAAATGCGAGTCAGTTTTACTTATCTGCAAGTGCACCCTGACGACGCACAAAAGCATTACATGAGACTGTTAATACCGCGAGCAAACCCGCATGCGGGAGCACGTGTTGTCAATCACATGACACATAGTTTGCTGGTCGAGTTCAGTTGAACAACTGCCATGAAACAACTTCACACAACGCTGCACTTACTCAAGTATGCGACAAAATTGATCTCAATGCGACAGATAACGGGCCTGCGCCTGCGCACCCTGGGCACAGGGTGAGACAAGTGCAGGACGGGGAGGGACGGGCACGGGACGTCCTCAACACTTTTTGTCTCACATAATGTCATATTATGAAATGGTCGCAGTTCCTCGATACATTTGTATGGGATATATTGCAAGTTGTTTGTGTGCGCAAGAAGTGGTCCGATGTCGATTGCGGTGGTTATGTTCTTGCGACAATATCGAACCGGATGATAACATTGCCGCCGACTGGTGAGAAATATTTATTGCACTAGATTGCCCGATCCTTGCCTGTCCCTCACACACGAGACTGAATAGTTTTTACTGCGGCCAATGCTCAGCAGTGAGCAGATTATTCGAATAGATGCAGTTTGTGAGGCATTTTTATATTTATTCAATTGCTACGATGTGGTCTATAAACAACAAACTATAGGCGCGCATCATAACAAAAAGAGAATCGTCGCATTGTGTATGTTCAGTATCAGCGGTTTGATATCAGGGTTGCGTGGCGGCTGCGTGGCGGGTGCGTGGCGAGTGCGGCGTCGCAGCGTGCCACATTATGCGCGTTATCAGTCGCTATCGGCGCGGTGCGCGGGCGCATGCAGGTGCAGGACGCGCATGCATTATGGATGCACAATAATGTTGACATTGTATTCAAATCCCCCTTGTTTTATGAAAATGCTGCAAAATGCCAGATATTAACTGTTCGCTATTTGCTTTACAACAGCAGCCCGAGCGCTTACATCGACGGGTGGCCGGACTGGCCTGTGGGTAGGACGTACTGCGTCGACACTGACTTTTCTAACTTTCCAGAAGGCTTGTTCTTTCTGAAGTTTTTGTACGCTTGTAAAACTACTTAACGGTTCTCCTGATACCAACTAGATATGAACTTATACTAGACTAGTGCAGTATTTTTCTCAGCCATGTGTGTGCGTAGGAACTATGTAGTAGTATGTGTTAATATGTTGACTGATATTAAACATCAAGTCTGGACCGAATCAACATAGGTACATTGTGTTACAAAACATCACAAAATATAATGGAATAGCTTTTCCCCACTGCTAAGTAGGTAGGTACTGCTGTGTGTCGAACTAGACTTACTTGCAGTAAGTACTGCCAGTCGATTTAGTGAAACTCACTAAAAACTTGAGTGTAGTAAACTGTCAATGTCAACCATTAGTATGGAACTACAGCTAAATTCGCCTGTAGGTACTTCACCCGTGATTTTTACGGAATAACACTGCAAAACAGTAAACGTGTCAATTAGACGACAGCTAAGTATACAAAACTGCCACGTTAAAACTTTGATTTGTTTGCTTTGCTGGTTTTATAATAACATATTTTATTTTATTTTAATTTTATTTTATTAAGTTTAAGGAAACTTACAGCTATTACATTTGAATTAACAAAAACAATAAAAAGAAGATGGCCAATTACAAGTTTCCTTATAAAACATATTGACAATTGGTGTGTTTTTCATGTCTGTAGCACTATTTAAACATTGTGCCTATCTACTTGTAAATACTTACCATGTTTCTGGCAAATAAATATTCTTATTCTAAACTAGTCCTAAATGAGTCGCCCTTCTTATTGAAACGAAAAACTAAAGAGCAATTTAAAAGACATGAAAATCATAAAAATAAATGGATTACACCATCACTTGGTTTTACCAATATTTATATTCATATTTTTTAGTAGATGAAAGGCAAAATCATGCTAATTGAAGTAGGTATGTACAGACGAGAGCGGCCACAGTTGGGCACCTCTCGAGTTTCGTGTTGACGTTAGTTTCCGCCATCGAACACCGTGATCCAAAACTAATATTTGACTTGATCTACATCCGCCAATGGATCGCATTGGAGACAAACATGGCGTATTTATACACTCGGCCAATCAAAACAAATAGCTTTTTGTTTTATGTCAATATCTGCCAACCCGGAGATCGATTGGCTCAAACAGGTCCAACTTAATGTGGTGACATAGGTAATCTAAGCACAAACATGTTATTTATCTTAAATAATACACAGTCGTTATGCGTTCCACTCAAACAGAAAGTAAGTGGTCATGTAAGTATGCACGTGTATAAGTTCAGTGAGGTATGCACCTAGCCACCTTGATACATTAGTGGATATCGCAATATATTCCACGCTTGTGTCCAGGGTTCGAGTCCGGGTCGATACAGCGGCGCTGCATGCGCCCTCGCAGATGATGCCGATAGGTAGCACGAACACCCACTAAAGGGCAACATACACTTGTCCGTGGCCTGTCGCAATTGACTGGCAGACCTCCTCCCCTAAAATAGATTAATAAAATCTTAAAAGAAATTATCTCACAATACGAGCCATGTGGGGTGGTTATGAAAAACCATTTTTCGTTACGAACGGTACCAATAAATCAACAAAACGTACAACTTATGAAAGAAATAATGGTTTTCCCTCATATAATAATTAGTAATACTTAATTGTAGAAAAGTTTACTACAAGTGTGTGTGAGCCTTAACCGAGCAAGCGCACGAGCAGCGATATGCAGAACATCGCGTGCGCAGGCTCCCGCTCTAGAGTGAGGCGCGAGAGCTCCACATCATGACCCAATGCACAGTGTGACGGGATCATTTCATCCGGCCCTTCACCACCATGCATATTTGGCTTAGGTGTTGATACCACAACATCTCGCCAAAGATTTCTAGATAATTATGTTTATTCATTAAAGTTGCACACGCAGTCTTCTTCTTATCGTGTGGTTACTGACTAACCAGCACGGTGTCAGAGTTTTAATGCCGCCCATGGTCCTCTGACTTGGCATCACATGCCTTCGTGAAATATCTACGCAGTTATTTGTTCGAAGCAAAAACTGGTTATAAAAACAACGGTGTATAACACAGTCTGTGCATCAATGAAAGCTTTACAGCTGAACCGCAATGAACTCAATCAAAAAGAAAACACTATTAATGTGTCGCAACACAACAAGCAAACAAGAGCCGAGCGCTTCACTTAATGAACGACTGGTTTCAATCTCGCGGCTCAATAAACAAGTGACGGCTATACAAACAACACTAATATCTCTTCCTTTTATATTGAACTAATAACTCTTCGCATTCAGCTGTTTCACTCCTCGGTAATCCCAATGGACGCTGCGCTCTCCTGCGACATGATGCCATTGACGTCATTGTCGTGACAAATGCACGTCACTTGTCATGCTTGTCGCCTGTCATCTGAGTAGCAGGGGAGCGGGGCGGGGAGGATGAGCGACCACAAACAAACGCCCACGCGGCCACGCGGCTGCGCTAGCGCATCAATTACTAACACAAAAGGTGCGCAGAAGGTGAGGTACTTAGCGAGATTAGGAACTCCCACATTGAAGAACTCAAAAATTGTTTTTAAGTATCAGCCCGAATCTAGAACATTACTGGAGAGATGGTGGGTGTTGTTACCGAAGGTAGTTGCTTCTGACGGGAACAGATTTTGCATATTTATTTATTTATTAAAACTTTATGCACTAGTAAAATAAACTGTACAAAGGCGGACTTAATGCTTTAGGCATATTCTTTCGGGATTTGTTATATTACATACGGGTGTTAGCCTTGAGGGCCACAAGCGCTTGTTACTATTTTTAACCCCCGATGCAAAAAGAGGGGTGTTATTTAAATTGGGACTGGTTCATTCTTACAACCCAGATTTAGGCCAAATCTATCGGGAAACTTAGCCAGCCTATAGAATTAGTTGGTGTGCCATGTGGTTCTTCGGCCTCTTCCTGTCGCGTGTCCGCGGTAGACCTGCAGACAGGGATCACATTCCTAGAAACTGATACCTCCGGGGCAGCACGCGACCGTATTGTAGTCGAAAGTTATCGCCTCTATACCACATTACTTAGCAAATCACTGAAACCCTACACTGCGCTAACACGCTCTACGACTATTGAAGAGTCGCACATACAAACACATGAGAAACACAAGTTTTATTCGTGGATGACGGAGAAAAAGATGAGTTTCCGTAGATATACTATTTCCACATTCTATTTACAAATTAATAATAATAGTAGATATTTCACAACTTTCACACAACGCCATCTTGTCCCAAACTACGCAGAGGGTGTACTGCTATGAGTACTACTTATACATTTCTAAATACATACATATCTATATATATAAAAGAAAGTCGTGTTAGTTACACCACTTATAACTCAAGAACGGCTGGATCAATTTGAATGATTTTGGTCTTTTTGGATTTGTCTTTGTCCGGAATAGTATAATAATTAGTAAAAAACATGAAAAGTCCTCGAAAAAATAAATATCAAGAATATTCGTTGTCTCAAACATTTTTCAAACGCAGCGCCATCTTGGATGACATGACAGGAGTCAAAATTCCCAGTTCATTATCAGGTGACAATTTGACATTGACAAGTCTTAAGCTAAACCTAAGAAGGTAAGGTTGTCAATTTATACGTACCTACGTTCTGAACTTTATTTTGTTACAAAACTTAGAGGTTTTATGTAGCATAAAAAAGTCTTTTAATTCAGAAATCAATTTACGTAATTAACAATGACGACAGAGACAAACTTTAATAATTCTTTGCAAATAGAACTTATTCTACTGTTATGACTTTAATTAAAGTAGACCGGGAAAACTATAAGTATAAATTGTATGTAACATAGAGGCAATCGTTCAGATTAAAATTATGAATTTAGTATTTTTTAATTCAATGCATTTTAGTAAGGTAGTTAGGTTAGGTAGTTAGGTTAGCTATAGGATAGGTATGATCAGTTAGGTTAGGTTATATATACATGTTGTAATTTTAATTCTATTGAACACAAAATGTTTAAATAAGATCACAGTAGAGACTCGCTACATAAAAAGTAGTGGTAGTTATTATTGGTTTGGATCTATTAGTTGTCATCTTGTTAAACGTATGTATATCTAATATATTAAAAAAATTGATAAGAGCAATAAATTGACTCTAGGGCACAATGAAGTTTGCCGGGGCAGCTAGTTATAGATAAATTACACCCAAACACAGAACAAATTAATGATCGTGCACAACCGTTGGCATAGCAGTCATGGCCACTAGCCACTAAACCAACTACAGACCTGTCATTTGGTTAATTCCGGCAAAATTCACCGCAAGTGCTCATTCTAGACAGCCTCTTTTACCGCACACCCCTGATTTTTATGCTCTGTCTATAATTAAATGTACGGAGCAAGAGTCTTTTAACTGAGGTTTCTCTAATTTTACAGCGGCAAGCGCTGCCGACACGCGGCGACGCGGCGATGGCTGCTAATGACTATAACTTAATATCCGTAATAGAGTAAAGCGTCAATCATCATGTAATAGTAGGTAACAGTCCAACTATAAAGTTAGTCGTAAACTGCTTCACTGCGCCTGTGTCCGGTGCCATCATTAGTACAGGAGTTAGTGGTTCAAGTTCGCCGACATTAATTGATGCACACCGCGGTATTCGCCGTTTACTATCATACCGGCTTGCCCACGACTGCCTGAATCCTGCAACTAACCAAGAACGGAAATCAAAGTCAAAGTCAGACCTATTTAATTTATTTCAATTGGGCCATTTTTAAAAAGCACTTTTGAACGACAAACTCACAAGTAAAATAAAATGCAAATATACCTAATGATTCTAGTTGCCTTTTCCAAAAGTTGTAAGTGGAGTTTCCTATGGAGAAGAATGGGCAAGAAACTACATACTTACTTATTATTTAGTTCATAATAACAATTACATTAAGTATATGCGAATACGGTGTAAGCTACGAAGCTACAGAGACGTAGAAGACACCCTTATTTTTGCGTCAGGGGTTTAAAAGGTTACTTCGATATTGGGTTTAAGGAAAACGGATGTGTAAATCTCAGTTGTGTCGGACGGCGAGCGCTCCACTTGACTGTTCCTTCTCCATCTGCCTGTAGAGTGTCGTCACGATAATGATTGATGTGCCTCACTAATGAATGGATCCCGCGTCTAATCGTTCGTTTGAAACAAATAAAGGAATGAATTAAGTGGCCGCCATCTTGGATACTGTAGGTGCGTCTGTTTGATCGACAGATCGATTTGAGATAATATCAAAACAGCGAGAGATTATTTCTTTAATTGTTGTTATTACTTGTTTAAGAAGCTTCGCGTTTAATTGGTTTATTGCGAGGGGCGAGCGGCGCGGGGGGAACTCTTATACTCCGACCATATCCTGTCTGGTTCTTTAGTTATCATAATAATCTAACAGTCAATCAATCAATTCAGTCTAAGCTTAAATATGGCCTTTGTCTATAGTGGTATTAGTGCGCGTCAAACAGGTCGTAGATACATACTAATATATTTTTGTATCGTTTTATTAAACCTAAGAGCGTTAAATTGCCCATCTCCAGCATTTCTGGTGATCTAAATATCTTTACTGTGGGCATAGATTTTGTGACAGAAGTTTTATAGTGGGTAAGTGTGACACATGTTTTTACAACCTACAATGCCATTTCATGTGCTGATCGGTTATACTCGTGGTTACTTTTTTGTCCCAAAAGAAAATAAAAATAAAAGTTGTCAATATATGTATCATCTCACTTAAAAGCTAATGATTTTGCTAAAACATTTTTCAGTTACCTCTTCGTTTCCCTCCACGTGACGCGTACTGATACGTGACCATAATTATAATTGTATCGATTTCATCTTCGTGCACGATGCGATGCGGTGTGGTTGCGGGTGCGGTGCGAGGGCACTTCGCCGCTGGCTATATCCATCGCTTGTGTACATCTTCGCATGTGATACCCGCCCAGAACTCGTAAGCTGAGCATGCGCATCTCATGTGCTGCACCGCTAGCACGCACACGACACGCACGCGAGCAGCACCCATGGTAAATACTACATTTTAATATTTACTTTTCATCGTAAATAACTCATAACTTTGAATGAGTATGACAGTTTATTCAGTTGAAGTTACTAGGTGTTTGATATTTCAATAGACACCCGCGCTGTGCTACTTTCACTACTACTATTTTACACAGAGGTACCTACTTGGAACAAAACAAGGGCTGGGTTCAGTAGTCACAGTCTGAACAACAAGAGCATAATTATGTTACTAGCCGCTACCTTGAACCTATCTTGTTTTCTTTAAATATACTTGCACCATTACTCAAAAGTTACCAGCCGCTTCTGCTCGCCTCCTCTACGCACGCGATCTTACGACCATTATCGAGTTACCGAAAGACGTGCGCCGCGCATAAAATAATTACTGCCATGATACCCGTCATTACGCGTGTAACGCACACAATAACACAAGCACTCCTGCGCCCACGAGGCGCATGCGTCTGCGCAACGTGTAATTGTCAATGTTGTGACGTGTCCCGCAGGCATCATCCGCATCGCACGCATCACACGCTTTCACAAATCAATCTCGAACTCCATAACTAAGTTTTACAACTTCCTATGTCCTGAGGCGCCTGACCACAGACCTGCCTGCCGCGTGCCTGTGGAAGAAACAGTTGATGTTGTGTCCGCGTGTGATGACGAGTCAGTTGGGCATGAACATGTTAAAGTTCAACTAGACTGGGGTTTCTCTCCTAATAAGGCGGCATAAAGTAAAATACCGCTAAGTGTGAGGAATGCCGAGAGCCAGGCGGCTGGGAATTGAGACATTGAGCCACATTGCAAGCTGTTTTATGTGTTGTAGATGTTGAAAACTTTTAATTCAAAAACGTTTTCCTCCAGCGGCGATGAAACCTGACCTTGATAACTCTATACAGCTCTCTAGGTATCATGTGTACGGCGTTTTTCCCGTTGCTGTTAGCGCGTAGACCGATTCTCGTACGCCCAGTCCTTAGCCCAAACTTATATACGAGTATCTTGATATTTGTGTCATCTAGAAGGGCTCGGAGTCAAATAATATATGCAGCTGCATGGGTTGATCGAAGGTTAAGGTATTCTTACTGAGGTCGGTCTGTGGTCGACTGTGGCTGAGTGACCTTTCAGTTGGTACATAATATTAACACTCCTGCTCCTGCACAACTAACTTAATCAAAGGATATCGTGTTACCCAGACACTGGTTTTCGGTTTTCTATCGGTTATATTTCGGAGAGTGTGCAACGGAATTGCACGATTTAATTCCACCAAGCCCTTTTTATCATCGGACCACCAGACGTCCGGCACTGCGCCACCGGTACATGGTAGATATCCCAACCATACGTACTAAACGCTTTGGGAACACATTCATTGTGCGAACAGCTAAAGAATGGAATTCCCTGCCGGAGTCGGTGTTTCCTGATAGCTACACCCTAGGGGTCTTCAAGTCAAGAGTGAACAGGTTGCTTCTAGGCAAACGTGCTTCATCGTCGACCACATCATCGCTTACCACCAGGTGAGATAGTGGTCAAACGCGTGCCTATCAAGAAAAAAAAAACTGGTTTGTGGAGGTCAGTCGCTCCATGGTGTTTCCAGTTAGAATGGTAGCTTTTTTTTTTGGTGCCGGGTGGAAAATCTTCATAATGTCATTCACCCCGGTGGTCTGTTAGACTCTTACTGACTAAAAACCACCCCGGTGTTCCGTCTCACACCTGCATCGAGAGTCACGGGAACAGAAGATACTTCCGCAACGGATTGTAAGCCTACGCAGCATTGTTAGGAAAACTTTTTGACAAAAATTACAAACGACTTCTAAAAAAAAAACGAAAAAAAAAAAAAAAAAAAAAAAAATAATTAAAAAAAAAAAAAAAAAAAAATAATATAATATGATATTAAAATATTATATATAAATATATATAATATTATAAGTATATATATTTTATTATTATTATTTTTTTTGTATTATTATATATTATAATATTATTAGACGGCTATTTTAGACGTCTATGGGTATTAACTTTACTTACAAACATATGTGTGTCTTAAAATTTCAAACACCCAAGTGTGTAATATTAATAAGCAACATTATGGTGTATTTGGTCTGATGCAGCCAGGATATCTAGCAGACTAATACACTCTTGGGAAAATAACAGCAGATATGTCGTGTTTGGATTCATTTTAACCTGCATTTGATTCTGCGCACAATGCACTGATGGCAACTGGGTGAGCTGATGCTGCAGCCAGGCTATCCAGCACACCAGCAGGTAGACTCTTGACAAAATAATAGCAGATATGTCGTGTTTGGATTCATTTCAACCAGCATTTGATTCTGCACACAATGCCCTGATGGCAACAGAATCAGCTAATGCTGCAGCCAGGCTATCCAGCACACCAGTAGGTAGACTCTTGACAAAATAATAGCAGATATGTCGTGTTTGGGTTCATTTCAACCAGCATTTGATTCTAAACACAATGCACTGATGGCAACAGGATGAGCTGATGCTGCAGCAGGCTATCCAGCACACCAGTAGGTAGACTCTTGATAAAATTATAGTAGATATGTCGTGTTTGGATTCATTTTAACCAGCATTTCACTCTTCTTACAATGCACCGAAAAATTCTCATAACTGTAAACTCTATAAAACAAAATTAATGCGTTTCAAAATTATAAATTAAAAATTTAAAAAACCCCCACCGCAAAAAAGTAAAACATTTAAAAAGTTAAAAATAACACTTTAGCCATGAAATTTTACGTAGCGTCGGGGTACCAATTAAAATAAATACCTACATACCTACATGTACTAGGAACATTCCTTTCTTAAGCGGTACCCCGACGTGAAGTAAAATTTCATGGCTAAAGTGTTATTTTTAACTTTTTAAATGTTTTACTTTTTTGCGGTGGGGGTTTTTTAAATTTTTAATTTTTATACTCGCAGTCTGTGGGTACATTATACTCAAAAGTCATACAGCGCCCTTCGCGTCCAATACAATAACGCATACAGGGTGCTGATGGGGTTGTCCCGGTACTGCAGCGCGTCAGGGATGTTTGCTGAGGCACGCGTGGATTGTTTCTACACGATGATGCGGCGCGCGGTGCGCATCCCTGGTCCGTAGGGTACGGGGCAGCGCCAACAGCATCCTGTCTATGATAGCTGGCAGGCTTGATTGCGTGTTTGTGAACCATTGCTGCAAGGTTTTAGCTGGGCCTGTCACCTTGCGGCAATGAAGTCACATTCCGTTTATGTATAGTCTTTGTTAACCCCTGACGCAAAAAGAGGGGTGTTATAAGTTTCACCGCTATGTGTGTGTGTCTGTCTGTCTGTCTGTCTGTCTGTCTGTCTGTGTGTCTGTCTGTCTGTCTGTCTGTCTGTACCACCGTAGCGCCCAAACGGGTGAACCGATTTAGATGCGGTGTTTTTTATTTGAAAGCCGGGTTCCTTGCGATGGTTCTTAGACATGATTCATCTAAATCGGTTCAGCCGTTTCAAGGCTATCAGAACTTTTGTGTTAGCTACCGTTGCTATTTTAGACGTCTATGGGTATTAACTATACTTAAAAACATATGTGTGTCTTAAAATTTCAAACACCCATGTGTGTAATATTAATAAGCAACATTATGGTGTATTTGGTCTGATGCAGCCAGGATATCTAGCAGACTAATACACTCTTGGAAAAATAACAGCAGATATGTCGTGTTTGGATTCATTTTAACCAGCATTTGATTCTGCACACAATGCACTGATGGCAACAGGATGAGGTGATGCTGCAGCCAGGCTATCCAGCACACCAGTAGGTAGACTCTTGACAAAATAATAGCAGATATGTCGTGTTTGGATTCATTTCAACCAGCATTTGATTCTGCACACAATACCCTGATGGCAACAGGATGAGCTGATGCTGCAGCCAGGCTATCCAGCACACCAGTAGGTAGACTCTTGGCAAAATAATAGCAGATATGTCGTGTTTGAATTCACTTCAACCAGCATTTGATTCTGCACACAATGCCCTGATGGCAACAGGATGAGCTGATGCTGCACCCAGGCTATCCAGCACACCAGTAGGTAGACTCTTGACAAAATAATAGCAGATATGTCGTGTTTGGATTCGTTTTAACTAGCATTTGACTCTACATACAATGTACCTACTGAAAAATTCTTATAACTGTATACTCTATAAAACAAAATTAATGCATTCAAAAATTTTAAAATAAAAATTAAATTACAAATTTAAAAAACCCCCACCGCAAAAGAGTAAAACATTTAAAAAGTAAAAAATAACACTTTAGCCATGAAATTTTACGTAACGTCGGGGTACCGTTAAAATAAGTACCTACATACCTACAAGTACTAGGAACATTCCTTACTTAAGCGGTATCCCGACATCTGCCTAGCCTTTTTCCCAACTATGTTGGGGTCGGCTTCCAGTTTAACCGGATGCAGCTGAATACCAGTGTTTTACATGGAGCGACTGCCTGTCTGACCTCCACAACCCAGTAACTGGGTAACATGATACCCCTTGGTTAAACTGGTTGTCAGACTTTCGGGCTTCTGACTACAAGTAACGACTGTCAAAGATCTACAAATGACAGCCGGGACCAACGGCTTAACGTGCTTTCCGAGGCACGGAGGAGTCTTGGTATGTAATAAATGGTCACCCATCCACGGACCGACCTCGTCAAGCGTAGCTTAACCTTCGATCGACCCATGCGGCTGTTATAATTTAGCCACAAGCTCCTCTCCCGACGTGAAGCAAAATTTCATGGCTAAAGTGTTATTTTTTACTTTTTAAATGTTTTACTCTTTTGCGGTGGGGGTTTTTTAAATTTGTAATTTATTTGTTACTAACTTAGTTTGTAAGTGTATTGTTACTAACACTGTGAGTTAAATAAATAATAAATAGTTACTTGTTTCAATAAATTATTATTATTATTATTATTATTTATTAAAAAAACACTAACTGGTTAAAAATTAGTCTAAATTCGGAAGTCTGTTGCCAATCATGAATGAGAAAAAAACACCAAAGCCACAGACTTCCTAATTCGGTTAAAAAGGATATATTTTTAGCTTTTCGTATTTAAGTTGTAAAATTAGTAAAAATAAACAAATAGGTAGGTATATACAAAAACGCTAACCGGTGTACAATAACTCTAATTTAGTTGGTTATAAAGGCACGCAGATGATGATGTTGTCGACTACCGACTGACCAGTCTGTGGACTCGGTTGCTGTCGCGTTCACTAATCATTTCAAATTGACCGTTAATAACTACTGACGGCAAACGGCAATGCGCTTCCATAACGTCTCCTTCATTACTAAACACATTACATAATGCCTGACGACGATAATTGAGTCAGCATTCATGTCCATGACTATTAACGAGTCGATTGGATACACTTGACTTTGATATCGATATAATCACCATCTGATACGAATCGACTATAAAAATATCTAATATCCAATTATCCATTCATGTGACTAGTCTTGCCTCACTCGGTTGGACTGTAATGTCGACTTCGAAGTAATTGTCGAGCGATCGCACAGAGATTCGGTGATTGATGGTAAATGTCGATAATGTGTCAAAAGTGTCGGGATTGAGTTATAGTGATCTGTGCTCTGTGGTGATGTATAGTGATGTAGTACATCGTACATGTCGCCTACTGCCGCGGCGTAGTGCGCACATTCATCATTGCGCTAGCAGTTACACGGTCAGATTGGAGACTATGATTATGGACACATGTATCAAGGTGTCACAATGTTTTAAAGAGTTATTTTGTTTCATGGTGGCACTGGTGTGAATTGCTAGATCACTTCAAGCCTGTAAAGTGTTACAACAAACAACTTTTTGGTGTTCCTACTATTGCTTAGGTCAAAAAGAGCAAAAAGAGAGAGAGAGAACAAAAAGTGCTAAAAATTTATCAAAATACATCGTGCAGGCATGTCTAAGGCATTGTGAATTAAAAAAACCCACCAAAACATTTCATGTAAAATTTTGCCAAGACGACCACATTAGGTTTGCCCTGCGAAAAAGATATCAGATCTCATGTAGAGCACGGCCTGACCTACCGACCCTAACTTCACAAATTCTACATATCAGTAAAAATGTATGGCTTCACCATTTCGCTACCGTCGTGGAGGTGATACAAATATTTAGTTTCTGTAGTAAGTAACGAATCAGCCAAGCTATACATTTATATCCTGAGAATATGAACTTTCTGGTACATCGGAAACCAACTCTATAAGGGTTCAAAAAAATGACAAAACACTTCGAGAAAAGGTAGGTAGTACCCTTGGGCTTCGCTTGGCTCGTCTTGGCGGGGGCACTCCCGTGCCCCAAGATGCTAAAAAGTTTTACAGAACAGCTACATAATTAAAACTACTGTGTATTATTCGACGGTGCGGCGCCGCGGCGGTGGTCGCGATCATTCTTGCGGTTCATTAATTACTAATGTTTAATTAATTACTACGTGTAGGCTAGATACCACAAGCTGTTGAGTAATCACCAGCTATCTATGAAGTGAGTGGTGTAACTATTTGCTATTGTTGCAATGCTGTTTAATTACCAACTGTAATGTTTATCTGAGTGTAACATGGTCGTGTTGTAATTGAGTCAGTTATAGCACTTTCACATTGTTTAACGGTTTTATGTTCAAAATAAAAATAAAACTTTCACACAACGAAAAACATTCCCAAACTAAGCAGAAATTGTGCTATGAGTACTAGACGGCCCGCTGATAAACATACTTGTATATTTCTAAATACATACCCACATATTATGGATAAAATAGAATAGTGCAGACATTTAGCTAGGTAGACTCAACTTCTGGAAAGAAGAAATATTCAAACGGCGTGTGTTTCTAGTGACGCCATGTGATTCGGAGTCGTGGTCACTCACAATGGGCATAAGGACAGGACAAAAGGACAGTGGCAGAGTTTATGCTGGGAGTTTCTTTGGCAACTTTGTCGTCTCAAAATCCAGATCGACGAAAAAGATGATTTAACTGTAAGTTGTATCTTAGCGTTTAAACTATATCTTTGATCGCTAGTTAGTTGTAGGTGCCAACCCATAACAGTAGACGGGTTGTTGAATCTGCGTAATTTTGCAATATCTAGATACCTACTCGTGCCCTGTTTCCACTATCTGAGTGTACAATAAACGGCGGATATATTCTATGTTTTCTCATACAGCTGATTAGTTAGTACGATTATATGTCTCGCGCTCAAAATATCCACAATTACCAGCAGTTAACCTGTGCCGTCATTGTGCCGAGTCTGTGCAGATTGTGCACAGAGCACAAGTTGGGCAATGGCGGCAGCAGATAATGTTACACTTTTACTGCCAGTATGCGCTCGCGATTAGCATCACAAGCGTTTGGTCGCTCTGTGAACTGTAGACATTAGAGATTAATGTTATTACTGCAAATAATATATTAGCATAGCGTGGCTTAGTGCGAGCAGACTAGTGACGTGAGGAGACCACTGCGAGGAGATTTGAGCAATTTCATGCGATACATTGTAACCTGAAAAGTCTATCTTGATTTGTGTTGCTGCTAGGAGCGATTTCTAAATGTGCCAAAGCAAAGTTAAGTACATACTGTGATTGCTATTCCCTCTGTTATATATACACACACTTACGGCGCTTCCTGAACCTAAGGCCTGGCTGCAATAAGAATGACAACATGAATTATGTTAAAATAAATAGTGTGCTGTTCATTTCATTTGTTTAACGATTCACTAATAAACCCATACTGGCATGGCTGCATGCCGCGGACACGGACTGTCACTTGTGTCCACTTGTGTCAATATCGATACGTCCACTGCGTGTTATCATCTCGCGTGAAGTGTAGAATAGAAACAATCATTCGTCACGCCGCCATCCTTCCGTCACGCCGTTATGTAACTAGAATTAGATAACACTAGGCCGAATGGACGTGACGTAGAGCATTCCATTAAAGGAGCCTCTTGATGAAACCTCTTGATACAAATCAAACTGTAAGGTGACTTCTTTAACTATACATCTTTTCCAAAAAGTAGTGTTCTTACATATGTACCGTGGGCAGCACGTCAGGCAGTAATGCTTTGACTTAGAGCTGGTCTAGCCACATTTGTGCGTGATGGGATTAGTTTACCACTGACGTGCTGCCTACCGTAGCTGCATGAGGAGTGCCACTTCTCTGTCACGATAGTTTCACAGATGAAGCGTGTGCTGCCCAGCATACTCCCACTAGATGATACATTCTTACCACAAAGCATTATTTAAGATTATGAGTGACACATATTTTAGTTCGCCCGTTGTTCATAGCGCGCACATAGCCACACTATCGACTAATGCACAGAGCGCTGCGCGCGCGCACTGATGCGTATCTTAAAAGCTTCGCATCAGGCGCATGTTTTTTTGCCTGTAGTGTGTTGTGTTGTCTGTCTGCAACACTCGTCATATCTGTGGCGTACTGCGCAGGCGCGGCGGTGCTTGTGAAGGGCTCGAGGAGCTTATCTTAGTATCTGTTGCTGTTTTAGAGGTGAGAGGCTGAGAGCTTGTTTACTATAAATAATGGTTCAACAGTTAGCTGGCTTGATTATATACAAGGTGTGGAAATTGCTGATTCATACATGATGTCCGAATATCTCGAAAAAATAAATAGGTACCTGTAATGACTGCCGAAGATATATTTTTCAGTTGTTTCCGTTACGACGATACATTACATTAATGTATCGTCGAATGCAGAATGTTCGATCTGTTAACAATAACATAGAATGTTTTTAGATTTCCATACTAAGCTTGAACATAAGTCTAATATCAAATAACATTTATATTTCTCAAGATTGACCGTTCTTGTTTTTATTGACCTTTCTAAATGTATGTAATGAATTTTATTTTAATTGCAATTGTAAAATGTTAAAGTTATTATTATTATTTAAATTTTCAACACAATGTATCTATATTGTTATAAAATAAATTACTTACTTACTAGATGTCACGCCATGCTTTTTCTCAACTTTACTTATTGAAAGTGAAGTTTTAATAAATTCAACTTAAAGTTTACAAATTACACAAAAACCCTTTCCTAATACAACCCAGTCAATGGCTTCTCAAGAGAAGTTAAGTAGTTCCTATTACTAAATGGAGCGTGTAAATGTAAAACATCAACCCTTTTTTGTATCCATTCGGTAGTCGGCGCGTCCCCCCCGGTCTCCGGCGCATTCTCTCATCAACCATTTTTTACAGTTGTCAGAGGGCTCAGGTAGCTCAGGGTCCTCCTCAGGTTCCCATACTCCGAGGTGCTCGCTGCAGTGTCCGTGTCAATGTAATGAACGATGTTGCATGATGGATGGAGGCTGCACGTCTGCTGACCCGCTGGCCCCGAGATGGCGCGGCGATAACCGAAGCTATGCAAATGTTTGTGACGGATGGTTACACGGACTTACAAAAGTAAGAGTGCTCGTCCGCTCACACTAATGGTTGTTGCTTGTGCTACATTAAACATACTGATAAATTGACTTGTAGTTCAACGCGTGGAACTCGGTCGAAGCGTGACGTCACGCATCACACATGAACAGATCAGATACAATAACTTTCTGGTACTTGTACTTTAATACTGTTGTATTATAGTATATTTTCAACGATTCTTAGTAGATATTAGGTTGTCAACTTCATTATCTCCACACACGTAGACAGACAGCAAAGCATTGCAGTTATGCAGTGGTTAAGGCAAACGAGGCTACACTAACAACACCTCGGCGCGGCGCACAGTCAGGAGGTCAGGTTCACATGCACCGTGACATTGCGCATGCGCACGCCAGCTACAAGCATTGCCATAGCTTCACGTATAGGATACAGGCGTATTTCTTACCAGAAACTTCAATATTAAGCTTAGAATCTAAAGTTTACTTAAAATCTTCAGAAATCTAACAATTATTTGTATACAAGGATGGATGACAGTGGGTGTAGTGTTTATTAATTTATTTAACTTTTTACTGTGTTTACACAAATCAATACAATTAGGCCATAAATAATTAAGGTTAGGAATAGACCTCATGACATTTAAGTGGACTCAAAGAAAAGAGATGGATCCGGACTGTCAGGAACAAACCACCTGTAATCCCCACTGTTTGATAATAATCGTCGGCGTAGGCTTTTCTAACTGTGTCTTATTTTACCCCTTACTACCCGTGACGACAGTCTACGGGACAGCCAGAGCATACTTCTAGAATATCGTGTTTTCCGAGGCACGAAAGAGATTTGTGGGACTATCCACAAAACTCTGGAGCGACCTCAAGTGACAAGCGTAGTCTAACTTTCGAACAACCCGTGCAGCAATTACTATTTGATAAATACAACAGGAAAAGGAGAAGATTCATTAGAGGGAGATGTAAATTCAGTTTCACTTTCATTTATAGTGTTTGATTAAGTTTCCGTCGTATTTACAGTCAAACGCTTTAAATAATGAAGTGAACCTGAGAAATACTGAGGCCATGCGCAGGATTAAAATCCATTTCACACGATAACTTTCTTCAAGTATTTTAGAAATGGCTGGTTATAAAGATTGTTATTAAAGGACCATGTTACAATTTGTTTAGCTGACGATCAAATTAACTTGCGCACTGACCCTATAGTTTCATTACCGCGTGCATGCATGCGCGGGCGCACGGTTATTTTAATGTATTGCAGTAACCGTACGAAGTGGTTTTTGCCTAAGTCAGCTAGCACACTCCAATATAGTAAGATCATCTCAGAATTATGTGATTTTTTAAGGATTTTACCGCAATATCACTACAAAAACGTTAGCTGATTGTCTATTCATTGAGTTAACGTTTTTGTGTTATAGGTAACAAAAAGGGTGACGAACAGCCGACTCGTCTCCCGGCACGTCGCGTCACGTCACGTCGCGTCGCGTCACGTCGCGTCACGTCGCGTCGCGCGGCGGTCAACTTGAGAGTCATGCAGTTAATTAAACTCTTTGTGAGTCTGTTGGATGTCAGCGAACATCTCGCCGCAGGAATTAATTAAATAAGTAACTATAGTAACTATTAGTTAACATTCTATATTGTGAAGGTTTTAAACATATACTTAGGTAAAGATAAAGATAAAGATAAAGATAGTTTATTTGTCAAAACATGAGTAAGCAGTACAAAAACTGGGTTGCAAAGCGTGGTGGTTTAGATAAAAAACAAAAACGTCCTAACATGTTTTGCCTAAAATAGGCGTACAAATATTTAATTATTTTTTTTAGTCTGACTCATTTTATAGGTAGGTTTTTTTTAGGTAGGTAAGTACTTTAGGTACGTTTACAGTTTTATCGCAAAAGCTGAAGACCTTTCCAGAAGAGTGAAAAGTGTTATACCAACTACAGATAGTACCTATTAACAGTTAACATTGCCATGATATATTTATGTACCTACCTATAATGTTATGTTTCATTCGGCTAATAAGAATCTATTGTTACTTGATTAATTAAATATAACACAATAAATTAATGATCCATTGATGCTATAACATCCACTAATTAACTTTTTAAACTATGTAGTTGAACTAAATAGATTTCTCAAGTCAAATATCCATCTGTAGCAATCTGTACACAATCACAAGCATGAGTGCGGCGCGGCGCGGGCGCGGCGCGTCTTTTAACTAGTCTCACATAAAGTAAAACTAACATTGATTTGCCTACTAAGTACCTACCGCTAAGAGAAACTCTGTAATAGCCGGAATGAGCCCAAAACGTTACACAAACGGCGTCATTAACACCGCGACTGTCGCACACGGCGGCGCAGGCGCACACGAGCCACGAGGCAGGCAGACGTACTCTCTGTTCACAAGCCTGTTTGAGAAGATTGTTACACAGTGTCGCGGTCGGTTTGTTTGAATGCAATTAAAATAAAGAGAGCGACAGCAGGACGGATGCGATGCGGAGCGATGCGGCGAGGTGCGGACACACGGCGACAATTAAATAGTGTTTAGTGCGCGGGCGCACACCGCGCTCTGACCTACCCGCTGAGGTGTTGGAGTGACGAGAGGGAGCGATAAGCGGGTGAACATGTACATGTACAACTGTACATATATACATACGTGTACCTAAACATTTATCTAGAAACTATCACGTACGCACGTTGAGCAGTTCGTTTCTGGCGTCATTTGTAGGTCTTTGACAGTTTTTACTGGAAGCCAGAACCAGTTCAAGCAAAGAATCGTCCTACCCAGTTACTGGGTTGAGTAGGTCAAATAGGCAACTAGATGTAAACTACTAGTATTCAGCTGTATCCGGCTAGACTGGAGAAGGCTAGGCTGGTGATATTTATCTAGAAACTGACATATAGACGAGGCCTCACCTGGCTATAGTGGCAAGTCGCGTAAAGAAAGCTCCAGCTGTTTGGAATGTAATAATACTCACCTTGGAAGTCTACCAAAACAGAGTAGTCACATCTTTTTGTTCTCTACATTGTATCCTCCGACCGCTAGTGCCTCAGACCTTACTTTACCTATGTCGGTGTGATGTGGTAACTGCGCCCAATTATACATTAAACACAGCACTTTCTCCTGCGCGCGCGCATCTCCGCCCGGTTCACTGATCTACGAGACGTCCACACATTCACATGCTCTACTTGAGCACGGGATTTAATTACAATCATTGTTTTAATTTCAAATCATGATGTTCGGTAGCTGGAAGCACTCAATCATTTGTCCTGTCAAGTTCTGCCACAGATGAAGATTTTTTGTTGTTGTTTAGCCATCACATGTCTTTACTCAACTTTAACTAGCTTTGATTTATGAAGTATGTACACAGAATCGGATTCGAGGATATATCGCCACTTTACTAATTGCTACCCTTAGTTTGCCTACACATCGAGCGTACAGGACTCGGGAGCACGAAAATTATGATTTAATTCTATTTGGGTTTCTGTTAACATCTAGAAATTTTATTTTTCTGTACACTTAGTTCGCAATAAAGAATTTGAATTTGAATTTCTGCTCAAGCACGAGTTATGCATCTTTGTAAATGCCGTCACGTCGTGTCCCTCCGTAGCGATAGTAGTGTGACACGTCGTCCAGTGTCTAATTGATGGCAGTGTACTCGTCACCACGTGCCTATGTTTTGTCCTGGCGTGTGTAACGTGTATGTGCTTAACTCGGCGTGATCCCCGCTGGAGGTGAGCGGAAGACGTTTTTTCCTTGGTTCGTGACAATTAGGTGCGAGTGCGCGTGCGCAGGCGTGACGTCACGCCGCGACATGCGCGCACGCTCATTAGCGCCGCGGGGACATCCACACCGCAGGGCTCGACAGCGCAGACGCAGCCGGCCCATAGCCCGTGACATCACACTCATTAAGCATTTTACTAAAAACCTGTGTGCATCAGGCCGTAAGTTAGTAATTGCAGCTTATTCTTTAGGCCATGTTAAAGCAAGCAAAATAGCTGCGGAAGATAACCAATGTTAATTACCAGTATTTTGCTTTGGACGTTCAGAATATTGTCGAGAAATATTTAAAAGCCTCTCCATAGGATTCCGCATCGAAGTAATTTTTGTAACGATGATTGAAACCTGGATAGACGTAAATATCATGAGAGCTATGGCAATCCAAATCAAACTGAGAATCAAAACAGTAGTTGCATCAAGTAAGTAGGCCGATGATGATGAGGTCTGCTGCCAATCTGCGTAGATTGCAGTTCAGTTGGATTAGCGAGCTGCACACATCGTACTGCGTAAACAAGATATCTGAAGTTTAATTTACTTGCGGCAGGAAGAGACCGAGCGCTAAATTGGACATTAGTCTAGCTAACCCTAGGGCTACCGAGCGAGAGACAGTACGTTAGTAGTCTGAACTACTCAGTTTTACCAAATTCTAGCTTATCAAGAGTCGTTTTCGTCGATCTTGTAAATAATCGCTGAAATGGACATCTTGCTTTCCCTCTGATTTGGGACTCACAATTTAAATCTTGTCGTGGATGAAATAAAACTTTATGGATTCACTAGCGGGGCAAGGCGGCTACAGCATACAAATTCACTCATTATCGCACCTTCGGATACTTGCCATGTTTTAGTTCAGAATCAGAATGGTGAAGGGTGGGCTTGTTGAGAGACTGTCTTATGTAATTTTGACGTTCAAAAAGTGTTGATCCTCGGCCTTATTTAAATAAATGACTTGATTTTTGAGTCACAACTATATTTAGGTACTTTAAATGTAGGTACAGGTGTTATACACAAACTAATGAGTTCGGCTGTTACTAAACAATTGTAAATAGGATCACTATCTTTAGCAGCCCTAGTCGTGACGCTGCTGCGGCTGTCGGTCCATCTGGACCGTTACACTGCGCTTGCGCACCGGCCGCTTGATTCACACTCCACAATCACACGCCGAACTGTGCAAATGTACCGCGCACTAATGAGCGGCTGGTCGATGACCCCGCACATACACACACACACACACACACACACAGGACACTGCAGGAGAGGTAACGCGCATCTGAAGCAGTAATAGCGGCGTTTAGTCAACACTTATATTTGTGTGTTCGCGTCAAAAAACAAGTGTTTGATCTCTTGACTCCTCATTAAGTGTAAACGTTTGCGTCCGTCGAGATACTGTTATCTGTTTGATGGATCTGAGCTGGTTTATCTGTTTTCTAAGTTTGTTGCTGGCAGATGACGTCATCTTAATAACTGATTTAAGTTGATTTGCTATTTAAAAGAGTGTGTCAGGGTATGTTATAGATTCAGGAGACAACACTGGTTTTACCTTTCTTTTTTCACTAGGTGGAATATCCTCTCCAATATCCTCCCTGGGGAGGACAGGTGGGTCTGTCAACACCATTTTGGTGTCGCATCCTACGGAAACAGATGATTCTTCGGTAACCCTCAGGTAGGCTAAGTTTGTTTGGGATATAAATTATAACCCTTTTCCGTGCTTTTCTCTTGTGAAGCAGGTGACACATATGAGTAAGAGGTAGGTAAGTTTATTCAGGAGGATGCTTAGCTTTCGTAAATCGTCAAGACTTGAACCTCATTGATCGCCTCACTCATATTCATACTCATAAGTTCTCTTGACACATAATACATTCCATTCGGACTCCTGCAAATGTGACCTTTACGAGAAAAATAGTGAATGACTGCCGGATTCGTATCAAATCACGAATCACGGCTGAGTGCACTCACCCGTGATGTTACCTGATCGGCAGTCAGTCAATCTGTGCCCTCGCTGATTAGAGCTATTCTGAGCTGACAGCGACCACGCAGACGACTTGTTGTGACAGCAACCGTCGCGCGATTAGACACGGTTGCCGTCGTGACGCAACGCATCACGTGATGAAATCTATCAACCAATCGGACGGCGAGATTGTCCCGCCCACGTGACCGGCTGTGACGGACCACCAACGACACGAAGACAAAAAGTTGATGAGTGACGGAAATGCCGTGAAACTCGCCGCCGGACCACCGACCACCGCGCGCCGCTCAGCGCACCACACTTAATTACAACGACGCGGTTCGGCGCTGAGTGGCCATTAGGGAAACGGATCGGCACGCGAATGGGATGTTTGTTCGCATGAATTTTGTCTTAATGTGTGAACTTACTAGCAGTTTAAACATTGTAACGTAACAGAACTTACCTACCTAGGAGGAGGGCACTGTTGTAGGAAAAGATTAGAGGGAATAATTATAAGAATTTATTAATACCAGGCCTACCTAGTGGAGCTAGGGTAAAGAAGAGAGGAAAATTGATGAATGAATGATGAAGGATGAGATGTAGAAGAGGTGGCCCTCTCTCAGCAGTAGTTGTGGCTGAGGGACGTCAGGCTTCAGTCTTCAGCAGCGGAGGAGGAGGCCGTCAGGAGAAGGAGTCCGTCAGAGGAGGAATCCGTCACAGGATGTCCTCTCGACTCTAGTAATGGCCGAGGGACGTCAGGCTTGAGTCTTCAGCAGCGGAGGAGGAGGCCGTCAGAGGTGGTCCTCTCGGCTCTAGTAATGGCCGAGGGACGTTAGGCTTCAGACTTCTGCAGAGGAGGCGGAGGACGTCAGTTTAGAGGGCCGGAGGACAGAGAGGCCATAAGTATTAGACTCGCAGCTAATATCACTTGCTAAGCCTTTCAGATCCAAACGAAGACTGCCAAATTCCACCTGGCTCCAAGGTAAATGGACAGAATGACAGATGATTGAATTTTGGAAAGGTTTTAGAACACAATTCAAAGCAAAGTAAAAGAAAATAATGAGGTCGATGTGGTTTACATATACGACCTACAACTAGCTCCAGCCGTATTAAAAATAAAACTAGACCTGTCACTAGCTGACATTACGAATGTAAACAAACATAATTTATAGAATAACTTAAATAATAAATATTATAATATAAGACAAAAAGGTATGCTTTGCCTCCAAGTAATGAGCATGTAGCTACCTAGGGAGGGTGAATGCTTTAAAATTTCAGGTTAAACAATGCACAAAAATGTAAGTAAAATCACAATGTAAAGACAACATTACAACATTAAGTCAAAATTCATGCGAACACGCATGAAGCAGAAAGTGTTCAACAAAACGTCGGCGTCGCGTAGCGCATACATATGGAGCAGTCGATCGTCGTTTGTCACAGTTCTACAAATTCGAGTAGTAACATAAATGCAGGAGGCACAATATTAGTATACTTTCCATTACCCAACGCTGTTGTGTGTCATCTTATGAGCACACAGATTATCATCAAACTACTCAGTCCTACAATCAGTCGATCAACTGAACGACTTTTTAAATGATTAGAATGTTAAATGAATACTCGTAGTCAAGTGTCGGACAACATAATGAATTCTCATTGCAACTCGTAAGGAGATGAAGCTATGCAGCAGACGACACGATTGGTTCTGGATCATCACATTCATTGCTCATCTCGGACAGTCGAACATGTTCATTGATCACGCATTATGCACGGTGTGTCTCTCGGTACACACGCAATCAATCAGCCATTGTGTGCGCCCGCGCAGCTATTCACCGCAGGATTGCTCATTAACCCGCGCTGATCCGCCGCTAATTAAATCGTTCGCGGACAATGCGCGCGCGCACGCTTGTCTGTGCTTCGACTGTTTTAATTAAACCCCTATTATAGTCATATAGGAAGACGCATGCGCAGTAACGAGCTACCACCACTGTATGTAACTCGATTAGCTGCCCGAACAAACACACAGAGCGAGCTGAGTGGACTGTATTGTGACGCGGCAAGGTATAGGTACGTTGAGCGCGCGCGCGGGTCGCGTGACGCCTGTTCACACGACACCCCTGACCCGCGCGTGGGGGGAGGGGGAGATTAATAAATTATCTTAAGTTTAAAATATCATTTTGTTAACTTTCACCGTTGCTTTATAATGAGATTTGTGTTGTGAAGCTGTTTTAACTCTTTAGTATTAAAAGCAATGATTTATATTGAGATATCCGCGCGAGACGTTGATTTGTTTGAGTGGTCGCTGCATTCCACTGCGATTGCCCGCGAATTAGGCGTGCGGTGCGACTCGTTAAATTGAAATGTATCTGATTCTACATTTAATGAGAGAAAGCTAAATTGCTTGAGATTTACCTGCCGTTTAATCGAAGCTAATGCTTGGGTACAATAATTGCCTAGTTATACAAATTAGTTAATCTTGCTCAAAGTATATCGTAATCTAGTCTGGGAGCTGTCCATTGTTCTCGGGAGTATTGTGTGCTGGCCGAGCGGCGCAGGCGCAGCTCAATTAAGTAGCGACGTCGTAATTGAACAGATAGTCGCTATCGCCGATCGCGGAACAAATTGACCGCGAAATCGATTACAATCGGTTGCCGGACAATGGCGACCAATCGCGCAGCAGGAGCGTTGCGCGCGCGCTCCATTGGCCGCTGCCTGCACGCGCTGCTTCACACAATGCTACTGAAATCTGAAACTTTAAAAGCTCCACCATCTTGGATTCCGCATTCGATTCGCATCGCAGCCACCACCGTGACGTCAGCACACCATTCGAATTGGTATCCGGTGGCCCACGGAACCCGTAGCTGTACATAGCTATACACAGCTCGACCACCGAATATCGTCCACACAAACAATACTACTGTCACTACTCGCTACATGGCGCTGCACACTGGGCTCGCGTAAGCGCAACATTATCTAAGTAAGTAAGGTTGCACTACGCTCATTTGTCAAGTAATAAAGTTATCGCTGTACATTGTATCTGGTCTCACAATGAGCTCTATTGGGACAGTAGCCGGCTACTGTTCTAGCCCGGGGGTGTGGAAGGCGGGGTGCGGAGGGAAGGTGCGCAGGCGCACACTACCGAATCAATGGGCAATTATCGTGGACGCGGGACCATTAGTGTTGACGTGAAGTAGGTAGGGAACAGAAGGTACACTAACTAGAGACCGTGTCCGACTGTTAGGAAAGGTTAATATTTAGGTCTTGTTATGTAATGTTTTCAATGATGGAACTGTAAACCCAGACTCTTTAAAATGTGACCGCAAAATACCATCTTTAATGTACCTAAATCTCTACGGTCTTGATCCTCTGGTAGGCTTCCTGCTTAGGGCAACCTTTCTCCACTAAGATATTGTTAAAAGTGATACTTCTGCTTTTGAGTGTCCGGGTTCCCGAGGGTCGGCAGAGCGGGGGAGGTGGTGGCCCACCGGGGTCGCGATAACCCACAGGAGCCGCGACAACATAATTGCTCGCTATCGGGTATCTCGGCTGCGGCCGCGCAACCACAGCGTGCTGCGGTGCGTTATCGGAGCTGATACCTGGGACCTTAGTTACTTAGGTTCTGTTCAAGAACATAATGCCCTCCTTTGTTAGATAGGTCTTATTGCAGAGGCCGCGACTAGACTCCGAGCTCTGTATTATTTCAAGGCAACTTCGGGTAATTGATATTTGAGCCTGTACATACTCGTACAGCGTTCATTAATATAACGTTTCTGGAAAGAAAAAAGCACTTTCCTGCTACCAAGTCTGACCGGCATAATGGTCTACTGGGTAGTGGCCCTGACATGCCGTGAGTTCAATTTCCACCTAAGATAATGTTTGTGTGATGAGCACGATTATTTGTTCTGTGTTTGGATGTAATTTATCTATGATAATATGTTTGTATTCAGAAATGTATACCTAAGTATGTTTATCAGATATCTACTACTCTGCACAAGCTCCGCTTGTTGTTGAATAATTCTTTAATCATTATTATTTACTACAGTCTCGTTGGCCCAGTGTTTGCAGGCGCTACTGCTAGCCCGAGTTCTGGATTTGTGACCGGTTGATGGCAACAAGCATGCTCCCCCCCCCCCCCCCTATTACATGGGATTTTATTTTTTTACATAACTGTCGAAATGTGGGTGTACTACTGGTACACCTCTGTCTGACCATTCGGGAATAACAGGCGTGAGGTTATGTTATTATTTTTCACCAGCTCAAGCCGCATAATGCGTCGGTACATAGCAGCCTCCTCACTCACGTCACACGTCCCAGCGCGGTCGTGCACTTGCTCGTTTCCCTCACTGCTTGCGTTTGTCTGTACACTTCTCCGCGAAATGTCGCCGTGTCGCACTGATGACGTCATCTGTCGACGTCGCAAACGTCACCGTGTTGCCGTGTCGCCATATGTTTCAATTAGCGCGACATGTCGCGTCGTGCGGCGTCGCGGTCAAGGGCTCGTGATAACCGAGATATGGGTGGGTACAGTTATCAGATAAAAAGCAGTTGCTATCTAAGGCCCATAGACACTTAGACAGGTAATTAGCTATCTACACACTTGTGTAAAGGAGAGGAGTTTTAGAATAGTAACTTTTTAGCCAGTTATTTTTTTAATAGAGTTTAGTTACGACTGTCACGAGCTTAACTCTCGTAAACTACATGTATTTTGTCTTTATAGTAGAACACTATCTCTTAACACCTTAGTAAGTACAAACAAAATCTGAAGATTTCGGACATAAAGTAAATAACCGTACTTACAACTTACCCAATCACTCTTAAGTTTTTGAAATAACTTGTTTACAGTCGTAACTGTTAACTATTAGAACGAAATCAAATGAAGATTTATTTGACGCTTATGTCCAAGTTTAAAACTTTCGATTCGCTTTTGATACAAATAACACAAGAAAGTGAAGTGATGAACAATGAGTATAGTTCCAAGAGATACCTCCGTATCATTTCAAATATCACTAGCATCACTTCGTCAGCTCCACGATGTGTAGGCACACAATCACCCGCTATCGCTGCATCGCGCGTCGCCGTCCGTCCGGCAGACGAACGCGCCGATATCACGCGTGATGATCACACTCTATCACCGCTCGCCGACGATTTGTCGACAACGCGTCGATACTTCTATTTAATTACCGACGCGATGGAACCGATCGGCCATCGCTCAGTAATTGGTACTATAATTTATGCCGTGTAAGATATTACGGCTATAAAGTGACAAGCTCGTCGGACGCACATAACGGCGCCCTCCATACATACATACATACACATGGACACACAAGCACAGACACTCACTACATGTCTTGTTGATTCTTCATCGGCAATACCTTATAGTGATTGGTATCTTAAAAAGAAGTAAAGTTTTCACAAGCCTTGCTTGCAAGATCGCACACCTCATCTCAATGTTAGAACCGAATAGAATGAAACTATATCGGACACTGGAATAGTTGTGCTCTATGATCATATAACATTATGGTAAAAATTAAAAATTTAAAAAACCCCCACCGCAAAAAATTAAAACATTTAAAAAGTTAAAAATAACACTTTAGCCATGAAATTTTACTTCACGTCGGGGTACCGCTTAAGTAAGAAATGTTCCTAGTACTTGTAGGTATGTAGGTACTTATTAAAACGGTACCCCGACGTTACGTAAAATTTCATGGCTAAAGTGTTATTTTTAACTTTTTAAATGTTTTAATTTTTTGCGGTAAGGGTTTTTTAAATTTTTAATTTAATTTTATTTTTAAATTTTTAAACGCATCAATTTTGTTTTAAAGAGTTGACAGTTATGAGAATTTTTCAGTGCATTGTATGTAGATTCAAATGCTGGTTAAAACGAATCCAATCACGACATATCTGCTATTATTTTGTCAAGAGTCTACCTACTGGTGTGCTGGATAGCCTGGCTGCAGCATCAGCTCATCCTGTTGTCATCAGTGCATTGTGTTTAGAATCAAACGCTGGTTGAAATGAATCCAAACACGACATATCTGCTATTATTTTGTCAAGAGTCTACCTACTGGTGTGCTGGATGGCCTGGCTGCAGCATCAGCTCATTCTGTTGCCATCAGTGCATTGTGTGCAGAATCAAATGCAGGTTAAAATGAATCCAAACACGACATATCTGCTGTTATTTTCCCAAGAGTGTATTAGTATGCTAGATATCCTGGCTGCATCAGACCAAATACACCATAATGTTGCTTATTAATATATCACACATGGGTGTTTGAAATTTTAAGACACACATATGTTTGTAAGTAAAGTTAATACTCATAGACGTCTAAAATAGCGACGGTAGCTAACACAAAAGAGCTGATAACCTTGAAACGGCTGAACCGATTTTGATGAATTATGTCTAAGAACCATCGCAAGAAACCCTGCTTTCAAATAAAAAAAACCGCATCTAAATCGGTTCACCCGTTTGGGCGCTACGGTGCCACAGACAGACAGACAGACAGACAGACAGACACACACACATAGCGGTGAAACTTATAACACCCCTCTTTTTGCGTCGGGGGTTAAAAAAATAAACAAGCAACAAAAAAATCGTTGAACTGCCCCTGCGCCGCATCCTGTGAGTAACTGAGCACGTGCGTCCACGTCGGTAAAGCCATCAGTTCACAGTCGCGCGGTCACGCTGATAACACTAACTATTAATGAATGACATAATGAGGGGCAGTGCGATGCCTTAGTGGATAAACTGCAGTGATCTGCAATAGCCCACCACAATAGCCCTATGGGTCGCGACTGTCGCAGCTGCGCGGGCGCATCACGGTAATTAAGGGCGGGAGCACACCGCGCGCTCGCCTGGCCTCGCCTCGTGGGGTGATTGCTGTAATTGAAGTCGTTACGATTAATTAAGTAAACTAGTTAATTTTAACTGTCTATGCGCATGGATGAACTGTTATTAATTTTTCTTACCAAGTGCAATAATAATAACAAGGGGAGATGGCCATACTGTTGTTTATTTTAATGCCATCATCTGAGTCGAAAGCATGTTAATAAAATATGCATCATTACCTACAATCAATTGGAACGGTCAAAGTGTAAGTAGTACCTATCTTACTTGTTTCTATTTTTAACCGACTTCGGAAGAAGGAGGTGGTTCTCAATTCAGTTGAATTTTTTTTTAGGGTTTTTACCTCAGTAGGTACTCCGTCATTTATAGATCGATTTTCAAAATTATTTTTTTATTTGATAGTGTATACTAGCAGATTGGTCCTATTTGTATCAAAACACATATCTGAATTGAGGGAACTCCTCAAAAAATATAGGTACTTACCTACATACATACCGATTTTTACATTTTTAGTACCTATCAAATCAAGCATTTTTATTTAGAAAGTATAATTTTCGGAACTACTAGACGGATTTGAATGATTTTTTTTTTGTTGTATAGATATTAATACTGGTCAACCCATAGGCTATAATTTATCTTGGAAACTGGAACACCTGATGCAGAACCGCAACAGACCAGCTTAACTATAGGAGATACAAAAATGGTTCCATAGCAAAAATTGTTCCACGTGATGAGCATTTTTTGCTGAGAGAATAAATTTGAAGACCCGGAACACCTGATGAGGAACCGCAACAGACCAGCTAAACTATAGGAGATACAACAATGGTACTATGGCGAAAATTGTTCCACGTGATGAGCATTTTCTGCTGAGAGAATAAATTTGAAGATCCGGAACACCTGATGAGGAACCGCAACAGACCAGCTAAACTATAGGAGATACAACAATAGTACTATGGCGAAAATTGTTCCACGTGATGAGCATTTTCTGCTGAGAGAATAAATTTGAAGATCCGGAACACCTGATGAGGAACCGCAACAGACCAGCTAAACTATAGGAGATACAAAAATGGTACCATAGCAAAAATTGTTCCACGTGATGAGCATTTTCTGCTGAGAGAATAAATTTGAAGATCCGGAACACCTGATGAGGAACCGCAAGAGATCAGCTTAACTATAGGAGATAAAACAATGGTACCTTAGCGAAAATTGTTCCACGTGATGAGCATTTTCTGCTGAGAGAATAAATCTGAAGATCCGGAACACCTGATGTGGAACTTCAAGAGCCCAGCTACACTATAACATATATAGGAATGACGTTTTAGCAAAAGTTGTTCGGTCTGATAGGCATTTCCTGTTGACTTATAAAAATCAAAGATCAGAAACATTTGATATAGAAATGAAAGCTACCTATCACTAATTTCATTGCATAATTATAAAATAACATAAGTACCTCCACGCGGTGAAGGCGGGAACAGTTCAGGACTGATTTTCGATGACAATGGTATATCATACAAAACTCCCATTTTTTTTTTATCGTAATAATTTGCCTTCGGGCTAATGTTATTAAAATTTGAGTGTTTAATTTCCTTTTCCATTTATCTTCGTTACGTGGTAGCCTACCCGGTAACGCAGGGGAGCAGCCACTTAGATTTTGATTGATCAGTCTAATCTTTCCCAATGTTCCAAAGGTGCTAAATAATTAAAGATCATAAGATCCCAACATTCTGCCGAAGAGCGTTAGGAGAGACTTGATGCTGTTCGAGAACATGAGGCTGCAACTCGCTCCGTGGAAACTTCTTGGGATCGCGAAGCACGCCTGTATTCTCAGCGTATTTACGCATCTACATCCAGGTCTCTAGACACCAGTGAAGAATATGTGCGCGACTGACCGCTGATCGTGAACATCATGCACTGTCTCGCGAGTTTGAGACGTTCACGGAAAAAGCATGACGCTTGAGTTTTTAGCGTATATACGCATCGACTCTAGAGATAAGTGGGGGAAGGAGATGCGCGACTGACCTCTGATCGTGAACGTCACGCAGCATATAGGCTATAATGCATTTTGGAAAATGGATCACCTAAAGTAAAAGAGATATAAAAATGGTGCCATTGCAAAAAGTATTCCCCGTGAAGAGTGTTTTCTGCTGTGAGACTAAATTTGAAGATCTGGAGCACCTGTAGTGGAACTCCAAAGCCCAGCGACAATATAACATATACATAATAGAAATGGCGTCTTAGCAAAAGTTGTTAAGTCTGGCATTGGCATTGCATTTAAAAATCTGGAACGTCTTAAATCGTTTCGCGCATCCCATTGTTTTCCCGTTCCCGGGCTTTTAGAATTCGACATCAGACGTTTCAGATCTTCGATTTTGACGACCCCGTTGTCGCTGGCATAAGCAACAGGATCCGCGTACGAAGTCGCGGGCAGAAGATTAGCGCGTGCAAACAAACAGACAAACAGACAAACAGACAAACAGACAAACAGACAAACAGACAAACAGACAAACAGACAAACTTTTTTTTTTGGATTCGTGCTCTATTACTGTTTCTAAACCCCCCTCAATTATTATTTTTTAAATATATTCAATGTACAGACACAGTTTTCTTACAGTCTTATTATATGTATAGAAGTATAATTTTGTGAAGAAAAAGTCAGGCGACGGAACTCTTTAACGCATAACAGCAAATTATTCGCGATTGCTAGATAGCCAGATGTCTATGAAGAGTTTTTGTATTTCCATAACATAACATTACGCCCTTCTATTTTAAAAGGGGCCGAGCAGAGATGTACAGATTAATGTTAAGAAAGAACTTCTTTAGCAATTGTTAACCAATTTCAATGATTCTTTGAAGTTTTGAAAGACTTTCTTTACATACGAAGAAACTAAAAAATGCCAAATAAAAAAAAATTACAAAACTTTTTCACCTGTAAGTGTTGTTTTAAGAAGTCGGTTGTTTTTTTTTGTAAAAAAGTTTTTAGAATGATGTAAGTAGGTACTGAAGCAAGTGTAGCGTCAGTACTATACTCGCCGCTGCAGTGTGCACTGCGCGCGACTGGCCGCGAGCCCCCGAGGCTTGCCGCGACCCCACTGTCCTGACTTCAGTGCACTAATCACGTATTTGTTCACAATTAGCGAGCTGGCCCCTCGCCCTGCTGCCCCGCTGCCCCGGGCCCCAGCGCGGTGGGCCCCCGCCTCACGTGTGCGACATGCGACAGCGTCCCCGGACACTGTCGCATTGTCTGAGAGCACACAGCTCCGAGACCAACGTTAATTGTTAATGTCTCATCAGTGGACACGCATAATGATGTCGCATTCAATATATTATGGCATGATAAGCAGGATTGAATCAATGAATGTTTCCCCTTTTGTTTAAAAAATCTAAAGCAAGGGTCACTTTTTAATACAGTTACAGCACGTGTATGATAATAAAATGCCCTTTACAAGTTAAGCTTATTTTATTCTACTGTATTCTTTAGTATTAATTAGCAAGTATTATTATTATTAAATAAAGCTGATGACGAGAATTCTATCATTTGCTAAAATAAATGAAATAGCAAATAAGTGCACAAAATTAACCATATTACGAAAAGCAGAAATGTACTAATAAAATATATACTTATCACAAAAAAAAGGTAGCTGAAACTTTTTTGCAGTTGGCACTGTAAAACACATCTGTTTATTCATAATTATTATTATTAAAACTCGTGTTAAAAATTTAATCTGAAGTAAACTGCCAACCTGCCAGCACGCTAGGTTGGCAGTTTACTTCAGACTATTTTTTTTTCTCATATATACCATTGACAACTACTTTCATAGAAATAGACAACATAGAGATAAAACCTATTTTGATATATCTACTTTTAACAATTTATTTATTTGTTCACAAAATCCACAGCTCTTTTACAAATACAATTAATATTATAAATGTTAAAACATTTTGAAACAAAACAAGATTTGAATTATATGATTGGTTAAGCTCACTTTAATCTGAGGTATTCATTAGTGTAGGGCTTTCACCGGATGCGAAGAACTATTTATGTAAAAGTCAATTTTATTTTTTTACTTTCCCTAAATTACTAAAAAGATAAGTAGGTATATTATGTATCCGATCCATAAATCCAGTCGTAGAACACCCTGAGATTTTTATTCACATGATTAGAAATACACCAAAATAAATAAATGAAAGACGACTAACAAAAGGTAGGTATACAAGGCAGATGTAAGTGGGAACGCCGGGAGGGGACGCCCTAGAAGGACATACATAGACCTTATTGGTGAGGTTCTTCAGAAAGGTCAGGTGCGTAGTACTCGCAACCGGCGTGTGTGTATGACAACATGTATGAATGTAAACGAAGCAAAAGAAGTATGTAAGAATCGTAGCATATGGCGCTCTGTAGTTTCTGCCTACCCCCATGGGAAAAAGGCGTGAGTTTATGTATGTATGTATGTATGTAGAAATACACCACCCCCCGCAGACATTCTATACTCTTCGCTATCAGTTGGAGCAAATACGTACCACGATTTCCCCTGTGTGTCACACGACTTCCGAAACTATTGCAATTAAGGCACAAGCAAGCTGCTTGCTTTATAAGTTTTTGTACTTCCTTATTTTGTAGCGACAAAAACTCTTGCGCAGCCATCGATCTGTTCGACCCGGTCCAGCCCGGTCCGACCCGCGACCCGCGACCCGCGCCGCATTGCCCGCGCCTCAGCGATGTTAATTAAAGATAGATGCGCTCGCGTCCGATCATAATTTAGAGATTATCTTTGTGTGAGCCCGAACAGGACTTTCAAATTTGTTGGCTGACAATTTGAGATATTTATTTGGAGATAAGACGACGACAGCGTCCTCGTCCGCCCATCATCGCTGGCGTCGATACTCCTAGTAAACAGCTAATACTAATTAACGCGAAGTGAGTGACCTGCGCCTGCGCAGCGGCGAGGCTGTATCCTGCACTGACATCCTGTTGTCGAGGCGCGACCAATGTCCAGCGTGGAACAACCACGCCAGTCAGGGCGAGGAAACGGTCTCTAAAGTTACAAGCCACGCTTAACATAACACTGAGTAATGTCTATTAAAAACTAGTTTATTTGTATCTTTAATTACTGTATGTTTTTGTTTAAATTATGTTTCCAAGCAATAAACTTGTCAGGATTGAGGTTAATTACCTTGTTCTAAAGTTAATAAACTCGCTGGTCGGTGGGCAACACCCCGGTCCCCGCGCCCCCCGCGCTCTTCGCATCCCGCACTGAACTAAATCAGCAATACAGCGGATAGTAAGTACCTATACACAGAGTGAGCATCGAGTCGAGAGCGTTACATATTTGATATAATTAAATATCTGTCATTGTAAGTTGCTCTCTAAAGGAATGGCACAGAGAATGTCCCCCCGCGGACCGCACCGAGCCTCACCCACCGAACCGCACCACACCGCAGCGGACTGGACCGGGCGGGGAGCGCACGACCGCGGTGCAATCATGTAATTATATCATTCCACTCCGGAGAAATCAAGCTCAATTCGCAATAAGATTTATTACAGCGTTTTTTCCTAGATCGGGACGATTTATATCGGCAGGTAGCGGCGCGGCGCGGCGCAGTGCGGTGCGGTCGTGCGGCGGCGTGCGGCGCGGCGTGCTCGCTGCATTAACTTAATTAAACTAATGAATTAGATTAGCGGCGGCTAATGGCGCGGGTGTCCATCCGTGATTTGTGAACGTCCACGCGGCTCTCGCACACTATCAATAACTTGGCGTGCTCTCTATTAATAACTGTCAGGTTGATGCGCGCGCGCACTGCTCCACATCATTTGTCTCACGATGTTGCAACACTTGCACAATCGTTCACAGCGGCTGCGAGGGCGCAGGCCACTTCGTTTTCTTGCAAAAACAAGGGCTTCTGCAGGCAAACTAACTTGAAGTATTTTTCCTTCTCGTAATTAGTGGTATGGTAATTAGTTTTGGTATGATTTATAGTCCTCATTAAAAATGATGTATTTATTGCAAACTTAATGAACTGCTACGAGTATGCAGACTCTAGAATTATTACTCCAGCGCAAGACAGGTAAAATCTGTGGCACGATTACAACCTACTGTTTAAACTTCATCTTAGTAATTTGTATTTCATTACTTTTATGTGAAGGAGGACTCTTCGTTTTTAACCCCCGACGCAAAAAGAGGGGTGTTATAAGTTTCACCGCTATGTGTGTGTGTCTGTCTGTCTGTCTGTCTGTCTGTCTGTCTGTGGCACCGTAGCGCTCAAACGGGTGAACCGATTTAGATGCGGTTTTTTTTATTTGAAAGCAGGGTTTCTTGCGATGGTTCTTAGACATATTTCATCAAAATCGGTTCAGCCGTTTCAAGGTTATCAGCTCTTTTGTGTTAGCTACCGCTGCTATTTTAGACATCTATGGGTATTAACTTTACTTACAAACATATGTGTGTCTTAAAATTTCAAACACCCATGTGTGTAATATTAATAAGCAACATTGTGGTGTATTTGGTCTGATGCAGCCAGGATATCTAGCAGACTAATACACTCTTGGAAAAATAACAGCAGATATGTCGTGTTTGGATTCATTTTAACCTGCATTTAATTCTGCTTACAATGCACTGGTGGCAACTGGATGAGCTGATGCTGCAGCCAGGCTATCCAGCACACCAGTAGGTAGACTCTTGACAAAATATTAGCAGATATGTCGTGTTTGGATTAATTTCAACCAGCATTTGATTCTGCACACGATGCCTTGATGGCAACAGGATGAGCTGATGCTGCAGCCAGGCTATCCAACACACCAGTAGGTAGACTCTTGACAAAATAATAGCAGAGATGTCGTGTTTGGATTCAATTCAACCAGCTTTTGATTCTAAACACAATGCACTGATGGCAACAGGATAAGCTGATGCTGCAGCCAGGCTATCCAGCACACCAGTAGGTAGACCCTTGATAAAATAATAGCAGATATGTCGTGTTTGGATTCGTTTTAACCAGCATTTGACTCTACATACAATACACTGAAAAAATTTCATAACTGTAAACTCTATAAAACAAAATTAATGCGTTTAAAAAATATAAAATAAAAATTAAATTAAAAATTTAAAAAACCCCCATCGCAAAAAAGTAAAACATTTAAAAAGTTAAAAATAACACTTTAGCCATGAAATTTTACGTAACGTCGGGGTACCGTTAAAATAAGTACCTACCTACATACCTACAAGTACTAGGAACATTTCGTACTAAAGCGGTACCCTGACGTGAAGTAAAATTTCATGGCTAAAGTGTTATTTTTAACTTTTTAAATGTTTTACTTTTTTGCGATGGGGGTTTTTTAAATTTTTAATTTAATTTTTTTGAAGTCGGTTAAAACAAGTCATTATTATTTCAAGTTAGTCATCATTACAAGGACGTTTTTCTGAGGTATAATATAGGTAGGTACTCCACGGACTAGCAACCCGGGAATGGAATGGATCCGGCTGACAGGAATGATCGTGTGACCTGCTTTCTACCTCCTGATTGTTGCTGCTCTCCTTGATGAATATGAACAGGTATCGGTTTGTAATTGAAAGTACCAATATTGTCATGTTTACATACGTTGACTCTTATAATTATCACTTGTTTAGAAGACTGCTTTAGAATATTCTGTGTGGCTGTCGTATCAAGATGAGTAGAGTGTGTTCCGTGTACATTGGATCACATCATCATTTACATGCATGCTTACTTCACTAATGACGCGCATTAGTCTCCGTGACTGATCGCTGCAATTAATCGCTTCACACGCGCTGCTTATCTGAAGACAAACGACGCGACACGTTGCAGGCTTGCTCGTAATTAGTCCCGAACCATAGACCATCAACCACTATCCACCGCCACGTCCCCGCACGCCACCTGTCCACGGCGTGACGTACCAACAAATTGTGAAATTACAGATATTACTTAGAACGGTCATATCGTCGGCGATCAGTTAATAGTGGACAAATTGTCGGCGCATGGCGCACACAAAAGATGGTACAGAAGGTAAACAGAAGTTACAGGGGTCCAGACTTTCTGCTTGTTAAACCATCAATTTTAATTTATTCAGGAACAATAATACACTTTATGTTTGAAAACATACATAATACACACATATTATACATAAGCATAGTAATGTTGCGTGGTGACGCACTACCACCACATAAGACTACCACATACCACCTCAATACACCACGACTTATCTACGTCGTGCCATGTGCCGCCATGCCGGGCTATGTGATGATAGTGTCTAATGTGAGAGCCAACAAGCTTGTATTCTAAAGGTTCATGTGGAATGAGCCTGCTGCAATGTATATGTTAGATGGAACCCACCGTTAACGATAGTACATTAATGCGTAATGAGCGTCAGTGTGTCTGCGGGGTCGAATGTGTGCGTCGCGTCACGGGCCACGAGCGCGTGTCAGGGAGTCATCTGTCATCGCCAGTCGGTGACGCGCCGGTGACGCGCTGGTGACGCCGACAATGAGCGATACGCAACTCTCTGACTGGAACATGATGAAGGGTTATCTATGACGAGGAGTTGTGCGAGTCCATGATCTGACTATCTCACACTAATAATGGTGGCCGCGGTAACCCGAGCCTTTGTAAACGAAAACAGTTAGCTCATAATCTACTGCAAGATACTGATTTAAATACTAATAAGGATGTTTATCTTTTGCAATTTTGTAATATCTGCTAAATAAGTAAAGGAGGTCAAGACATTCTCCCTGACATTTTATCGCTTTATCGATCTTCAGATCTTAATCACATGTAGATTGTTATCATCCACCCGCGCCGACGCGCGTCGCCGCCGCGTCGTTGTGCCGTCCACCCGCGTGGTGCGAGAGCCCGCAGATTGGTAAATCCGGATTCCGGATTGAGATGAACTAAACTAAGTTTGTTCATTATTTAATTGGATTATTAGAATATAATAGAATACTCTGAGGTACACCATAAAACCTACACTATTAAACAGGCACGCACGGATTATTGCACTTTGTACCGGTTGCTAAAATTCTAATAATTCAATATTTTAATTTGATATTTGAAATTAGTTCTAATCTGCCAATTTATACTTATTTTTTTACAGATTTGCGTAGGTACAGCATCCAGGATTCATAAACGGGGCTGCTTCCCAAGTACGTAACTGACAAGAGTAAAGAGTTCCTGAGTTTACTAGCAAGTTACAGTAGCTTCTGCAGCCACTGATGTGTTGTCTCAGACAGCAGGGCATGGTAAATAATTATGCCAGAAAGAAATCTTTAGACACCCCTGTTACCTGACCGACAATAAGTCAATACGGTCATGTGTGGTATCCTGGGTGTGCCGACGGACCGGCTGCCAACCGTTGCTAGCAAATAGTTGTCCATTCACGTCATAATAATCGTATAGGATGCGCACTTCTCTCCTAATAACGATTTATAGTAATTGTCGCATCGCGTGCGCACGCGCATCCCCGCAGCGGACGCCGCGTGCTTCGCCGTAAGTCACTGGCTCAGCGGCTGAGTAGCTCGGCGACACCGGGCGGCCGCGGCCCCGGGGTCTTGTGACATGCAAGCACAATAACCATGAGCGCGCTCAAAAGATGAAATCCCTCCAATTCATTTGAAATTAGTAGTATAGTATGGTTGTCATCATGCGTGTTGGTCTTCTGCGTCTGCCTGCGCAGTGTCCGCTCGGAGGCAACTTCAAAGGCAACTTGTAAACGATATTGTAATGGCTTGTCCTCAGCGTATTAGTGCTACATCGCGTGCCTCTTGATTTGTGACCCCTGGCCGCTAAGCCCTGACATGTTATTATAACACTGTAAAACGTAACTCATCTAATATTAAAGAAGTCACCAAATATATCAAATAAATCGCGTCGAGTGGGCGGCCATTCTTTACGTTGTTATAATCTCATTTAACATAAACCGTGGCTTTTAACAGCTTCCAGACCACAACACAAACGAATGCCGAGCGAGGACTTACTTAGGTAGGTACAGAAGCTATAGAATAGTTTGGAAGACAAAATTCGTAGAGCAGTGGTTTCTTACAGAAACGATTAAGTTTAACTAACGCTGATAATGGAAAGTGACATGTGTAAGCATCTGGAAAGATCTACGCACAGAAATAAATATAATTTTATTTCATTTCCTCATCACCACTTAAAGGAAACCGAATGAAACACATAGTACAGTGTGGAGTTGTACTTGTAAACATACCGTAATACTGTAATCCACGCATTAAGTGGACAACCGCGAGGATTACGCCTGCGCTTGCGCACGACGCTACCTGTCGACCTCTCATCAAAAAAGCCCTTTTTTAGGCAAATCTCATTTCGCTTGTTTGACGACAATCGACATATAACTCTGTACACGGTCAACAGTTTACTATCTTGCGACTTTTCCTGATGCCATCTTTTCTTTAACGATTCACGAAGTTGTTATCTACTGTAGTCTGTAGATACTTAAAAGTTAATTTGTTATTGTCTCCCGACTCTTGCCGCACATCTCTGTTGCCGCGCGTACTGATCACACGCATGCCAATTAATCCTAGTTTATGCAAATGCGCTGGGACGCGGCCGCGAACGCTCGGCACAACACTAGGTCGTCTGTCTCGTCAAATAACTATAAACATCACTAATATTAATATTTTTTTTTTATTTTTTTTTTATTTTATTTATTTTTTTATTTAAACACACACTGTTATTACAGGCTAACCTAATACAACAGTGTAGTTACGCACTGTTGTGCACTGTTGACTCGGTTCACTTCACATGGCTCCGCCGCCGCGCGCGTCGGCGTCGCCGCGTCCGCGCCCGCTGCACGCTCCGCTCGCAGTCTCAGCGCGCTACATTCTGCGGCACGTCCGATATCCTGTAACATATTACAAGTGACTCATTTTGTTATTCGGTTCGTTTCGATATCTGTTTATTTTATTGTTTTTCGATTAATTTGAGATCTGGGCGTCGATATGAAACGATCCATTGCGGTATGGGATTAAAACTCCGTGATAATAATCATTTATTATCATTAATTAGGTATTATCTGGCCGTTAAAGTGTCCTAAGTACCTACTACTTATGGATCATAAAGATTTTATTGGGAACGTGAAATATCATTTGAGGTATTGCTTTGTAACAACTGACTGCGATCACAAATCCTTTTCCTTCGCAAGATCATTTATTTCTGAAACGTGTGTCACCTGAGTGAGTGCCTCTGGTGCCTCGCAGGGTGTGCGAGTCCTCACTCTCCACTCCGCCACTCTCCACTCCGCTACACACAAGTGCGCAGTTCCCACGACTATTAGATCACTGAGTCATTTTCATGCGCGATGCCATGCGATTAGATGCTGTGTCATATTCGGAGATTAAATGTGTGAGCAAGAGCAGGCGATGTGTCATAGTAGCCAACTATCAAATCGCTACATCAATCAATTTGATGTTAAACTTTAAGGTTGTATATTATGAGGATAACTATTGTTGTGTGCACATTCTAAATAATCTATAATCTATAAAAACTTTTTTACAAAAAAAAAACCGACTTCTTAAAAAAACACTAACAGGTGAAAAATAACTCCAGTTTCGGAAATTTGTGGCTTTGGTGGTTTTATTTCGCTCATTATTGGCCACCGACTTCCGAAACTAAAGTTATTTTTCACCTGTTAGTGTTTTTTAAGAAGTCCGTTTTTTTTTTTGTAAAAAAGTTTTTATTTTGCAATTTTTAGTTTCTTTGTATGTTAAGAAAGTCTTTCAAAACTTGAAATAATCATTGAAATTGGTTAACAATTGGTAAAGAAGCTCTTTCTAAACATTAATCTGTACATCTCTGACTGGCCCCTTTTAAAATAGAAAGGGCGTAATGTTATGCTATGGGAATAAGAACAATAACTCAGCATAGACATCTGACATAGCAATCGCGAGTAATTTGCTGTTATGCGTTGAAGAGTCCCGTCGCCTGTCTTCTTCATCAGTTTTTCTTTACCAAATGATACTTGCTAAAAGAAAATTCTTGATTTGTTACCAAAAATGTAAAAATCGGTACATGAGTACCTATATTATTTGAGGAGTTCCCTCAATTCCTTCCAATCTTCAAATCTGAGGTTTGACCAACCTAGTAGTATACTCTATCAAATAAAAAAGAATTTTGAAAATCGGTCCATAAAGGGCGGAGTAATTGCGTAACAAACATACAAAAAAAAACATACCGTCGAATTGAGAACCTCCTCTTTTTTTTGAAGTCGGTTAAAAGGGAAATGACGTTTGTTAGTCTCTCTCTCACTAAGGTATGTAGTACATAAAGCTTAGTGTGAATACAATAACATACATAAAAAAAAAAAAAACATACACACGAACATAGAACCTCCTCCTTTTTTTGAAGTCGGTTAAAACAACTAGCAATGATTATGGTTTTAAACTCAAAGCGAATGTAAAAAAAAATACAAGTTATATCTAGGTAAATACATTAATGGAAGTTTATAATATTTGCGTAAATCACTAAAAGTAGGTAATAGTAAACGTTCATAGCTGTGAGTCAGTCTGTTAATTTGTGTGCTGATTAATTAGCACTAATTATGCTGTGTGAGTGTTAGTGCGTGTGCGCAGCGCGAGGCGGTGTGACGCGCCGCCGAATTAATTAGGATGAATGTCCTACGCCCGCGACGCTGCGCCCGCGCGCCCGTGAGAACCACGAGCGAAGAGCTATGCGCCCGCGCATACTTGGCACCTAGTAACACACTGCAGAAGACTCAGTGCCTAATAATGAATCACTACAATGTATGTTGAGGTATACTATAAACACATTAAGATGCTGCGGTAGAATCAAGTACAACAAATGACATTGTTGTGCGGTCCTGTTGGCCACTTCTTCACTGTTCAGATACTTAGGTACATCGTTACCGAGTTTCTTCCACACTGTGTATATACACTATAGTGGTACTACTGCGCGTGCGCAACAACACGTTGGAACGATATCAGCAAGGAGCATGTTACCGCGCTTCGGTTTTTGTTACGACTCGTAAACGAAGTAATTGACTACAACAACAATTATAACTTAAACACATTTCGCTCCTAGTGCCCGAGTGTAAATACACAGCAATGCCTAAAATGTACACAAATCGAAGGAAAGCCACCTACAATTTGTATCTGATTTATTCCACTATATTACTTTAATTATAGTTAAATGGTAATGTCTATTATTAGATAAATAATAACTAGATATGTCCTAATGGTGGGTATAGGATAGTTCGTAAAAGATTATTTGACGATTCCTGTTTGGCTGAAACACTCTTCTCTGCTTATAAATATTAATGATAAATAACTACATCATAATGTTTAGACTAATGTGTTGAAACTTAGTACCTATTTGTTTGTGCATCTCGACTTTATAATTAAAGTCGCATTGGCGAACTAATGAGATCCCCCAAGATGGTCACAAAGCGAATGAGAGCTGAGACACAAGCACAACATACAAATGAATGAGACTGTGACCACAGAATTAAATGTATGAACACACACACATCCCTACACGACATTCTTCATACACACACACACATAGCTACGAGCAATTTGGGAAACGCAGGTAGAGTCCGTGGCAGACAGTTACCAGTTTAGTTGTTTTGTTTTAATTTTAAAAATAAAAGGAGCCATGAAAGGTAGACATTAAATAAAACAGTTTTATGCCTTACCTTAGTTAAGTTGAACTCGCCGACCGACGCGCGACGCGACGACGACCGACGCGCGTGGGTTTGCGGTGTGCGACTGCTGTATTTGTTTGTAATAACCTAACCTTCCTAATCGAGTCAAGTCTGGGTTACGTTCCTAAATTTACTAAACTAATCTATTTATTTGCCAAATGTAAATCTTACAATAACAATATTGAATGCTGTACTGTGATGGGCTCCCTCACATGAGTAGCGAGAGCGGAGCACGGTACAACACACATATACCTAACTTGTAACTAATTAATTTGGATCATTCATCAAGCGTCGCGTCGCCGGTACTCGTGGTTGCACAACACACAACACAACTAGGTACTTGTGTATCACACGAGAATGCGCGAGCGCAGCGCAACAGGTGGTCCGCGCATAAAAACTAATAAGTGAGAGGGGTGAGGGGGTGAGGTGCGGGGTGCGGGAGGGAGGGACCGGCCGCCCGACGCACTCATTAGGCGCTCCCGGAGGAATCCGTCGGAGGCATCCGCGTGCATCCTACAGAATGTACCGGTTACATATTGCGAATGAGGATACTGATCGAATCTGTGCTTTTTACGATTAATATTTTATCTTCCGATGCCCACAGCCAGCTCCAGCAGTGCTGCCTCACGCGGCGGTTGTTCTTCCGTGCTGCTGCGTCACACACATCCACGGACATCGCTTTAACATCTGGATGGATGTATGTTCTGAGTCCGAATGACGCGCTGCACGCTGATGCCAACGCTATAACTTCCTGATGTTCTGGAATGGGTACAGAGGTACTTGGAGCACAGCTAAAGCGTTCAGGTTTCTTACACTGTAATTTGTTAATCACAACATTAGACAATAACAGTTTGCCAATTTGCGTAGAAGCGTTTACTTCCCTGCTCTGATGCACTGGTAGCTGCTGGCGAACAAGCTCGTAAAATTGATTGATGTTCTTGTTATTTAACTTATACTCGCTGAGATAAAATACTGTTCAGCCGTAAACCGTAAACTAATAACATGCACCACATAAATCTGCGCTAAATGCACGCATTAAATTATACGCTAGTGTACACCCCGCACCCCTCACCCCGCACCCCGCACCACACGGCCTGCTCTCCATCACCCTCACTTATATACTTCTGATGTATATGACTTGTGTGCTGCCGGAAACTTTTATTAGCACGCATGTCACAAGTCGCACGTCATATCGTCACGCTGATATCAGGATGCTTGGGTTTGCATTATACACTGAGTCCGAATGTCTGTTGAATTGTTGTACAACCAGCAGCTATAATATTCATTAAGGTTAGGTAAGCCGGTAGCCGCCTGCTCCTCGGAAATCGGTGCAGTAGTCAGCAACAGTCTGCGTCTATGTCGCGGATATCTTGGTCCAGGCTCGCTTGTTCTGAGCGTGTAACGGTACTCTGCGCCGCCAGCCAGCCGGCGCGCTCCAACGTTTTCCTGAGAGCCTGGTACATAAGCGCAGGCAAGTTACACACGCGAATTTGGCCGACATTACCGGATATTGCTAATTGAATATATTGGATTAGGGATAGTGCTCCACTGCTGCTATCGGCAAGGCGTGGAAATAGCTAAAAGGATGTACTGGCGGTGGATGGCCGATTTATGAGAAAAGCGAAGTAAACTTGTCTGGTCTTTGTACGCCTGCTGATGTCCGAAGGGCGCGGGACATCCCCGGCCCACCGACGACTCCTACGTAACAATGCTCACGTGTCGCCGTACCGTCTGCTGACATTCATTTGTATGGAAATGTGGCTTGTCGGATGCGCACGCGCACATTAGGACGTAACGAAGACCAGCGTTGCTCACAGTTGGGCAAGTTGTTTATGCCCAGCACTACCGCGTAACATAGGTACAGGTTATTGTTTTAGTTTTACATAATTATTCTGATAATATGAATATCGAATGCGCCATTGAAGATTATGGACAAAGAATTAAGTAATGGAATATGTGTGTGGGTATGTGTGTGTGTTACGTAAAAACGTGGTATATTATTTAAGACGTCATGTAGCCTGTTGTACCTATTTGTAGTAAGTTTTGTTGAATTTTGTGTTTAATCTTATCGAAATACAAAGAGTTCCTCCAGTGAATATGAATTAGTTCTACCAGAGGTTTCTTTTAGAATCCAATCAATACTAACGGAACAAACAAAAATTAAATATTTATTGTATTAACAAAAAATAAATTATTTTATAATAAAAAAAACAACCAAATTAATTAAAAAACACTAACAGATATAAAATAACTCTAGTTTCGGAAGTCGGTGGCTTTGGTGCTTATGTTCCATTCATTTTTGGTCACCGACTTCCGAATCTAGAGTTATTTTATATCTGTTAGTGTTTACTAATGAATTCGGTTGACTTTTTTTGTAAAAAAGTTTTTATTCTTTATTAAATGATACTTGCTAAATGAAAATGCTTATTTTGTTACTAAAAATGTAAATACTGGTACATGTGTACCTATGTTATTTGAGGAGTTCCCTCAATTCCTCGAATATTCCATCATCAGATCTGTGGTTTGATACCAATGGGACCAATCTGGTAGTATACCCTATCAAATAAAAATATAATTATGAAAATCGGTCAATAAATGACGGAGAAATGAGGTAACAAGAATACAAAAAAAAACATACAGTGTAATTGAGAACCTCCTCCATTTATTGAAGTCGTTTAAAAATAGAAATAAGTTAGATAGGTACTACTTACACTTTGACCGTTCCAATTGATTGTAATGATGCACATTTTATTTAACACAACTTTTTTTGAAGTCGGTTAAACCCAAAAAGAAAAGTAAAATAACTAATAGGGCATCAAAAAATTCATCCGCATTGCTGTCAACGGGAAACGTGCCCATGCAAAAGACTGGCCAATCAGCATATTTTGAATATTTAACCCTAGATAGCTAACCTTCTGGAGTACCCTATTTAAGCTAACCATCCGTCGAAATGACGGGTAAAAAAAAATACTTGTTTTTTTTCATAAAATGGAAAGTTAGTGAATGAAATGATTTTATTACAGTAATTTAATGAGTTTACGAATAAGAAAACGCTTTATAAATTAACCACATTTATTTACTTATAAAACTACACTAACTTTCTTAAGACCTCAAAAAAGTATGAACATTTTCACATTAAACACTTTGGTATGCAAAATCAACAAATAAAAAAAAACATAACATCAGTCTTTTGGCGTTACACGGCACATAGGAGCATAAACGTTATAATTATAAAAAAAATAACTAGTTTTCATGAGCACGTGTGATGCAAAAGTCAACTTTATGTTCACCACATATCGCTACCTTGCATATTGGCGCAAATAGTTTTAGTCATATGCTTTTTCTTGTAGTGACATTTCCCGCATGTCTTCCTTATACGAGTTTCTCTTCTTGGAGGATTTGATGACTCTCCTACATTTTCTTATTCTTGAAAAGCAGTTTCGCAGTGATGACTGGTGGGATGGCCGCCACAAAAGAACGCTTCTAACTTTTTCTTTCACTTGGGTCGGCATCGTTGTTTTGGCCAGCCTTACCTTCAACCAAGGCTCCTCAAGTTGAAGATATAGTATTATCATAAATTCTCTCCGTGGAATTACCTTGCGCTCTGCTGTCAATAAATTGTGACACTGGATAACGTAGCTATTGATAGAAGCAATGTTGATAATTCCATGCACACATTGGCCATCTCTTGGTTTTTCGTGTAAGATATACAGCTTTGTGAAGTTCTTGAAGGAGCAGTATCTAAGCTACTTGGCATAACACGTTCTTCGTCTAAGGATAAATCAGGCGGTGGATTTACAAATATTTCGTCGGAATCTGATGGCTCATAATTTTCGTCCCTTTGGATATCATCTTCCAGAACGAAGTCTTCGGTCTCACAAGCAAAACCATCTTCCAGGTTACCATCACTCAACTCTTGGATGAGCAGATTTACTATTGTGTCTTCATTCAACGTAGACATAGTAATAATCTAAAAAAGAAACAAAGCTAACGCCAAAAATTAATACGCACACTCAAATCAAAACACTTACGGTAAAGCTAACCACCCGTCGAAACGACGGGCTAAAGCTGTATATTTCAAAAACCGTGTTACTTACCTCTTCGGCTCGTGTGGCACTAAGACGACCTCGCCGGTGACTGAGTTGACTAGCCGAATCAAGGCATTCGGACGTGTCATTAAAAAGAGACTGCGATATTATTTCGCGCTACCCGTCGATTCGACGGAGGTTAGCTATCTAGGGAGACCCTAATCAGTATATCTTAACTCGACAACTCCTTATGCTCTACACACTCCATCACTATAGCCATCGTCATCTGCGCAGCATCGACAGCATGCACAGCAGCCGGTGACCACAGCTCGACTAATTGTTACTATAATTCAAGTAAAGTTTGCCACGTGATAACAATCACTATTGTATTGTGTTAAGACTTGTATTTGTATAAGACTGGGATGTAGTGATGGTCTAAGCGGTGTAGCTGTCAGTTCTGTCCGGGATAAGTCCTGACGTACGTGGTTCTACCAACACGATTACACACACACACGCGCACACACACATTATGGTACACATGAATGTAATTGTTGGTAACAATGCTTGTTATTGATGTGTTGTGTTTTGAGAGTGGATCTGATAAGAAGCTGAGAGGTAATAAAGTGCGTGAAAGTATTGAGATGACGTGTGATGCTGCGCCTGCGCTATACACTTGCTCTTGCTCACGTTCAAAAGTGCTTTATAGGGGCTTAATTGAAATAAATGGTTTGACTTTGACTTTAACTTTGACTCTGGTTCGCGTGAGTAGGTACACAACGCTTTTTAACCGACTTCAAAAAAAGGAGGAGGTTCTCAATTCGACGGTATGTTTTTTTTTTTTTTTTTTTTGTGTGTTTGTTACGCGATTTCTCCCCCATTTGTGGACCGATTCTCAAAATTCTTTTTTTCTTTGAAAGAGTATACTCCCGAGGTGGTCCCATTTTAATTTGGTGAAGATCTGGTGCTGATCTTCGGAGATATACAATGGAACTCTTCAAAAATAGACGGCAAATCTGTCGTGATAACTGGAATCGCTTGGATATTTATTGTTTATACAACATCATGACGTATCATCACGCCTGTATGCTCTGAGGGGTACGCAGATGTGTACAATATATCTAGATTTCGACAGTTAGGTATGTTAAGTTTCATTTATTAGGGATAAGTGGATAACCCTATTACCATGACATGTATTGTTAACAAATAACAATATAAAAATAAATTCATGGCAAATATTTGTATGAGAACAACTAAAAATGGAAAAATAAAAATCTTTTTTGTAAAAAATAAAACCGACTTAAAAAAAACACTTACCGGTGTATAATAACTCTAAATTCGGAAGTCGGTGGCTCATCATGAATAAGACAAAACCACCAAAGCCACAGACTTCCTAATTTAGAGTTATTATACACCGGTAAGTGTTTTTTTTAAGTCGGTTTTATTTTTTACAAAAAAGATTTTTTTATAAGAATACTAATATAAAATTCTTTAAAATATTTCACTTCCAAAACATCTCAACCTGTAATAATGTTTCAGTGTGTCGGCCGATAATGACGTGACACGAGACACGTGGTCCGGAGTTGCTCTTTATGAACTGTTATATTATGTGTGTGTATGCGCGATGCCATCTCCGATATTAAAACAACTCGCTACTTCAGTAAGTTTACGAGTCGCTGTGAAAATAAAATCTCACTATTTATCGAGAAGCGTTATCGTCCGCATCGAATCGGCATTAGTCGGAAGTTTAACATAATCCGTGCATTAGTAGAGAGATGCGCACACGCCGAGGTGCAAGTCGATGAAGTGCTCGCTTACGAGACCATCAGCTCGTGAGGATCGGTTACACGCACTCGTTGCGTCACCGAGCTGATCTGTATCGCGCGTAGTGCGGGTCACGTGGGTTTCACTTGGTTGACCTCCAACTGTAAGCACTAATTTGGCTACAATGCGATCCAAGCAAGCTTTTGAAGATCCAGGCAGACTGGAAGAGGCACAGTTCTAGAAATCTAAGTATAATTGCAGATGCTCGTTTGGTTTTGCTCTTATTTAATTACTTATTCATTATTTATTTAATACTTCAAGCACACTAATTTACAAAGGCGGACTTAATGCCATTGGCATTTTCTTTTCTGCAGAGAAAAGCAGTGGTAGGTGCAATTTAAAATTAAAAAAAAAAGAAAATAAAGCAACAAATATTTCGAATAATTATTATGGCATGATCACAATAATTATTCGAAATTCGTGCTTAGTCCGCCTTGAGCAAGCATGGTGATCAATGCTCGTGCCTTCTCTGTATGAGAAGAGGCCTTTGCCCTGCAGTGGGAAGAGGTACAGTTCTAGAAATCTATAAATGCAACTGTTCGTTTAATATCGCTCTCATTTAATTATTATGGCATGATCAGAATAATTATAGATTATTCGATATTCATACGATGCATCCTTGCGCTGAGCGACACTTGAATGTAATGAGTAAATAGGTACAATCACATTGCGCAACAGTGCACAAACATTTAAGCGTTACATTTAAGTATCGCCTTAGAGTAATCGTAAACAAAAACAAGAATTAATTAAAGTCTTACGCATTTTATTTTTAACCCCCGACGCAAAAAGAGGGGTGTTATAAGTTTCACCGCTATGTGTGTGTGTCTGTCTGTCTGTCTGTCTGTGGCACCGTAGCGCCCAAACGGGTGAACCGATTTAGATGCGGTTTTTTTTATTTGAAAGCAGGGTTTCTTGCGATGGTTCTTAGACATAATTCATCAAAATCGGTTCAGCTGTTTCAAGGTTATCAGCTCTTTTGTGTTAGCTACCGTTGCTATTTTAGACATCTATGAGTATTGACTTTACTTACAAACATATGTGTGTCTTAAAATTTCAAACACCCATGTGTGTAATATTAATAGGCAACATTATGGTGTATTTGGTCTGATGCAGCCAGGATATCTAGCAGACTAATACACTCTTGGGAAAATAACAGCAGATATGTCGTGTTTGGATTCATTTTAACCTGCATATGATTCTGCACACAATGCACTGATGGCAACTGGGTGAGCTGATGCTGCAGCCAGGCTGTCCAGCACACCAGTAGGTAGACTCTTGACAAAATAATAGCAGATATGTCATGTTTGGATTCATTTCAACCAGCATTTGATTCTGCACACAATGCCCTGGTGTCAACAGGATGAGCTGATGCTGCAGCCAAGCTATCCAGCACACCAGTAGGTAGACTCTTGACAAAATAATAGCAGATATGTCGTGTTTGGATTCATTTTAACCAGCATTTGACTCTACATACATTGCTCTGAAAAATTCTCATAACTGTAAACTCTATAAAACAAAATTAATGCGTTTAAAAATTATAAAATACTAGCAAACGTCACGCAGTTTCACCCGCGTAGTTTCCGTTCCCGTGGGAATACGGGGATAAAAAGTAGCCTATGTCCACCGGGAATAGTGTAGCTTTCCACCAGTACAATAATTTTTAAAATTGGATCATTAGTTCCGAAGATTACCCCCTACATACAAACTTACAAACTTACAAATTTTACCTCTTTATAATATTAGTATAGAAAAATTAAATTAAAAATTTAAAAAACCCCCACCGCAAAAAAAGTAAAACATTTAAAAAGTAAAAAATAACACTTTAGCCATGAAATTTTACGTAACGTCGGGGTACCGTTAAAATAAGTACCTACATACCTACAAGTACTAGGAACATTCTTTACTTAAGCGGTACCTCGACGTGAAGTAAAATTTCATGGCTAAAGTGTTATTTTTTACTTTTTAAATGTTTTACTTTTTTTGCGGTGGGGGTTTTTTAAATTTTTAATTTTATATATTAGAATGTTTATATACTATGTACCTACTCATGAGTTCAAGATCACAACATAAAATAAAACCCGAGGCGGTTATGTATGCGGTCGGCAGATTCCGTTCAACATTAAATTATCTCTCAACTCTTCATTAACCAACAGTGTAGATGTTACCAAGTTCATCGCCGACAGACGGACAGACATGTAAACTGGCGTAAACGTATTAAGTAGATCCCGGAGATAGTGCCGCTTGTATGCGTATGCGCATCGCGTGTCAAGTGATCATTTTCATAAAATGGTGACATTCGGATCGGGTGAGCAGGGGCGCACTGGACGCCGGACGTGCCTCTGTACTGATGGTCGGGATGATCCTGACTCCGAGTGGTGCCGATGAGTGCCAATAGTCACACCATAAAAGTGATATGATTTCCATATACACGCTGAGATTTTTGTAAAGCACACAAAAGTGAATGTGAGTGAATGTGTGAATGTGAGTGTTATTCCTTGCGGTAATCCGCGTGTGTGTGCAGTGAAAATTGTGACGGCTGATAGACTCTGACGCGCTCAGTAATTTAGCTGAGTTCACGGATTGCCTTGGTCTACAGTCGTCGGCTGTCAGTATAAATAAATTATTTTGTGTGGTTATTGTTTTGTGTTGTACCTATTTAATTGTAATGTATTCAGTGTGTTTTAGTGTGTAATGTGTGCTATATGTATAATTTTCTATGTGTTTATGAGTACCTGTTACTTGAAAAATAAATTATTATTTTTATGCGCTGATATTTCTCGGAACCCTTGGGTTCCGGACCTTTGGATGGCGTACGAGGAGCCTAAGCCAACTCGCAGAGGCCCTTTGTCGTTTTTATTGCAGTGAGGCACCAATCGCAGATTTTCCCTGTATGCATTATGCAAATGCACCCAAGGAAAACCTACGACTAGTGCAGGACTAATTGTAGACTAAAAGAACAAATATATTGGGCTATAGGTTAGGGGTGGATAAGGTGAACTGGTTACCTAGTACTATGGAAGGACTATGGCCCCTGCCTCATCAATGCTTTATAATACACGAATAAAATGGCAGGGAGTGACTTGCACACTCGGTAATGGGCCAAATTATTATTATTATTATTAAAAGAAAACTTTAACACTACTAGTTCCAGACAGTTCCAGTTACAGTAGCAGGGACTGGAACCATGATTGGATTACGTCACTTATTATACCACTACTGCGTCCTTTTTAGGTAACAACAACTTGTTCCAACAAGTGCAGGCGAGCCAGACAACATGCTTCTAATTAGTGTCGGTGTCGATGGCGGTCACTGGCGGCGGAGGGACGCGGGCGCTGCGTGTCCGCTGCGTTTTTGCTGCGTGGTGGGAGCGCGGCAGGCGGCCACCGGTTTGCAACATTACGCTGGTAATTAGCCGTCATTCCTGTGATCCTCGACTTAATTCATTAATTATTATCAGGTTTAAAGTCAGGAGCACGGCGGAGCCTTGATGTGCTGACGTCGATAATTGTGGCGTAACATAGCAGTGACGTCAATCCTTAACGTGTGTTTAGGACACCGTTACACTTACTCCTAATAAGGTATGTTAGGAGTAAGTATAAATATATTAGATTTTAAAGTTACTATATTTTACTCAAGATATGATCTCGTAAACACAACACCCCGCCTATTAAGCCTGGCATAAAGAAAAATCTGAAATAAAAAAAAATAGCCGACGTGAAGCTGTAGTGTGTAATACTCGGACTGAGTGCATGCGCGCGAGTGCACACTGGAGCAGTTATGTGCTCTGTATGTGGTACTGGTGATGCAGAGGTCGCAGTATCGCACACACATCGCTCCCAATAGCACTAATTAATTTAAATGTATGCAAACGTGATAAAAAACGAATTATACAAGTTAACGGTCCCATTAACGCGTCCCAAAAGATTTAGTGAACGTCAGATATGCGATGATATCGTCCCGCGGTGTCCGCAGTGTCCGCTGTGGGCACCGCTGGGAACGAGCGCGACCCTCGCCGATAGCATCGCTTTTATTGCCATTAGAATACTATTGTTGGGAATTAATTGAATAGTTTCAAGGGCATTGTTGATCACATCACACCGCACATACTTGTGATTCTTACAAAGTTATTCAAATGGCGATCAGTGATCGCGTCCGTAGACTAATATGAACTAGTACGTGTTACTTGCAGCAGCCGTAGTGTGCGCCTGCGCCGAGTAATATTTCCGCATAAGCTTTTCCGGAATTATAGATGAGCTAATGAATGTGATTGAATCGGCTACTTTTCCTTTCACGTTAGTTGTACCCTCTTTGTGTAAGTTTACTACATTTCGCAGATATCGATCTCATTTCAATAGAAACAAAGAAGTAACAGTGCTTGCACCGCGCAGGTGAGCGCGTTGATGTCTTTTACTGCAAGGATCTCGCACGCGTTGTGTAACGGACGCAAGTTACTAATCTGAACTTTATTGTATCTCCTCTTCACTATAGAACTATGAAGTTAACTCATTCTGTAAATCACTTATTTTTATTTGAATTGTTTGCTTCGATTTCTCGCTCAATGGCGAGTGTCTCCCACGGGGCGCGGGGCGTACGCGAGATATTTGTCGCGGTTTACGATCGTCCGGCTCGCCTTACCGTCATACACAGATATTAACGAGCTGCGCCTGCGCCGATCGTTCGCGGAATAATACTGCGCTTAATGAAAATATGACACCTTAGCCTGCGACTGGCCGGGAGCCGTGTGAACCGCGCCGCTGCCACTCATCCGGGGATGCCGAGCGATTCAATGGATTTACTTTTTGGTGTTCTTAGTGTTTTGTTTTATTAATTGCTCTGAGGTAATAAGTTAATGGATAGTTCAGATGCAACAAGCGGGCGCTAATTAATGAGACTGCCATAATAAGTGTGCTCAGTAGTCCAGTGTCACAACACAAGTTGGTACGTGTAAGTATATAAATAAATATGTAGGTAATGGTCCATGAGCCCGAAGTGTTCGTGTGTGCAGGTATCCTCCCGTGTGCACTTGCACGCATGACGTGTATGTGAGCCGGTTCACGGCCGGCGAGCAGTGCTGGCGCCTTTTTGCCGAATCTGCGCCGGCGCACATAAATCCTGTAGTCATCCGTTGTAGGGGTGTGCGGGCCAGTAGCGGGATGCGGGGAAAGGGGGAGTTGAGACAGCGGTAACCGCCTCATTAAAATACCTAAAACAGAATCGCGGGCGCAGTTTAATAAAGGACGATGTTAGCGCTCGTGAGAAACCCGCGCTAATTAACTGACGAAAAAAACCCGAACAGCAAGCATTGTGCCCACGCCGCCTTGCGCCACTGAGTGAGCGAGCAGAGCAAGGTGGAGTGAGTGGAGCGATGGGAGCGGTAATGTTGCAATATGCTCCGGCCGCCATGGGTTTTGTGCGCAGTGACTTAGGCGCTTGTAACTTTGTAAGTATGTAATTATACAATTCTCGTCTGGCACGATGTTGCTCCAATAACTACAGCGATAAACCTGCGTCCCTCCACGAGTGCGTGCGGAACACACGACGAACAGTATGAGCTGGTGTCGTCTTGTTCTTTCAAGAGCTTATCGTTATATCTCAGCCGAACAGTGACGATGAGATGACACGCTACAGTTTCCAAACGACAACCGTACCGGATACATTGTCAATTACAATGAATAAATTAGGTAAGTCATCATTAATAGGGTTCACTTTACATGTTCTCAGTGTGGCGCATATTTGTATTAATCTCTCAAGAAAAACAAAAGCCCTCTTACCGTAATATAATTCTTGAAACGTTAATTGCCAAATAAATTAATTAACATTAACTAATCACCTACTCCAATATGGTAAGAATACCGATAGCAGGTATGTGGCATGCAGACGACTTCATCTAAAGCAAAAGACACAGTAATTATGAAACAAGGCGACAAGTGCCGACTGCCGAGGGTGGGTATTCAAATGACTGCTTTATACCGAGCGACCACAAAAACTAACTCACTCGGTAATGACGTGCAACATGCGCGTGCGACACATAGTAGTCCACCCCCGAAGGTTCGCTCTGCGTCGCGCGAAGGACACTAGTCTCATCGTGACATCTCCATCCACGCGATGTTCGAGGCACCACAGAAGCCTTCAGAGGTTCGCCCACTTACGGCTTATTCAAGGGAGAGTCTGACGGCGACAGATTACTAGTAATCTCTGTACTCCGCCTTCTGACAGTTCTTGCTTAGTGCCAGACTTGGTACTGTCCCGCTTGGCTGCGCTGCGCCTGCGCATCAAACTCGTACACACGTTTTTTCCGTCGTTTTTGTGTGGTATTAATTACCGCGGCGCACGCGCGATTATCCGCCCGATTTGCGTCGAGGGCGCGAGCGCAGCCGACCGGCTCATCGCGACGCAAATAGATCTGCATTCCTGATCACACACGATGCGGAGTAGCACAATTACATTAAAGTTATTGATTCGACAATTTTTTTCAAGTTTTTGTTATAGTTGATGAGTGCATCCAGAATGGCTCTAACGACTGTTAATTAGCGGTCGTACCGCGCTAGGCAAGACGCTGTGTCGCGCTGTGAGACAGTATCGGCTCGTATCACCGCACTAATAGACACTGCATCCTGCGCGCACGCACGCGGAAGTCTCCACTCATTTACATTTTAATACGGGGGCGGCAGATTAGATGGTATCACTACCCGCCACCGATACTGTCACTCGACTTAAGCAGCGCGACCGCTCCGCCGGCAATGCACCGGCGGCGCGCGGAACTGCGCTTATACTAATACAACTGCCGCTATTGTCACCTGAGGAGCTCTGAAAACCTTCTCATAGTCAGCAGCCAGCACACGTGACACGAGTGTTGCGCTTAGAGCACGCTCTGCTGTTGAGATACACAGGAGACTCCGCATCACCGGCGTTAGATAAATTACAGACAGGGGCAATCCTAAATTTTAGTTTTGCGGCTTGCAGACTAAGTACTGATAGAGTGAGACTGTGACGTCACACCGGCCAAGCTGCCGGATGTTGTCTAGGTTCTTACTAGAAACATGTTTTGCTGAAGAAGCTCCTTATGCACCACTGCAGCCAGGCACCCCAGCCAACCTGCCACCGCGACGATGCTGCGGCCGGAGATCGGCGGTGCAGTGGTGCGGCGATGCAGCGGAAGGCGGCACGGTTCGCGGTGCAATAAATATAAAACATTTGAACAAACCCTGCGACTGATGGTTCGTTACGATCGCGGTCATTTACTCTGCGCCCGCGCGCCACCGCGCCGTGTAAATTGCTCGGTTCCCTCCCCGCTCTCCGCTCCCCCGCTTCCCCCGCTCCTCCCGCTCCCCGCCGCCGTGCCCCGGGGTCACGCTCCGCTCGAAGGCTTCTATTTTTGTTCAGGTCCGGGGTAAATTGCAAGCCGGTGTGATGACCGCCCGCTGAGACCCATTTATTATTATAACTAATCTTAATGAGAATTCTCTTATCGCGCACTCGCTACGTTTCAACGACCCAAATATAAATTGTAATTTACAATATATTTCTAGTGAGTACCGTTACACCGAGTTCGGATCTCCGCGGGGATCTGCCTGCTGGTGACGTCACATGCGACCTCGCGGTGTTTACGCGGCGCCGCTTCAGGCTCCCGACGCAGCATCAGGACCAGCTTCCAGCTCCAGAGTGCGATTGTCCATGAGTGTACGGCCGAGGCAACCTCTGACCAGTCGGCGAGACGCGAGCGTGTCATCGCGCCGACACGCTCGCACAACACTAACAAATTGGATTATACGGCACGTTGCGACGCGGTGCGGCGTGACGCGGCGCGGCGTGACGCGGTGTGACGCACTATGACGTGTTTTTGTCGCTCCCGCGCCGCCATGACGCGGGAACAAATTAAATTTCCACGTTTTACTGGCGGATCATCGACTTGATACGTTTTATATTGAGTCATGCTCCGCCATTTCCAATTTAATTATAGTATTATAGCATAAAAAGTTATTTAATTAGAGCCCCCTTTTGTGGTGAACGTGAATCTAATCTGACTTCGTGCGGGGCGCACACAGTTCCCTGCGCCCGCGTCGCCTCCGACATGACTGGCACTCTGCGTAGGCATACCGATACTACCGGTTGCCACTCATCACTCTCATCACACACCCTCTCATCAACTAAATTCTAATAATAATGTAACCATCGGTTTATAAGGAGCTTAGAGGCTGATCCTCCTGTGACGGTCAGTGCATAGAGCGAGTCTCGCTCCCCCACACAGCACAGCACACAGCACTCACAAAATCAGTCTGAAATCAATATAAAAAGATGTCTAACTTAAACTTAGAAAATACACATGAATTAAAAAGTCACGTTGGTACTTGCCCGGAATTGAACCACAACCTTACGCATGAGAGGTAAACGCCTTCACATCTGGGCTATCACGACATTTTAATACTCAATGTAATTAAAATGATTCTACTTTATTTTTTACATTTAAGTACTGTAAAATGAAACGAGACTAAAACCTTTGGAGCTGTTTCAGTTTGTCTTCGAGTCGCGCCGGAGGGGGCTCCTTTGTTACCATTAAGGTACAGAACCCACCGCACACGTGATGTTATTGGGAAGCTCGTATATCCGGCTTACCTTCCCTTACACATTATTATCCACAATAATATTATAACAAAGAGGTAAAGTTGGTGAGTTTGTGACTATGTACTATGTAGGGGGTAATCTCCGGGTCCACTGAACCGATTTTGAAAATTATTTTACCACTAGATACCTACGTAGGTACATTATTTGTGAGTGTCATTGTCGTGTTATTTGTGAGTTGGCTTTTTATTATTTTCAAAACTATGAGGGGGTGGAAGGTTAAAGTTCAAAAGGCACGCGGATGTAGTCACGAGCGAAGTGCGAGTTGTATATAATAATTATATTGTACGAGATGATAAAGAAGGTAAGGTAAGCCGCAAAGTTAAATCAAAGTTCTGTTAACAAAATTTTACAGAATTTAGATTTTAGGCGTTCATTGTCGGTCACGACACTCACGACACTATGCAGACCGCAGTACAACAGGGTGGTAACATTCAGAGCTCGGGACCTGCGCACAAAACTATGTAGCTAACCCAGGTAAGTATCAAACAGCAACGTTACATCATATCACACCTCGCTTCTAGGAGGTACCTAATGTCGACGGCGTGAGGGTGCTCCGTGCGCAGGCGCAGGATGCTTCTCCACTCTACATGATAGAGCGCGGAGAGCGCAGCGCGTCGGGGCGGGGGGCCGCGGGGTCGACGCCCGCGCAGCGTGCAGGTGCCTGCGCACAAGCCGCGCACATCCACACAAGGACCACTCGGTACAACGACTGTTGCTAGCTGACTAGCTGAATCACGCACATACTTACAAAATTTGTGACAAAATACTGAAGGCTCGCGGTGTGAATCCTGCTGAAAGTGTGGAAACACTCGAGAAGCGGTCTCATTCGTCGAGTCGGTGCGTTGCCTCCCATCGGTGCGCGTGCGGCACTTCTGCACGGTGTTGTCATGTGATGGCCGCATGCCCCCAGCCCCCCGCCCCTCTGACATAACACCTGACTGGTTCTGTCTGACATAACCCGCTCCCGCTCCGCACATATCAGCCCGCTACGGGTTTTTGTTGCAGGAACCAGCTCCGGGCGCAGCGAGCTCCACATGCAATCGTTATCAAACAATGTGCCGTACGAACTCCTGCACACTGATGACCAGTGCGTACTTACTGAGACGCTGCAACAGCGAGGGACGAACAGAGTGACGGTGCGTCGGCGTCGCTCCTCTTGCAAGTGATGGTGAACGCGCCGTTGTAATGTACCGCTCACTGGTGCACGGCGCACTGGGCGGCGGTGCCCGCCCCTGCGGCAACCTCGTAGCTATTGTCATGAAGTCATGACACTAGTGAATCAGGTGTGTTGATCACAGTAATCAATTTAACGCCGGGTCTTTATTCGTTGTTTATTGTAATGCAATAATATAATCACGGGGCGTTTGCCAGTTTATCTCAATAAATATGCAGTTATTACTTTCGTTTTCTTCAATCTCGGTAACATAATAGAAGATCTTGCTTGACTCCCTCTTTTTTACGAGAAAGATTTAATCGTTTTTTAAATTGAAGGAATGCAAGAATAGTTTTCATTTACTCATTTAAAGTGTCGCTATTACCACAAGGAGCATTATCTGCCAACAAACACACTTGTAGGATCACCTGAGCACGCGGTGCATTATGGCGCGGTGCGGTGTGACCGACACACGCACGAGTCTCTCTCGACTCACACGTCATTACATTGTATTTTTGCTCTCTTGCATTGTATATTGTATGTATGAAGTGCAGCTGTTGGCACACAGTGCGCGGTGTGCACCGTCTTCCAGGAAAAACTCATTTAAAAGTTAGTAAAAAGACATGAAGCAGGTTGAGAAATGAAAGAGGGAGGTGGAGTTCCCGGGCTGCCTCGCGATGTGCTCTCGGTACTCGATAGAGCTGAAAGAAGCCACACTGGGCTGCACTGGGCCATAGTGGGCCGAAGTGGCGCAGTGGCCGAGCGTCGCAGATTAGCAACAGTTAGCCGCCGGCGCCGGAACCCGCTATCTGCATCCGCGCGTGTTGCTCAACGCGCTGATAACGCGCGCGTGCGCACTTATCACCGCACTTTAGGCACAGAGCGCGTGCCAATGGTTAGTCTATGATTACGATGGATGACTAAATTTGGTGCAATTAATACTACTTAAGCCTCTATGTATACTTATAGAAATTGCTCCAATTTGAACGCTCAAGTTAGTAGGTACCGTCCCGACAAGCTTATTGTCATCAGGAAGTTTTTTAAAATAAATTGCTGCACTGTGCTAACGATTAGAAAATTCTTTCGTAATTGCTAGAATGCTAAGTTAACGGTTGGACAATGTGTATCAAATAAGTACTGCCAGCCTCGGCTCGGCGAGCGGACAGTGCGGTGTATGCGGCAGCGGCAGTGCTCCAGTTGGCTGATAACATCAGATTACGCGAGTGGTAATTATAACAAGCGCTCGTTAACGGATAGTTAACGTGGCGGTTAATGGCGAGCGATATGAGCCCGGCGATGCTATCGCGAATGTTGTCGCTATCGCCGCTACATCGCAACTATTCGGAAGGTGTGAGAACCGACCACTAACGCGGCACCAGCGCATGTACATATACATACTTGTTGTGTTAGCCAGTTTTCTTTAAATACATACTGATAAAAAATTATAAAATGATACCTATATATTCTCCGCTCTCGTATCCCTCGGCAGCGTGATGCTTTGCCATGTGATGACAGGTCATTGGTTCCCCTTGTTGGAGATCAACGAGCCTTCCATCAGGTCTGCAAGCGGCGCTTGATTTACATTATTATTATAAATGATTGACAAATAATTATCTGCAAACGCGTGTCCTCCCCCCTGCCTCGGCTGCCTCCCTGCACTAGCTACTGCCGCTGTTATGTCAACGTTACAGTTATTTTTAATATTTATATCATTGTAATAATTATGTTATCGTTTAACCTAAACGCGCGACACATTTATCACACAGCGGAAATATCCTCGTTGTGTCTTTCCGATGTGCGCTGGTTCTCTGTTCTCTACTATTAGAAATACAACGACCGAAAAAAGCACTAAAAGTGTAAAATAATTTTATAAATTTGGAAGTCTGTGGTTTTTGTTGTTTTGTTTGCTGTTTTCTTTAACTGTTTCTTTAGGCATCATCGGTTTAATACTAACAATGAAAATGATAAAATAAATAAGTAGGTACTTACAAACAAAGATTACCATCGAAAATAATACTTGCTTAACTTAAATCTGATGATAGACGAAATTCAGTCGAGGGAACTCCTCCCTACTTAATAAGGAGGACTGTCTTTCGTCACCAATCACCATCATCAGATTTATTACACCAGCTTTCCATTATGTATTTCTATTTGGTTAAAGGTACAGACGCCAGCACATCAAGTTACCCCAAAGTGTCAAATTTCTTTGATCGTTTTTCAACTTTATGTCAAACAAAATAAGATTCATATTCAATTGGGAGAATATGAAACAATGGGGTAACTTGATGTGCTGGCGTCTATACATAAGTTTGTGTAGTCTGACTTCAGATTCAGATTTCAACAGAGTTTAGATTGTGGCTTCATAAAGTTTTATTTTTAGCTGACTTCATTATTATGTAAAGATAAAGATAAGTATTATCAAATGACGTACGTTATCATTGAGTATTTTATTTATTGTGTTTGGAAACCATATTGGTTTATCCTATGTTGATAGTGTATGCAAGTTTGAGAATAAATAAAAACATGTTATTATGTCATTAAACAATGCTTTCAGGATGATGTTGAGACTGCCTCGATACTGTAGCGCATCGAACATGTTTGCCCAAGTTCGTATAGGTCGTTTCTCCGCAAGTGTACGAAAAAAAACTGCTTTTGACCAACGGATTAACTGAAGATAAGCCTTCTCCTCCGCGGACGACTCACTCCACTCACACCTCTCAATAGTGTGGCGCTCGGGTGTCCATCCATCGTGCTGACTCAGGGCACGCGGTCCTCTGTCTCGAGCATCGCCCTGATGCTGCCGCCGTATCGTTGGAGATGTTCACGCGAGTCATCTAATCACACGTTTCATTACTCGATTATGCGCACATGGCATCAAGCTGTAGGACCACAGTTTATATAAAAACCTGCTTATTAAACTCCTCTTCTCTTCTCCCATGGGGGTAGGCAGAAGCTACAGAGCGCAATATGCTACGATTCTTAGATACTTCTTTTGCTTCGTTTACGTTCATACATCTGGTTATACACGCACGCCGTTAGGAGTACCTACTACACACTTGACCTTTTTGAAGTATATTTCCAGTAAGGTCTGTAAATGTCATTTCTTGCGAAGAGATAACACAGTGCACTATGCGAATGCCAGAGAGACATTGAGCATCTACAGGCTACAGTGCGCGGCTGATAGTTTGCAGTAGGTACATATGGCTCATGAACAGCCGGCTGTAAATGTTAGTAAGTTGCAATATTTGTAACTTGCAACCAACCAAGTAATGATAAAATATAGGTACCTATACCCAAATAATAATGATGATAAGTATTTCCGATACATGTTAAACTTTGCTTCAGCAATATGGAAATAAGCGAGTGAGTAGAGCGACGCGCACGCCATCGCCAGCACGTCAGCACGTGACAATGCGCGACTAACGAGCGCCGCAGCACCTCGCATAACGTGGTGTCAGAGACGCGCGCGGTTTACGTGACACGATCCACCTTCAGACACCTGATTAGGAACCTGCGCCTGCGCATAGCGACAGCTGAGCTATCGCCACCACTGCTCATTGCTTACAGCCGCTCACGACTGCCGCCGACAACCGCCCGCGCATGCGCATACATCCGCCGCCGTGACCGTTGTATGGCCGATCAATTGCACCACAAGAATTTACTTAAAGCGCTTAGTTCACGCGCGAGCGATATTTAAGTCGTCCAACTATCCGCTAAGTGGCGAGCAGGCGGCTTTATGGCCGTGTTAGCATCCACACCACCGCTCGCACGCATGCTCAGCACCGCATTATACTTGCGCTCAGAGCACTGAGGAGTACGCGCACTTCGCACAAACACGTCGTAAACTGTCGCCGCGCCGCGTCCGACACGACACGCCGAGAGACGCGTGACGGACGAGTGACAGATGAGTGACGTGACGCGTGACACCTGCTCCTCTATATGGCGAACGATTTAGAGTTAGAAAACAGACCAAGTAATGTCAGAGCCGGGACCGATCTGCATCATCTATGACTAATAAATCAGAGCGAATGGATAACAGCAGTCACACCCGCCGCGGCCGCCGCGCCTCCAACTACTCGTTATAATGGTTACAGTGACTGTGCGCATTGTTCTCACATCTGTGACACTCCGCCAATGTCACAAGTGTCAGGCAATCACGCGCCACTTGTAACGACCATACATCACAATAATTAAATACAGTAGCAAGTAGTGTTGCGCCTGCGCAGCTGTCTGCGGAGCGCCGCTCGCTGTGTGAGTAGGGGTGCTCACTGCGCACCCCTCGCGTGTCTCGCGGCCACTTGGCACCACATGCCAACAAGTGATCCCACTGCGCGACGGTACTCTACCGACGCAACGGTTGCGATTGTTTTAATTTTCCCTTATACATATAATAAAATTGTCTTAACTATTTATCTTAATTATTGAATGAATTAAAATAACATTGCGCGTCGCACGTTGCTGTGACGTCAGCGAGTGACGACTCTTGACTCAGAACTGATGATAATGATAACTACATGAGAGCCACAAAACGTAACGTTCTCCCATAAATCTGTGAATAAAAAGCTAGATGTTAAGTTAACGCATCTTTTCTCTCCAATGGGCAAGTAGGTACTCTTGGTCTCGAATCTTGTATTTGTCTCTGATGGCCGCACTCAGCAATAATTCAATTTCTACGTCGTTTAATTAAAATGTCATGCCGAAGCATACGGTCCCAACAGACAAGACATCGGAAGGAAACATTCAAACAAGTCAATGACAACGACATCGCTCGGTGGCGGTGCGGCGGACGCGGACTGCGCAGGCGGGCGGCGCGGGCGCAGTGTCAGTACGTCGCGGTGTCGATTACGTCAACAATGGCCGGGACGCGCGTAAATGGCCTATCATCATCCAATAATATTTGGTGGCCGCCGGACAAACATCTCGGGCCGTGCGGGGCGGGTTGCGGAAGAGGGGGGAGCGTCGCGTCGCCGAAGACGGGCCGAGTGCTCGGCAAACTCGGGCGCGCAGTGTTTGCGCTCCGCACACCTGGACCACTCTTGTTTTTCTAACAACGACCAGTTTTTTCTAACAACACACTTTGGGATGCGTTAATTTGACCCTCGTTTTTCTTGTACAGTGTGCAAACATCAACGGATCCCACACCGTCCACCTGTGCGCCTCGCGCCTGCGTGCGTGGACTGCGCCTGCGCACACTGCACACAACGGCAGCGGGCTGGGTGCAGCTCACACGATTATTATATTTTGTTTTTATATTTGGCGACGCGGTGACGACGTGTGACCGGTGTGACACAAAGCTGCACTAAGCACCTTCCCTCGAGGGAATTAAGGCGCATTGTATGTGTAGACGTGTCCGGGGGATTATCTGCATTATCGCATGCGTCAACTGATACCAATTTACTGGACACATGAACACATCTCATACATCAGAGAAATAAAAATAAAAATGTTAACATCATCGGCGCAGGAGAGCGATTAGGTTCTAGTGTCCTATCTAAAGTTGTACGAATTCTCTAAAAACTCCCTAAGCTACTCAGCGATGCCGAGTGTGACACTGCTGTAGTAAACTGAACAGCGCGCGGCGCGACAGAGCCGTGAGGCGCGGAGCAGCTCTGCTTGTAGTGCGCCTCACGTGCGCTGATAGAATAGTGCTGTGCCATGATAGAACGCTGGAGTCTTGCGCCCGCGCAGTGACACGGTTAGAAACGACCAGCGCTCACCACATATGTACACATTGTTTAACCTTCCATTTCTTACGACATGATGCATGTAACGGCTTTCAGTGGAACAAGTGTACTCATCTAGCAATTTTACTAACAGAACTCATGTAAAGACACTAAGTCAGAACCATAATTAAAATGATTACAAGTAGTTCACCGCAAAAGTCACTGATGAGAGAATACGAAAATATCGTAACAGCTTAAAATCCTACAGAAGCTAGTTGGTATGTTTTACGAGCCCGAGTTCTGGATTGTCTCGTGATGAGTGAGAGAGTGACAAACCTTCAACTGCTCTTGTACATTTAAGTCAAGAGATCCTTGGACTGCGGACGACCGAAGGTTTAGAAGATATCAGCGCCGGGCGCTGAGGAACGCACATCGCCGCGTCGTCGGTGCGCGGACACAGGTGGAAACATTCGACATAACCAGTTAGTTAAAAATAAATAGGACACGTTGTGCCACAGCTGAGATTTTATCCCGCGACCGAACCCGCCGCCCCGGGCCGAGGGGGCGCGGGGGGAAAGCTGGTGGAGCCACTCATTAAACCGGTCGTCGGGACCTCGCCCTCGTCCACCACTACTTCAACTCTCACACGATCATTTAATTTGCGACCAAGAAAATATGTTCAGCATACAGAATACATATTTGACAGTTATTCAAACACGCCAAGTGTAAAGCAATATCAAAGTTAGGTTGGAGTACACGATCGAGTCCTGGCGGCAGCGAGTCGCGGTGCAAATCGTGCAAGGTGCACAAATCTCAGGTGCGCACATACCGGTGCGTGGAGCGACCGGTTCCCGCGCCTGCGCCCGCGCCGCGCCCCCACACCGACACGCTCATTCAATTTGTCTAACATACCTACCTTACAATATACCGTTTACTATCCATCATTGCGACAACCGGCCGCCGCCGCGTGGCTCCATCGCCGAACTATACGCCGACTGACCAGACGTTCATGTAGCAGACTGATACTAAAAAAGGTGCGACCGATAATCCTCTTGATTCGTATGACAACGGATACTAATCCAATTGTGGTCGTATTTATTCCAACCTCGTTGTGAATGGATTAATAAAAGCAAATGGCAGTTATCCTCGTAATTCTCACCCCATTAGCGTACCTACCACTACCCGGAGGAGCATCGTGCTCAGCGCGTCCGCGCGCTCGCCGCGGGCTGTAGGGCGCGCGCGCACCTGTAACACATGCGCGTGCGCCCCCGAGGCGGTCACACGACCTCACCAGGCACCACCCTCACAGCCTGGCGCCTGCAGACGGCACATGCGCACGTTGTGCTTCTGACACATCTGAAGTCACACTGCACAGTGCACTGGTAGGAACACACCCGAGTCGTATCCGTTGTCGTCCACTTTTTTGTCAAGTCAAAATGGGATGAACAATTCGTAATGAAAATAATGTTTAATATTTCCTATTAAGCTTAATTTCTGTCAGTGGATCAAAGGACATTTGTTCAGACTATCGTGAAGGAACCGTTGCGAGTGGTGCGACATGATGCGTCACTAGACGCGCGGGATCAACTCGCTCGCCTCGGGTGTCTGTGTTGTGTCGTCGTGTCAACTGCGCGTAATTTGCGTGAGAACGCGGCGCACGTGCTCCGCTGACTGCGCCCGCGCCACCGCGCGACCTGCATTCATTAATCACCGTTGACGACACAGGGACACCAGCGACCTCGACCATTTCACCAACACTAACTTTCTTGTTATGTGATTTTTTTGCTTTGTCACTGCGCAGGTAAAGTATCATTCCATATCTCTATAATAAGCATAAATAATCCTACTGCGATATGTTTGCGGAAATTTTACTTCATAATACACAATTGCACGCCATTCTTCTGTTAAGAAATATGATATAGACAAAATATTGGAGGTATAATATATTGATATATATTGTTGTTGATATAGACTGGCTCTAGCAACACTGACCTGTTAGATAACTATTTAAACTGAATTTCACTGAATCGCAAGTTTCAGTGAAGAGCTTCGCGCGGTACGACGCGGTAAGACGTAGCACGACGCAGCAAGACGCGGCACGTCGCGCGCGGCACAGTTGCACGCTGTCTATGCGCTATCGCCGCGCGACGGAAGTTGCTCGTTCGCGACTCACGGGATAACATCGCACAGCTTCCGCCCATTTATCTGCAACATCTAAGCCTGCGGCGTCCTCCGGGCGCCCGCCATCAATATGACAAACCGTCTAACATAGTCCTTCTTAAATCCCAGTGAATTAAAATCGTGTGGTAGGTACTTAAGTTGGTAACGCACGCGGGTTCCACTCTTGGAGTCGAACGTCAGGAGGTCGACTCACTCGGGCCGTGTCGCCGCGTCGGGCGGGACAGATGCTCCCAATCGCCCTGATTGTGGCACAATAGCGCTCGTTACTAGTCGCACGGACTGGGCCAGACCGACGAATCGCGCACCAGCTTGGGCGCTAGAACTCTACTGACGAGCTGATGATGCGCCGACTGTGTGCTCAGCTTCGACATTCTTTAATTTCAAATTTTCTTTATTTAATTTGTGCTGGAGACAAACATGTTGATTTGATTGTCCTACATGTTCTACTAGAACTTGGTCTAACTGCAAATGTAAACTAAAACAATTGTAAAAAAGTGAAAAAGGCGCATACAAAATAAAAGCTGCAACACCCGGGCGCCAAAGTACCTACCTATTCCTCCGCATATCTGTCATCCGGCAACGTGTTCAGAAGAAGGCAGGCTTCTTTTATAATAGTTAGTCTTCAGGCAGCTACCTTAGTAAGGTAGCTGCCTGAAGACTAACTACTGATAACTTAGCCAAAAGTAAGTTAATAATAAGACTTACTTTTGGCTAACTCTGCCGGGAACAAAGATTTCCCACGTATTGAGTATAGTAGGTACCTACCTATTAATCATTTCTTTCTCGAGCAGCTTATACTTGTAGAAATGTAGAAGCTGTCATCTCCTCTAAAGATAAGGGTTTTATATTTGTATAAGGGTTCCTTTACATCAGCCCATCAAACGAGCTCTTCTACTGAACTGTTCGGATGACAGCAAATAAGCACCGACGACGGTGACGACCACGGCAGGGGTTTTAAAATCACACAACGCAAATACCTATACCACCGAATTACCTATTAGGTCGCACTCGTACACGATATTAAACAGCAACAAGAGCAGGGTTCAAGCGGCGGCGCAGGCGCAGGGCCCGCGCAGGGAGGGGACCGCGCATAGCTGCAATAAAAGTAAATCAGTGCTGCGCTGGATTAAAAGCTCCACAGGGGCGCGCGGGGCACGGAGGGCGCGGGGGGCGCGCTCTGGCGGGGCGGGGGGCGGCCGCCGCCGGCAGTTGAAGCCCGAGGCCCGCGGAGAGCACACGAGTGCAGCGAAGTGCGAAGTGTCCGCAGTGTTCTCCAGTGCAGTGAGTGTAGTGCGTGCCGGAGCGACAGCGGGCCGCGGTCAGACAGTGAAGCGGTGCAGTGCGACGTCGCCAGCCCGTGGCGGCATGCGGGAGGCGCGCGCGCCCCGGCGGCGCCCGGCGCTGCGCTGACCCGATGCGCCGCGCGCGGACCCCGCGGCGCACGCCGCTGCTGCTCGCCCTCGCCCTCGCCTGCCTGCTGCGCGTACGTCCACACTTCCTATTGCATGCGCCGACATTCTTTACATGCTTTAACTGTGGAGTCACCAAAATCTCTTCAAGAGCTTTATTTCGTCACAAAAGTGATTCGAAACATCTTATTTCGGCGCCGACCCCAGGCTGTGCATCATAAAAATAGTTTGATAACTCTTATCTCTCTCAAATGTTATGCCAGTTATTATTTGATCTATAAAGCCTGTCCAATCAGTGCCACTCTGAATCTCAGCTCCCGTTACTCGAATTCAGGATGTCTGCTTGTCCGACACAAATTCAAGTGATTATAATTGCATCCGCTACGATATGTAACGCGGCATGAAATACTCGTAGTAACATGGCAAATATTAGTGACGGACGATGCTCACAGTGGTGCGGTATGCCCCGCGAGCGTGCGTGTGCGCAGCTCTGCGCGTGACACACATACTGATGGGCCATCCGTCCATCACCACGCAGCTCACGTGGACAAGTCGCTCGTCTGCGCAGCTCTCCGCGCCTATCGCACCACACTCACATTCTTCTGACCAACAAATGCTACAAACCTTCTATTTTCTTAAGTTCCCGATGCCTATTTGCCTTAACCCTTTACCCAACCAATTCATATATATTTGTTGAGGCTGGTGTCAGTTTACCACCATCGCATTGCACTAACAGTACTATAAAACCTGGTACAGAACAGCCCAAAGATTTGTAGAGCAAGGAAACCGTATCCTCATTATAAGATATATATAGAGTGCGCTCATCCTCACGAAACTCATATCCCGCTGAACCATCAACTCCTCTTCGAAAAAGTAAAGTAGAATAATAAAACTCACTGTAATCATCAAAATCTAGAGAATTGGTAGGTATATTTTTTTGAAGATTCTATTAACTTCAGTTCCTAATATTGACAGAGAATTTAGCTAAGATAATTATAAATTCACGACATAGGTAGGTACATATTCATTATACAACAGTGGTATTGGCTGGTCTACCTACAAAAACCTGCGAAATTACCAAGTCAGCTCAAAAACAGATGAAATGATGATAATGATTGTTTGTTCAATCTTATTCATAGAATTGAGTAGGTCTAAATTATTGTAACATAGAAACCCAGTGACTAAGTGTAGTAACCAGAAACTAGAAACAACCGATTGTTCCCAAAGCCTGTTGCATCCCATAGCTGTATAAAGTGAACATGTCGTAACTGCCAGAATACATTATTCAAAGAAAAGTCCTACACTACGAGATCACGATCTTGGAAAATAATCACGTGTTAAGATTCAGGCGCTGAGGCATCAGCGCCGTGTGTCCCTGTGAGAATACCTCATCTCGTATTAAATCTGCTTACTATCTATACATACCTATGAACTCGTTCGCACGACACCGACGCCATCGCTCCATGCCAAGCTACACATTTCCAGTAGGTATAAGGTGACCTGTCAGAGCTATGTTAACTGAAATGCTTGCCCAACGTTTTGTCAAAATACTATCCACGACTAGACTACAATACTCTACATTGGTAACTTAAAGATAGGTACAGTTGAGCTACCTGCATCCTATTTATGTTTGTGACAAATTCAACGAAGATTATTTAAATAAAATATAAAACTAACAAACTTTTCTGACACTTACAATAAGGATAAAATTATTTTAATCAGAATTCAATTAATTCAAAGTTCATAATATCTTGGTGACCCAATCAGAGCACATTAGATACAAGACATATTCTGTATGACATATAATAGTACATTATGACATAAGTGCGGTAAGTTGATAATTACAGCCGAGGCGATATTGCTAGCCTGAGCCATAGGCGAGGGCTACAAGAAAGCAGAGGCAGTAATTATCAAAGCGCACGTATGTCATACGACGTTTTATAACATATTTGCGAGGAAATAAATAAAACTCGGACTGAAATTTTCAAATAAAAACAATACAGCGAAAAGAAAAGGCGCGCGGAGTATTTTTTACTTGTTCACAAATTAGCGATGCGCGCGCATCAGCACTTTTTATTTTAAGTCAAAGGCACAAAAACAGCCTGGTATAACTACTGAAGTAAATTACATAATATTTTTTTGTTTTTGTTACAAATGGTTGTACCTAATTTATTCTGAAAATTAATTAAATTAACGAATTAAATGTTTAATTTTTTATATTTTATCTCCCAAATTAATTTTATTCATAAAACGTTGACCACTTTTCTGACATAAAAACTCTTAAACGCTAAGATTTTAAAAAAGTACAGTTCATTTTGGTCTGAGCATCTTGGTAATGTAAAACCGTGCGTTTTACTTTACCATTACGCACAAGTGCGTAATGAGATACATTATGATAATGAATTTTGTGGAATAACAGACCCTTTATCCTACCAGTGTTAAACATTAAAAGAGGTAAATATAATCGCACATTAGATATCGGTAACAGTTGAGGTGACAGAGAGGTGTATTTAAGATTTTCTTAGAGCTGCTGGAGATTTTAAATAGCACTTATACCACCAATTAAATTATCAGGATACTAGGATTAATTTGTTTGCTCGCAATAAATATGTTTGAATGTTTGGTTAAAACCCGCTAATCAGAACCGTTACCGCGGAACTGTCCGGAGCTCTTTTACCAGGTACTCGAGCACGCGAATTGACCTACAGAGTTTAGAAATCTAATTTGAATAAAATAACGGGAATTTATCTAGCGTACTTTATGTTTTACTAGCCATAATACTTTACTCGTAAGTCGTGTGTATGTCGCAGGTTTTTCATAAAATTAGGTTTTTGATCAAAAACCTCGGTTTTTGATGAAAAATGAAATGTATGCTTTAGAATGTTATGCTTAATCATTATTATGATTAGAGAAATTATGCTAATTATGCAAAAACCTGCGACATGTATAGGTACTAACCAACAAATGGATTACCTATTGTGCACGAAATAAAATATTTTTTTTTTTTTTTTACGAAGGGCTGTGATATATAATATAAATGCCTGCAGCAGGGTTTTCTCAACGTTCAGTTCTAGGGCCGCGGTTACCTTTTATCAATAAAGTCACGCATAGCCTGACGATTTATCGGTGTGGTCCGGAGTGACTCACTTGCTGGGGCACTTGTTTGCGTCTACTGGACTAAATCCCTCAGAATAGCCAGTTCATCAAACTATTTCCCTTTTATTTAAAAATGTGGTGTAAGGTTCCGCAAAACAGAAACTGAACAAAAATGAGGAGTTAACAAATTTGAACTCACACTTATACCCGAACACAGACGGGATATTGTGAGATTGAAGAAGCTGCCTAGCAGTACGATTGAGCAGAATTAACTGATTAAACTTATGTGAAGCACTAAGTTAATACTTTCTTAAGACTAAAACCACTAAGTAACTACTAACTATCAGCAAAATACTTAACTGATAAAATGTTACTCGAAGGTCTTCTGCTAGATATATTGTAGTAGAAGACCTATAGCTGTAGACCTTGAAGTGTCACGTTGACAACAACATGGTTGCTCGCACAAACACCTTTCTGATCGTTAACACTCACGCAGTCACTTTTCTACGAACATAAACAGAGAAACGATCTAAAGGCACTGCAAAAGTATACGATCCAGCAACTCATTCTTACCTCTAATGGCCATACACTCACTCTTCCGTTCGTTGTACTTCAGGCCATGATATGAGTCACAGACACAGAGCAGCTTTCTTAAACGACTGAGCTCCGAGCTCAGCTCTGGAATGTCGCGAGCAGCGCAGGTACTCATGTTATTGACACACATTATCAATGACAATAAATAAGACCTATTGGTATCGAGATCAAATACAAATCATACAAATTCCGGAGAATATGTGGTCTTGTCTCTCATCACACTGATTTAGTGCACTTTCATACTTTACTTGTTTTTTTTAAATATTGTACCAAATGGACAAGATGTTGTTGAGTTCAGTAAAAATGTTTTTGGTCTTTTATCAGAGTTTGCTATAGTCTACTATGTCTTTGACAAGTCCGAGAACCCAGGGTAGGCAAGTGTCTTTCATAAACTATTGTAGTTTACAGTCTGTTTCTGTGTTAAGGTAGCACTTTCAGTCGACAGCTTTCCACAGACTGCGTGTCGTGTGACTGAGGGTGCTCGCTGCTTTGTTTACCCAAAAAATACACTTTCGGAGACCTTTGTAACTTCAGTTGCTATAGATAGGCAGACATTATCTTTTTACCAGTAACTTACTCGTAGTTGATTCAGTGGCTTAAAGAAAACTGTTTTTATACCGTCAATGAATTTGTGTCATTATGTCGATCAAATGAAATAATGTCAACTTTGATTATTGTATTTTTAGTTTATTATTATTTTTTTAATTTGACACTTGCTTAATACCTAGAATTATTATTTTTAAATTTTTAATGTACTTAAATAAATTGTTAACAATTTATTTAAGTACATTAAAAATTTAAATTAATGCATGGTAGGTATCTGACATGTAGTATCTACAATTATATTATTATTCTACAATTAAATATTTGCACACCACGTACCTATAATGGTAGAATGTAAACAGCCACTTTATGTTAAGATTACAACTTTGTACACCTACGTTCTGGCAAATAAAGTATTATTATTACTCCACTTGCCGTAACAACTCCATATTCGATTAGCTTAAAGTAACCACAACACGGCCACTATGGCCAGCATAGTCGGTTTTTGGAATGAAAACTTTAAACTTTTCATTGACGCATGTTTACTTATAAAATCCTCAAACATCCCGGCCTGTTTGCCCTTTTTAGTTTCCGTGCGCCCTCGAGCATCAATGACTTTTCTTTCTTTTCGTGTGATTTGTGAAGTAACTTGATGTCCAAAATTTAACGCCGCCCATGGTGCTCTGCCTTGAATTTTTCGTCAGCTTTTCGTAAATTCCAGGCTTTTCCTGTTGTCCTTTTTGTATTAAGTTTAATACTTCCAGGCTTTTCCTGTTGTCCTTTTTGTATTAAGTTTAATACTTCCAGGCTTTTCCTGTTGTCCTTTTTGTATTAAGTTTAATACTTCCAGGCTTTTCCTGTTGTCCTTTTTGTATTAAGTTTAATACTTCCAGGCTTTTCCTGTTGTCCTTTTTGTATTAAGTTTAATACTTCCAGGCTTTTCCTGTTGTCCTTTTTGTAACAAATTAACAATGATTTACCGAGACAATCAAAACCGCAAGCATTTCCATAATACACTCTTGAAGAGTATAATATTCTAGGGTTGCTTAAAAAAATAACATAAAACCTTATTCACAAAAACTTTTTTACAAAAAAAACAACCGACTTCTCAAAAAAAACTAATAGGTGAGAAATAACTCCAGTTTCGGAAGTCTGTGGCTTTGGTGGTTTTGTTTTGTTCATTATTGGCCACCGACTTCCGAAACTGGAGTTATTTTTCACCTATTAGTTTTTTTTTGAGAAGTCGGTTGTTTTTTTTGTAAAAAAGTTTATATTTTGTAATTTTTAGTTTCTTTGTATGTAAAGAAAGTCTTTCAAAACTTGAAAGAATCATTGAAATTGGATAACAATTGCGAAACAAGTTCTATCTCTAAACATTAATATGTACATCTCTGCCGGCCCCTTTTAAAATAGAATGGCGTAATGTTATGTTATGGAAATACAAAAGCTCAGCATAGACATCTGACTATAGCAATCGCGAATAATTTGCTGTAATGCGTTGAAGAGTTCCGTTGCCTGTCTTCTTCATCAGTTTTTCTTCACCAAATGATACTTTCTAAATGAAAATGCTTGATTTGTTACTAAAAATGTTGAAATCGGTGCATGTGTGCCTATATTTTTTGAGGAGTTCCCTCAATTCCTCGAAGATCCCTCATCAGGTATGAGTTTTGATACAAATGGGACCAATCTGTTAGTATGCCCTATCAAACAAAAAAAGAATTTTGAAAATCGGTCCATAAATGACGGAGTACTGAGGTAACTACACGTAAAAAAAAAAAAAAATATATATATACAAGCGAATTGAGAACCTCCTCCTTTTTTTGAAGTCGGTTAAAAAAGTGCTTAAGCTGTAAATTTTTCATTAAGTAAAAGTAAACTTAATATTATGGTTCATATTGTAAATTAATAGCTTCTATTTGTTCTTTTTCTGCACCTGGTGTCCATGGAATTTTTGTAATATCCTGACCTTTATAAGTGAGGACTTGTTATTGGCTGTCAGTTTAACTTACTGTTTCTTACCTGATGTTTTAGCTGTAAGTCCTCCATATCATTTAAATGAAATAAAATAAAAATATATCTTCTTTACAGATACATTAAAAGGTATAAAATAATTGCAGTCTAAAAAGTGTGACTTAATATTGGCTTTAGTTGTTTTGTTACCCACAGCATTTCATTTATTTTTTTAACATTAAATAAAAAATCACATTCAAAAACATCAATTCCTGACCCGCATTTTTTTAACAGCAAGTTATTATGTTTAACAGGCATAATTTGAACTATGTAGGTATTATCTTATCATTAATATAAAATACGTAGGTACGTAGAAGATAAAAATACACCCGACTTCATAAAAACACAAACCTGCGGTGTAAAATAACTCTAGATTAGGAAGTCTGTGGCTTTGGTGTTTTTGTCTCATTCATTATTGGCCACCGACTTCCGAATCTAGAGTTATTTTACACTGCATAGTGTTTTTAGGAAGTCGGTTAGTATTTTTTGTAAAAAAGTTTTTATTTTGCAATTTTTAGTTAGTTTGTTGTTTTTATGTAGGTAGGTAGATGCTTCATTATTTTTCCATTTACCTATTTAATATTAAAATAAATAAACGATTTCAATGAAATGAAAGAAACAAAAAAAAAACAAAAACTAAAATGGTCAGTAAATTAAAACTACCGGGCCAATTATGTTGAATTTTTTATGTGACTAAATAACAACGTGAAAATAGTTTGAGACCTAGTTACCTACTTAAACTAAGGGTTTTGCTATGTGTGTGTTCCCTCAGCGATCAAACAGAAAACGATACTTAGTAAACATACAAGAAAAAAGACTAAAAGAAAACGGTAATTAGGTATAATGATAGCCGTGTCTGTTAACTAAGTCATATCGTGTTAATCATTGTAACCCTTTAGATGTAGGTACCTACTTATAGTCTGATAAGGACAGCACATCCATCTTCCTATACTATATATTGGTGTAGTTTGGCTCAGAACCCTGGTTATTGTGCGAGCACGTCGCAGTCTAGTACTATTATACCAGTCAAGTGGTAACTGATAACTTATAAGTTTTTTTTTTTATATTTCTCGGTTTACGCGATCATTTCCGTGATGGATAACCACAATATTAGAAACAATGTTGAACTGTATTCGTTGTATCGAGCTTATTGGCGATGTTGGCCCTTCTGTCAGTGAAAAATTATCTAGGGTTATTATATAACCCACGATTTCATCATGCATCAGTCTTTTCTATGCAGTGTGAGTGTGAATGTGCCCGCTCGTCAGCTCTTGTGCAGTGCTCAAGCAATCATTTAAATCTTGATTATTTACTTACTATGTAATAAATAAAGAAGAATAAAAAAAATACTAAATTACCAACACACAGTAAGTAAGCCAAACGTATAAATTGGTTAGATAGTTCCGGAGTTTATCCCGGACAAACATCGTGACACGAGATTTTTGTATGTAAAGAAATATTTGATTTTTTTTTTTATACTATATTATAAAGAACAAAATTCTTAATAATTAATTACGATCTAGCCTAAAAGACTAATAAGCAATTTACTTCTAACTTAATATGTTACGTGATAGATTATTTTAAAAACTAAGAATAGTGTCTATTTGCACTTTAACTCAAGTTCGTAGCACTTTCTTAGAGTCTGATTAATTTATGAAAAACACTATGTTCATGTGTTATATGTATAGCACAACATTGTTACTATTATTCATTCACTTGTACACTACACTAATTCAAAAGGTTTAGTTCTTTTTAGCCTACGCACTAAATCTGTGTTGTCCAGCAGCTGTATAGCCTCAACATTCACGTGTCGATGTAGTCTGTGTTCGTGAGCTTCAGCAAATTTTTGGATAGTAGTGGTGACGACTTCCATTTTGAGGTCACGGTGAAGGTCGTCATTTCTTATGTACCAGGGTGCATTGACAGCGTCCCTGAGCACTTTATTTTGGAATTTTTGAATTACCTTGACGTTGCTTTTTTTAGTACAGCCCCAAAGTTGGATACCATACGTCCAAATTGGCATCAAGATATGCTTATATAGCGTTATTTTATTATGTAATGATAGACAGGATTTCCTTCCGAGTAACCAATACATACTTTTATAACGTATATCGAGTTCCTGTCTTTTCTTTTTGACATGTGCTTTCCAACGCAACTTTGCGTCGAGAGTAATGCCAAGGTACTTGGCTGTATTAGCATAAGGCACTTGCAAGCCATTTATATAGATTGGGTGATAGTCCAAGTGTTTGTTTGTGAAGTCAATGTGAATTGATTTTGACTCATTCAGTTTGATCTTCCATTTTTGTGTCCAGTCATAAACTTTGTTCACAGCTAGTTGAACTTTCGCTGCTGCTTCTCGGTGGCTTGATCCGGTAGCCATTATTGCAGTATCATCTGCAAAGGTCGCAATGGTGTTGTTTTCAAGTTCTGGGATGTCACATGTGTACAACAGATATAAAATAGGGCCTAGCACACTTCCTTGGGGTACACCAGCTTTTATAGCTTTTAACTCGGAATATGCGTCGTCTTGCCGTATTCTAAACATTCTATTAGTCATATACGACTCTAGGATGTCTGAAAATTCTGGTAGCATGCGTCTGAGCTTGAATATCAGACCCTTATGCCAAACTTTGTCAAAAGCCTGCGCGACATCTAAAAACACAGTGGCGCAGACTTCCTTATTTTCAAGGGATTTTTCTATAATATTAGTTATTCTATGTACCTGATCTATTGTTGAGTGTTTTTCCCTGAAGCCAAATTGATGATTTGGAATAAGGCCTTTCTCTTCTATAATAGGTTTTAACCGCTTCAATAACAGTTTTTCGAATAATTTGGATAACGCGGGCAACAGGGAAATAGGTCTATATGATGTTGCTTCATGGGGTGGTTTCCCAGGCTTCGCAATCATAATAACTTCAGCAACCTTCCATGACTCAGGTACATGTTTTAAAATAAATGAAGCATTGATAAGCTTGGTCAGCTTTACTATGGCTTTACGCGGGAGGTGTTTTAAAATTTCTCCTGTAATGAGGTCGTAACCCGGAGACTTTTTTGAGCTTATGTTATTTTGAATTTCGCTCATGACTTCTTTAGGAGTCACAAGCTTAATTTTTTGGTTTTGTGGCGGTAAACTTTCAATCTCAAGTGTTTCAGTCACGCTTTCATTAGGTTGAAAGGTTTCTTCTAAATGTCGAGCAAACTTAAGCGCTTTTTGGTCATTGCTTATAGCCCATTTTCCGTCGCTTTCTCTGATGGGCGGTATTTGTGTAATAGGTCTTTTTAGATTTCTTGTCGCTTTCCAAAGGGAGTAATCCGTTGATTTGTCACTGCTTAGTTGGAGAAGGTTGGTACTCAAAGATTCATCCTCAAATTGCAGAATTTTCCTCTTTAATTGTTTGGTTAGATTATTTAGAGATGTTTTATCTCGCGGGCACCTTGTTTGTTGCCACTGCTTCCTTTGTTTTCTTTTCTCAAAAAGTAAATGCACAATTTCCTTAGGATAGATAAATCCCTTGTATTTGTGTTTTAATTGCGGTGAGTTGTTCCACGCACATTGTTGGATATTAATAATAAATTTGTTTACTTCTGAGTCAAGCTGATCTTGCTTTTTCATCGGACTTTTAAGGTCGATAATACTGTCTAGATCTAGGGCAAAACTTTCCCAATCTGTGTACTTATTAACCAGGGTTAAATGGCTTTCTTTGAGTAGAATTTTTTGACTAAGTCTTAGTATAATTGAAGAGTGGTCCGAGTTCATATGGAAACCTTCCTCCAAACTGATGTAATTGGCGGATATATTTTTACATACAAAGAAATCTATAAGATCCGGTATTTTCTTGAGGTCAGTGGGCCAGTACGTTGGTTTACCTGTGCTCATAACTTCAGCATGTATATCTTTAACTGCGCTTAAGAGTTGCCTTCCCTTAGTTGTAGTAAGTCTCGATCCCCAATGCGTATGTTTAGCATTAAAATCGCCGCCTAGGATAAATCTTTGGCCTAATAGTTTAAAGAGGTGTAAATAGCGCTCTTTTCTTATCATGTGCCGTGGAGGACAGTACACGGCTGCGATGGATACGTGACAGTTTTTGGTTTTAACAGATACTGCCACGGCTTGAATATCTTGTTCCTCATATTTACATTGCACGTAGTGGCTAATGTTGTTTTTGATTATAACCGCGCTACCTCCCCTGGCAGAGTTGTCAGGGTGAAGCGAATTATATACCATGTATCCTCTAAATTTAACAAAAGATTGCTTAGTGAAGTGCGTTTCGGAGACCAAACACACGTCTATATTTTCTGTGTCTAGGACCGCCTGCAACTCGTTTTGATGTTTTAGGAGCCCATTAGAATTCCACGCCATAATCTTAAGTGTGTTATTCATTTTAATTAATTAAAACAGCTGTTTTTAGTGCCGGATTCTAGTTTCTCTAATCTCTTGTCAAAAGAGGTAATACACTTTAAAATTTGGTTAATCTTATCCTCTAAATTCAAAGGCTGCGATCTTTGTTTTGCTGCTTCCGCATAGGAACCAAAGTTAGCTACTTGTATTGGTTTTACAGTTGACTGGGCACTGGCTTTCTGTACCTGTTTGTCAATATTTCGTAAGGGAAGAGACTGTTGGGTAGTTGGTACCACAACTTTGTTTTTAATATTTTTGTTTTTAATCATTTGAATCTGCTTAGCTACTTCACACCCTCTATAGTTGGCAGGATGAGGCAGACCGCAATGAACACACTTTGGCTTCTCTTGCGGAGATTTGGTACAGTTGGCGGTAAGATGCTTGCCAGTGCATTTTACACACCTTGGCTCTTTTTGGCAGTATTTATGAGTATGTCCATATGCCTGGCATCTCTTGCATTGGGGTATGAGCTTGGGATTTTTTAGTGGGTGTATTTCAATTTTACACCCTAAAATGTACTTTATGCCATAAATTTTGTTGACATCCTCGTCATTATTAAAAGACAGAACAAACATGTTGAGTGGTTCTTTACTCCTCCAACTCAATTTGTTGTCCACTTTTTCTATTTTTAATCCTTGTCCTGTCAGATCGTCTTTGATTCGATCAGGTTGGCAGGAAGAATGTAGCTTTTTCACAACAACTCTTATTGGTCTAGCTTGCTTATTTTCGTACGAATGCCAGTGGTAGTCTTTTTCAGTCAAAAAGCTGGCAGTTAGTCTGTAAGAGTCTTCTGTCTTGGTTAACCTTGACACAGTCGCCATTCATCATTTTTAACACAATAAAAAAAATACTAAATTACCAACACACAGTAAGTAAGCCAAACGTATAAATTGGTTAGATAGTTCCGGAGTTTATCCCGGACAAACATCGTGACACGAGATTTTTGTATGTAAAGAAATATTTGATGTCAACCATTATCTGCCTATTTAAATGGTTTTATTAATCGACTCGTATATCGCAGCAGCAGAAATGTGTACCAGGTAACTAATATTAGTACATTATGATATAAGTGCGGTAAGTTGAAAATTACAGCCGAGGCGATATTGCCATACAAGAAAGCTACAAGAAAGCAAAGGCTGTAATTATCAAAGCGCACGTATGTCATACGACGTTTTATAACATACCTATTTGCGAGGAAATAAATAAAACTCGGACTGAAATTTTCAAATAAAAACAATACAGCGAAAAGAAAAATATCACACGACCATTAATTGTCTTGGGTGGAATCGAACCCAGACCCCACGACCTCCGGCATAGCAGTCAGAGCCACTAACTACTAGACCCACAGGCCAGCCGAAAGATGTCGTGCTTGATATTGGCTTAAAGGAGTTTGAACAATTCATTCAAACTTCTTTAAACCATGTGTTATATTTGTAAACGTCTTTTAATTATTATAATTCTACTAATATTATAAACGCGAAAGTTTGTGAGGATGTTTGTTACTCTTTCACGTAAAAACTAGGTACTGAATGGATTTTTTTTGACTGGCCTGTTGGTCTAGTAGTTAGTGACCCTGACTGCTATGCCGGAGGTCGTGGGTTCGATTCCCACCCAGGACAAATGTTTGTGTGATGAGCACAATCATTGGTTCTGTGTCTGGGTGTAATTTATCTATAATATGTATGTATTTAGAAATATATAAGTATGTTTATCAGCTGTTTAGTTCCCATAACACAAGCTCTCAAGCTTAACTTGGGACTAAATGGCGTTGTGTGAAAAGTTGTGGAATATTTATTTATTTATTTATTATTTATTTAATAAAATTTGGTATGGAGTTAGCCGAGACCCTGGATTAACACATGGGCTACTTTTTATCCCTGTATTTCCACGGAAACGGGACCTACGCGGGTGAAACCGCGGGACGTCTGCTAGTAGAACATAATATGTAAATTTTACGCCCTCCCGGTCTTGGGATCACTATGTCGGCATGGCACTACAGCAATAAGTGGTTTTACCAAGTGCTTGTGTTACACCTGAAGCTACGACTACTGAAGAGCATTCGCGATTTAGTTTCCAAACGTATAAAACAAATAGGTACTTAGATACCTTTGTGTTTTCGGAACTCAACTGAACTGTAAACACATGCGCATAACGATGTTGTGCCAAGGTTTTATGAACAGCGAGAAAATCATGAAAACTTACCTTTACTTCTCAATACCACGAGGCGCTCTTCTGGAACAACAAGCAAGCATGTAGATAGATAGATATCATTAAATGATGTATATAATTTTTTTCTCCCTCTCTAAGAGTCATAAGGAAAGTTTGATCTCGGCAAGTCTAGCTTACGGCTAGCTCTTGTGGGCAGGCGGCTCGATGGGCGTGTTGGCGCGGAGGGCGGGGCGCGACGGTGGGGCGCGCCGGTGGGCGGAGCGCATTGCCCCGCCTGCGCCTGCGCCGGCGCGCCCTGCACAAACAATCGGCCGCACGATGTAAACAAAGCCCAACACGCGCTCTCTCCGCCCGCCCCCGCCCCGCCGCCCTACCGCACCGCCCGCCCTGAGATACATTCTATGGTTCATCAGTGGTCTTGTCTAGTTATACTAATGTGTAGATTGTACCTTCATTTATCATGTTCATATCCGGTTTGTTTTTACTGGCAAAAATGTATTTGCTTTTGATCTGACAAGTAAATCAATGATCAATATTCGATGAATCCTCCGGAAGTAAGCCAGTTTCCTAGTGAGTAAGAGTGTATTCAAAATAAGCTTTGTGTGCCTTTTAAACTTTCACGTGACATAGTCTCGAGCAGCTAATGATTAAAATGAGTTAGGTACCTACTTAACTCGCAAACAGATACTCGTAGGTGCTACTGCGAATGTTTCCGCTACCTACTCATAGTGTACTTTACTATTTTCTCACAGCTAAGGTATTTGCGCTCCGCTTAGGTAGGTACTGCAGTCAATAAAATATAATATAAGCTTTGTCATTGCTCAGATTTCTAGTTGGTTACACAGCTTCTGTGATGTTAGTAACAACGATATATTGTTAATACCTCGGCAGGAGCGCGGCGGATTCTCGTCATGGCGCCGCCGAGCAGGCACCGCGGCGCGCTCTGTCTGTGCGCGAGCATCTGGAAACAACAAACGTGCAATTACTACATTATACTCGTCTTTGTTTCATTCTCAATGAGATAGGTTTACTTGTAGTACGGCTCATTTATATCACATCTTCATTACATAGTTTACAGCCAAAAACTGAACGTATCCCCTCGTGTCACGCGCACCTGTCAGTTATCTGTCAAATATCTTCATTGGTTTTTTATGTCACATAATGGCGTCATCTTTTTCCTATATTTTTTAATATTTTGTGTTGTATTGTGAAAATACTGTTCCAAATAGCATAATAATGGGAAAAAGGAATTCACTAGATAAAATTAGAATATCAAAACGACTGAGAGATGACCGACTTCAAAAAAAGGAGGAGGTTCTCAATTCGACGGTATGTTTTTTTTGTTTTTTTTTTTTTTTGTGTGTGTTTGTTACGCGATTTCTCCCCCATTTGTAGACCGATTCTCTATATTCTTTTTTTATTTGAAAGAGTATACTTCCGAGGTGGTCCCATTTAAATTTGGTGAAGATCTGGTGCTGATCTTCGGAGATATACAATGGAACTCTTCAAAAATGGACGGCAAATCTGTCGTGATTGCTGGAATCGCTTGGATATTTATTGTTTATACAACATCATGATGTATCATCACGCCTGTACGCTCTGAGGGGTACGCAGATGTGTACAATATACCTATATTTCGACAGTTAGGTATGTTAAGTTTCATTTATTAGGGATAAGTAGATAACCCTATTACCATTATGTATTGTTAACAAATAACAATATAAAAATAAATTCATGGCAAATATTTGTATGGAAACAACTAAAAATGGAAAAATAAAAATCTTTTTTGCAAAAAATAAAACCGACTTAAAAAAAACCACTAACCGATGTAAAATAACTCTAAATTCGGAAGTCTTATTCATGATGGGCCACCGACTTCCAAATTTAGAGTTATTTTACATCGGTTAGTGGTTTTTTTTAAGTCGGTTTTATTTTTTGCAAAAAAGATTTTTATTTTTCCATTTTTAGTTGTTTCCATACAAATATTTGCCATGAATTTATTTTTATATTGTTATTTGTTAACAATACATAATGGTAATAGGGTTATCTACTTATCCCTAATAAATGAAACTTAACATACCTAACTGTCGAAATATAGGTATATTGTACACATCTGCGTACCCCTCAGAGCGTACAGGCGTGATGATACATCATGATGTTGTATAAACAATAAATATCCAAGCGATTCCAGCAATCACGACAGATTTGCCGTCCATTTTTGAAGAGTTCCATTGTATATCTCCGAAGATCAGCACCAGATCTTCACCAAATTTAAATGGGACCACCTCGGAAGTATACTCTTTCAAATAAAAAAAGAATATAGAGAATCGGTCTACAAATGGGGGAGAAATCGCGTAACAAACACACACAAAAAAAAAAAAAAACAAAAAAAACATACCGTCGAATTGAGAACCTCCTCCTTTTTTTGAAGTCGGTTAAAAATTAGAATATCAAAACGACTGAGAGATGTATTTTAAGCTAAAACTTGATTCAAGTCACGAAGAAGGTAAGAAAATACCTATAAAAAAACTTTTTTACAAAAAAAACAACCGACTTCTTAAAAAAAACTAACAGGTGAAAAATAACTCCAGTTTCGGAAGTCTGTGGCTTTGGTGGTTTTGTTTTGTTCATTATTGGCCACCGACTTCCGAAAGTGGAGTTATTTTTCACCTGTTAGTTTTTTTTAAGAAGTCGGTTGTTTTTTTTGTAAAAAAGTTTTTATTTTGTAATTTTTAGTTTCTTTGCATGTAAAGAAAGTCTTTCGAAACTTGAAAGAATCATTGAAATTGGATAACAATTGCTAGAGAAGTTCTATCTCTGAACATTAATCTGTACATCTCTACCGGCCCCTTTTAAAATAGGACAGCGTAATGTTATGTTGTGGAAATCCAAAAGCTCAGCATAGACATCTGACTATAGCAATCGCGAATAATTTGCTGTTATGCGTTGAAGAGTTCCGTTGCCTGTCTTCTTCATCAGTTTTTCTTCACCAAATGATACTTTCTAAATGAAAATGCTTGATTTGTTACTAAAAATGTTGAAATCGGTGCATGTGTGCCTATATTTTTTGAGGAGTTCCCTCAATTCCTCAAAGATCCCTCATCAGGTATGAGTTTTGATACAAATGGGACCAATCTGTTAGTATACCCTATCAAACAAAAAAAGAATTTTGAAAATCGGTCCATAAATGACGGAGTACTGAGGTAACAAACCCTAAAAAAAAAAAAAAAAAAAAAAAAAAAAAAAATATACAACCGAATTGAGAACCTCCTCCTTTTTTTGAAGTCGGTTAAAAATGAAATAACTAAACAATAATCTGTTGTGTTCCCACGATGAAAGATATTTAGAAATAATGATAGAATGATGGGTCATTCCAACGAAACCGACACCATAGGCATAAAAATAAATAACTTAATTTATTTATTTATTTATTTATCAACTATGGATGACTTACAGCTAATGCAAACAGAATAAAAGAATAGCATGTGAGACTGACAGCCAATTAAAAGTCATCACTTATAAAAAACAGGTTGGAAAGAAAGATAGTGTGAACAACACACACAACACAGTTATCAAAAAAGGAAAACAGTAAAGCTTAAACTAAATTTACATATGGTATTCAATACATATCTTCCTGATTACCATAAGCGATGTAAAAAATTTCATATCCTACCTCTTTCTGAAAGAAGAAAAATTGCTGATTTAGCATTTCTATCCAAAACTGCAAACGGATTCAACGACATCCCTGAGTTGCTGAGCAAAATTGGGCTGCGAGTATGTTCTTCGTTTCTACGTAAACCTCGTTTGTTGCACACACCAGCGACACGAACTACTTATAGACGAAATTCTTATATAATTAGGGCGAGCCGTATGTACAATGAAGCTTGCCAGAAAGTTGATATAGATCTCTATAATACAAGCGTGTCTAAATTAAAAAAATCTCTCTGTAACTCCTTTTTTGATAGCGTAAAATAGTCTTTACTTTTTAGTTTATATGATCTAACACCGTCTGCTACCGTAGTGTTAATTTAATCAATTTTTATTTGTTACATGTGAAAACTTGTAATTGGCCATCATGTTGTTATCGCTTCAAATATTATGTCTGCCTAGCTGTAAGTTTTCCGAAAAATATAAAATAAAATAAAATAAAAATAAAATACAAGAACAAACCTGAATGAACAAAATCTTTTTAAAGAAAGCTAAGGCTCAGGCACTTTCTGGCCGATAACACACTCGTCACGAATGGATCAAAATCATGCTGTTTACATATGTCATTAAAGTTTCTACTTGCACGCACTATATATATGAATTTTGCCTGTAATTCGTTGAGCTAAGTGGAACACGCAACGGTGCGTACCATCGCTTCGACCTTCCACGCGACTTCGTCCGCGTGGAATAGTGACTTTTCGGGCAGCATATTTTGAATTAGATATACCGTCGTTTGGGTAGCTAAAAATTTACTTTACAGTAATGCTTCTCTGTATACGATATTAATTTGACGTATGGCCATCGGGGATGAAATCATACAGGCTCCTAGGATTGCTAACCCGTGACAGAGCCACTTACAACTGGCCGTGCGAGAAACAGCTGATGACCTTGGGCTTTATTAATTGTCATCGCAAAACATAGGCTGACTGGAAACTGGACTCGTTTAGAACTAATTGGAAAATTGTTTGGAATGAGACGAATCCGAGGAATGAAAACACTTTCACCTTTTCCACACCCTGTTAAAATCTCTGCTTCTATCAGATTTCGTTGTAAATTGGTCACTTTTAACCTGGTGCCATTGCAAAGTTTTGGGGGGCTTACATTTCTAAGAAGCATTATGGGTACGCCTACTTTTAATTTTATTTTATGTTCTGGTAGTCCAGGAGCATTGAGGAATTCTAAAAATTCTACTGGGTAGCGGGTAGATTCTCCTTCTTCCATTTGCTGTCCGAACCCTCTGAGAACTCAGACGAATTACCCTATCAGTGAAAGTCTCAGACTCACGCGATAGTGCATGAGCTTCACGATCGGCAGTGAGACGTACCTATTTCCCGTTCGTCCTGTGTCTCCTGGGATCGAGCATTTGTTGTCCATACTCTCTAGAAGCTCAGGCGGGTTTCCCTGTCAGCAAAAGTCTGAGACTCACGCGATAGCGCGTGAGTTTCGCGATCGACAGATAAACATCCCTATCGTTGTTCCCCGTTTTCCCTATTTTGAGTTGTCATCATTCGAGAACGATTTGAACTCAGTCGAGACTCTCGCTGAGTTGAAGTTTCTGCAGCACGAACCCTAGCCTGATGTTCCCGAGTTGCAGAGAGCCTTGTCTCTCGACCTTCCTCAGATTCCTGTGATCGAACTAACCTCATCCTTTCAGCATTTCTGCTACATTGGGAGAGGTTGGATCTTCTTCGAGGCATTCTTACTATAAAATAGTAGGTACTTACTACTTTACACACAGTTATTAAGTAAACACGTACTATCGTAAACAATTAAAATTAAATTAAAAAATTAAAAAACCCCTACCGCAAAAAAGTAAAACATTAAAAAAGTTAAAAGTACTTAATACTTTCCTATCGTTGAGCCATGAAATTTTACTTCACGTCGGGGTACCGCTTAAGTAAGGAATGTTTCTAGTGCTCGTTGGTATGTAGGTACTTACTTATTTTAGCGGTACCCCGACGTTACGTAAAATTTCATGGCTCAACGATAGGAAAGTATTATTTTTAACTTTTAAATGTTTTACTTTTTTATATTTTTAATTTAATTTTTATTTCAATTTTTTTAAAGTTATTCCTTTTGGTTTATGGAGTTTACAGTTATGAGATTTTTCCAGTGCAGTGTATGTAGAGTCTAATGCTGGTTAAAATAAATCCAAACACGACATATCGGCTATTATTTTTTTAAGAGTCAACCTACTGGTGAGCTGAATAGCCTGGCTGCAGCATCAGCTCATCCTGTTGCCATCAGTGCATTGTGTGCAGAATCAAATGCTGGTTAAAATGAATCCAAACACGACATATCTGCTATTATTTTCCCAAGAGTGTATCAGTGTGCTAGATATCCTGGCTGCATCAGACCAAATATACCATAAACTTGCTTATTAATATAACACTCATGGGTGTTTGAAATTTTCACCCACACATATGTTTGTATGTAAAGTTAATACCCATAGACGTCAAAAATAGCAAAGGTAGCTAACACAAAAGAGCTGATAACCTTGAAACGGCTTAAACGATTTTGATGAATCATGTCTAAGAACCATCGCAAGAAACCCTGCTTTCAAATAAAAAAAACCGCATCTAAATCGGTTCACCCGTTTGGGCGCTATGGTGCCACAGTCAAGTGCGAGGCGTGTACGTACTCTGATAGAATACCTTAACAAAATGTTCGCTGCGATTCTTTAAATTGACATAACTTTTTTATTTATGAACCGATTAACATGAAATAAACACTAAATGTTAAGTGAAGCTTACTATAATATATTAGTGAGAACCCCATCTAAATCAGATAAGCCGTTTCTGATATTAGCGTGCACAAACACACAGACAAACAGACAAACAGACAAACCGACAAACAGACAAACAGACAAAAATGTTTTTAATTACATTTTTGGGTTCGGCATTGATATAGTAACAACCCCTGCTACTTTTTTTTTGTATATTTCCATTGTACAGACACCACTTTTCTACAATTTTATTATATGTATAGATAATAATTGAGGGGGGTTTAGAAACAGTAATAGAACACGAATCCAAAAAAAAAAGTCTGTCTGTTTGTCTGTTTGTCTGTTTGTCTGTTTGTTTGCACACGCTAATCTTCGGAACTACTGGACGGATTTGAATGATTTTTTTTTTGTTGTATAGATATTAAGTCTGGTCAACACATAGGCTATAACTTATCGTGGAAACTGGAACACCTGATGCAGAACCGCAACAGACCAGCTAAACTATAGGCGATACAAAAATGGTCCCATAGCAAAAATTGTTCCGCGTGATGAGCATTTTCTGCTGAGAGAATTAATTTGAAGATCCGGAAAACCTGATGCAGAACCGCAACAGACCAGCTAAACTATAGGAGATACAAAAATGGTCCCATAGCAAAATATGTTCCACGTGATGAGCATTTTCTGCTGAGAGAATAAATTTGAAGATCCGGAACACCTGATGCAGAACTGCAACAGACCATCTAAACTATAGGAGATACAAAAATGGTACCATAGCAAAAATTGTTCCACGTTATGAGCATTTTCTGCTGAGAGAATAAATTTGAAGATCCGGAACACCTGATGCAGAACCGCAACAGACCATCTAAACTATAGGAGATACAAAAATGGTACCATAGCAAAAATTGTTCCACGTTATGAGCATTTTCTGCTGAGAGAATAAATTTGAAGATCCGGAACACCTGATGTGGAACTTCAAGAGCCCAGCTACACTATAACATATATTGGAAAGACGTCTTAGCAAGAGTTGTTCAGCCGTATGAGCACTCGCTGTTGACGTATAAAAATCGAAGATCTGGAACACCTGTTGTGGAACTCCAAGAGCCCAGCTACACCATAACTCAAATAGGAATGACGTCTTAGCAAAAGTTGTTCGGTCTGATAGGCATTTCCTGTTGACTTATAAAAATCGAAGATCAGAAACATTTGATATAGAAATTAAAACTATCACTAATTTCATTGCATAATTATAAAATAACATAAGTAGGAGGTACTACGCGGTGAAGGCGGGAACAGTTCAGGACTGATTTTCGATGACGATGGTATATCGTTGAAAATTAGACTCTACTGGCTAAAACTCCCATTTTTTTATCGTATGCCTTCGGGCTTATGTTATTTGAGTGTTTAATTTCCTTTTCCATTTATCTTCGTTACACGGTAGCTTACCCGGTAACGCAGGGGAGCAGCCACTTAGATTTTAATTGATCAGGTATCATCACAATAAAACTATAACCATGCCTAGAAAGAGGTCAAATTTTTCCCAATGTTCCAAAGGTGCTAAATGATTAAAGACCATAAGATCCCAACAATCTACCGAAGAGCGTTAGGAGAGATTTGATGCTGTTTGAGAACATGAGGCTGCAACTCGCTCCGTGGAAACTTCTTGGGATCGCGAAGCACGCCTGCATTCTCAGCGTATTTACGCATCTAGATCCAGGTCTCTAGAGACCAGTGAAGAATATGTGCGCGACTGACCGCTGATCGTGAACATCATGCACTGTCTCGCGAGTTGGAGACGTTCACGGAAAAAGCATAACGCTTGAGTTTTCAGCGTATATACGCATCGACTCTAGAGATAAGTGGGGGAAGGAGATGCGCGACTGACCGCTGATCGTGAACGTCACGCAACATATAGGGTATAACTTATTTTGGAAAATGGAACACCTAAAGTAAAAGAGATGTAAAAATGGTGCCATTGCAAAAACTATTCCACGTGAAGAGTGTTTTCTGCTGTGAGACTAAATTTGAAGATCTGGAGCACCTGTAGGGGAACTCCTGTAGGGGAGCCCAGGACAATATAACATATACATAATAGAAATGGCGTCTTAACAAAAGTTGTTAAGTCTGATGGCATTTCCTGTTGACCAACAAAAATAAAAAATCTGGAACATCTTGAATCGTCTCGCGCATCCCATTGATTTCCCGTCCCCGGGCTTATAGAATTCGATATCAGATGTTTCAGATCTTCGATTTTGGCGATCCCGTTGTCGCTGGCATAAGCAACAGGATCCGCGTACGAAGTCGCGGGCAGAAGCTAGTTTATAATAAGTAGGTAAGCTAATATTTGCAAGTCAAAACACGTAAGATAATGTTAAGTATAATGGTATTGAACCTCAAGTGTTTAGAGGAACCACTAATTCATTTTTTTTTTTAAATCACACCTACATATTTTTTTTGAGGTAAGGTTGTCGAAGCGTTAATCATGAATAAAATTAATGAAAACAGAAATATTATAACTCAAAGTGACAAATTATATTTAAGTTAGATCGAATGAGAAAAAATTAAAATCATATCATGGCAACCCTCGCCAGTTTATGTCATTGCTTTCGTTCATTGAGATTTTTGGTCACAAGGAGCCTGAAATTAAATAAAAAAACTTTTTTGCAAATAATAAAACCGACTTCAAAAAAACACAAACAAAAAATCTAAAAGAAAACACAAAAAGTGAAAAATAAATAGCTTCAGAAGCCGGTGACAAAAACACCAAATCAATCAAACAAAGGTCACCGACTTCGAAGCTTAAACTTTATATTACTTTACCTAACTGTCAAAATCTAGGTACCTATATTGTACATTTACCTATAGAAAGTTTATATAAGTGAAAACTTGTAATTGGCCTTATTCTGTATGTTACTGCTGTTTATTTGAATGTATTACTAGTAAGTTTTCCTAAAAGTAAAAAAAAAAAAAAAAAAAAATATCTGCGTACCCCTTAGAGCATACAGGCGTGATGATAGGTCATGATGTTGTATAAACAATAAGCATCCAAGCGATTCCAGCAATCACGACCGATTTGCCGTCTATTTTTGAAGAGTTCCATTGTATATCTCCGAAGATCAGAAACTGACCCTCACCAAATGAGACCACATCTGCAGGAGTCTACTCTTTCAAATAAAAAAAGAATTTTGAGAATCGATCCACAAATGGCGGAGAAATCAGTACATGTAGTAGTACAATCAGTCAAATACATAAAAAAAAACATAGAACCTCCTCCTTTTTTGAAGTCGGTTAAAAACGATGTTATTTCAAGTACTTAAGATACTCTTATACGATACTCTTGCGCCATCCCATCTTCCTAGTTCTTCGTGCTGTGCCGGCGCTGCTGCTGCGGCTGCGGAGACCCTCAAGCGGCAGAAATATAAGAACCTCGTTGGGAATTATATTTTCGAGCCGTTTGGGGTTGACACTCTCGGGTCGTGGGGTCCGACTGCTCATAGCTTGTACAAAGACCCTTCAACACGCTTAATTGACACTTCGCCGGACCCAAGGGCTGGTTTTTACCTTGGTCAAAGGATAAGCATTGCCATACAACGTGGCAATGATGCCAGTCTTTTGGGTACACTTCCAGTGGACAGCGATGCGAATGAGTTTTTTGACGCCATATTTTAGAGAGTTAGTTTTTAGATTTTATTTTCATATCTGACTAGTGTGTAAAGTTGTATGTATTATAAATAAATAAAGCTTCAGTAGGTACTTAAGATTGGAAAGTGATTACGTGAGAATTTTTATATGATTTGCTATCATTTTTACAAGTTTTTAAAAACCACCCACTTAAGTTAAATAAATAAATAATAATACATTTATTTCAGTAACTATGAAACTTCTACAACATACAATCGTACATAGAGGCCTCCTTTTAAGTATAAAATTTAAAAAACCCCCACCGCAAACAAAGTAAAACATTTAAAAAGTTAACTCGTAGGCATGTAGGTACTTTTTTTAGCGGTACCCCGACGTTACGTAAAATTTCATGGCTCAACGATAGGAAGGTATTATTTTTAACTTTTTAAAGGTTATTTTTTTTGCGGTAGGGGTTTTTTAATTTTTTTTTTAATTTTTGTTTTAAATTTACCTACACACCTACAAATACTAGGAACATTCCTTACTTAAGCGGTACCCCGACGTGAAGTAAAATTTCATGGCTAAAGTGTTATTTTTAACTTTTTAAATGTTTTTCTTTTATGCGGCGGGGGTTTTTAAAATTTTTAATTTAATTTTTTACTTGCAGGATTACGGTTTTGTGGTTCACTTTTATTTGTTGGTCTGAGGATACTTCATATGAATAAGTTGGTAATGTTGAACGAGCGGCAATGAGATGAGGTGTGATGGTTGTTGCAGTGCGCGGCGGGGGCGGGCGTGTTCGAGCTGCAGATCCTCGAGTTCTCTAACTACCGCGCGGCGCTGGCGTCGGGCGCGTGCTGCGGCGGCGGCGCGCGGCCGGCGCCCGAGCAGGCGTGCGCCGCGCCGTGCCGCACGCGCTTCTCGCTGTGCCTCAAGGAGTACCAGTCCGCCGCCGCGCCCGGCGCCTGCTCGTTCGGGCGCGCCGCCTCGCCCGTGCTCGGCACCGACTCCTTCACGCTGGCCGAGCCGCTCTACACGCTGGCGCTGCCCTTCTCCTTCCGCTGGACGGTGACTATCTCCTGTTCTATACACGCCCCACGTGTTACTGTGCCAGTGTCCACTCGACAGCAGACTAAACTTTGACCTTGTACATTCGCAGAGATCATTCACGCTGATACTCCAAGCATTCGACGACTTTGAATACCCAGAGACAGGTGAGTGGCGTTGCCTTGCGTGAGGATGGGTGCACTGTTTCACCAAACACTATAATTGACCATTTTTTTGTTTAACACCAAAGTTTCATTTCTATTTATTTCGCAAACAACTTATTCCTCTTATTTTAGAAACACGTACTCCCTTTATAAAAGTTTATTTAGTCAATTATCTTTACGAATGTTTTGGATGGTATTTATACATTTCCTACCTACTTATTCTAAGCATATATCATTTGACTTTTAAATACTTTATTCCAAATAATTTTCGGGCAAAAACTGAAGTTCTTGTAATTTTTATTCTTTATTTAATTATAATGGACATAGTCATTTCTAGTTAAGTAGTAAAGGGTCAAAGTTTTCACCTAACCTAGCCCTTTATTTTTTTAATAATTAACCTAACCTGAGTAGTTTGGTTTCGGGAAGTCTACTAAGAATAATCCCGTTGTTGAGATGAAACGAATTGTTTGTCAATGAATACGTTATTTCGTTGTTTCGTGACAGAGGCGGGGCTGGTGGAGGAGGCGTGGTGGTCGGGCATCGTGGAGCCGAGCGCGGAGTGGCACGCGCTGCAGCACGCGGGCGCGGCGGCGGCCGTGGCGTACCGCGTGCGCGTGCTGTGCCAGCCCAACTACTACAACACCACGTGCACCACGTTCTGCCGGCCGCGCCACGACAAGTTCGGCCACTACTCGTGCACCGCCGAGGGCGACAAGCGCTGTCTGCCGGGCTGGCAGGGCGACAACTGTGAGAAACGTGAGTTCTCTTCACTATCCTACCTACTTTCTCTCGTTTTCTAAGTACGGAAGACCTAGGTATTGATACAATTAATGTCTCTACTTTCAGCCGTATGCAAGGAAGGTTGTCACCCGACACACGGTCGCTGCGACCAGCCTGGCGACTGCGAGTGAGTTTATATTATGTTTAGCTTGTTAACACCGCTTTTCTTTCCGATCTCGATGTGCTGACCCCGCGACGTATGGTTACAGTTGCCGGCCGGGATGGCGCGGCGAGCTGTGCTCCCAGTGCCAGCCCTACCCGGGCTGCAAGCACGGCTACTGCAACGGTTCCTCATGGGACTGCACCTGTGACACCAACTGGGGCGGAATTCTTTGCGACCAAGGTACTACACCAAATAATTAGCATTTAATTAATTAAACTCCAAGAGGACACCGTTCGGTGTCCGCGCTGTCATTGTCTTCCTAACGACTTCCAATCTAATTGACGAGATTGAAAGGTTAAATGTCTTGGCAATGTTCATAATTATTATTATTAATCACTAGCTTATGCCCGCGGCTTCGCCCGCGTGGATGTCGAACTTTCGTCCCCTATGTTTTCCCTTTAAGGGTTGAATTTCCAAAAATCGTTTTTTAGTGGATACTTACTCTTCACTAAGAACACCCCTTCAAGTTTCTTGTCTCTAATACCAGCTGTTTGGTCTGTGCATTGATATATATCAACGTAATAATTTTAGCATAATAGGTACTTCCGGATAGACTACTTTTAAAGTTGATCCTTCCGGTATGTATGCATAAAGATTTCTGGAACTACTGACCCGGGAAAGAGCGTTGTACAACTGACCATGTCATTGTGTAAAACAACTGAGACTAAGATCAACCTGCCCAGGCGTATTGATTACAAATACGCCGTACCATGTTTGGTTAAAAACCCTATAATTGTTTTTGAACTATGCGTGCACATACAGACAGACAGACAAAACATTTACTGATTGCATTTTTGGCATCAGTATCGGTCACCTATCATCTTCCAATATTAATTTTGAATATAATATTCAATGTACATAATTATCTTCGTAGTGTGTGATAGTCCATTGAATTTTATGGCGAACTACACACATCAAAAGTGTCTAGGGATCAAGCATTTTTATGCGGATTTCTTGAGATTGAGATGTGGCTTTGTAATAAATTTATGATTTTATAAATTTATATGGATCCTTTTTGGTGCATTTCATAATTTGAATCAGGAACTGTGAATCAAATTCGAGTAAAAGATGAAAATCAGCTGTCAATATTTTCCCTATAAAAACATACAACGCATTGAAGACATTATTAGTGCTACTGTTTCCCTACTACTGATTAAAACCAACGTTATTATGGAGCGGCGACGTCATTTAAGCAGGGAAGAAATGCTCAGAGCCGTGGGAATGATAGAAGCTGGTTCCCGGCAACGTACTGTGGCTTTAGCTCTGAATACAAGTCAGAGTGTTATCAGTCGACTTTGGACACGTTACCGAAGCACTGGTACCGTGGCTGAGCGCCATGGAGGACGGTATCGCTGCACCACACGGAGACAAGACCGATACATTCAAATCTTAACTCGAAGAGCTCCAACAATAACCGCCATGATGTTAGCCGTGAGGCTTCATCACTCTTCAGGGAACTTAATTAGCGACCAAACAGTCAGAAACCGCTTGCATGAAGTGAACCTTCATTCCCGAAGACCGCTACGGGTACCACCTATAGCAATGCACAATCGTAGGATTCGATATCAATGGGCTCTTGAACACAGAAATTGGGCAGAAGAACAATGGCGTTTCGTGTGCTTTTCTGATGAGTCTCGTTTTGGTATGAGACCGGATACAAGATGTATACGACACTGGAGAACCCCTGGACGCCAACAGCGATTAAAATCCTGCCAGGAAGTCCATCCTTATAGTGGTGGAACCATCATGGTATGGGCGGGTATTTGGATCGGCGGAAGAACTGAGTTGATTTGGATCAGAGGCAACCTCAACGCTCAAATTTATGCTGAGACGATTGTATCAGACGTCATCGTTCCTCTACAAGTGCAAATCGGTCCCTTATTTCAGTTAATGCATGATAATGCACGACCGCACACCGCAAGAGTTTTAAGACAGACTCTCGCCGCAGCTAACATCAATGTCCTGCCCTGGCCTGCTCAGTCGCCAGACTTGAACCCGATTGAGCATGCATGGGATATGCTACAGAGAAGAGCTCTGCCGAATATGGAGGGTATCCAGTCGCAAGAAGACCTTTTTTTGTTGTTGCAACGAACATGGGCGGCCATTCCACAGCGTGATTTGGATGAACTCATTTTGAGTATGCCAAACCGATGTTCTTGTGTTGTTAGTGTTCGCGGTAGAAACACGGATTATTAATTGTTTAAGTTACCCAATAAAATTTTAAAGAAAACTGTTTTTTTCGAACTTTAATGTTAGTGGCTCAAATGTCAAAAATCCCTTTATTAGGAAAATGGCAAATTTCTTTATTAATGCAAAGGTGACTTGGTTTATCATTACTGTGACAAACGAAAACACTTTATTTGATGAATCCTTAAAGAAAATTTTAATTAATATCAATCAGGAGAAAAGTTATTGCAAAAATATATGTTGATCCCTAGACACTTTTGATGTGCGTATATTGTATCTTAAGATAAAATATTATAGTATCTTAGCCGTGTGCAGCGCCCCTTGGTGAACTCCACTGCGGGTGACGTAACCTACGACAAACTTATTATTTGCGGTTGGTACAGTAGTCGGGTCTAGGGTATGAACCGCAAAATTAAGTTTGTTTTTTATTGTATATACTTTTCCGGGATAAAAAGTACCCAGTGTGGTGCCCAGGATATTAAAGAATAAGTATACCAAGTTTCGTAATCGAGCCGGTAGTTTTTGCGTGATACCTGAACATACAGACAGACAGACAGACAGACAAACAAAAATTTTTTTAATCTTTTTTTGGGTTCGGTGGCGGTCTAGTAACACCCCCTGCTATTTATTTTTTTTGATATTTTCAATGTACAGAAATTTTACTTCTACAGATTTATTATAATTACGTTAGTACAGAAGATAAAAAAATTAAATAAGAGGGTTTTTTTGTATTCCTATCTGCTTGACCACATAGACTCTGACTCTACGAGATTCTTTACTGACCTACTTCGCCACAGTCGCCTTGTTAAGGGTGCTCATGTAACGTTTCACCTGTACAGATCTCAATTACTGTGGCACGCACGAACCATGCCAGCACGGTGGCACGTGCGAGAACACGGCGCCGGACCAGTACCTATGCCGTTGCGCTGAGGGCTTCTCCGGCACGGACTGCGAGCGCGTGGACAACCCTTGCGCGCCTCAGCCGTGCGTGCACGGCGAGTGCGCGCTCACGTCGTCGCCGCGCGGGTTCGCGTGCGCGTGTCAGCGCGGCTGGGGCGGCGCGCTGTGCGACCAGGACGTGGACGACTGCGCCAGCACGCCGTGCCGGAACGGCGCTACCTGTAGCGACCGTCTCGACGCCTTCTCCTGCGAGTGCGCGCCCGGCTGGACCGGTCCCACTTGCTCCGAAGGTACGTCGGTGTCTGACTGTATCCTGCCTCAAAAGTATCAGTCCTAGACTCTGGTGATGTCACCATTATCCTCCTCAGATGTGAACGAGTGTGATCAGAGAGGGGCAGAGGGCGCTGGTGGCGCCACCGAAGGCGCGTTAGGCCCGTGCGTGAATGCCGCCGCCTGCAACAACACGGCTGGCGGGTACAGCTGCGCCTGCCTGGCGGGCTGGACGGGCCGCGACTGCGAGGCCAACGTGGACGACTGCACGGGCCAGTGCCTGCACGGCGCCACCTGCATCGACCTGGTGGACGACTTCCACTGCGCGTGCGCGGCCGGCTACGCGGGCCGCACGTGCGCGCGCGACGTGGACGACTGCGCGCCGCGCCCGTGTCGCAACGGCGGCGAGTGTGTGGACCTGCTCAACGCCTACCGCTGCATCTGCCCCGTCGGCTTCTCCGGCACCAACTGCGAGGTACCGCGCCGCCTCCTCCGCGCCTCTCTTGTGTACTAATTACTAATCTAAATTATTACTAATGCCTACGTCACCCGCTCAGGTGGACCTGTCGCCCTAGCTCTAACGACAACTAACCCGTCTTCTGCTTTTTTAGCTGACCTCCTGTTACGGACGCTATTGTGCGGTGAGTCTTTTCTAAATTTAAAAAAGGCAAGAACGTCACATTGACGTCACTCCTTTGTGCACGTACACTAACGCAACGCGTGTTGCAGGACGACCGCGACCACTGCGCGGGCGCACCGTGCGGCAACGGCGCGGCGTGCTACACGGCGCAGAGCGACTACTACTGCCACTGCGCGCCCGGCTGGACCGGCAAGAACTGCACGCAGCGCGTCGCCAGAGAACGTGAGCCACTCAATTATTTAAATTGAACCTAGTAAAGCACTTGAATCCAAGGAGGATAGAAACATAATAAATTACACCGCACCAGACTTAATTAAGTCAAAACTGCTTTTGTGTTACGTACATAATAATTATAGTGGTCTAATGTATAATCCTACTTACTAGGTTGTGTCTATGCAAAATTCAAAAGTAATATCTATACGATTTAAATCATCATAGAAATAGCAGCAGAACTAGCAGTGATAGCCTAATGGTGTGACCGGCGGATTGCCAAATCATAGGTCTCAAGTTCGAACCCAAGGCACGCACCTCTGACTTTTCGGATTCATGTGCGTATTGTATAATTATCACTTGCTTTAAAAACGGTAAAGGAAAACATCGTGTGGAAACCGGCATACCTGAGAGATATTTCTCGAGAGCATGTGATGCCAATTAGAGCTCTGACACCAGGTTAGTTACTAACCACACGATAAATGTCATTTAATGTTTGATTAATTTCGATGTCAAAGTTCAGTACATTTTTACATTTAATAATAATTGTGGTGTCGTCGGCGAACAATACACACTGATGTTTTATTGACTGAGGCAGATCATTGATGTAAAGGAGAAACAATAATGAACCCAAGTGACTGCCTTGTGGTACACCACAGCAATTTGTCCGTGCATCAGAATCAAAACCTTCTAAAGTATTATCTAACTTGTTCAATTTTGTTAACCGCGTTACCTGTTTCCTGTCTGTTAGATAAGATTGAAACCATTCTTTTGCCGGACCTCTTATACCATACTTTTCAAGTTTAACTAGAAGACGCGCATGGTCTACACTATCAAACGCCTTACTTAAGTCTAAAAACAATGTACAAGTAGGTATTTTGTCATTAATATTCTTTTTTTAGATCTTTTGTGAGATGCCTTCTTTTTATCCTCTCAACGTTACCAAACCATCTAAGCATAGCCTTTTAAAATGTTGCCTCTACATCTTCTTTTGAAACACAACGTTGCATTCATAATTCCTTGATCGATTATTCATACCTTACATATAAAAAAATAAAATACATAAAATTTTTGTTTATTGATGGCAACTAGGCCCAATTGTTAGTAACAATGTTCTTAAAAGCTACTGTTAGTAAAAAAAAACAAAACTCAAAAACAAAAAAAAAATACTAATTATTAGGTGTTGGGTCTTCTGACCAACACCTCCACAGCGTGCGACAGCCAGGGTGCATCGAACTTCTCTATCAACGTACTTAGGATGCTGTTAGAACTAAATCGCGCTCTTGACAGTATGGAGTTGGTTTTTTTGCGCATTATGGCGTAAAAGTCATCAGTATGCGCATCTGCAAACATACCGGACGCACTACAATAGCGCGGTAGTCCCAACAGCATCCTGAAGCAGTTATTATATTGAATACGCAGGGCGTCCAGCGACCTCTTAGTATGCCTTACCCACAGGCCGCTCGTGTAGAATGTTTGGCAGTACGATTTAAACAGTGTAATCTTTACCCCAACACCACAACAAGCGAACCTGTGTATCAACATGTTAGCCCTGACCGCTAGCGCCCTGTGCTCTCGGTCTATATCGACATCGTCTTTGAGGTCTCCGGTTAAAAAGTGTCCCAGGTATTTAAAATTATCAACTCTTTTGAGTGGCATCCCATTCAACATTACAACTGGGTCGCTATGTATCTGTCTACCGGAGGTTTCAAAAACCATGTATACACTCTTGAGTGTAAACTAGCGCATGACTAGTGACATATCGCTCACATAAGCGTAACAGCTCCCTAATCGAGCCGGCTGTCGGGCCCAGCAGCACCATGTTGTCTGCATAACTTAAGTTACACACATGCCACTAAATTGCTGCTTGTAGTAAATTAGTTTTTACCCGAAAATGGTACTTAGGTATTATTTACGGTGTAAATCAACAAAGGCTTCTCGGTCGTATCAAGATTCTGTATAAAACCTCTACGGGTGATTAAATCGCCCGTAGATGTTTTATATAGAATTTATGTGGTTGTGCCGAGACGTCTAGGTGGAGGCGTTTTGTAACCTATCGTAATACATAGTTACGTGTTTTTTCCGCGCGCGCAGAGAGCGACGTGTGCACGGCGGGCGGCTCGTGCGTGCGCGGGCGCTGCGTGCGCGCGCCGCCCGCGCCGCCGCGCTGCGCCTGCGAGCCCGGCCACAGCGGCGCGCTCTGCGACTCGCGTGCGTAACACTCCTGCTCGGCACCGCACTACTGCAGCGAGTACCGCTGACACACTACATCGTAGTCTCTGTTACAGAGGTGGACGAGTGCGCGACCAGCCCGTGCCGCAACAACGGCAGCTGCGTGGACGGCGCCGCCGACTTCACGTGCGTCTGCCGCGACGGTTGGACGGGTATGTACACCTCGACGCTGACGCTCTTGATAAACCGTGTAACTTCTCTCCGCACCAACGCATTATGTGCGCTAATATGTTTACAGGCAAAACATGCTCCGTCCGAATCGAAGGGATCGACCGTTGCCCTGAAGGTACGTGCTCCAATGGGGGCACATGCATGCGGGAAGGTGGTGGCTGGCGATGCGCCTGCGCCACAGGGTGGGCGGGCGCCGCGTGCGACACGCCTCTCGTGTCCGCACCGCTAGCGCCCGCCGCGCCCGCGTGCCCGTGCGCGGCGGGCGGCTCGTGCGTGCCCACGGCCGCGCCCCCGGGCTGGGCGTGCGCGTGTCGCGAGGGTCGCACGGGCGCGCGCTGCGAGAATGCCGCCGAGCCGTGCGCGTCCGCTCCGTGCCGCAATGGTGGGCGCTGCGTGGGCGGCGCGGGCTGGTGGGCGTGCGAGTGTGCAGCCGGCTGGGTGGGTGACACGTGCAGCGTGCGCGCCGCGCCGCCAGCCGCCACGTGCTCGCCCGCGTGCCCGCCGGCCGCCGCTTGCGTGCCCGATGTTCGCAGCCCGGACCGTGGCGCGCGCTGCGTATGTCCGCCGCCACCTCAACGTGCGGCACGCCGTTGCCTCGAGAGTAAGCAAACTGTGACCGTCACTACTGACTCTGGTCTTGCCGAGTGGTGTGTTACTGTGACGGTATAATTCACAATTAACTATTTTGTCAGTGCTTGCGGGTCTCGGAGCGGACGGCGACGAGGGGAGCGAAGGCGGTGAGAGCGGGGAGCCGGACGGAGGCGCAGAGGGCGAGCCCGGCGTGTGCGGCGCAGACAACGGCACGTGGTGGTGGGGCTGCAACGCGTGCTGGTGTGACGCCGGAGCGCCCGCCTGCACGCGCTTGTGGTGCGGCCTGCCGGACTGCCACATGCCCAACGCGCAGCCGTGCCGCACCGACGAGGTAAACATCGCGCGGGACGCCAGGTCTTCTATTCACAAATTAATAACTTTAGAAGGTCAAAAACTCGTTCAGTATACCTTTGATTGAATTGGCCCTCACTTCGTTAAGGTAGAACTACTTATCTATAATATCGAATAGAACATAATTGCATATTGCCTCTATTCATGTAATTTCTATGATACATAGGTGTGCGTGCCGGCAGCGCCGGCTCTGTGCCTGCGAGCGCCCTGCGCGCCCATCGGCGAGTGCCGGCGCGTGTCTGGGCGGCGCGTGGAGCCGCCCGCGCTGCCGGCGCCGCCCGCGTGCTGGCCCGGCGCGCGCGACGCCCGCCTGCCCGCGGGATGCGCGCGCGCCTCGCTGCAGCTCGCACGCGAGCGCCTCGCGCGCGGGGCGCACGTGGAGCGCGCGTGCGGCGCGCTGCGCCGCGCCCTCGCCGCCGCACTCGCCGCACGCGCCCCGCCTGCGCCGCCGCTCGCTCTGCTTTGTGACCTCGCGCCGGATGATGACGACGCGCTTGATCTTGCCCTGGTGAGAAAATATGAACGCATTTTCGTTATCTCGGAGTATGATCCACTCCTTAGTAATGTCCTTCGCCCTGCAACCTAAAAACCACACTGGTCCTGTCTTACTCATGGGGGTCGCGAGAACGTACATTAAAACTAAAACATAGGTGTCAAATAGGTGTTTTTGTATTGTGCTCACACCATTTAAACATTTACCTAACTTATCACTATACGTGAGGATTTGTAATTGGCTTTCTAGTAACTATGGTTTCTTTTTTTTTTGTTTTTATTAGCTGTAAGTCCTCCATGTACTAAATAAATAAATAAATAAATAAAATATATATATTTTGTAATGAACAGTGGATTGGCGACGAAGTAGGCACGGATGGCGCTGAGCGAGCCGAGGCGCTCGGCGCAGCCGTGCGCGCGCTCAGCGAGCTGGTGTCGCGCCGCCGCCTGGCGCACCACGCGCTGCTGGGTGCCGCGCTGCGCCTCCGCGTGCCGCACGCGCCTGCGCCCTCGCCTGCCACCGACGCCGCCGCGCCGTCGCCCGCGCTGGCACTGACGCTGGCGGCGCTAGCGCTGCTGGTACTGGCGGGCGCGGCAGTGGGCACGGTACTATTACTGCGCCGTCGCCGCGCCGCCGCCGCCGCCGAGCGCTCGCGGCGTTGCGACGAGGAGAAGTCCAACAATTTGCAGAACGAGGAGAATCTGCGGCGGTACGCCAATCCGCTGAGAGAGGAGCCGGCGGGGCGGGACGAGCTGCCACGCGCGCATTCGCTGTACAAGGCGCAGAACGCCGACGCGCGCAACGACACGCCGCCGCGCGACAAGGAGCTTACGAAGCGCGCGCTGCCGCCGCCCGAGCCGCCCCCCTCGCGCCACCCGCCGCCCGAGCGCCTCACCGTGCTCGTGTAGGTAACTGTGACGTCACTCGCAGTACAAGGCGCAGATGCCGCCCGCCGGCCGAGCCGCCCCCCTCGCGCCACCCGCCGCCCGAGTGCCACCGTGCTCGTGTGACTGTGACGTCACTCTGTGATACTACTGGACCGGTAGCACGCTCTAGGCATAGCCCCGCGACATTTATTTATTGTTGTACGACGCAGATCGCCATCTTGTAAATATTGTATTTTATGTAAATAATGTTGAACAGTGTGAAATTTGCACTTTTTGTGAGTGGTTAAATAAAATGAAGTATTTTTGTTTGTAAAGGTTGTAAAGAGAAAATGAGAAGTTGTTGTAATAAAAATAAACTGAGTTAACTTGATAGTTTGATTGATCTCCTCTCTTTCTCTCTCTCTCCCACATGTGTCTCTGCGAGCTACCTGTAATTCAGGTAAGCACCTGTGTCACCCAAAACGACAGGGAGCCGTACCTCCTCCCGAGCCAGTGCTCGATCACTGGCCGGACCGCCTCAATGGTGACGACTGTGACGAGGCCGGCGGTAGGGCGCGAAAGCCTGTCCCGCCATTTCGCCACCAGGACCTCGCGAAGCTGCGACCGACGCAACTCCATGTGTCGCTGCATCTGTTGCTCGCCGCGAGCCCGCATTGCCTCTCGCCACTGGTTCAGTGACGCGAGTACTTTCGCCACAATAGTTTTAGCTGACTGCCATCAAACCCACAAACTTCAACACTATAATTATGTCTTGTAGCGACATCTATCTCGCCACATACGAACTAATGACCGATATCCTACATCGCGGTATCAGAGTTATCAGAGTTTTCCTCTCAAAAATATCGTGTTAGTAAAAGACTCTAATGATAATAATATTATTAACTGTTGCGACAACAATGTTTCGAACCGTAATATGTACCTATTTATAGATACCTATTCCACAATTTGTTACAAATAGATGTAAATATTCTAATAACATTTGTGCCTCTAACCCGTTACTAAATGAATGTAGCATTTTTAGTACACAGACGGGTAAAAGTAATAATTGTTTATGTAACACGGGGATAACAACAATGTATGTAACTTGAAAATTTCAAAAAATGGGTGTACCTACTTATATTCACAATAAGCAAAAGGATAATAACCCAACTTTTTTGTGTAAGTATAGATTCTCGTAATGAAACGATGTTAACTCAAGAATTGTAAATAATAAGAATGTGTGTTTATATGTAAATAATATACACAGGTACAGGGCCCTCTATTGGTCGTTAGTTACGACCGGTTTTTAATATCATAGTTTTGGGTTTTAGTTTGGGATCGTTGATAGATATTATGGCCGCCGAGCATTGCATTGCGGGTCACACACCATACCTATACTCTCCTTCTACGTCAAGGTCATCCTCTCAGCTCTTCCATACGCGAAGTTAAGCTTGGCGATAGTGTAATCCGAACGATGGATGTACTTACAACGTACTTACACGTTAGAGGTGTGCTTAGAAACGAAAGATAATCACGATTCCATTCTTAATTTTTTCCCGATTCTACAAACAAGCTTGGTGTTCACCGGCACTACTGGTGCCGAAGTCCAACGGTGGTATCCGCTACTGCGTCGACTACAGGCGACTGAATGCAGTCACCAAAACCGACATAATATTATATCCGATGCCACGCATCGACGAGTTACTTCAGCGTACAAAACGCGACTGCTACATGAGTACGCTAGACCTCCGATCTTCCATGAAGCTGTGATGCGTCTCCTGCATCCACGTTATCAGTCGTATCCGAGTTGATACTAGCGTCGGAACGGCACGTGCCGCAGATGAGCGCACGCGCACTGACTCACGGTCGGATCAGTTACAAACTGTCGTCAAGGAAAATTACCAACATTGTGCGAGCACTCAATTTGTTTTTGTTGATCATTTTTATGTACCAACGAATTATTTCCGAGTAACCCCTTACGTCACGTCAGATACCGCGCCATGCGTGGGTGTCGAGGTCAGCAGTGGGAGCACTCACTATCTGCACACAGCTCTACTTCCGAATGTTGTTTGTTAGCATTTTAAAGAGATAACACGCACCGGACCTCAAACTCCTGCCGTGGCGTTTGTAACTGATAGAGATTGTCGAACTGAATTAGATACCTACTAAGGTATGCTGATCTAAGCTGTGAAAAAATCAAACTTCTAGGTTACCGTAAAAAATATGTCTGTTTATTCTTATTAAGACTCTCTCAAAGTCTCAAGGGACTCACATTGTATAGGGAACTTCTCGTTGACTCAGAACTACTTACCTACCTATAAAAATTGGCAATTAACATTGTTATAAATATAAACCACAAATTAATGTCGGAATAATTATGGGTTTTTTTCTGAGTACCTACTTAAGCAGTCGTATCTTTTTTTTACGTAACGGAACCCTCAGTGCGGGAGTCCGACACGGTCAGTTTTTTTAAATAGATGGACCTACCTACCTACTTTATGATTTTGCGACTTCGTGGCAAAAACCTATGTATGTATTATAAGTAAGTACTTACCTACTTACATATACTTACTTAATCCAAAATACTGTAAGTAGGTAGGTACTGCAAATAAGCGGACACGCCCTTAATACCAACCTACTTTGAGGCTTCTATTTATTCAGTTTTCTTGAGTTTAGTAATTATTGTCTTTGTTGGTATCTCTTAATACTACTAGGTAGGTAGCATGTATTGGTGTGTGCTAACTAACATGTAGATCCTTCTCATTGAGAAGTCACTTAAAAATGAAGTAAGTAGGTACCTACTTAACTTCCTTATACTTATACTACTGCTACGCACGTTAATCCTCCTGTTCCCGCACGTTATTTTATTCTACGACTAGTTCTATTAAACTTCTTAATACCTACCTACTCGGAAATCCCTAAACGGGTCATGTATCTACACACGATTGGCTAGTCACGCTTCGTTATCAGCGCTGCGGATTGCGAGCCCGAATGTTCTGAGCACCGCCGCGTCCGCCGCTGCCGTGTCCCCTGTATCCAGTGCGGGCTCGGACTTCACGGAAGAGACACTCGCTAAACACTTGCTCGGCTACTGCTAGCCACTCCCAGTGCCTTCAACAACCAAACGCGTGTGCGTGTCGTGTGACCGTGTGCCAAGTGCTTCGCGTTGCGCTGCCGAGCCGCTGCAGCGCTGTGCAGCAAGCACCGGCTCCGGAAGCTGCACTACCTGCTGTTAAACGTCTTAGGTAGGTAAGTCAGTTAGTACCTAGGTACTTCCAGTCGACTAAGTAAAAGTCATTTTGCGAAAACTTGAGCGAAGTGTCCCTACTGTTGATGCCTAGCATTACTAAAGAATGGCGGCTCCATTTGTCTTCTTTTCGCCTATATTTTCACGGGTTGTTTTTCACAGAATGGCTCTGCTGTATAATATCACTGCTGTATATTGTATAATGGCTGGGATGAAGCGAAGGGACTTGCGAGTTTGATTGTGTGCCTGCCTGTATACGTGTAGTTATATAGTAACCGAACAACAATAAAAGTTAAGAAATGAAACTCAAGCTTAAAACCGGCCCCACGTTACTGAACTAAGGAGGGCGTTACCAAAAACTGTACCTAAGTAGGTCGGTATCTGAAAGGAAAGCAACACAAAACTCACACATTTTGAATAATAATAGGTACCTAACTGGTGGTGGAGTGGTAGAAAATGCCTAAGGCATTAAGTCCGCAGTTGTACAGTTTTGTTTAGGTACTTGTGCATAAAGGTATAGTACCTAAATAAATAATAATAAATGAATTAGTAGTAGGTAAGTAGGTACCTATAATAAAATTCATTGTCACAAACTCATTGCCATAACTCTAGGGTATGATTGAGACCATATCAAAGAATCAACTGGCATATGAATTATGTTTCAATCATCCTTTTTTTTTTTTTCTTCTATCATACAAAATAATTCGACAAAGTCACGATGTTTACTGGTGACAATATTTGAACTAATTAGGTAATAAAATAATATTAATAATACTTAATAATAATATTCCACGACTATTCACACAACGCCATCTTGTCCCAAGCTAAGCAGAGCTTGTGTTACGGGTACTAAACAACTTATAATTTAATTATTATTGATGATATCTCCGAAACTATGCATTTTTGGACCATCTATTTTAGGAGTTTTAGTATTATTTTTACCTACAGAATATAACCCTAGAGTTATAAGATGACAAAAAAAACACCTTTTATATAGCGAAAAATGGGTTAGGCACAACCTACCCACTGTATTTCGTTTCCAAAAAAACTAAGATTAAGTAAATGCCTTTCCTACCGAACGAAGTAAATTATTGAATCAACATAAATACAACAACATATAAGGCTGGCCGCATACGTACGGTTTCCTCGTCAGGTCTTCATATCAGGAATTCAGATTCGGAAACAGTAATGCACGCATTTCATACAAAATCGTCTCCTACCGCAAACATTCTCATATTTTCCGGACGGGAATAATTCTTAAATGTATGTATCTGACCCTCTGAATTTGAATTCCTGATCAGCAGACCTGACCAGGAAACCGTACGTATGCGGCCAGCCTTAGTAGATGTATACAAAAGGGCGTTATTATTAGGTACCCTCTCTGACTTAATACAACATCTTCTACGCATCTAGCGGCTAGCTGCGTAAAACGACCTACCATTCTCTCTCACTCGTAAATCGTAATTGCAATCACCGCGCTGGCAATACTACGCGTTATGCGAGTGCACTGTCACACTGTGCAACTCGTTGGTTCAATAATAACTTAAAGGTCTCAAACTTTCAAGCAAACTTAAAGTTTTAGCCGGTAGTAATCAGCCATCGAACATAGGGATCTTCCATGACTGTTTTATTAGGTAGGTACCTACTAAATAATAATTCTTATGTTAGAACTAGAACTCGCACCTCTGCTACTGCCGAGAATGTGGTGGTGGGTGCGATTTCCAGGCAAGGTAAAGTGATTTGTATTAAAATAGGCACACGCCTCGATCATGACGAGCTCGCCCGGACGGGGGCTACCGCTGATAGAGCACTCACTACAATACATGATATCATCTAAAGTAGGTATCTACTTTTGGCTATTAGATTCTTGTTTATTAAAGTTTTAATAGTTTTGACAATACTTAACATAGGTAAGTAGTAAATTATACTACAATCCTTCCTAGCCCTACGTGGTCGAACAGAGGAGTTGTACCTACGACGCGACGTGCGTAACTGCGGTGATCCACTCGCAGCTTAGCACGCACACGCACGCGGCACAACAGGAAAACGCATAGATACCTATACATATTAATACACCTACGTGAACATTAGGCTTTACTTCAAAATTTACCTGCTCGCAGCTAAAGCACGTTACACGTACTTACACTTTATTATCATAGTCACATTGTTGTGATATTATTAGGAGTGTTGGTAGAGAAACAACCAACTTGATGTTAGTGTACACTTACAAAAACTGGTGCACAAGATTAACCGTCCCTTTAATTAATTTTAAAGTTTCGAAAGGGATAACCATTTTAACCGAGGGGAATTTTATTACCCAGTGAATGGGTTGTAGAGGTCAGACAGGCTCGCTGCATGTGGGACAACACTGGTATTCAGCTGCACCCGGTTAGCCTGAAGCCAAATTGAATAGTCAAACGAACTTACCTGTAAGTGAAGTTCGACGGTAATTATACGAAGTCTTTGTTTCATTCGAAAATGAGATAGGTTTACTTGTAGTACGGCTCATTTATATCACATCTTCATTACATAGTTTACAGCCAAAAACTGAACGTATCCCCTCGTGTCACGCGCACCTGTCAGTTATCTGTCAAATATCTTCATTAAGTTCACAGCAAATGATTGGTTTTACAACGTGGGGTCCATGCATAAAATTGTATTTAGATAGCATGTATTGTTTGGGTCGGGTGGGACTCTTCTCATTTTCGAATGAAACAAAGACTTCGTATAATTACCGTCGAACTTCACTTACAGGTAAGTTCGTTTGACTATTCAATTATACTCGTCTTTGTTTCATTCTCAATGAGATAGGTTTACTTGTAGATGTTTAAAGACAAGTTGTAAAATCAATCAATAATTATTAAATAATTAAAAATAACAATGAGTTATTTTAAATTTTCCAAAAGAATCAAAAAAATAAATAAAAAACACAACATCGAATTACAATTCAAATAGTATCATACTCGTCAAAACTAAAATGGAAAATGTATATTATTAATATGTCCATTTTGGAAATTTAGGAAGGAATGGTTGACCCTTCAGTTCACGTGTAGGTATAATTTATAATAAAGTTGATATTAAAAAACCCCCTTACCGGCTGAAATTCTTACATAATGAATGTAATGAAAGTTGAAAAAAAACGCGCTAATATTAAGTTCACTCTTTCTTCCATAGCCCTGGTAATCCAACGGCTGACACTGGAGCTTATACAGTTCAGCGTTTTTGTTACAATGTTTAGTAGGTACCTTCTTACCTATTGTTTTGTAAAAATAGGAAACAAAAAATAGAAACCTTGTAATTGTCCATCTCCTAATTTATTGTTAATCCTTCATCATATCAATTGTAATAGCTGTAATTTTCTTAATTATGATTACCTATGTCTAATTGGATCACTCTATTTTTATAATGGAGATTGTTATCATCCTTTGACCTGTAGTTTTCGCAAATAGACTCAATAGACCTTCTTGGTAACAAAGTATAAATCACGTTGTTGCATGTAATTATTTAAAACATAATTAAGTAAACATGAAAAAACATCCCAAGTAGGTATATCTAAGTTTAAGAGGTCTTATTATGAAGCCTTTAAATAATCTTTTCATGTTATCATCTTATGCGGTCCTATGATCAAGGGTAGAGCAGATCAAATATAAACAAAACTTTCATAGGAAAAACTTCTTCCAGGAGTCTCATTATGATATTGATCAGCATAAGTTATGGTAGGCTTGGTACTGCTACAATTCACAGTTTTAAGTCAAACGCACTGGAATTCAATCCATATTTAACGTAATTAATTTTCAACTGCTTGTTCACACTCCAAACATGTACAAATGTTTACATGACAATATTCTTCAATGGTTGTTTGTAAGAGATCACTTACCTATTTTATGAGTAATAAATACCCTATATAACTCTTTAAGTTATTAAGGTGGATAATCAAGAGTATTCTATACTTTTAAAAATAAATAAATTTAAATAAAATCATTTCATTTTGTATTTTACTAACTTTACGATCCAATATGGACTACTTTTCAGTCTATTAAACCTATTCTTGACACTTATTTCAATTTCCTGTGAAGGACATGTCACAATCTAGAATGATAGTGCCAAGGAGATAATTAAGGGGTTAAAATGCCTCTGTAAATGTATCAACAATCTCTGAAATATTGAGAACCATGGTTTGACTGAACAATGGATGAAGTACAAACAGTACCTTCTGCTTTTGTAATGTTTACTTTTCTTCTAGATTCAGAATCAGCTATTAATTAAAATTTAATCATGTAGAAAACCAAAATCAAAAACCCTTTGGTTTGTAATCACACCACTGCCAATTATTTTTAGTAATGGTATATAGATAGGTAGGGTATTGAACTCCTCCCAATCAATTGTATGTTAATGTAGTCATATAATCCATTCTCTATCAGATTTCACTATCTGTTGGGTGTCCTGCAAGGCATTACAGACTAAGTAGGCAGCAATTGAATCTAAAATATAATTTGAAGCTTAGCTTCATTTTCAGTCCATTGCTTAGATGCCTCCGAAAACCATAACCTCTTGGAAATTACCTTGTGGAAAAAGTATTTGTAAATAAATAAATATTCCCCAACTTCCACACAACGCCACTTAGTTCCAAACAAAGCAGAGTTTGCGTTATGGGTACTAAACAGCTGATAAAAATACTTATATACTTATATATATGCTGATAAATAAATACATATTAGGGATAAATTATACCCAGACACAGAACAAATGATTGAAAAACATTATCCTGGGTGGGAATCAAACCCACAACCTCTAGCATAGCAGTCAGGGTCACTAACCACTAGACCAACAGGCCAGTCAAAAAATAAAATAAAGTTTCTAACTTGAAAATATTCTTTACTCTGACTATGTTTATGAACTACCATTCAAGGTCTTGTTTAAACATGCAGTATTCAAGGTAGTATCTATTCCATAATAATTTATTCTCATTATTAACTTATTAAATATTATTTTTTGCAAAAAAGATTTTTATTTTTCCATTTTTAGTTGTTTCCATACAAATATTTGCCACGAATTTATTTTTATATTGTTATTTGTTAACAATACATAATGGTAATAGGGTTATCCACTTATCCCTAATAAATGAAACTTAACATACCTAACTGTCGAAGGTATATTGTACACATCTGCGTACCCCTCAGAGCGTACAGGCGTGATGATACATCATGATGTTGTATAAACAATAAATATCCAAGCGATTCCAGCAATCACGACAGATTTGCCGTCCATTTTTGAAGCGTTCCATTGTATATCTCCGAAGATCAGCACCAGATCTTCACCAAATTTAAATGGGACCACCTCGGAAGTATACTCTTTCAAATAAAAAAAGAATATAGAGAATCGGTCTACAAATGGGGGAGAAATCGCGTAACAAACACACACAAAAAAAAAAAAAACAAAAAAAACATACCGTCGAATTGAGAACCTCCTCCTTTTTTTGAAGTCGGTTAAAAAGACAAGATATTCAATAGGTGTCATGCAAGTGGATGTAAAATTTTCATTCATCTGAACATGGAATCTGACTATAGTTGACTTCACATGTTTAACTTATAACAGTTGTTTAGTTTGTTAGTTAGGAATCTTGTTTTTCCTTGTTTATCTACAGTTAACTGAATTATTTCTTAACAGAAATTCGGAATAAACAAACTGATATATTATAGCCTCTCATTTTGTAAGCATCTTTCACCTTTCTTGTAAAAGTTTATCATTATATATAGGTAACCCAAAAAACATAAAACAATTAATTGTTGCCATTTCCTTTGAAGAGTCTATAATGTCATATATGTGTAAATATTGACCAGGCAATAAGCCTGTTTAAAAAACTACCTCTATCAGAAAGTCATTTTTCTGTTAAATATCACTTATAGTGCGGTAGACTTTTCATTTGAAATGTTCTGTTTTAACAAAAAACTTCAACTTCTAATTTAGAAATTAATGGAAAGCTTCCAATGGGCTTTTTACCAATAAAAGACTGGTAAACTAAGCTTTAGTATTCTGACCAATTTCTATTGCTCAGAAAATATTTATAAATTACAGATATTATCTGAAAAGATTTCTCTTTGGAAAGTTTTTCTTTCAATGAAAAGTAACTTTGGTGTGGTTTAGTATGAAATAAAGTTGTAAAGTAGTTACAATCTTATCAAAAAATAATAACCACAAATAGAAGTGATGATTAGTTATCAATCACATAAATTAATTTTTAAAATGCCCACCTGTGGGTGTATTTTGCAGCGCTGATGAATCCTCCGGTCTTCTCATGTTTTCTCAACCACTGGTGTCTCAGATGATGCCTCCCCCCCCCCCATTTTTGGAGTGAGGTTGGTTTTTAAAGCTGCTTGTTTGGGAAGTATTGGGTCTTCACCAAATAAGTATGTTTCTGACTCCGAATAAGGCAGAAAACTCTTGATGTCTTTATGACTGTTACTAGCAGGGAAAAAATGCCCCTCTATATGTATACATATATATCATACCTTAAAGTATCACTCAACTTTGTTACATTTTTTGCTCCGGAGTATCTAGACACATTTGAAGGTCTGAGTCAAAACAAGGCAGGGTGATGACACCCTGATGTTGTCTTCATCTTCATTATGCTTATTAAATAACATATTTTGTTAAGCTTCTTAGTAAGTATTAGATACCTGGGTAATCTATTTTTGGTAAATCTTATCCTGATTTCTCCAGTTGAGAACCCACGGCTAGCATTTTGCGAATCTGAACATCTTATGTCTTTTCCGGAGGTACCTGGTACCTGTTCTTCAATCATTCCATTTACCAACTAGAATCTGCATAATACAACTTTTGTTTGAAGATTTTTTATGAACTCCGGAGAAACATTTTTTGTTTTTTCTAATAATTTCAGATGAATTGTTTTAATGAATTTATTACAGTGTCTGTAGAAAACAGTTCATGCTGTAAAGGCAACAAACATTGTACCATATAACCATGTAAGTTCCCGCAGAACTTCCCTTGAAGGTTATAAGAAAATAGTCAACCACGTGTGTCCCTAAAGAACACCCCTCAGATTGCTTAAATCACAACATAGCCATTGTAAACCACGTGCGCTCCCGCAGAACGCCCCACAGGTTCTAGGCAAGTTGCTCACCATATATAGCCATTTTTCATCACAAATGCGTCTTCAAACGCTCCACAGGTTAGGCTATTCACTGCCAATACTGCCATTGTTGACCACGTACGTTCCCGCAGAACGTCCCACAGGTCAGGCATGCACAAGTTGTGTTGCTCACTTTAGCCATTTTTCATCACAAATGCGTTTTCAAACGCTCCACAGGTTGGGCTATTCACTGCCAATACTGCCATTGTTGACCACGTACGTTCCCGCAGAACGTCCCACAGGTCAGGCATGCACTTGTTGTTCACTATAGTAATTTTTCATCACAAATGCGTTTTCAAACGCTCCACAGGTTGGGCTATTCACTGCCAATACTGCCATTGTTGACCACGTACGTTCCCGGAGAACGTCCCACAGGTCAGGCATGCACTTGTAGGTTGCAAGCACAGTAGCACGTGCATAACGCAAAAAACACAAAGCGCACCCTATGTTTTCATATTCACTAGCTATAATACGCACACAGGGTCTTGATTTGCTATAGTTATAATCAGGCAAGTATTTGAATCAGTTTTCTGATGAAATAGTTACAGAAAACAGTTTAAAAGCGGTCCGTCATTTATGGACCGATTTTCAAAATTCTTTTTTTGTTTGATAGGGTATACTAACAGATTGGTCCCATTTGTATCAAAACTCATACCTGATGAGGGATCTTTGAGGAATTGAGGGAACTCCTCAAAAAATATAGGCACACATGCACCGATTTCAACATTTTTAGTAACAAATCAAGCATTTTCATTTAGAAAGTATCATTTGGTGAAGAAAAACTGATGAAGAAGACAGGCAACGGAACTCTTCAACGCATAACAGCAAATTATTCGCGATTGCTATAGTCAGATGTCTATGCTGAGCTTTTGGATTTCCACAACATAACATTACGCTGTCCTATTTTAAAAGGGGCCGGTAGAGATGTACAGATTAATGTTCAGAGATAGAACTTCTCTAGCAATTGTTATCCAATTTCAATGATTCTTTCAAGTTTCGAAAGACTTTCTTTACATGCAAAGAAACTAAAAATTACAAAATAAAAACTTTTTTACAAAAAAAACAACCGACTTCTTAAAAAAAACTAACAGGTGAAAAATAACTCCAGTTTCGGAAGTCGGTGGCCAATAATGAACAAAACAAAACCACCAAAGCCACAGACTTCCGAAACTGGAGTTATTTTTCACCTGTTAGTTTTTTTTAAGAAGTCGGTTGTTTTTTTTGTAAAAAAGTTTTTTTATAGGTATTTTCTTACCTTCTTCGTGACTTGAATCAAGTTTTAGCTTAAAATACATCTCTCAGTCGTTTTGATATTCTAATTTTTAACCGACTTCAAAAAAAGGAGGAGGTTCTCAATTCGACGGTATGTTTTTTTTGTTTTTTTTTTTTTTTGTGTGTGTTTGTTACGCGATTTCTCCCCCATTTGTAGACCGATTCTCTATATTCTTTTTTTATTTGAAAGAGTATACTTCCGAGGTGGTCCCATTTAAATTTGGTGAAGATCTGGTGCTGATCTTCGGAGATATACAATGGAACTCTTCAAAAATGGACGGCAAATCTGTCGTGATTGCTGGAATCGCTTGGATATTTATTGTTTATACAACATCATGATGTATCATCACGCCTGTACGCTCTGAGGGGTACGCAGATGTGTACAATATACCTATATTTCGACAGTTAGGTATGTTAAGTTTCATTTATTAGGGATAAGTAGATAACCCTATTACCATTATGTATTGTTAACAAATAACAATATAAAAATAAATTCATGGCAAATATTTGTATGGAAACAACTAAAAATGGAAAAATAAAAATCTTTTTTGCAAAAAATAAAACCGACTTAAAAAAAACCACTAACCGATGTAAAATAACTCTAAATTCGGAAGTCTTATTCATGATGGGCCACCGACTTCCAAATTTAGAGTTATTTTACATCGGTTAGTGGTTTTTTTTAAGTCGGTTTTATTTTTTGCAAAAAAGATTTTTATTTTTCCATTTTTAGTTGTTTCCATACAAATATTTGCCATGAATTTATTTTTATATTGTTATTTGTTAACAATACATAATGGTAATAGGGTTATCTACTTATCCCTAATAAATGAAACTTAACATACCTAACTGTCGAAATATAGGTATATTGTACACATCTGCGTACCCCTCAGAGCGTACAGGCGTGATGATACATCATGATGTTGTATAAACAATAAATATCCAAGCGATTCCAGCAATCACGACAGATTTGCCGTCCATTTTTGAAGAGTTCCATTGTATATCTCCGAAGATCAGCACCAGATCTTCACCAAATTTAAATGGGACCACCTCGGAAGTATACTCTTTCAAATAAAAAAAGAATATAGAGAATCGGTCTACAAATGGGGGAGAAATCGCGTAACAAACACACACAAAAAAAAAAAAAAAACAAAAAAAACATACCGTCGAATTGAGAACCTCCTCCTTTTTTTGAAGTCGGTCATCTCTCAGTCGTTTTGATATTCTAATTTTATCTAGTGAATTCCTTTTTCCCATTATTATGCTATTTGGAACAGTATTTTCACAATACAACACAAAATATTAAAAAATATAGGAAAAAGATGACGCCATTATGTGACATAAAAAACCAATGAAGATATTTGACAGATAACTGACAGGTGCGCGTGACACGAGGGGATACGTTCAGTTTTTGGCTGTAAACTATGTAATGAAGATGTGATATAAATGAGCCGTACTACAAGTAAACCTATCTCATTGAGAATGAAACAAAGACGAGTATAATGTAGTAATTGCACGTTTGTTGTTTCCAGATGCTCGCGCACAGACAGAGCGCGCCGCGGTGCCTGCTCGGCGGCGCCATGACGAGAATCCGCCGCGCTCCTGCCGAGGTATTAACAATATATCGTTGTTACTAACATCACAGAAGCTGTGTAACCAACTAGAAATCTGAGCAATGACAAAGCTTATTTGAATCTAAAATTAACAAAACATTTGGGCCTGTCATTTTTAGTTTGGTAACTAGCTGTGCCCGTGACTTCGTTCGCGTGGTTGTCCAAAACAAAAACGCAACGCTTAGATTAGAGTCAATATACCCCACTCAAGATACCATTTGGTATAGCATTTTTTTTGTCGAGAGCAGTATTACGTTATCGCTATAGAAAATAAACAATTTGCGAATAAAAGATCATGCAACTTTGAGACACTTGTCAATGTCGTGATCGCCAGTGGTAAGGCGTCCGCCTCTCATGTAAGACGTTGTGGTTTCGAATCCGGGCAACTTTTTCAATTTATATGTAGGTACTTCCTAAAGTTTATCTTATACATCACTAACATCCCGTGCCTCGGAAAGTACGTAAAGCCGTTGGTCTTGATTGTCATTCGTAGAACTTTGACAGCCGTAACAGGCAGTCGAAGCCGAAAAGTCTGACCAGTCTAACCAAGGGGTATATCGTGTCGCCCAGTAACTGTGTCTGAAAGGCATTCGCTTCACGTAAAACACTGGTATCCAGCAAAATCCAATTGGTCTGAAAGCCAACCCCATCATAATTGGGAAAAGGCTAAGGAAAGGTCTTGATGTTGAGGTTGTCGTTGATCCAAATTGATTGATTGTTACGAAATGAAGATAAAGTACTAAGTATTTGAAATTGCTATGCTAGTCTTCGTTCTGTTCTTCGAGTCTCTACTAATGTCCCTCTTAGAAGTGATCAAAAGCCATGGGGTTGTCGCTAATTTAACATTAAAACCAATATTGACTGTCCGAGGGGTGTTACCGTGATTCGGCAATGTTTGTTAAGACCAACCCACAACTTTTCGACGTAAGAGCCCCATCTGACCCACGGTTAAGGAAAAGAGATTCGAACATTATTTTTGTTGATCGCAGTAAAACAGCCCTCCTTCGTAAAAGTATATAGAATAATAATAATAATAATACCACTACCGTTACTGTCCCACTGCAGGGCAAAGGCCTCTTCTCACACAGAGAAGGCTCGAGCATTGATCACCACGCTTGCTCAAGGCGGATTGGCGATATCAAACTTATATCAACTATAAGTCCAGGTTTCCTCACGATGTTTTTCCTTCACCGATGTCAATGATGTCTAAGATAAACTTAGAAAGTACATAATAATATGAATTGAAAAAGTCACATTGGTACTTGCCCGGATTTGAACCACAACCTCGTGCATGAGAGGTATGCGTCTTAACCTCTGGGCTATCACGACATACAGAATGGCTCCAATTATTTTAAATAACATTCCACGCCATACTCCATATAAAAGCCTAAATAATAATATTTTTACAGTTTTGTAAATATTTTTATTATTGATATATGTTCGTGCACCGCACTGATTGAGATGTCTTGAAGCGACTCAAGCAAGCGAACCTGCACCGCGAGTACCGCGATCATTCATTCGTCCATACGTTCATCCATACATTCATTCGTTCCATCATTATATCGTGGCATTAGCTAGCGGAACCATCTATTCCCTTGTACTTAATCAAAATTATAATAAACGCATTAAAAGTTGGAGTCAGATTGTATCATTCATCGAACCCTGAGTCGAAACAATATATGTGTGGTTTTTATCCGACTTCGGCGACGTAAAAAGGAGGGTTATGACAGTAATGTATACATTTTTGCAAAAATATACCACCGACTTCTTAAAAAAACACTAACAGGTAAAAAATAACTCTAGTTTCGGTTTTTTTTTTTTTTTTCTAATATTATAAACCAGTGCATGTGTGCAGTGTGTGTGTATTATAAGTCTGTGGCTTTGGTGGTTTTATTTCGTTCATTATTGGCCACCGACTTCCGAAACTGGAGTTATTTTTCACCTGCTAGTGTTTTTTAAGAAGACAGTGGTTTTTTTTTGTAATTAGTTTTTATTTTGCAATTTTTAGTTTCTTCGTATGTAAAGAGAGACTTTCAAAACTTGAAATAATTAAATCGGTTAACAATTGCAAAAGAAGTTCTTTCTAAACATTAATCTGTACATCTTTGCCGAGCCCCTTTTAAATAGACAGGCGTAATGTTATCTTATGGAATACATAAACCATGCACAGACATGTGACTGTACCAATCTGGTTTTAAATTTAATCAACTATTATGTACATACCTAAAAAATAAACAAACAAAAGAACAGGTAAAACAATTATAATCAAAATACTCACCCGCATCGCTGTCAACGGGTAAAGTAACATTAGTTCTGTGTTTTAGTCTTAGATGGCGTTGCAAGTAACTTAATAGCGTGTGTTGCGATATTTTACTTCTTGAACACTTTAAAATTCGTCATGTCTTTTAATAGCGTGAACCGATTACAATGAAACAAAAACTAAATAATACCTCGAGTTACGTACAATATTTCCGTATAAAAGTTGTCTACATGGGATTCGTACATTTTACGTGATGCGTGTTCATACAAATATAGAAACAGACAAACATATAAACAGACAAACACAAAAAATTCAAAAATGGTGGAAATGAGTTCTGCTGGTTATCCTTTAACACGCTAGCAATTTTTCTTTTTTATATTTTCAATGTACAAAAACGAATTTTCTACAGATTTATTAAGTGTACCTATAGAAGATAAATCCAATTATTCGGTAACTAAATTCCAAATTCAACGTTTGGTATTTGGATGACAGTACCTTAGGAGGTAAAGTAGACACAGTTTTGGAAGATTTAACTTTTTTTTAAGATAAAAAATATTCTATTGGACTAGAGCTTAATCTTTTAAAATGCGAAATGAATTAATGTTTATATTCCCCAAACCACTGACAGACAGACTACCAGGGGCTCGAGTCTGCTATTGCAATCGTGTCTCAATGACCGGTCATTGATCGAATATTTGACAACTTTGACAGTTTTTGTATGGGAAATGTGTCATAAGTTTGACGTTATACGTCAAAAATCGATCATTGACCGGTGATTGAGACACGATTGCAATAGCAGACTCGACCCCTGTAGTTAGTTTTAGTGAACAAAACTAAATAGTTATAATTAGTTTTAATGTAGGTATACAAAAAAAATATTATGTAGGTACCGACGCACAAAATTAGTGTGCCTACAGTACACTAATTTTGTAACAATGAAAGTACCTATGCAGCTCACCTATTTCGTAAAGTCAAGTTAAAAAGGTAAAAAAAGATTAGGTTCAGCCGCTGGATTCCAAAACTCTAACACGTAGACACGGCAACACGTCAACAATCGCTGACGATAGCGGAGCGTTTCGGTTCGCGTTAGTTTGTGTGTTGTATCTAAAGCCAAATCATAACACCTGCATTCCCTTCCACAAAAAAAAGACTTCTATTCCAGCCTCCATGTATTTTTCATATCATTTCGTACTGTCAATGGATATTAAATAACTAACAATTGCGTAAAATAGCTTTTGGCTTTTGTTAATTTCACTAATTTACAGTTTTTTTCTCTTTCAGGACAAAAAGCTAAGAGCTTTAAAAAAAAAATACATTGGTGAAAAGTCTATGCATTCTAAACTTGTTAAAGAAATAAGAGACGAGAGGTTATCAGACGCGATCAAAAAATCAAAACATCTGATACAAAAGAGAATATCAGCACTTTTCAAAAATATTAAAGACCATAAGAAACTTTTGGACAGGAAAAATATAAAAATGGACGAGAGTATTGAAACAGACATAAAAATGATAACTAAGGAAATGAAATTACTAAAGGACAATATAGAATATATTAAAGGAGAAGAGGATCAAAGAAAACGAGAAATGTATCGCGAATATAAGTCACTTAAAGAAAACGAAAAACAAATGAGAATCACCTCGACCAATAATCTAAATTCACTGAAAGTAGAATTAATTGATAAACAGAAAGAGATGCAAAATACCTATCAAGAAATGCAGCGAAAAGAGGATAACAAGAGAAGAAAATTCGAAGAAAAAATTCGAATGTTGAAAGGAATCGAAGCTGAGGAAAAAACAAAAATGGAAAAGGAAACTGAAAAGTTGCAAACAGAACACGATGAGCTTAAGAAGAAGGTTCAAGCTATGCAAACAATGCAGGCTGAAGAGGTCAATAAATTACAAGCTAAAATACTTTACTGGAAAACAATGGAGGCCCATTGGAAAACTGAAGCAGCGTGGAGCAACGTGTTTGCGGTAAACACCGTGGCAGACCAGCACGTGGCACAGGCGCAGTTGCACAGTTACGTCACGACTTACTATTGGCCGCATCACAAAACTGCGCGCGGCGCACACCCGCCCGACACGAGTCACGGCTCCCACTCGTCGGGCCGCTACTCCGGTGGCAACTCGGGCTACTGGAGGCGCGGCGGCGACGCAACGCGTGAACGGTGAGCACCGCGGCTGACCAGGATGTGACACGGTGCACGGACGCAGATGTGCCGCTACGTCACGACATACTATTGGCCGCAGTGACGCCTGCGCGTGGCGCACACTCACCGGACACGAGTCACGACTCCCAATGGTCTTGCTGCTACTTTGGCGGCTACACGAGCATGAACGACACGACATGGAATGAAGAACGCACGAAAATTTGACTTGCTGGCAGAAACTAGCCATCGAACATAAGGTTCTTCTCTGGTTTAGTATATAGGTACTCAACAATAATTCGAACAAATAAAAAAAAATACAATTCTAAACGGATGCCAAGTTCAATGGTACATGGAACTAGCCAAATCAAATCATAGGCTTCAATAATTAAATTATGATAATATTTTATGATAAATTATAAGAAAAAAAAAAAATTGTTATAAATACATTTCAGGACTGACCATAGATATAATGGGACTGACCCACTTGTGTATTTCACTTCTGTTGTCGTCGATGTCAACAGCCAAGGCATGAATCATAACATTGTGCTTGGCTCTAATTTCACATTTATGTTTTTTGTACAGAAATGATTAGTGGGCACCTACAGAGGCCAGCACATCAAGCTATCCCAATGTGTCAGATTCTTTTGATAGTTATGCTACTTTATTATTTTGTTTGGGGTAGCATGATGGGCTGGCGTCTATACTTGGCCGAAATACCTAATATTCCATTATGTAATAGTATTTGCGATAAAATAACTGTTTGACTTATAGACCAAGTACCTACCGTACTTGGTCTATAGAAAAGACGGCTTATTCCCAACGGCCACCACTAACACTGCCACCACTGGTGGTCGTTGGGATAAAATTTTATATTTGTTTCCCAGTGGTGGCGGTTGGGAACAAATAAATAAATAACACTAGAATTATTTTTTTTGAAATTATTATTATATTATTTATTTGGTATGCAACTCATTTATTTTAAGACGTCATGATAAAACGTACTTCATTTTCCTTTCCTGTTCAAGTGGCGACTCGTATCAATGGTTTCAGTGGATAATACGAATAATGAGAACGTCATAGTAACAATTACGCTAAGTGCGGTTTAAACAACATTATGCTGTAATTTACAACTGCAAACTCAAACCTTAATCCCGAGGACTTTGCTTTTGTTATACTAATCGGTTATACATTTTTATGGTCTTATTTTGTTGAAGTAGGTAGAACAAAAGAATTTGAAATGTTGGACCCAGGTGTTTTATTACCTCTTCTAATGCTTGCCTACTAAATTGTTTATTCCTAAATATATTCATAATATAGAAATATTTACAACTAAGAATATATGTAAATAATAGAACTAATGCAGTAGTAGCTATCGGGCTGTTTACCGGGCATCATGTCAGATTTCAGTGGAGCAAGTACTTTCAGGAAATATACATTTAAAATTGTATTCAAAGAAATGGTGGTGTTGTTTTACTTCATGCAGGGCATGAATATATTACTAAGCGCAAGCATAAAAGTGGACTTATAGTGTGGGATCTCCTAGCACAGGTATATCATTTACTTAAAAAGATTAACTGTAAGAATTGTGCAAGTTTCTGAAATAAACCTTTATTATTATATTATTATGCGCTGATATTTCTCGGAACCCTTGGGTTCCGGACCTTTGGAAGGCGTACGAGGAGCCTAAGCCAACTCGCAGAGGCTCTTTGTCGGTTTTAATGCAGTGAGGCACCAATCGCAGATTTTCCCTGTATGCATTATGCAAATGCACCCAAGGAAAACCTACGACTAGTGCAGGACTATTGTAGACTAAAACAACAAATGTATTGGGCTATAGGTTAGGGGTGGATAAGGTGAACTGGTTACCTAGTACTATGGAAGGACTATGGCCCCTGCCTCATCAATGCTTTTTAAATACACGAATAAAATGGCAGGGGCTGACTTGCACACGCAGTAATGGGCCCTCTGGAACGGCCGCTAGCACACAGTGACGTAGCGACAAGAGGGCAACATAACCTGAGGTGCTTGAGAAGTGGAGAGGCATTCCACGGCTATCAGGACAATCCCGGAAGTACGGTCAAGATCCCTACCAGTACCTTACTGGAATGCTTCCTTCCTCCGAGCACGTTTGCTCTTGCGAATCTCCACTCTAGCCGGCCAACTAAGGCAAGAAAGAGGTGGGAGCTCCGTTCCTCGTCAGTGCTCACTCTAGCCGGCCAATAAAGGCAAGCCAGAGATGAGGAACAAGACTTCTCCCGGGAGATCGGGTCCGTGGGGTCGCTACTGCCCAACAGCTCGCCACAAGCTGCCCTGCGGGGATATATATATGTCGTGGAAAACGATATTCTTGAATAATAAGTTGTGAAGTTGATTAACTTAGTACAGAGTCTATGGTGGCCAGCGTGACGTTACTTGTCATTTGAAAATGGCGCGAATGTGTTTTCGGTAATGTCACGTGGACAGAGTCGTGCTGGTGCGTGGGAGCTGGCCAGAGCTCAGTTTGATTTGAGACACCGACGAAGACACACATCCAGCACGAAACTGTCAGTTACCTAGATTTGAGTTGTTTTGTGATTAAGATTGTTAAGTGAGGTTATTACTGCAATGAAGATTGCTATTCTACGTTATGAACTCTGTACCACGAAACCCCCATCGGTGTCAGCTCATCGCTCAGCCATCGCTGACGCCGACATCAGAAGTGGCATAAAGAACTTGCTTCCAACTTTACTGGCGAGCTTCACCGAGATGTGATGAGATCTTCGTCGTGATGCACCAGAAGAACAAGATGCAGTGATCGAAGTCTGCTTGCTACATCGGGCTCCATCAAGAGAGTATGCGAGGTGCAAGATGCGAGGCTCCTGCAGCGCGGGTTGGCAGCGCGGCGACGCGGGCGGCAGCGCGGCGGTGCAGTGTGGCGCAACTACAGATGTGCAGTTGTGCACGAAATAACTGGTATTTTCTGGTAGTAACAACAATCCGGTGAGTCGTGTAATTTTTGTTTTGATTTCGGTAGATACCGGATGTTGTCTTGCTAAGTTGTAATACAGTCGCAATTTTAGAGGTCAATGCGAACGTTTGTGTAAAGGGCATACCTAGGTAGTACCTAGTAGTACCTACAAACATAGACCTAGTACCGAACGAATTATTTACGAAGTTTTAAATAGTGGCAATAGTTTATTTTACATGCGGGTAGCGCGTACAATAAGATAATTAATCATTTCAAATAGGTGTGTGATGGTAATGATCGTTCGAGAAATGTTTTAAGGAGGGTATCGCAATCAACAAAATGTTTGTTGGTTATTTCGAAACAAAAATGTGTGGTGGATTATGGGTGTTAACCCAATCAGTTTTTTGTTTTAAAAGTGTCAATACTGCGGGTATGTACAGAGATCCTATGATTACTTTACGTTATGAATATTGCCATAATTTTAATTAGGGAATGGTTTATTGTGCAGGGGTTGAGTACCTCTTGTGAATTAAGCAAACTCAAACCTTATCGTCTATAGGCCAACTTACAAACCCAGCCTAGACAAAAGGCAATAAGTAGTGTCAAAGGTCCAAGAACTATTGGATGCTTACGGCATGCGTTCGTGTCAGTCACCTTTTGAGAAAGCTATTCTTTCTCTTCTTGAAAACATCCACCATGTTAGGCGGTTCATAGGTTTTTCGTATAGGTTTTCGTTTTTTTCATTTACCCTCACTGTTTTTATTGATGACTAGTAAACAATTTGGTCCATTTATTTGAAAATTGGGACATTGACAGAAGATAACAAATAATTTCAATTTTACCGACTATACCTGGTTGATTATTTTCTTATTATGAACTCTCAATTTAAATGAGATTGAAATTCAAACTGATGCAAGTGCGGCGCTATTCCCTTTATTTTGTAAATCGTATGGAAACCTTGTTGATATCACCACGGTATCAGAAAGCTGGTTGTTAGCCTAAATTTAAATTGAACAAAACTTAAAATCGGTTTGACCACAATATTAGGACCAGGTTTTTAAATTAGCTTAATGATTGTGTTTTAATTAAAAATGAGGACAGAAGTCAAACTAAATTAGATTCAAGTATGAATGCCCCGATCACCAAGTTCCTTGAGAATTGAATGACATAGTTGATGACAGTGGTAGTGAAACCACATCTGGTTAAGAATAGCTTGTATACTCGTACTCGAAGCTTCGGACCGCACCTCATGAGTAACATGTGGCGATGGATCTATAAGGAATCGTTGGTGCGATTTCTGTCTGTGTTGGTGCACAAAGCGCTTCATGTGTTGTAGCACATATTGCGTTAGATTTTTGAGAGTCGTTGGTGCGATTCTCTTCGTGTTGGTGCACAGATTTTAATGAGTTTCATGAGTTGAGTATGCATTGCTTATAAATGATGATAAAGAGTAACAGAACTGTTAGAATTACTGTGTTGTAACTTATTGGTCGGACCTTTACTAATTACTAGTGCGCAGTGCGCTGTGAACCTAGGATAAACAAGGTAGTGTAGTTATTAGCGGAGTTCAATACTGTGCTTAGACATGTGAAGTACCAATAGGTTATTATCTTGTTTATTAATGACAGAAATTCATTTGAATAAACTTAAACTGATGTTTCACCGACTAGACGACTGTCCAAGATAGTCGTGAGCGTCTATTAACTGAATTACAATCGCGATTAATTTGTGGTTTACCATTCACTCTGGTAACTTACAAAAGTTCCAACTCGTACTCGTGTTGTTTATCGCTGTCCTTACCAACTCGATCTTCGCGAAGTAGAGATAGTATCGTACGACTATCCGACAGAGTAGTTTCCGCTTTTCTAACCTGTTTCTTCTTCTCGAAAAGCGTGATGGTTTCGTGCGTATGTCAGTAGATGATTGACAGTCAAATTTAGATAGTAGGTACTTTGGGTAAATTCCCACTACCGTGTAAAGAGATCAAACTTCTTAGGTCAATGGTAATGAAAAACGTTTCTCCAAGTCCCGTTTTGATAGTGCCTACTAAAATGAAACTTAAGTGTTAGTAACTTGGTTTACATTAAAACTGAAAAGCCTAGCTTAACTAAGCTTGACCCGAAGTCAAGGTTCTTTTAAACGCTTGCGGGCGACCAGTATGTTGTAAAGTCAAGTCGTAAGATGCCAACCTGTGAAGTTCAAACGAGTTAGAAGAAGAAAACAATGTTTCTGAGGGCAAAAGAACCTTAACAGACCTATGATACGCTTGTTGGCTATCCGGTAAATTCGCATTCATAAAATGCAGTCGCAACTGCATACGTTGTCGTTCAGGGCGTGATGAGCGGCTTGTGTTCTAGCGGGGACCTGGGGCTTGAAAGAGACTATTTTGTACGGTCATGTAATGACTTGAGGGTCGCGGACTCTAGATGAAAAATGTTGGATAACGATATGGGTGGCAATACCGAATTGTCAATAGCTGTGGCAGGGCCATGAGTAGTGTGTTTATTTTTGAAATTTGATAATTATGAGGCTTTAAAGAAATTTCCGTGTTTAAGTTCTTAAAATGGCTTAGTTAAAGTTCGTTTAGTTATTGTGAGTACTGAGTAGTCATTACTAATGATTATCTGTAAGTTTTGGAATACTTTTCATCTTACTTAACGTATGCTCTATGGATTAATTGTGAGTGTTTGGTGACCAATCCAGTTGCGCCGGAGCATGTAAGAGGTGCGCGTGGTCTGCTTTTTATGCGCAGGATATCCTTTCCGAGGGGTAGCACTTACGCGGCTGAGATGGTTAGCTTCTGGGGTTGGATCACAAGCCGATGGCCTGTGTGGCAATGACTAGCCTGTGTGGCAATGACTAGCCTGTGTGGTAATGACTAGCCTGTGTGGCAATGACTTGCCTGTGTGGCAATGACTTGCCTGTGTGGCAATGACTTGCCTGTGTGGCAATGACTTGCCTGTGTGGCAATGACTTGCCTGTGTGGCAATGACTTGCCTGTGTGGCAATGACTTGCCTGTGTGGCAACGACGAGCCTGTGTGGCAGTGACTTGCCTGTGTGGCAATGACTTGCCTGTGTGGCAACGACGAGCCTGTGTAGCACCCGTGAGCCTCCGTGGCACCAGTAAGCCTGCGTGGTACCTGTGAGTACCTATGTGTGGCACTCGTGAGCCTGTGTGGTACCTGTTAGCTTTAGCCTGTGTGGTATGTGAGAGTCTATGTAATACCTACTATGTCGTGCATTTGCATAGCACTATCTTAGTACACTTTCAGTTCTAGTAATGCTATCGGTCTTAGTGATGATTCATTCTGCCTGGATTTGTTTCGATTAGAGGTGTCAAGGTTTGACATACACCCTTGAAAAGTTAGTTGTGGTCAGAATGACCGAGTTTTGAAGTATGTGAAAAATGCGTGCGTGCGTGCGTTTTGAAGTATGTGACCAATACGAACGTGCGTGCGTATACGTGTGTTCTGTGTGTGTGTGTGTTTATTTGTTTCACAAATATTGAAGAAAGTAGACACGAGGACGTGTGATGGTCATGATGGCCGTGTCGTGGAAAACGATATTCTTGAATAATAAGTTGTGAAGTTGATTAACTTAGTACAGAGTCTATGGTGGCCAGCGTGACGTTACTTGTCATTTGAAAATGGCGCGAATGTGTTTTCGGTAATGTCACGTGGACAGAGTCGTGCTGGTGCGTGGGAGCTGGCCAGAGCTCAGTTTGATTTGAGACACCGACGAAGACACACATCCAGCACGAAACTGTCAGTTACCTAGATTTGAGTTGTTTTGTGATTAAGATTGTTAAGTGAGGTTATTACTGCAATGAAGATTGCTATTCTACGTTATGAACTCTGTACCACGAAACCCCCATCGGTGTCAGCTCATCGCTCAGCCATCGCTGACGCCGACATATATATTATTATTATTATTATAGTGGAGTGGTGGTCGATGGAAATAAAATTAAAATTATATTATGTCTCATCGACCGCCACTGGGGGCGGTTGGGAACAAATGTAAAATTTTATCCCAGCGACCACCAGTGGTGGCAGTTTTAGTGGTGGCCGTTGGGAATAAGCCGGAGAGCTCGGGCTACCACTGGGATAGGGATGGCGGAGGTGTCTTGATTGCAGTATCTAAAAACTAGTTTAAAAAAGATTACTGCAACAAAGTAATTGTGAGGATCTATGGGTATCTGTGGAAATTCCGTGCGCGCACTCGAGGCAGCTCCGCCGTCTTGATCTTTATGCAGCCTACCTGCCACCACCGGTCTCTAAATCGATGTTGGAACATTTTGTTGGTAATTGCAATTCTTATCAGGATAACCATAATGTGGGTGTACCCATGCATAGTGGGAGATTTTAACTTGAAAACTATAAACTGGAACAACCTAAATAATCCACTGAAAAATCAACATATTAGCTGTCTCGATCAACTTTTTATTGATTTTACTTTAGTTAATAATCTCCGACAATGCAATAATGCTACCAACAAAAATAATAAACTACTGGATGCTGTATTGGTAGACGTCCCAGGTTGTTGGGTTAGTGAAGCGGATCCCTTAAGTGTTGTAGATATTGTTACGTATTTGCGCGTGCGACAGAGAAAGACGCTGATTAAAGTAGTATGACACTGACTCGTGGTTTGATTGCACGTGGTTGTTCCCCACTTCCTAAATACGTTACAGATATACAAGTAACGTTGACGGAATCGCTAAAACTGAAATCTAATACAAACTTTCTTTTCATTCAAGTAAAAAAAAACTTTCCTATGGGCGACTATACAGCAATAAACAAGCATTTGAAGGTTTAAACCTTCAAATGCTTGTTTATTGCTGTATACCGCGGCGGCGGCCGAGCGGATAAGGACTGGGAAGAGTGTCTGGGATGTTACAGTAGTGTTGACGAAATGGTGAAAGTTTTTTACAGCGTTATTGTGTCAGCTATAAATACTTCTGTGCCAATTATCCGGAAACGGATCGCTTAGAGGACAAAACTATGCAGCCTCCGAATACCTGGAGACCATATCCGCGCAGTCAGACTGTATTGTTCCGATTGACATCAATTATGATTAAAAATTTAAAAAACCCCCACCGCAAAAAAAGTTGAACATTTATTAAGTTAAAAATAACACTTTAGCCTTGAAATTTTACGTAACGTCGGGGTACCGTTAAAATAAGTACCTAAATACCTACAAGTACTAGGAACATTCCTTACTTAAGCGGTAGCCCGACGTGAAGTAAAATTTCATGGCTAAAGTGTTATTTTTAACTTTTTAAATGTTTAACTTTTTTGCGGTGGGGGTTTTTAAAATTTTTAATTTAATTTTTATTTTTATATTTTGAAACGCATTAATTTTGTTTTATCGACTTTACAGTTATGAGAATTTTTCAATGCATTGTATGTAGAGTCAAATGCTGGTTAAAACGAATCCAAACACGACATATCATCTGCTATTATTTTGTCAAGAGTCTATCTACTGGTGTGCTGGATAGCCTGGCTGCTGCATCAGCTCATCCTGTTGCCATCAGTGCATTGTGTGCAGAATCAAATGCTGGTTAAAATGAATCCAAACACGACATACCTGCTGTTATTTTCCCAAGAGTGTATTAGTCTGCTAGATATCGTGGCTGCATCAGACCAAATACACCATAATGTTGCTTATTCATAATGTTATTGTTGCTTATTCATAATATTATACACATGGGTGTTTGAAATTTTAATACACACATATGTTTGTAAGTAAAGTTAATACCCATAGACGTCTAAAATAGCAACGCTAGCTAACATAAAAGAGCTGATAACCTTCAAATCGCTAAACCGATTTTGATGAATTATGTCTAAGAACCATTGCAAGAAACCCTGCTTTCGAATAAAAAAAACCGCATATAAATCGGTTCACCCGTTTGGGCGCTACGGTGCCACAGACAGACAGACACACACACATAGCGGTCAAACTAATAACACCCCTCTTTTTGCGTCGGGGGTTAAAAATGTTGAGAAAAAATTAAATTAAAAATTTAAAAAACCCCCACCGCAAAAAAGTAAAACATTTAAAAAGTTAAAAATAACACTTTAGCCATGAAATTTTACTTTACGTCGGGGTACCACTTAAGTACGGAATGTTCCTAGTACTCGTAGTTATGTACCTAGGTACTTATTTTAACGGTACCCCGACGTGAAGTAAAATTTCATGGCTAAAGTGTTATTTTTAACTTTTTAAATGTTTTACTTTTTTGCGGTGGGGGTTTTTTAAATTTTCAATTTAATTTTTATTTTAAAATTTTTAAACGCATTTATTTTGTTTTATAGATTATACAGTTATGAGAATTTTTCAGTGCATTGTATGTAGAGTCAAATGCTGGTTAAAACGAATCCAAACACGACATATCTGCTATTATTTTGTCAAGAGTCTACCTACTGGTGGGCTGGATAGCCTGGCTGCAGCATCAGCTCATCCTGTTACCATCAGTGCATTGTGTTTAGAATCAAATGCTGGTTGAAATGAATCCAAACACGACATATCTGCTAATATTTTGTCAAGAGTCTACCTACTGGTATGCTGGATGGCCTGGCTGCAGCATCAGCTCATCTTGTTGCCATAAGTGCATTGTGTTTAGAATCAAATGCTGGTTGAAACAAATCCAAACACGACATATCTGCTATTATTTTGTCTAGAGTCTACCTCCTGGTGTGCTGGATAGCCTGGCTGCAGCATCCGCTCAATCTGTTGCCACCAGTGCATTGTGTGCAGAATCAAATGCTGGTTAAAATGAATCCAAACACGACATATCTCCTGTTATTTTCCCAAGAGTGTATTAGTCTGCTAGATATCCTGGCTGCATCAGACCAAATACACCATAATGTTGCTTATTAATATTACACACATGGGTGTTTGAAATTTTCAGACACATATGTTTTTAAGTAAAGTCCCATAGATGTCTAAAATAGCAACGGAAGCTAACACAAAAGAGCTGATAACCTTGAAACGGCTGAACCGATGTTGATGAAGTATGTCTAAGAACCATCGCAAGAAACTCTGTTTTCAAATAAAAAAACCGCATCTAAATCGGTTCACCCGTTTGGGCGCTACGGTGCCACAGACAGACAGACAGACAGACAGACAGACAGACAGACAGACAGACAGACACACACACATAGCGGTGAAACTTATAACACCCCTCTTTTTGCGTCGGGGGTTAAAAACTTAAAAGCCTCGATGTTACTAAGGGGGCAGGTCCAGATGTTAAACCGTCACTGTTTATTGTTAGGTGTGCACCTATAGCTTAGCTGTTCCCTTTGTGAATATTATATAGGGCCTCAATACGATCTGGTTAATTCCCTTAAAAGTGGAAACAGGCGAAAGTAGTACCGGTTTACAAGAGTGGAGACCCCTGTGACGTAAAGAACTATAGACCAATATCCACCTTTCCACTTTCGGTAAAATATTGGAATCGTTAATTTGTCCATATAGGTCTATTCAACGCTATTTTTCTAAGTTCTTGAGCGATCATCAGCACGGCTTCGTAAAGAACAGATCTACAAGTACTAATCTGGTGTCCTTTGTTGAAGCCTCATGCGAAGCCATGGATAAAGGTTTACAGGTTGATGCTGTTTATACGGATTTTAACAAGGCATTTGATAAGGTCTCCCATGTACTGCTTGTTCAAAAACTAACTGCGTACGGGTTCACTGGTAGCCTTCTTAATTGGTTGGGTTTGTATCTAGCTGGTAGAGAGTTTTATGTGGTTGTCAATGGGTACCAGTCAAACAGAAATGCCATTGCCTCGGGTGTCCCTCAAGGTTCTCATCCAGGTCCAATTATTCATAATTATATATTAATGACATGACATCGTGCTTTCACAATACTAACATATTCTTTTTGCAGACGACTTGAAAATTTCAAAGGCCATTAAGTCTCAACAGAACGTAAATTTAATGCAAGAAGATTTCGACCGATTATCTGCATGGTGTAATCAAAATAAAATCTCATTAAATAGTTCAAAATGTAGCGACATAAAATTCACCAGGAAAGTAAATGTAGTGAACAAAATTCGGCGTACCAAATAAACAGAGTGAACTTATGCGAGGTAGATATAGTGCGAGATCTGGGAGTTATCTTGGACTCAAAACTGAAACTCACGTTTATACCACATATTGAAAGCATAATCAGTCGTTCCCAACGTATGCTTGGATTTGTCATTCGAAATGGAAAGTTATTTCAACGCCCACATACTAAATTGGTTCTCTACAATAGCCTTGTTAGGAGCATCCTGGAATACTGTGGTGTGATATGGAGGCTTCACTACGCAACCCACTCGCTGCGGATAAACCGAATCCAAATAAGGTTTTTCCAATGTCTAGGGTACTCAAAAGAAAGGCAATCTAAATATCTCTCCCACGTGTATGTGCAAACTCATAAACGAGCGCAGCGACCTGGTTGACGTCCACCTAGACTCAATATCGACGTTTGTCGGACGTCACTAGCATAGTATGTTATGTTTTATCCTCTTTCCCCGGATCTCCGAAGTGTTCGGTCGTGTCTGATATTGCAGTTGCTTTAGACTATTACAGTTTATTAAAATTAATGTATTTAATTAAATTAAAGTAAGCCTATAAATCGTAAGCGAAACAAAAGTACCAGGCGTTCAGAAGTAGTGCGAAGTTAAAGCAACGTGGGTAATTTAGTTAGCATACTCGTATACGGGTCGTAGTAACAGCACACTAATAGCGTTACAAAGTTGTTCTCTGCAAAACATTGTAAAAAGCATTGGGCAGATTATTGGTCAACTAATTGGTTGACTCCGATGTTTATGATTTATATCGAATTAGGACAAAGATAGAATCAAGGAACCCTATCATCATACAATTCACTACAACATTCATGAAAAGAATTCTGAGCATTAATAATGGCGCCAAAAGATCAAGTCGCTGCAAAACCGCGCTGTTGCCACTCTTACCACAGGTTAGTGAACTAATGTTTCTAAAGGGCGTTCTATTTTGTTTCCAGTTTTATACCATTTAGTTTTATTTAATTGATTTTTTTTTTTTTTTATTGATTGGTGTTTTATTTTATTTTATTTTATTTTATTTATTTTGGGACAATAAACAAACAATAAAACAAAAAAACAACAAAAACAAATAAACAATATTTGGTTAGGATTTTTTTGATGGTTTAGAATTATTCCTAGGAACTAGCAGTGTCCGTGTTTTCATTTATTGTCGTATTATCATCACCACGCTGTATGTTTAAAAATCTCCGTCATGTTGCTAACGTTGATCTAATGAGATCTGTCTATGTTGCATTATGTCAGTGTCAGTCAATTTGGCTTTCACTCCCTTCAGAATTTTCCTTTAAGAAAATAACGTCCCTTTTGGCTTCCACTGTGTTTTTTTCAGCAAAGTATATCCGGTATCCCTTCACATTCTCCTCATAACCGACCATCAAGCCCTTCTCTCCTTTCTTATCCCATTTCTTCCTTCTTTCCTTTGGTATGTGTACATACACTTCTGCACCGAAAGCTCTCAACTCACGGATATCAAACGTTTTTCCAGTCCATACCTCAAATGGAGATCTTCCATCTTCATGGCTCTTTCTAGTTCTGTTCAACACGTACACCGCTGTGTTTACAGCTTCAGCCCATAATTTCTTTGGCAAGTTCCTCTCATGAATCATAGTTCTTGCCGCTTCAATTAATGTTCTATTTTCTCTTTCTGCTTTCCCGTTTTGCTCAGGAGTATATGGCACGGTGGTTTGATGTATTATTCCACGTCTTGAAAATATTTCTTTCACATCTTTATTTACAAACTCCAGGCCATTGTCACTTCTGAATATATTCACTCTGTTTCCAGTCATATTCTCCGCCTTATTTATGAAATTTTCAATACAATGTTTGATCTCATCTTTTGTTTTCACAAAGTGCACGCTTCTAAAGTTCGAGTAATCATCTTTCAAGACGACAAAGTATCTTGACCCACCAACTAACGGCTCCTCCATAGGACCGCAGGTATCAGCATGAATTAACTCACATGTCTTAGAACTTTTGAATTCACTTCTACTGAACGACAATCTATGTATTTTTCCGGCCAAACAACTTTCACACACTTGCTTTGATGTTTGTATAACCTCAATGCTATGTTTCTGCAAAACATCTTTTACGTAAGTAAAGTTCTCATGCACCAATCTTCTGTGCCACTCATTTATGTCGTTCGGTACTAACTTTGCAGTGTTCGCTGTGTCGATATTACTAATAAAACGTAGATCTAAATAATAGGAACTTCCAATTCTTTCCGCCACCGTACATATTTAGTTCAACTTGTAAAATTTGCATGAACTGTCATCTGTCATCATGACGGATCCTTTATCTGTGGCGCGATTGACTGAGAACAAGTTCGTTTTTAGTTCAGGAACATACAACACGTCGTCAATCACAGTATCAATCCATTCATTTCCGTTCGACACTTGAACTGCCACCTGTCCGCAACCAAGCGCATAAATCACCGCGCCATTACCAACAATCACAGGTTTAGGAGAAACACTTGTAAACGACGTAAACAATGCACGATCCCGGCACATATTATGTTCTGAAGCACCAGAATCCACTAGCCACTTAGATTTTTGAAGATTATGCGACGAATTGACCACCATGAATGCATAACTTTTTGTTTTATCTTCACTTCTTGACATTCTTTGTTTTCTAAATCGACACTGAGGCTTGAAGTGTCCAAACTTTCCACAAAAGAAACAGTTATTATTTTAAGCGTTTTCTTCACTGCCACTTTTATTACTCTTACATTCAGTTTGATAATGTCCACTCTTCCCACACTTGAAACATTTTATGGGCTTCTTATTTTTGACAATGAACGCAGATGAAGTTTGCTGCGCTTCTTCGTTCTTGCCCTTTACTCTCTCTTCTTTGATTAATATTCTAGCAACCAAGTTATCAAATGTTTTCTTGTCGTGACGTGACGAACTTCGGATAGTGACGTGACGAAATTTGGATAATTAAGAAGAAATTCGGATAGTGACGTGACGAACTTCAGATTATTGTGACGAACTTCGGATTGTGACGTAACGAAGTTCGGATAATTGTGACAAAATTCGGATAGTGACGTGACGAACTTCGGATTAAGACATGACGAACTTCGGATTATTGTGACGAACTTCGGATAGTGATGTGACGAAATTCAAATAATTGTGACGAACTTCGGATTTTTGAAACGATTTTCGGATTATGACGTGACGAACTTCGGATTTTTGTAACAAACTTCGGATTATTGTGACGAACTTCGGATTGTGACGTGACGAAATTTGGATTCTTGTGACGAACTTCGGAAAGTGACGTGACGAAATTCGGATTATGCAGTGATGAACTTCGGATAAGGACGTGACGAACTTCGGATAGTGCTGTGACGAAATTCGGATAATGACGTGACGAAATTCGGATAATTGTCAAAAGTCAAAGTCAAAGTCAAATCATTTATTTCAATTAGGCCATTTAAAAGGCACTTTTGAACGTTAAACTTACAAGTTAAGTAAAATTTAATGATTCTAGTTGCCCCTTCCAAAAGGTAGTTTTGTATGGAGAAGAATGGGCAAGAAACTCCATACTTACTCTTTTAAAATAGTTTTTACAATATTTGTATACAATAAAAAATACATTATATGTGAATACGATGTACCTAGATTAAACAAAGTAAAATAAAATAAAAAATAAAAAAACAACATACTGTGTGTTTTTCATAATTGTGACGGAATTTGGAAAGTAAATGACGTGACAAACTTCGGATAATTGTGACGAACTTCGGAAAGTGACGTGACGCAATTCGGATAATTGTGACGAAATTCGGATAGTGACATGACGAACTTCGGATTATTGTGACAAACTTCGGATAGCGACGTGACGAAATTCGGATAATTGTGACGAAATTCGGATAGTGATGTGACGAACTTCGGATTATGACGTGACGAACTTCGGATTATTGTGACGAACTTCGGATAGTGACGTGACGAACTTCGGATAATTGTGACGAACTTCGGATAGTGACGCGACAAACTTCGGATAATTGTGACGAACTCCGGATAGTGACGTCAAGAAATTCGGATAATTAAGACGAAATTCGGATAGTGACATGACAAACTTCGGATAGTGACGTGACGAAATTCGGATAAATGTGACGATCTTCGGAAAGCGACGTGACTAAATTCAGATAATTGTGACGAAATTCGGATAGTGACGTGACGATCTTCGGATAGTGACGTGACGAATTCGGATAATTGTGACGAAATTCGGATAGTGACGTGACGAACTTCAGATTATGACGTGACGAACTTCGGATTATTGTGACGAACTTCGGATTATTGTGACGAACTTCGGATAGTGACGTGACGAAATTCGGATAGTGACGTGACGAACTTCGGATTATGACGTGACGACCTTCGGATTATTGTGACGAACTTCGGATAGTGACGTGACGAACTTCGGATTATTGTGACGAACTTCGGATAGTGACGCGACGAACTTCAGATTATTTTGACGAACTTCGGATAGTGACGTCACGAAATTCGGATAATTATTATTAAGACGAACTTCGGATTATTGTGACGAACTTTAGATAGTGACGTGAGGTTTTTGGATTATTGTGACCAATTTCGGTAAATGACGAGAATAACTTCGGATAGTGACGTGACGAAATTTGGATATTGCTGTGACAAACTTCGGATAATGATGTGACGAACTTCGAAATGAAATGAAATAAAATGAAATGAAATGAAATAAAATGAAATGAAATAAAACTGTAACGAACTTTGGATTATTGTGACGAACTTCGGATAGTGACGTCACGAAATTCGGATAATTGTGATAAAATTCGTATCAAATCAAATCAAATCAAAAGTCATTTATTCAAATTAGGCTGAGGATCAGCACTTTTTGAACGTCGAAATTACATAAGACAGTCCCCCAAAAAGCCCACCCTTCGCCACTTCCTAGTGTTTTGCTGGGAAGAAGAAGTGGCGGAACAAACTCCCCAGCAACACATCTGTCTGATAAGTTAGAAGAACTTGAATTTACACAGTACAATTAGTTATAATTACAAAATAATTAAAATATAAGTTATTCACTACATGTTAGCTAGCACACTCAACATACAGAATACCAGTAATATATAGCTACCGACAATAAAACTAACTTAACTCAAGCAAAAGCAACTGACTAATAAGAATCCTCCAGGAAAAAAGGGTGTGCCAGCTTGCATGTGCAGAGTTGGATTAAATCCATAGATCTGCAAGACAATGTAACAAAATGATAAACTAGAACTGTGGAAGTTAAATAAAACAAAAAAAAAACAGGTAATAGTTAAAACAATAGCAAAACCAAAGCCAGCAAGACGACCAGTTACCACAAGCAGCACCCGTTCACTAGCATAACGCAAAGATCAGCCATTACCCCCCTCGCCATATTAGAGGGAAGGTGGTAACCCGACCCTCGACGCTACCGCAAGCAGTAACGTCTGAGGGAGCATGACGAACTTGCTACCGGTTATTTACGTAAAAATTAACCAATAAATAGGAGTCTCTAGTTCACCACATAATGCAAATACATCTCATTAATTTAATACAATGTACTGAGAAGATTATGTCAACAAAAAAATATAATAAAAAAATAAAAATAAAAATGAAAAGTGGCACACACAAACAATAAGTTTCAACTAGTTAATAAATTAATTTCAGTGAAAGAACATTAAGTGTCTTGCGTTCAACAAAGCGACCAACTATTCTTATCATCTAAGTAGTCGTTAATAGAATAATATGCTCTAGAACAAAGGTTCGATTTAATTTTTGATTTAAAAGTATTAAATGGCAAATCCAAGAAAGAACGTGGTAACTTGTTGTAAAAGCGGATACCGAGCCCCACAAATATAGTATACAGTATAGTGACGTGACGAACTTCGGATAGTGACGTGACGAAATTCGGATAGTTGTGACTAACTTCGGATTACTGTGACGAACTTCGGATGACGCTGTGACGAACCTAGGATAGTGACGTGACGAACTTCGAAAAATGCTGTGACGAACTCGGATGACGCTGTGACGAACTTCGGATTATTGTCACGAACTTCGGATAGTGACGTGACGAACTTCGGATTATTGTGACGAACTTCAGAAAGTGACGTGACGAAGTTCGGATAATTGTGACGAAATTCGGTAAGTGACGTGACGAACTTCGGATTATTGTGACGAACTTCGGATAGCGACGTGACGAAATTCAGATAATTGTGACGAAATTCCGATAATGACGTCAAAATCTTCGGAAAGTGACGTGACGCAATTCGGATAATTGTGACGAAATTCGGATAGTGACGTGACGAAATTCGGATAATTGTGACGAAATTCGAATAGTGACGTGACGAACTTCGGATAGTGACGTGACGAAATTCGGATAATTGTAACGAAATTCGGATAGTGACGTGACGAACTTCGGATTATGATGTGACGAACTTCGGATTATTGTGACGAACTTCGGATAGTGACGTGACGAACTTCGGATTATTGTGACGAACTTCGGATAGTGACGCGACGAACTTCGGATTATTTTGACGAACTTCGGATAGTGACATCAGGAAATTCGGATAATTAAGACGAACTTTGGATTATTGTGACGAAGTTCGGAAAGTGACGTGACAAAGTTTGGATAATTAGGACGAAATTCGGATAGTGACGTGACGAACTTCGGATTATTGTGACGAACTTTAGATAGTGACGTGAGGTTTTTGGATTATTGTGACCGATTTCGGTAAATGACGAGAATAACTTCGGATAGTGACGTGACGAAATTCGGATATTGCTGTGACAAACTTCGGATAACGATGTGACGAACTTCGAAATGAAATGAAATGAAATGAAATGAAATGAAATAAAACTGTAACGAACTTCGGATTATTGTGACGAACTTCGGATAGTGACGTCACGAAATTCGGATAATTGTGATAAAATTCGTATAGTGACGTGACGAACTTCGGATAGTGACGTGATGAAATTCGGATAGTTGTGACTAACTTCGGATTACTGTGACGAACTTCGGATGACGCTGTGACGAACCTAGGATAGTGACGTGACGAACTTCGAAAAATGCTGTGACGAACTCGGATGACGCTGTGACGAACTTCGGATAGTGACGTGACGAACTTCGGATTATTGTGACGAACTTCAGAAAGTGACGTGACGAAGTTCGGATAATTGTGACGAAATTCGGTAAGTGACGTGACGAACTTCGGATTATTGTGACGAACTTCGGATAGCGACGTGACGAAATTCAGATAATTGTGACGAAATTCCGATAATGACGTGAAAAACTTCGGAAAGTGACGTGACGCAATTCGGATAATTGTGACGAAATTCGGATAGTGACGTGACGAAATTCGGATAATTGTGACGAAATTCGAATAGTGACGTGACGAACTTCGGATAGTGACGTGACGAAATTCGGATAATTGTAACGAAATTCGGATAGTGACGTGACGAACTTCGGATTATGATGTGACGAACTTCGGATTATTGTGACGAACTTCGGATAGTGACGTGACGAACTTCGGATTATTGTGACGAACTTCGGATAGTGACGCGACGAACTTCGGATTATTTTGACGAACTTCGGATAGTGACATCAAGAAATTCGGATAATTAAGACGAACTTTGGATTATTGTGACGAAGTTCGGAAAGTGACGTGACAAAGTTTGGATAATTAGGACGAAATTCGGATAGTGACGTGACGAACTTCGGATTATTGTGACGAACTTTAGATAGTGACGTGAGGTTTTTGGATTATTGTGACCGATTTCGGTAAATGACGAGAATAACTTCGGATAGTGACGTGACGAAATTCGGATATTGCTGTGACAAACTTCGGATAACGATGTGACGAACTTCGAAATGAAATGAAATGAAATGAAATAAAACTGTAACGAACTTCGGATTATTGTGACGAACTTCGGATAGTGACGTCACGAAATTCGGATAATTGTGATAAAATTCGTATAGTGACGTGACGAACTTCGGATAGTGACGTGATGAAATTCGGATAGTTGTGACTAACTTCGGATTACTGTGACGAACTTCGGATGACGCTGTGACGAACCTAGGATAGTGACGTGACGAACTTCGAAAAATGCTGTGACGAACTCGGATGACGCTGTGACGAACTTCGGATTATTGTGACGAACTTCGGATAGTGACGTGACGAACTTCGGATTATTGTGACGAACTTCGGAAAGTGACGTGACGAAGTTCGGATAATTGTGACGAAATTCGGTAAGTGACGTGACGAACTTCAAATTATTGTGACGAACTTCGGATAGTGACGTGACGCAATTCGGATAATTGTGACGAATTTCGGATTATTGTGACGAATTTTGGATAGTGACGTGACGAACTTCGGATTTTTGTGACGAACTTCGGATTATTGTGACGAAATTCAGATAGTGACGTGACGAACTTCGGAAAAAGACTGAAAAGAATGAAATGAAATGAAATGAAATGAAATGAAATGAAATGAAATGAAATGAAATGAAATGAAATGAAATGAAATGAAATGAAATGAAATGAAATGAAATGAAATGAAATGAAATGAAATGAAATGAAATGAAATGAAATGAAATGAAATGAAATGAAATGAAATGAAATGAAATGAAATGAAATGAAATGAAATGAAATGAAATGAAATGAAATGAAATGAAATGAAATGAAATGAAATGAAATGAAATGAAATGAAATGAAATGAAATGAAATGAAATGAAATGAAATGAAATGAAATGAAATGAAATGAAATGAAATGAAATGAAATGAAATGAAATGAAATGAAATGAAATGAAATGAAATGAAATGAAATGAAATGAAATGAAATGAAATGAAATGAAATGAAATGAAATGAAATGAAATGAAATGAAATGAAATGAAATGAAATGAAATGAAATGAAATGAAATGAAATGAAATGAAATGAAATGAAATGAAATGAAATGAAATGAAATGAAATGAAATGAAATGAAATGAAATGAAATGAAATGAAATGAAATGAAATGAAATGAAATGAAATGAAATGAAATGAAATGAAATGAAATGAAATGAAATGAAATGAAATGAAATGAAATGAAATGAAATGAAATGAAATGAAATGAAATGAAATGAAATGAAATGAAATGAAATGAAATGAAATGAAATGAAATGAAATGAAATGAAATGAAATGAAATGAAATGAAATGAAATGAAATGAAATGAAATGAAATGAAATGAAATGAAATGAAATGAAATGAAATGAAATGAAATGAAATGAAATGAAATGAAATGAAATGAAATGAAATGAAATGAAATGAAATGAAATGAAATGAAATGAAATGAAATGAAATGAAATGAAATGAAATGAAATGAAATGAAATGAAATGAAATGAAATGAAATGAAATGAAATGAAATGAAATGAAATGAAATGAAATGAAATGAAATGAAATGAAATGAAATGAAATGAAATGAAATGAAATGAAATGAAATGAAATGAAATGAAATGAAATGAAATGAAATGAAATGAAATGAAATGAAATGAAATGAAATGAAATGAAATGAAATGAAATGAAATGAAATGAAATGAAATGAAATGAAATGAAATGAAATGAAATGAAATGAAATGAAATGAAATGAAATGAAATGAAATGAAATGAAATGAAATGAAATGAAATGAAATGAAATGAAATGAAATGAAATGAAATGACATTTCATTCGTCACGTCACTATCTGAAGTCTAACTAACTCCGGATAGTGACGTCACGAAATTGGGATAACTGTAACGAACTTCGGATAGTAACGTGACGAAATTCGGATCATTAAGAATAACTTCGGATTATTGTGACGAACTTCGGAAAAAGTCGTTACGAAGTTCGGATTATTGTGACGAAATTCGGATAGTGATGTGACGAACTTCGGATTATGACGTGACGAACTTCGGATTATGATGTGACGAACTTCGGATTATTGTGACGAACTTCGGATAGTGACGTGACGAACTTCGGATTATTGTGACGAACTTCGGATAGTGACGCGACGAACTTCGGATTATTTTGACGAACTTCGGATAGTGACATCAAGAAATTCGGATAATTAAGACGAACTTTGGATTATTGTGACGAAGTTCGGAAAGTGACGTGACAAAGTTTGGATAATTAGGACGAAATTCGGATAGTGACGTGACGAACTTCGGATTATTGTGACGAACTTTAGATAGTGACGTGAGGTTTTTGGATTATTGTGACCGATTTCGGTAAATGACGAGAATAACTTCGGATAGTGACGTGACGAAATTCGGATATTGCTGTGACAAACTTCGGATAATGATGTGACGAACTTCGAAATGAAATGAAATAAAATGAAATGAAATAAAACTGTAACGAACTTCGGATTATTGTGACGAACTTCGGATAGTGACGTCACGAAATTCGGATAATTGTGATAAAATTCGTATCAAATCAAATCAAATCAAAAGTCATTTATTCAAATTAGGCTGAGGATCAGCACTTTTTGAACGTCGAAATTACATAAGACAGTCCCCCAAAAAGCCCACCCTTCGCCACTTCCTAGTGTTTTGCTGGGAAGAAGAAGTGGCGGAACAAACTCCCCAGCAACACATCTGTCTGATAAGTTAGAAGAACTTGAATTTACACAGTACAATTAGTTATAATTACAAAATAATTAAAATATAAGTTATTCACTACATGTTAGCTAGCACACTCAACATACAGAATACCAGTAATATATAGCTACCGACAATAAAACTAACTTAACTCAAGCAAAAGCAACTGACTAATAAGAATCCTCCAGGAAAAAAGGGTGTGCCAGCTTGCATGTGCAGAGTTGGATTAAATCCATAGATCTGCAAGACAATGTAACAAAATGATAAACTAGAACTGTGGAAGTTAAATAAAACAAAAAAAAAACAGGTAATAGTTAAAACAATAGCAAAACCAAAGCCAGCAAGACGACCAGTTACCACAAGCAGCACCCGTTCACTAGCATAACGCAAAGATCAGCCATTACCCCCCTCGCCATATTAGAGGGAAGGTGGTAACCCGACCCTCGACGCTACCGCAAGCAGTAACGTCTGAGGGAGCATGACGAACTTGCTACCGGTTATTTACGTAAAAATTAACCAATAAATAGGAGTCTCTAGTTCACCACATAATGCAAATACATCTCATTAATTTAATACAATGTACTGAGAAGATTATGTCAACAAAAAAATATAATAAAAAAATAAAAATAAAAATGAAAAGTGGCACACACAAACAATAAGTTTCAACTAGTTAATAAATTAATTCAGTGAAAGAACATTAAGTGTCTTGCGTTCAACAAAGCGACCAACTATTCTTATCATCTAAGTAGTCGTTAATAGAATAATATGCTCTAGAACAAAGGTTCGATTTCATTTTTGATTTAAAAGTATTAAATGGCAAATCCAAGAAAGAACGTGGTAACTTGTTGTAAAAGCGGATACCGAGCCCCACAAATATAGTATACAGTATAGTGACGTGACGAACTTCGGATAGTGACGTGACGAAATTCGGATAGTTGTGACTAACTTCAGATTACTGTGACGAACTTCGGATGACGCTGTGACGAACCTAGGATAGTGACGTGACGAACTTCGAAAAATGCTGTGACGAACTCGGATGACGCTGTGACGAACTTCGGATTATTGTCACGAACTTCGGATAGTGACGTGACGAACTTCGGATTATTGTGACGAACTTCAGAAAGTGACGTGACGAAGTTCGGATAATTGTGACGAAATTCGGTAAGTGACGTGACGAACTTCGGATTATTGTGACGAACTTCGGATAGCGACGTGACGAAATTCAGATAATTGTGACGAAATTCCGATAATGACGTGAAAAACTTCGGAAAGTGACGTGACGCAATTCGGATAATTGTGACGAAATTCGGATAGTGACGTGACGAAATTCGGATAATTGAGACGAAATTCGAATAGTGACGTGACGAACTTCGGATAGTGACGTGATGAAATTCGGATAGTTGTGACTAACTTCGGATTACTGTGACGAACTTCGGATGACGCTGTGACGAACCTAGGATAGTGACGTGACGAACTTCGAAAAATGCTGTGACGAACTCGGATGACGCTGTGACGAACTTCGGATTATTGTCACGAACTTCGGATAGTGACGTGACGAACTTCGGATTATTGTGACGAACTTCAGAAAGTGACGTGACGAAGTTCGGATAATTGTGACGAAATTCGGTAAGTGACGTGACGAACTTCGGATTATTGTGACGAACTTCGGATAGCGACGTGACGAAATTCAGATAATTGTGACGAAATTCCGATAATGACGTGAAAAACTTCGGAAAGTGACGTGACGCCATTCGGATAATTGTGACGAAATTTGGATAGTGACGTAACGAAATTCGGATAATTGTGACGAAATTCGAATAGTGACGTGACGAACTTCGGATAGTGACGTGACGAAATTCGGATAATTGTAACGAAATTCGGATAGTGACGTGACGAACTTCGGATTATGATGTGACGAACTTCGGATTATTGTGACGAACTTCGGATAGTGACGTGACGAACTTCGGATTATTGTGACGAACTTCGGATAGTGACGCGACGAACTTCGGATTATTTTGACGAACTTCGGATAGTGACATCAAGAAATTCGGATAATTAAAACGAACTTTGGATTATTGTGACGAAGTTCGGAAAGTGACGTGACAAAGTTTGGATAATTAGGACGAAATTCGGATAGTGACGTGACGAACTTCGGATTATTGTGACGAACTTTAGATAGTGACGTGAGGTTTTTGGATTATTGTGACCGATTTCGGTAAATGACGAGAATAACTTCGGATAGTGACGTGACGAAATTCGGATATTGCTGTGACAAACTTCGGATAATGATGTGACGAACTTCGAAATGAAATGAAATAAAATGAAATGAAATGAAATAAAATGAAATGAAATAAAACTGTAACGAACTTCGGATTATTGTGACGAACTTCGGATAGTGACGTCACGAAATTCGGATAATTGTGATAAAATTCGTATCAAATCAAATCAAATCAAAAGTCATTTATTCAAATTAGGCTGAGGATCAGCACTTTTTGAACGTCGAAATTACATAAGACAGTCCCCCAAAAAGCCCACCCTTCGCCACTTCCTAGTGTTTTTGCTGGGAAGAAGAAGTGGCGGAACAAACTCCCCAGCAACACATCTGTCTGATAAGTTAGAAGAACTTGAATTTACACAGTACAATTAGTTATAATTACAAAATAATTAAAATATAAGTTATTCACTACATGTTAGCTAGCACACTCAACATACAGAATACCAGTAATATATAGCTACCGACAATAAAACTAACTTAACTCAAGCAAAAGCAACTGACTAATAAGAATCCTCCAGGAAAAAAGGGTGTGCCAGCTTGCATGTGCAGAGTTGGATTAAATCCATAGATCTGCAAGACAATGTAACAAAATGATAAACTAGAACTGTGGAAGTTAAATAAAACAAAAAAAAAACAGGTAATAGTTAAAACAATAGCAAAACCAAAGCCAGCAAGACGACCAGTTACCACAAGCAGCACCCGTTCACTAGCATAACGCAAAGATCAGCCATTACCCCCCTCGCCATATTAGAGGGAAGGTGGTAACCCGACCCTCGACGCTACCGCAAGCAGTAACGTCTGAGGGAGCATGACGAACTTGCTACCGGTTATTTACGTAAAAATTAACCAATAAATAGGAGTCTCTAGTTCACCACATAATGCAAATACATCTCATTAATTTAATACAATGTACTGAGAAGATTATGTCAACAAAAAAATATAATAAAAAAATAAAAATAAAAATGAAAAGTGGCACACACAAACAATAAGTTTCAACTAGTTAATAAATTAATTTCAGTGAAAGAACATTAAGTGTCTTGCGTTCAACAAAGCGACCAACTATTCTTATCATCTAAGTAGTCGTTAATAGAATAATATGCTCTAGAACAAAGGTTCGATTTAATTTTTGATTTAAAAGTATTAAATGGCAAATCCAAGAAAGAACGTGGTAACTTGTTGTAAAAGCGGACACCGAGCCCCACAAATATAGTATACAGTATAGTGACGTGACGAACTTCGGATAGTGACGTGACGAAATTCGGATAGTTGTGACTAACTTCGGATTACTGTGACGAACTTCGGATGACGCTGTGACGAACCTAGGATAGTGACGTGACGAACTTCGAAAAATGCTGTGACGAACTCGGATGACGCTGTGACGAACTTCGGATTATTGTCACGAACTTCGGATAGTGACGTGACGAACTTCGGATTATTGTGACGAACTTCAGAAAGTGACGTGACGAAGTTCGGATAATTGTGACGAAATTCGGTAAGTGACGTGACGAACTTCGGATTATTGTGACGAACTTCGGATAGCGACGTGACGAAATTCAGATAATTGTGACGAAATTCCGATAATGACGTGAAAAACTTCGGAAAGTGACGTGACGCAATTCGGATAATTGTGACGAAATTCGGATAGTGACGTGACGAAATTCGGATAATTGAGACGAAATTCGAATAGTGACGTGACGAACTTCGGATAGTGACGTGACGAAATTCGGATAATTGTAACGAAATTCGGATAGTGACGTGACGAACTTCGGATTATGATGTGACGAACTTCGGATAATTGTGACGAACTTCGGATAGTGACGTGACGAACTTCGGATTATTGTGACGAACTTCGGATAGTGACGCGACGAACTTCGGATTATTTTGACGAACTTCGGATAGTGACATCAAGAAATTCGGATAATTAAGACGAACTTTGGATTATTGTGACGAAGTTCGGAAAGTGACGTGACAAAGTTTGGATAATTAGGATGAAATTCGGAAAGTGACGTGACGAACTTCGGATTATTGTGACGAACTTTAGATAGTGACGTGAGGTTTTTGGATTATTGTGACCGATTTCGGTAAATGACGAGAATAACTTCGGATAGTGACGTGACGAAATTCGGATATTGCTGTGACAAACTTCGGATAACGATGTGACGAACTTCGAAATGAAATGAAATGAAATGAAATGAAATGAAATAAAACTGTAACGAACTTCGGATTATTGTGACGAACTTCGGATAGTGACGTCACGAAATTCGGATAATTGTGATAAAATTCGTATAGTGACGTGACGAACTTCGGATAGTGACTTGATGAAATTCGGATAGTTGTGACTAACTTCGGATTACTGTGACGAACTTCGGATGACGCTGTGACGAACCTAGGATAGTGACGTGACGAACTTCGAAAAATGCTGTGACGAACTCGGATGACGCTGTGACGAACTTCGGATTATTGTCACGAACTTCGGATAGTGACGTGACGAACTTCGGATTATTGTGACGAACTTCAGAAAGTGACGTGACGAAGTTCGGATAATTGTGACGAAATTCGGTAAGTGACGTGACGAACTTCGGATTATTGTGACGAACTTCGGATAGCGACGTGACGAAATTCAGATAATTGTGACGAAATTCCGATAATGACGTGAAAAACTTCGGAAAGTGACGTGACGCAATTCGGATAATTGTGACGAAATTCGGATAGTGACGTGACGAAATTCGGATAATTGTGACGAAATTCGAATAGTGACGTGACGAACTTCGGATAGTGACGTGACGAAATTCGGATAATTGTAACGAAATTCGGATAGTGACGTGACGAACTTCGGATTATGATGTGACGAACTTCGGATTATTGTGACGAACTTCGGATAGTGACGTGACGAACTTCGGATTATTGTGACGAACTTCGGATAGTGACGCGACGAACTTCGGATTATTTTGACGAACTTCGGATAGTGACATCAAGAAATTCGGATAATTAAGACGAACTTTGGATTATTGTGACGAAGTTCGGAAAGTGACGTGACAAAGTTTGGATAATTAGGACGAAATTCGGATAGTGACGTGACGAACTTCGGATTATTGTGACGAACTTTAGATAGTGACGTGAGGTTTTTGGATTATTGTGACCGATTTCGGTAAATGACGAGAATAACTTCGGATAGTGACGTGACGAAATTCGGATATTGCTGTGACAAACTTCGGATAACGATGTGACGAACTTCGAAATGAAATGAAATGAAATGAAATGAAATGAAATAAAACTGTAACGAACTTCGGATTATTGTGACGAACTTCGGATAGTGACGTCACGAAATTCGGATAATTGTGATAAAATTCGTATAGTGACGTGACGAACTTCGGATAGTGACGTGATGAAATTCGGATAGTTGTGACTAACTTCGGATTACTGTGACGAACTTCGGATGACGCTGTGATGAACCTAGGATAGTGACGTGACGAACTTCGAAAAATGCTGTGACGAACTCGGATGACGCTGTGACGAACTTCGGATTATTGTGACGAACTTCGGATAGTGACGTGACGCAATTCGGATAATTGTGACGAATTTCGGATTATTGTGACGAATTTTGGATAGTGACGTGACGAACTTCGGATTTTTGTGACGAACTTCGGATTATTGTGACGAAATTCAGATAGTGACGTGACGAACTTCGGAAAAAGACTGAAAAGAATGAAATGAAATGAAATGAAATGAAATGAAATGAAATGAAATGAATGAAATGAAATGAAATGAAATGAAATGAAATGAAATGAAATGAAATGAAATGAAATGAAATGAAATGAAATGAAATGAAATGAAATGAAATGAAATGAAATGAAATGAAATGAAATGAAATGAAATGAAATGAAATGAAATGAAATGAAATGAAATGAAATGAAATGAAATGAAATGAAATGAAATGAAATGAAATGAAATGAAATGAAATGAAATGAAATGAAATGAAATGAAATGAAATGAAATGAAATGAAATGAAATGAAATGAAATGAAATGAAATGAAATGAAATGAAATGAAATGAAATGAAATGAAATGAAATGAAATGAAATGAAATGAAATGAAATGAAATGAAATGAAATGAAATGAAATGAAATGAAATGAAATGAAATGAAATGAAATGAAATGAAATGAAATGAAATGAAATGAAATGAAATGAAATGAAATGAAATGAAATGAAATGAAATGAAATGAAATGAAATGAAATGAAATGAAATGAAATGAAATGAAATGAAATGAAATGAAATGAAATGAAATGAAATGAAATGAAATGAAATGAAATGAAATGAAATGAAATGAAATGAAATGAAATGAAATGAAATGAAATGAAATGAAATGAAATGAAATGAAATGAAATGAAATGAAATGAAATGAAATGAAATGAAATGAAATGAAATGAAATGAAATGAAATGAAATGAAATGAAATGAAATGAAATGAAATGAAATGAAATGAAATGAAATGAAATGAAATGAAATGAAATGAAATGAAATGAAATGAAATGAAATGAAATGAAATGAAATGAAATGAAATGAAATGAAATGAAATGAAATGAAATGAAATGAAATGAAATGAAATGAAATGAAATGAAATGAAATGAAATGAAATGAAATGAAATGAAATGAAATGAAATGAAATGAAATGAAATGAAATGAAATGAAATGAAATGAAATGAAATGAAATGAAATGAAATGAAATGAAATGAAATGAAATGAAATGAAATGAAATGAAATGAAATGAAATGAAATGAAATGAAATGAAATGAAATGAAATGAAATGAAATGAAATGAAATGAAATGAAATGAAATGAAATGAAATGAAATGAAATGAAATGAAATGAAATGAAATGAAATGAAATGAAATGAAATGAAATGAAATGAAATGAAATGAAATGAAATGAAATGAAATGAAATGAAATGAAATGAAATGACATTTCATTCGTCACGTCACTATCTGAAGTCTAACTAACTCCGGATAGTGACGTCACGAAATTGGGATAACTGTAACGAACTTCGGATAGTAACGTGACGAAATTCGGATCATTAAGAATAACTTCGGATTATTGTGACGAACTTCGGAAAAAGTCGTTACGAAGTTCGGATTATTGTGACGAAATTCGGATAGTGATGTGACGAACTTCGGATTATGACGTGACGAACTTCGGATTATGATGTGACGAACTTCGGATTATTGTGACGAACTTCGGATAGTGACGTGACGAACTTCGGATTATTGTGACGAACTTCGGATAGTGACGCGACGAACTTCGGATTATTTTGACGAACTTCGGATAGTGACATCAAGAAATTCGGATAATTAAGACGAACTTTGGATTATTGTGACGAAGTTCGGAAAGTGACGTGACAAAGTTTGGATAATTAGGACGAAATTCGGATAGTGACGTGACGAACTTCGGATTATTGTGACGAACTTTAGATAGTGACGTGAGGTTTTTGGATTATTGTGACCGATTTCGGTAAATGACGAGAATAACTTCGGATAGTGACGTGACGAAATTCGGATATTGCTGTGACAAACTTCGGATAATGATGTGACGAACTTCGAAATGAAATGAAATAAAATGAAATGAAATGAAATAAAATGAAATGAAATAAAACTGTAACGAACTTCGGATTATTGTGACGAACTTCGGATAGTGACGTCACGAAATTCGGATAATTGTGATAAAATTCGTATCAAATCAAATCAAATCAAAAGTCATTTATTCAAATTAGGCTGAGGATCAGCACTTTTTGAACGTCGAAATTACATAAGACAGTCCCCCAAAAAGCCCACCCTTCGCCACTTCCTAGTGTTTTTGCTGGGAAGAAGAAGTGGCGGAACAAACTCCCCAGCAACACATCTGTCTGATAAGTTAGAAGAACTTGAATTTACACAGTACAATTAGTTATAATTACAAAATAATTAAAATATAAGTTATTCACTACATGTTAGCTAGCACACTCAACATACAGAATACCAGTAATATATAGCTACCGACAATAAAACTAACTTAACTCAAGCAAAAGCAACTGACTAATAAGAATCCTCCAGGAAAAAAGGGTGTGCCAGCTTGCATGTGCAGAGTTGGATTAAATCCATAGATCTGCAAGACAATGTAACAAAATGATAAACTAGAACTGTGGAAGTTAAATAAAACAAAAAAAAAACAGGTAATAGTTAAAACAATAGCAAAACCAAAGCCAGCAAGACGACCAGTTACCACAAGCAGCACCCGTTCACTAGCATAACGCAAAGATCAGCCATTACCCCCCTCGCCATATTAGAGGGAAGGTGGTAACCCGACCCTCGACGCTACCGCAAGCAGTAACGTCTGAGGGAGCATGACGAACTTGCTACCGGTTATTTACGTAAAAATTAACCAATAAATAGGAGTCTCTAGTTCACCACATAATGCAAATACATCTCATTAATTTAATACAATGTACTGAGAAGATTATGTCAACAAAAAAATATAATAAAAAAATAAAAATAAAAATGAAAAGTGGCACACACAAACAATAAGTTTCAACTAGTTAATAAATTAATTTCAGTGAAAGAACATTAAGTGTCTTGCGTTCAACAAAGCGACCAACTATTCTTATCATCTAAGTAGTCGTTAATAGAATAATATGCTCTAGAACAAAGGTTCGATTTAATTTTTGATTTAAAAGTATTAAATGGCAAATCCAAGAAAGAACGTGGTAACTTGTTGTAAAAGCGGACACCGAGCCCCACAAATATAGTATACAGTATAGTGACGTGACGAACTTCGGATAGTGACGTGACGAAATTCGGATAGTTGTGACTAACTTCGGATTACTGTGACGAACTTCGGATGACGCTGTGACGAACCTAGGATAGTGACGTGACGAACTTCGAAAAATGCTGTGACGAACTCGGATGACGCTGTGACGAACTTCGGATTATTGTCACAAACTTCGGATAGTGACGTGACGAACTTCGGATTATTGTGACGAACTTCAGAAAGTGACGTGACGAAGTTCGGATAATTGTGACGAAATTCGGTAAGTGACGTGACGAACTTCGGATTATTGTGACGAACTTCGGATAGCGACGTGACGAAATTCAGATAATTGTGACGAAATTCCGATGATGACGTGAAAAACTTCGGAAAGTGACGTGACGCAATTCGGATAATTGTGACGAAATTCGGATAGTGACGTGACGAAATTCGGATAATTGTGACGAAATTAATTAATTTTACTATGATTTTAATTTATTTAGGTTTTCAATTATAATTTTATTTCTGTTTTAATGTTATTTCTGCCTGTGATTTTAATGTTTTTATTTCAATTTTTAGTTTTAATTTGGCCCGAGGAGCCGTTCTGTTTGTATCAAATATCCTCTAATTTCAAGTATACTTAATCAATATGTAGTGCATGATGTGCTTACCTGTAAGAGATTGATGCACTAGACCCGAAGTGATTCAATGTAACCCATAATTGTTTGAGTGTACTCATTTGTTGGTGAGCCAAAGAAATAAATAAATAAATAATAAATAAATAAATTCGAATAGTGACGTAAAGAACTTCGGATAGTGACGTGACGAAATTCGGATAATTGTAACGAAATTCGGATAGTGACGTGACGAACTTCGGATTATGATGTGACGAACTTCGGATTATTGTGACGAACTTCGGATAGTGACGTGACGAACTTCGGATTATTGTGACGAACTTCGGATAGTGACGCGACGAACTTCGGATTATTTTGACGATTTTCGGATAGTGACATCAAAAAATTCGGATAATTAAGACGAACTTTGGATTATTGTGACGAAGTTCGGAAAGTGACGTGACAAAGTTTGGATAATTAGGACGAAATTCGGATAGTGACGTGACGAACTTCGGATTATTGTGACGAACTTTAGATAGTGACGTGAGGTTTTTGGATTATTGTGACCGATTTCGGTAAATGACGAGAATAACTTCGGATAGTGACGTGACGAAATTTGGATATTGCTGTGACAAACTTCGGATAACGATGTGACGAACTTCGAAATGAAATGAAATGAAATGAAATGAAATGAAATAAAACTGTAACGAACTTCGGATTATTGTGACGAACTTCGGATAGTGACGTCACGAAATTCGGATAATTGTGATAAAATTCGTATAGTGACGTGACGAACTTCGGATAGTGACGTGATGAAATTCGGATAGTTGTGACTAACTTCGGATTACTGTGACGAACTTCGGATGACGCTGTGACGAACCTAGGATAGTGACGTGACGAACTTCGAAAAATGCCGTGACGAACTCGGATGACGCTGTGACGAACTTCGGATTATTGTCACGAACTTCGGATAGTGACGTGACGAACTTCGGATTATTGTGACGAACTTCAGAAAGTGACGTGACGAAGTTCGGATAATTGTGACGAAATTCGGTAAGTGACGTGACGAACTTCGGATTATTGTGACGAACTTCGGATAGCGACGTGACGAAATTCAGATAATTGTGACGAAATTCCGATAATGACGTGAAAAACTTCGGAAAGTGACGTGACGCAATTCGGATAATTGTGACGAAATTCGGATAGTGACGTGACGAAATTCGGATAATTGTGACGAAATTCGAATAGTGACGTGACGAACTTCGGATAGTGACGTGACGAAATTCGGATAATTGTAACGAAATTCGGATAGTGACGTGACGAACTTCGGATTATGATGTGACGAACTTCGGATTATTGTGACGAACTTCGGATAGTGACGTGACGAACTTCGGATTATTGTGACGAACTTCGGATAGTGACGCGACGAACTTCGGATTATTTTGACGAACTTCGGATAGTGACATCAAGAAATTCGGATAATTAAGACGAACTTTGGATTATTGTGACGAAGTTCGGAAAGTGACGTGACAAAGTTTGGATAATTAGGACGAAATTCGGATAGTGACGTGACGAACTTCGGATTATTGTGACGAACTTTAGATAGTGACGTGAGGTTTTTGGATTATTGTGACCGATTTCGGTAAATGACGAGAATAACTTCGGATAGTGACGTGACGAAATTCGGATATTGCTGTGACAAACTTCGGATAACGATGTGACGAACTTCGAAATGAAATGAAATGAAATGAAATGAAATGAAATAAAACTGTAACGAACTTCGGATTATTGTGACGAACTTCGGATAGTGACGTCACGAAATTCGGATAATTGTGATAAAATTCGTATAGTGACGTGACGAACTGCGGATAGTGACGTGATGAAATTCGGATAGTTGTGACTAACTTCGGATTACTGTGACGAACTTCGGATGACGCTGTGATGAACCTAGGATAGTGACGTGACGAACTTCGAAAAATGCTGTGACGAACTCGGATGACGCTGTGACGAACTTCGGATTATTGTGACGAACTTCGGATAGTGACGTGACGAGTTTCGGATTATTGTGACGAACTTCGGAAAGTGACGTGACGAAGTTCGGATAATTGTGACGAAATTCGGTAAGTGACGTGACGAACTTCAAATTATTGTGACGAACTTCGGATAGTGACTGAAATGAAATGAAATGAAATGAAATGAAATGAAATGAAATGAAATGAAATGAAATGAAATGAAATGAAATGAAATGAAATGAAATGAAATGAAATGAAATGAAATGAAATGAAATGAAATGAAATGAAATGAAATGAAATGAAATGAAATGAAATGAAATGAAATGAAATGAAATGAAATGAAATGAAATGAAATGAAATGAAATGAAATGAAATGAAATGAAATGAAATGAAATGAAATGAAATGAAATGAAATGAAATGAAATGAAATGAAATGAAATGAAATGAAATGAAATGAAATGAAATGAAATGAAATGAAATGAAATGAAATGAAATGAAATGAAATGAAATGAAATGAAATGAAATGAAATGAAATGAAATGAAATGAAATGAAATGAAATGAAATGAAATGAAATGAAATGAAATGAAATGAAATGAAATGAAATGAAATGAAATGAAATGAAATGAAATGAAATGAAATGAAATGAAATGAAATGAAATGAAATGAAATGAAATGAAATGAAATGAAATGAAATGAAATGAAATGAAATGAAATGAAATGAAATGAAATGAAATGAAATGAAATGAAATGAAATGAAATGAAATGAAATGAAATGAAATGAAATGAAATGAAATGAAATGAAATGAAATGAAATGAAATGAAATGAAATGAAATGAAATGAAATGAAATGAAATGAAATGAAATGAAATGAAATGAAATGAAATGAAATGAAATGAAATGAAATGAAATGAAATGAAATGAAATGAAATGAAATGAAATGAAATGAAATGAAATGAAATGAAATGAAATGAAATGAAATGAAATGAAATGAAATGAAATGAAATGAAATGAAATGAAATGAAATGAAATGAAATGAAATGAAATGAAATGAAATGAAATGAAATGAAATGAAATGAAATGAAATGAAATGAAATGAAATGAAATGAAATGAAATGAAATGAAATGAAATGAAATGAAATGAAATGAAATGAAATGAAATGAAATGAAATGAAATGAAATGAAATGAAATGAAATGAAATGAAATGAAATGAAATGAAATGAAATGAAATGAAATGAAATGAAATGAAATGAAATGAAATGAAATGAAATGAAATGAAATGAAATGAAATGAAATGAAATGAAATGAAATGAAATGAAATGAAATGAAATGAAATGAAATGAAATGAAATGAAATGAAATGAAATGAAATGAAATGAAATGAAATGAAATGAAATGAAATGAAATGAAATGAAATGAAATGAAATGAAATGAAATGAAATGAAATGAAATGAAATGAAATGAAATGAAATGAAATGAAATGAAATGAAATGAAATGAAATGAAATGAAATGAAATGAAATGAAATGAAATGAAATGAAATGAAATGAAATGAAATGAAATGAAATGAAATGAAATGAAATGAAATGAAATGAAATGAAATGAAATGAAATGAAATGAAATGAAATGAAATGAAATGAAATGAAATGAAATGAAATGAAATGAAATGAAATGAAATGAAATGAAATGAAATGAAATGAAATGAAATGAAATGAAATGACATTTCATTCGTCACGTCACTATCTGAAGTCTAACTAACTCCGGATAGTGACGTCACGAAATTGGGATAACTGTAACGAACTTCGGATAGTAACGTGACGAAATTCGGATCATTAAGAATAACTTCGGATTATTGTGACGAACTTCGGAAAAAGTCGTTACGAAGTTCGGATTATTGTGACGAAATTCGGATAGTGATGTGACGAACTTCGGATTATGACGTGACGAACTTCGGATTATGATGTGACGAACTTCGGATTATTGTGACGAACTTCGGATAGTGACGTGACGAACTTCGGATTATTGTGACGAACTTCGGATAGTGACGCGACGAACTTCGGATTATTTTGACGAACTTCGGATAGTGACATCAAGAAATTCGGATAATTAAGACGAATTTTGGATTATTGTGACGAAGTTCGGAAAGTGACGTGACAAAGTTTGGATAATTAGGACGAAATTCGGATAGTGACGTGACGAACTTCGGATTATTGTGACGAACTTTAGATAGTGACGTGAGGTTTTTGGATTATTGTGACCGATTTCGGTAAATGACGAGAATAACTTCGGATAGTGACGTGACGAAATTCGGATATTGCTGTGACAAACTTCGGATAATGATGTGACGAACTTCGAAATGAAATGAAATAAAATGAAATGAAATGAAATAAAATGAAATGAAATAAAACTGTAACGAACTTCGGATTATTGTGACGAACTTCGGATAGTGACGTCACGAAATTCGGATAATTGTGATAAAATTCGTATCAAATCAAATCAAATCAAAAGTCATTTATTCAAATTAGGCTGAGGATCAGCACTTTTTGAACGTCGAAATTACATAAGACAGTCCCCCAAAAAGCCCACCCTTCGCCACTTCCTAGTGTTTTTGCTGGGAAGAAGAAGTGGCGGAACAAACTCCCCAGCAACACATCTGTCTGATAAGTTAGAAGAACTTGAATTTACACAGTACAATTAGTTATAATTACAAAATAATTAAAATATAAGTTATTCACTACATGTTAGCTAGCACACTCAACATACAGAATACCAGTAATATATAGCTACCGACAATAAAACTAACTTAACTCAAGCAAAAGCAACTGACTAATAAGAATCCTCCAGGAAAAAAGGGTGTGCCAGCTTGCATGTGCAGAGTTGGATTAAATCCATAGATCTGCAAGACAATGTAACAAAATGATAAACTAGAACTGTGGAAGTTAAATAAAACAAAAAAAAAACAGGTAATAGTTAAAACAATAGCAAAACCAAAGCCAGCAAGACGACCAGTTACCACAAGCAGCACCCGTTCACGAGCATAACGCAAAGATCAGCCATTACCCCCCTCGCCATATTAGAGGGAAGGTGGTAACCCGACCCTCGACGCTACCGCAAGCAGTAACGTCTGAGGGAGCATGACGAACTTGCTACCGGTTATTTACGTAAAAATTAACCAATAAATAGGAGTCTCTAGTTCACCACATAATGCAAATACATCTCATTAATTTAATACAATGTACTGAGAAGATTATGTCAACAAAAAAATATAATAAAAAAATAAAAATAAAAATGAAAAGTGGCACACACAAACAATAAGTTTCAACTAGTTAATAAATTAATTTCAGTGAAAGAACATTAAGTGTCTTGCGTTCAACAAAGCGACCAACTATTCTTATCATCTAAGTAGTCGTTAATAGAATAATATGCTCTAGAACAAAGGTTCGATTTAATTTTTGATTTAAAAGTATTAAATGGCAAATCCAAGAAAGAACGTGGTAACTTGTTGTAAAAGCGGATACCGAGCCCCACAAATATAGTATACAGTATAGTGACGTGACGAACTTCGGATAGTGACGTGACGAAATTCGGATAGTTGTGACTAACTTCGGATTACTGTGACGAACTTCGGATGACGCTGTGACGAACCTAGGATAGTGACGTGACGAACTTCGGATCATTAAGAATAACTTCGGATTATTGTGACGAACTTCGGAAAAAGACGTTACGAAGTTCGGATTATTGTGACGAAATTCGGATAGTGATGTGACGAACTTCGGATTATGACGTGACGAACTTCGGATTATGATGTGACGAACTTCGGATTATTGTGACGAACTTCGGATAGTGACGTGACGAACTTCGGATTATTGTGACGAACTTCGGATAGTGACGCGACGAACTTCGGATTATTTTGACGAACTTCGGATAGTGACATCAAGAAATTCGGATAATTAAGACGAACTTTGGATTATTGTGACGAAGTTCGGAAAGTGACGTGACAAAGTTTGGATAATTAGGACGAAATTCGGATAGTGACGTGACGAACTTCGGATTATTGTGACGAACTTTAGATAGTGACGTGAGGTTTTTGGATTATTGTGACCGATTTCGGTAAATGACGAGAATAACTTCGGATAGTGACGTGACGAAATTCGGATATTGCTGTGACAAACTTCGGATAACGATGTGACGAACTTCGAAATGAAATGAAATGAAATGAAATGAAATGAAATAAAACTGTAACGAACTTCGGATTATTGTGACGAACTTCGGATAGTGACGTCACGAAATTCGGATAATTGTGATAAAATTCGTATAGTGACGTGACGAACTTCGGATAGTGACGTGATGAAATTCGGATAGTTGTGACTAACTTCGGATTACTGTGACGAACTTCGGATGACGCTGTGACGAACCTAGGATAGTGACGTGACGAACTTCGAAAAATGCTGTGACGAACTCGGATGACGCTGTGACGAACTTCGGATTATTGTGACGAACTTCGGATAGTGACGTGACGAACTTCGGATTATTGTGACGAACTTCGGAAAGTGACGTGACGAAGTTCGGATAATTGTGACGAAATTCGGTAAGTGACGTGACGAACTTCAAATTATTGTGACGAACTTCGGATAGTGACGTGACGCAATTCGGATAATTGTGACGAATTTCGGATTATTGTGACGAATTTTGGATAGTGACGTGACGAACTTCGGATTTTTGTGACGAACTTCGGATTATTGTGACGAAATTCAGATAGTGACGTGACGAACTTCGGAAAAAGACTGAAAAGAATGAAATGAAATGAAATGAAATGAAATGAAATGAAATGAAATGAAATGAAATGAAATGAAATGAAATGAAATGAAATGAAATGAAATGAAATGAAATGAAATGAAATGAAATGAAATGAAATGAAATGAAATGAAATGAAATGAAATGAAATGAAATGAAATGAAATGAAATGAAATGAAATGAAATGAAATGAAATGAAATGAAATGAAATGAAATGAAATGAAATGAAATGAAATGAAATGAAATGAAATGAAATGAAATGAAATGAAATGAAATGAAATGAAATGAAATGAAATGAAATGAAATGAAATGAAATGAAATGAAATGAAATGAAATGAAATGAAATGAAATGAAATGAAATGAAATGAAATGAAATGAAATGAAATGAAATGAAATGAAATGAAATGAAATGAAATGAAATGAAATGAAATGAAATGAAATGAAATGAAATGAAATGAAATGAAATGAAATGAAATGAAATGAAATGAAATGAAATGAAATGAAATGAAATGAAATGAAATGAAATGAAATGAAATGAAATGAAATGAAATGAAATGAAATGAAATGAAATGAAATGAAATGAAATGAAATGAAATGAAATGAAATGAAATGAAATGAAATGAAATGAAATGAAATGAAATGAAATGAAATGAAATGAAATGAAATGAAATGAAATGAAATGAAATGAAATGAAATGAAATGAAATGAAATGAAATGAAATGAAATGAAATGAAATGAAATGAAATGAAATGAAATGAAATGAAATGAAATGAAATGAAATGAAATGAAATGAAATGAAATGAAATGAAATGAAATGAAATGAAATGAAATGAAATGAAATGAAATGAAATGAAATGAAATGAAATGAAATGAAATGAAATGAAATGAAATGAAATGAAATGAAATGAAATGAAATGAAATGAAATGAAATGAAATGAAATGAAATGAAATGAAATGAAATGAAATGAAATGAAATGAAATGAAATGAAATGAAATGAAATGAAATGAAATGAAATGAAATGAAATGAAATGAAATGAAATGAAATGAAATGAAATGAAATGAAATGAAATGAAATGAAATGAAATGAAATGAAATGAAATGAAATGAAATGAAATGAAATGAAATGAAATGAAATGAAATGAAATGAAATGAAATGAAATGAAATGAAATGAAATGAAATGAAATGAAATGAAATGAAATGAAATGAAATGAAATGAAATGAAATGAAATGAAATGAAATGAAATGAAATGAAATGAAATGAAATGAAATGAAATGAAATGAAATGAAATGAAATGAAATGAAATGAAATGAAATGAAATGAAATGAAATGAAATGAAATGAAATGAAATGAAATGAAATGAAATGAAATGAAATGAAATGAAATGAAATGAAATGAAATGAAATGAAATGAAATGAAATGAAATGAAATGAAATGAAATGAAATGAAATGAAATGAAATGAAATGAAATGAAATGAAATGAAATGAAATGAAATGAAATGAAATGAAATGAAATGAAATGAAATGAAATGAAATGAAATGACATTTCATTCGTCACGTCACTATCTGAAGTCTTACTAACTCCGGATAGTGACGTCACGAAATTGGGATAACTGTAACGAACTTCGGATAGTAACGTGACGAAATTCGGATCATTAAGAATAACTTCGGATTATTGTGACGAACTTCGGAAAAAGTCGTTACGAAGTTCGGATTATTGTGACGAAATTCGGATAGTGATGTGACGAACTTCGGATTATGACGTGACGAACTTCGGATTATGATGTGACGAACTTCGGATTATTGTGACGAACTTCGGATAGTGACGTGACGAACTTCGGATTATTGTGACGAACTTCGGATAGTGACGCGACGAACTTCGGATTATTTTGACGAACTTCGGATAGTGACATCAAGAAATTCGGATAATTAAGACGAACTTTGGATTATTGTGACGAAGTTCGGAAAGTGACGTGACAAAGTTTGGATAATTAGGACGAAATTCGGATAGTGACGTGACGAACTTCGGATTATTGTGACGAACTTTAGATAGTGACGTGAGGTTTTTGGATTATTGTGACCGATTTCGGTAAATGACGAGAATAACTTCGGATAGTGACGTGACGAAATTCGGATATTGCTGTGACAAACTTCGGATAACGATGTGACGAACTTCGAAATGAAATGAAATGAAATGAAATGAAATGAAATAAAACTGTAACGAACTTCGGATTATTGTGACGAACTTCGGATAGTGACGTCACGAAATTCGGATAATTGTGATAAAATTCGTATAGTGACGTGACGAACTTCGGATAGTGACGTGATGAAATTCGGATAGTTGTGACTAACTTCGGATTACTGTGACGAACTTCGGATGACGCTGTGACGAACCTAGGATAGTGACGTGACGAACTTCGAAAAATGCTGTGACGAACTCGGATGACGCTGTGACGAACTTCGGATTATTGTGACGAACTTCGGATAGTGACGTGACGAACTTCGGATTATTGTGACGAACTTCGGAAAGTGACGTGACGAAGTTCGGATAATTGTGACGAAATTCGGTAAGTGACGTGACGAACTTCAAATTATTGTGACGAACTTCGGATAGTGACGTGACGCAATTCGGATAATTGTGACGAATTTCGGATTATTGTGACGAATTTTGGATAGTGACGTGACGAACTTCGGATTTTTGTGACGAACTTCGGATTATTGTGACGAAATTCAGATAGTGACGTGACGAACTTCGGAAAAAGACTGAAAAGAATGAAATGAAATGAAATGAAATGAAATGAAATGAAATGAAATGAAATGAAATGAAATGAAATGAAATGAAATGAAATGAAATGAAATGAAATGAAATGAAATGAAATGAAATGAAATGAAATGAAATGAAATGAAATGAAATGAAATGAAATGAAATGAAATGAAATGAAATGAAATGAAATGAAATGAAATGAAATGAAATGAAATGAAATGAAATGAAATGAAATGAAATGAAATGAAATGAAATGAAATGAAATGAAATGAAATGAAATGAAATGAAATGAAATGAAATGAAATGAAATGAAATGAAATGAAATGAAATGAAATGAAATGAAATGAAATGAAATGAAATGAAATGAAATGAAATGAAATGAAATGAAATGAAATGAAATGAAATGAAATGAAATGAAATGAAATGAAATGAAATGAAATGAAATGAAATGAAATGAAATGAAATGAAATGAAATGAAATGAAATGAAATGAAATGAAATGAAATGAAATGAAATGAAATGAAATGAAATGAAATGAAATGAAATGAAATGAAATGAAATGAAATGAAATGAAATGAAATGAAATGAAATGAAATGAAATGAAATGAAATGAAATGAAATGAAATGAAATGAAATGAAATGAAATGAAATGAAATGAAATGAAATGAAATGAAATGAAATGAAATGAAATGAAATGAAATGAAATGAAATGAAATGAAATGAAATGAAATGAAATGAAATGAAATGAAATGAAATGAAATGAAATGAAATGAAATGAAATGAAATGAAATGAAATGAAATGAAATGAAATGAAATGAAATGAAATGAAATGAAATGAAATGAAATGAAATGAAATGAAATGAAATGAAATGAAATGAAATGAAATGAAATGAAATGAAATGAAATGAAATGAAATGAAATGAAATGAAATGAAATGAAATGAAATGAAATGAAATGAAATGAAATGAAATGAAATGAAATGAAATGAAATGAAATGAAATGAAATGAAATGAAATGAAATGAAATGAAATGAAATGAAATGAAATGAAATGAAATGAAATGAAATGAAATGAAATGAAATGAAATGAAATGAAATGAAATGAAATGAAATGAAATGAAATGAAATGAAATGAAATGAAATGAAATGAAATGAAATGAAATGAAATGAAACGAAACGAAACGAAATGAAATGAAATGAAATGAAATGAAATGACATTTCATTCGTCACGTCACTATCTGAAGTCTAACTAACTCCGGATAGTGACGTCACGAAATTGGGATAACTGTAACGAACTTCGGATAGTAACGTGACGAAATTCGGATCATTAAGAATAACTTCGGATTATTGTGACGAACTTCGGAAAAAGACGTTACGAAGTTCGGATTATTGTGACGAAATTCGGATAGTGATGTGACGAACTTCGGATTATGACGTGACGAACTTCGGATTATGATGTGACGAACTTCGGATTATTGTGACGAACTTCGGATAGTGACGTGACGAACTTCGGATTATTGTGACGAACTTCGGATAGTGACGCGACGAACTTCGGATTATTTTGACGAACTTCGGATAGTGACATCAAGAAATTCGGATAATTAAGACGAACTTGTTGGATTTGTAAACTACACTATATGTGTCAGCTTGACACACTCGGTCTCTATGGCGACTGGCGTATGTAACGGACGTGCTTCAAATTAAATCTTTATTAATCATTATTTATTCTATGATTTTCCACTTAATCCATCTGGTTATGGGCCCAGGGACGTACTATGCGCCCTGCAAGTTATTAATTTTGGAAGAAGTACGCGTAATTTTCTTTAAATAAATTCGGAAACTTTTACGTTACCGGTCGGCAAAAATTTCAAACTCACAAAATGGCTGGTTCATCGGGGTTTCTAATATTGGTATTCCCGGGGATAAATTACAAGGGGTACAGGACTACAATAATTGGAAATTCATGGTAAAAATGATTTTGATCCATGAGGACTTGTACGAGTGCGTCGAAACGGAAAATGGTTGTAAGGACGCGAAGAAGAAAAGTAAGGCTCTGGCAAAGATATGTCTTTCGGTCGGGCCGTCTGCTTTGCATCATGTTCGCAACGCAAAATCACCGTATGAGGCGTGGACCAGTCTGCAGCGTGCCTATGAAGACAGAGGATTGTGTCGGCGACTTGGGTTGCTGAGATCACTGTTCGGTACGAAGTTGAGTGAAGCAGAGAGCATACAGAGCTACCTGACTCGTATTACGGAGCTCGGACAGCAGTTGGATGACATCGGTTCCAAATTGGAAGATGAATTTTTGGCAGTCATCATGCTAAGTGGTTTGACATCGGACTTTGACCCTCTGATAATGGCGTTAGAGAACTCGAGCGCGACGCTGACTAGCGACGTGATGAAAACGAAGTTAGTTCAGGAACAGCATCGCCGGGACGAGAAGTACTCTGACAACACTGCTTTAGTGACCAAGAAAGTATTTAAATGTTTTCGGTGTAAGAAGACGGGTCACATAAAGAAGGATTGTCCGAAGCTGAAGAGTGATTCTAAGAAACCCTCATCTTCTAAGGACGAATCTATGTTGACAGCATTATCAGTGAATTTTAAAAGTGATGTTTGGTACATAGACTCTGGTGCGACCAACCACATGTGTAATAGTAAAGAACTTATGTATGACTTTCAGTGTTCAAAGTCATTGGAAGTAAATATTGCTAATGGGGACAAAGTGATGACTGGTGGACAAGGTAAAGTGCAAGTCAATTTGAAAAATGGACCCAAGACAATTAGTAATGTACATTTTATTCCTAAGCTTTCTGTAAATTTATTATCAGTAAGTCAGTTAAATAGGAAAGGTTATAATGTTGTTTTTAAGTCTGGAAAATGTTATGTTTATAATGGTAGTGAAATCATAGCTACTGGTACTTGTTTTAATGGGATTTATCAGTTGGATACTGTAGGTCGAGAGTTGAGTTTTAGGGTAGGGTCAGAAATTGCCATGAAATCGGTTTGTGAAAGTCCTATAGCTAGTGGATCAATGCAAGAAGGCAAGCAGCCTGCATTGGTATCAGCAGAGGGGATGGTTCCACAAGAGGTCTGGCATAGACGGCTAGATCACCTGAACTCGAGAAGCATGAATCTCATGAAGAATGGAATGACAACAGGTATGAATTTTGAATCTACTACATTCAGTTCCTGTGTTGCATGTGTTTTAGGAAAACAAACAAAGTTGCCATTTCCCAAGAAGAGTCAAAGTAGGTCTACTCAATTGTTAGGACTGGTACACACAGATGTGTGTGGTCCTATGCAGACTCCTTCTCATGGTGGCGCGAAGTACTTTGTTATTTTTGTAGATGATTTTTCACGGAAGACTTTTATATATTTTATTAAAAATAAAAGTGATGTTTTTGAAAAATTTAAATTATTCAAAGCTGTAGTGGAGAATCAGATTGACAAGAAGATCAAAATATTACGTAGTGACAATGGCGGCGAATTCATAAATCATGTTTTTCAGGACTATTTGAAAAACTGTGGAATTCGGCAGCAGACAACAGTTCCACATTGTAGTCAGCAAAACGGTGTCGCGGAACGAGCTCACCGGACTATTATGGAGAAAGCTCGCTGCATGTTGGAGGAGGCTGGTCTTAGTAAAAGGTATTGGGCTGAAGCTGCTAACACGGCTGTATACCTGAAAAATAGGTCACCAACAAAGGCGGTACGAGGAGCTACTCCAGAGGAAGTGTGGACTTCACGGAAAGTTGACGTAAGTCATTTGCGTATTTTTGGTTGCACAGCATATGCATTAATTGAAAATTGTCGCAAACTCGATACAAGGAGTAAGAAATACATATTCGTAGGGTATTGTGACGAAACAAAAGGTTATAGATTAATAGATCCAGATTTTCCTAAGAAGTGTGTCAAAGCACGACATGTAACCTTCTTGGAAAATGACTTTGTGTATAAAAGAGTGTCAAAAGATGACAATAAACAAAGTGAAAATATTACACTTTTGCTAGGCAACTCATCTGTCGAAAAAGGCAAGGAAGTTTCAAGTGAAACTAATCCTGACATTGTGGATTTAACCTCACCTAGGTCAGATTTATCTTCTGAACTACAATCTGACCGGAATACAATAAACCCCCGTAGGTTAACAACATTTAGTCTAAATGATACGGAGGATATTGAAAGTACGGATGATCCGCTCGACCATACATATATTCCAGGGAACTCAACCATGGACTCCGAAGACTCCAACACGACGTCTTTCGAGGATGCAGGCAGTGAAGTCTACGAGTTTGCTAGATTGACTGGAGTTATGAAGGAGGAGGATATACCGAGTAATATGCAGGAGGCATTGGACAGTGATGAGGCTAAACAATGGAGAGAAGCCGTAAACGATGAGTATCGATCTTTTATCACAAATAAATGTTGGACTTTAGTCGATTTACCGGAAGGGCATAAGGCAGTAAAATGTAAATGGATTTTTACTAAAAAGAGAGGGTTGAAAGGTGAATTGTTAAAATACAAAGCGCGTCTTGTTGCAAAAGGTTATACCCAAAGACATGGGATAGATTATAACGAAACGTTTGCACCTGTAGTGAGGTATTCAACCATAAGGGTATTATTAGCCTTAGCTGCTCAGTATGACATGCAAATTGAGCATATGGATGTTAAAACTGCTTTTCTTAATGGTAATTTGACAGAAACAGTTTACATGGAGCAACCAGAAGGTTTTGTTGTTAAAAATAAGGAAAATAAAGTTTATAAGCTCAACAAAGCCATTTATTTATTTATTTATTTATTTATTTATTTATTTATAAAGGCTTACCAACTAAGACACATACAGACAATCTTAGAAATAATACAAGTAACAGTTAATGTATGCTCTTAAATTACAGGTAGGCTCAACATTATTTTTAGATACTGCTCAAGCAAATATTTGAAACTAACTACAACTAGCAAGGTTATTCACAAAGATGAATAAAGGTAAACATACCAGGCAACGAAAAACACAGAAACTACAAACATAAAAAACGTACTCTAAAAACTTGATATGCTATAAATGGCTCTTTTAAATACATTAAATTTACCTGAAAGTATATCTATGTCATGTTTATTATATATGTCATTACATTTTCTGAGAATATAGGTGAGAGGTGCATTACTGCCATACTTATTTCGAGTGTATTTAGTGGCGAAAGGAATATAATTTACTAGCCTAGCTGAAGATCTTGGAACTTTTATTTTGACCTGAGACAACAGAGATGGACAATCTGTTCTACAGTTCAACATTTTGTGTAAGAATATTAATCCTAAATAGTCTCTGCGCCAATGCAAAGATTTCATTTTAAAATGCTCGAGCCTATCGTTGTATTCTTTTACACTATGCCGTATACCGCAGATAATGGACAATCTTCTTAGGAATTTCTTCTGTATTTTTTCAATTCGCTGAATGCTATTTTGATACATAGGATACCACACCATGGAACAGTATTCAATGTTACTTCGTACCAAAGCATAGTATAGTACTTTTAATGCAGTTATAGATTTAAATTGTCTAGTATTCCGGTTTATAAATGCTAACATTCTATTTGATTTGTCAATCATTTTATCCATATGTGCAGTAAAACGCATTTCCGAATCAAGAATAATCCCTAAATCTCTGACTTGTGCTACACTTTTTAAAGCCTGTCCCTTCATTGTGTAAATTGTAATGAATTTATGCTTTTTACGTGAAAACTTTATGTAACTTTTTCTTTTTTTTTTACTTTATTTACGGTTTAAAACAGGCGGCAAAAGCTTGGTACGATAAAATTGATGATGTTTTAACCAGTAAATTGTTGTTTAAACGGTTATCATCAGAACCATGCGTTTACATTTATAATCATGATGGTGAAGTTATGATTATTGCATTGTATGTTGACGACATAATGCTGTTTTCGTCGAAATCTTCAAAGAAGAAAAATATTATAAAGAAGAAACTGATGGGTGAATTTGAAATGAAGGATCTAGGACCTGCCAGTCACATTCTTGGCATGAAAATTACCAGGAAAGAGAATGGTGACATTACATTGGATCAAGCATGCTATATCAAACGGATGTTGAAAGTTTTTAAAATGCTTGATTGTAAACCAATAAGGACTCCTATGGAAGTTGGTTTGAAACTTGAAAGAGAAGAAAACTCGGAGTGCAACCATGACTACAGAAGCCTTGTTGGATATTTAATGTATTTGGCGGTATGTTCCAGACCTGACATAGCACACAGTGTGAGTTATTTAAATCAGTTTAACACTTGCTTTGGAGAAAGTCACTGGAAGGCTGCGAAGAGAGTCCTTCGCTATTTACAGGGAACTAAAGAATATTGTCTTGTTTTTCTAAAAGGTAACTTAGAAATAACAGGTTATACAGATGCAGATTGGGGCGGAGATCATTTGGATCGGAGATCATATACTGGGTATGTGTTTAGACTTGGTAATTCCATAATTTCTTGGGAAAGTCGTAAGCAGCGCACTGTAGCTCTCTCGAGTACTGAGGCTGAGTATATGGCAATTTCTGATTCCTGCAAAGAAGCTCTGTTCTTGAAAACTTTTATTCAGGAATGTACTGGTAAAAGTTGTAATGTTAACTTGTTTAATGACAATCAGTCGGCTCAAAAACTATGTCGTTCTGTATCTCATTCAAGATCTAAGCATATAGATATAAGGCACCATTTTATTAGAGATTTGGTTAATAAAAAGGTTATTCAGTTAAGTTATTTACCTACTGATGTAATGATAGCGGATGTTTTGACAAAATCATTAACCCACGAGAAACATTCAAAGTTTGTGACTGAATTGTTTAATAAATAACTGTAACAATAGGTTGGTTGGGTTAAAGTGATTTTAATTGGTATGTAATTGATAGTCAGAGGTAGGTATCAATATTAATTTTATAAGTATCTGTTTTTGAGGCCTAGTGATTATTATTAGTACCAATTGTTTTAGAGTTTTGTTGCTACATAATGTACGTGTTTATAGTGTTGGTTTAAGGCCTAGTGTTGGATTTGTAAACTACACTATATGTGTCAGCTTGACACACTCGGTCTCTATGGCGACTGGCGTATTATGTAACGGACGTGCTTCAAATTAAATCTTTATTAATCATTATTTATTCTATGATTTTCCACTTAATCCATCTGAACTTTGGATTATTGTGACGAAGTTCGGAAAGTGACGTGACAAAGTTTGGATAATTAGGACGAAATTCGGATAGTGACGTGACGAACTTCGGATTATTGTGACGAACTTTAGATAGTGACGTGAGGTTTTTGGATTATTGTGACCGATTTCGGTAAATGACGAGAATAACTTCGGATAGTGACGTGACGAAATTCGGATATTGCTGTGACAAACTTCGGATAACGATGTGACGAACTTCGAAATGAAATGAAATGAAATGAAATAAAACTGTAACGAACTTCGGATTATTGTGACGAACTTCGGATAGTGACGTCACGAAATTCGGATAATTGTGATAAAATTCGTATAGTGACGTGACGAACTTCGGATAGTGACGTGATGAAATTCGGATAGTTGTGACTAACTTCGGATTACTGTGACGAACTTCGGATGACGCTGTGACGAACCTAGGATAGTGACGTGACGAACTTCGAAAAATGCTGTGACGAACTCGGATGACGCTGTGACGAACTTCGGATTATTGTGACGAACTTCGGATAGTGACGTGACAAACTTCGGATTATTGTGACGAACTTCGGAAAGTGACGTGACGAAGTTCGGATAATTGTGACGAATTTTGGATAGTGACGTGACGAACTTCGGATTTTTGTGACGAACTTCGGAATATTGTGACGAAATTCAGATAGTGACGTGACGAACTTCGGAAAAAGACTGAAAAGAATGAAATGAAATGAAATGAAATGAAATGAAATGAAATGAAATGAAATGAAATAAAATGAAATGAAATGAAATGAAATGAAATGAAATGAAATGAAATGAAATGAAATGAAATGAAATGAAATGAAATGAAATGAAATGAAATGAAATGAAATGAAATGAAATGAAATGAAATGAAATGAAATGAAATGAAATGAAATGAAATGAAATGAAATGAAATGAAATGAAATGAAATGAAATGAAATGAAATGAAATGAAATGAAATGAAATGAAATGAAATGAAATGAAATGAAATGAAATGAAATGAAATGAAATGAAATGAAATGAAATGAAATGAAATGAAATGAAATGAAATGAAATGAAATGAAATGAAATGAAATGAAATGAAATGAAATGAAATGAAATGAAATGAAATGAAATGAAATGAAATGAAATGAAATGAAATGAAATGAAATGAAATGAAATGAAATGAAATGAAATGAAATGAAATGAAATGAAATGAAATGAAATGAAATGAAATGAAATGAAATGAAATGAAATGAAATGAAATGAAATGAAATGAAATGAAATGAAATGAAATGAAATGAAATGAAATGAAATGAAATGAAATGAAATGAAATGAAATGAAATGAAATGAAATGAAATGAAATGAAATGAAATGAAATGAAATGAAATGAAATGAAATGAAATGAAATGAAATGAAATGAAATGAAATGAAATGAAATGAAATGAAATGAAATGAAATGAAATGAAATGAAATGAAATGAAATGAAATGAAATGAAATGAAATGAAATGAAATGAAATGAAATGAAATGAAATGAAATGAAATGAAATGAAATGAAATGAAATGAAATGAAATGAAATGAAATGAAATGAAATGAAATGAAATGAAATGAAATGAAATGAAATGAAATGAAATGAAATGAAATGAAATGAAATGAAATGAAATGAAATGAAATGAAATGACATTTCATTCGTCACGTCACTATCTGAAGTCTAACTAACTCCGGATAGTGACGTCACGAAATTGGAATAACTGTAACGAACTTCGGATAGTAACGTGACGAAATTCGGATCATTAAGAATAACTTCGGATTATTGTGACGAACTTCGGAAAAAGTCGTTACGAAGTTCGGATTATTGTGACGAAATTCGGATAGTGATGTGACGAACTTCGGATTATGACGTGACGAACTTCGGATTATGATGTGACGAACTTCGGATAATTGTGACGAACTTCGGATAGTGACGCGACGAACTTCGGATTATTTTGACGAACTTCGGATAGTGACATCAAGAAATTCGGATAATTAAGACGAACTTTGGATTATTGTGACGAAGTTCGGAAAGTGACGTGACAAAGTTTGGATAATTAGGACGAAATTCGGATAGTGACGTGACGAACTTCGGATTATTGTGACGAACTTTAGATAGTGACGTGAGGTTTTTGGATTATTGTGACCGATTTCGGTAAATGACGAGAATAACTTCGGATAGTGATGTGACGAAATTCGGATATTGCTGTGACAAACTTCGGATAACGATGTGACGAACTTCGAAATGAAATGAAATGAAATGAAATGAAATGAAATAAAACTGTAACGAACTTCGGATTATTGTGACGAACTTCGGATAGTGACGTCACGAAATTCGGATAATTGTGATAAAATTCGTATAGTGACGTGACGAACTTCGGATAGTGACGTGATGAAATTCGGATAGTTGTGACTTACTTCGGATTACTGTGACGAACTTCGGATGAAGCTGTGACGAACCTAGGATAGTGACGTGACGAACTTCGAAAAATGCTGTGACGAACTCGGATGACGCTGTGACGAACTTCGAATTATTGTGACGAACTTCGGATAGTGACGTGACGAACTTCGGATTATTGTGACGAACTTTGGAAAGTGACGTGACGAAGTTCGGATAATTGTGACGAACTTTGGAAAGTGACGTGACGAAGTTCGGATAATTGTGACGAAATTCGGTAAGTGACGTGACGAACTTCAAATTATTGTGACGAACTTCGGATAGTGACGTGACGCAATTCGGATAATTGTGACGAATTTCGGATTATTGTGACGAATTTTGGATAGTGACGTGACGAACTTCGGATTTTTGTGACGAACTTCGGATTATTGTGACGAAATTCAGATAGTGACGTGACGAACTTCGGAAAAAGACTGAAAAGAATGAAATGAAATGAAATGAAATGAAATGAAATGAAATGAAATGAAATGAAATGAAATGAAATGAAATGAAATGAAATGAAATGAAATGAAATGAAATGAAATGAAATGAAATGAAATGAAATGAAATGAAATGAAATGAAATGAAATGAAATGAAATGAAATGAAATGAAATGAAATGAAATGAAATGAAATGAAATGAAATGAAATGAAATGAAATGAAATGAAATGAAATGAAATGAAATGAAATGAAATGAAATGAAATGAAATGAAATGAAATGAAATGAAATGAAATGAAATGAAATGAAATGAAATGAAATGAAATGAAATGAAATGAAATGAAATGAAATGAAATGAAATGAAATGAAATGAAATGAAATGAAATGAAATGAAATGAAATGAAATGAAATGAAATGAAATGAAATGAAATGAAATGAAATGAAATGAAATGAAATGAAATGAAATGAAATGAAATGAAATGAAATGAAATGAAATGAAATGAAATGAAATGAAATGAAATGAAATGAAATGAAATGAAATGAAATGAAATGAAATGAAATGAAATGAAATGAAATGAAATGAAATGAAATGAAATGAAATGAAATGAAATGAAATGAAATGAAATGAAATGAAATGAAATGAAATGAAATGAAATGAAATGAAATGAAATGAAATGAAATGAAATGAAATGAAATGAAATGAAATGAAATGAAATGAAATGAAATGAAATGAAATGAAATGACATTTCATTCGTCACGTCACTATCTGAAGTCTAACTAACTCCGGATAGTGACGTCACGAAATTGGGATAACTGAAACGAACTTCGGATAGTAACGTGACGAAATTCGGATCATTAAGAATAACTTCGGATTATTGTGACGAACTTTGGAAAAAGACGTTACGAAGTTCGGATTATTGTGACGAAATTCGGATAGTGATGTGACGAACTTCGGATTATGACGTGACGAACTTCGGATTATGATGTGACGAACTTCGGATAATTGTGACGAATTTCGGATAGTGACGTGACGAACTTCGGATTATTGTGACGAACTTCGGATAGTGACGCGACGAACTTCGGATTATTTTGACGAACTTCGGATAGTGACATCAAGAAATTCGGATAATTAAGACGAACTTTGGATTATTGTGACGAAGTTCGGAAAGTGACGTGACAAAGTTTGGATAATTAGGACGAAATTCGGATAGTGACGTGACGAACTTCGGATTATTGTGACGAACTTTAGATAGTGACGTGAGGTTTTTGGATTATTGTGACCGATTTCGGTAAATGACGAGAATAACTTCGGATAGTGATGTGACGAAATTCGGATATTGCTGTGACAAACTTCGGATAACGATGTGACGAACTTCGAAATGAAATGAAATGAAATGAAATGAAATGAATGAAATGAAATTTCATTCGTCACGTCACTATCTGAAGTCTAACTAACTCCGGATAGTGACGTCACGAAATTGGGATAACTGTAACGAACTTCGGATAGTAACGTGACGAAATTCGGATCATTAAGAATAACTTCGGATTATTGTGACGAACTTCGGAAAAAGACGTTACGAAGTTCGGATAATTGTGACAAAATTCGGTAAGTGACGTGACGAACTTCAAATTATTGTGACGAATTTCGGATAGTGACGTGACGCAATTCGGATAATTGTGACGAATTTCGGATTATTGTGACGAATTTTGGATAGTGACGTGACGAACTTCGGATTTTTGTGACGAACTTCGGATTATTGTGACGAAATTCAGATAGTGACGTGACGAACTTGAAATGAAATGAAATGAAATGAAATGAAATGAAATGAAATGAAATGAAATGAAATGAAATGAAATGAAATGAAATGAAATGAAATGAAATGAAATGAAATGAAATGAAATGAAATGAAATGAAATGAAATGAAATGAAATGAAATGAAATGAAATGAAATGAAATGAAATGAAATGAAATGAAATGAAATGAAATGAAATGAAATGAAATGAAATGAAATGAAATGAAATGAAATGAAATGAAATGAAATGAAATGAAATGAAATGAAATGAAATGAAATGAAATGAAATGAAATGAAATGAAATGAAATGAAATGAAATGAAATGAAATGAAATGAAATGAAATGAAATGAAATGAAATGAAATGAAATGAAATGAAATGAAATGAAATGAAATGAAATGAAATGAAATGAAATGAAATGAAATGAAATGAAATGAAATGAAATGAAATGAAATGAAATGAAATGAAATGAAATGAAATGAAATGAAATGAAATGAAATGAAATGAAATGAAATGAAATGAAATGAAATGAAATGAAATGAAATGAAATGAAATGAAATGAAATGAAATGAAATGAAATGAAATGAAATGAAATGAAATGAAATGAAATGAAATGAAATGAAATGAAATGAAATGAAATGAAATGAAATGAAATGAAATGAAATGAAATGAAATGAAATGAAATGAAATGAAATGAAATGAAATGAAATGAAATGAAATGAAATGAAATGAAATGAAATGAAATGAAATGAAATGAAATGAAATGAAATGAAATGAAATGAAATGAAATGAAATGAAATGAAATGAAATGAAATGAAATGAAATGAAATGAAATGAAATGAAATGAAATGAAATGAAATGAAATGAAATGAAATGAAATGAAATGAAATGAAATGAAATGAAATGAAATGAAATGAAATGAAATGAAATGAAATGAAATGAAATGAAATGAAATGAAATGAAATGAAATGAAATGAAATGAAATGAAATGAAATGAAATGAAATGAAATGAAATGAAATGAAATGAAATGAAATGAAATGAAATGAAATGAAATGAAATGAAATGAAATGAAATGAAATGAAATGAAATGAAATGAAATGAAATGAAATGAAATGAAATGAAATGAAATGAAATGAAATGAAATGAAATGAAATGAAATGAAATGAAATGAAATGAAATGAAATGAAATGAAATGAAATGAAATGAAATGAAATGAAATGAAATGAAATGAAATGAAATGAAATGAAATGAAATGAAATGAAATGAAATGAAATGAAATGAAATGAAATGAAATGAAATGAAATGAAATGAAATGAAATGAAATGAAAAGACATTTCATTCGTCACGTCACTATCTGAAGTCTAACTAACTCCGGATAGTGACGTCACGAAATTGGGATAACTGTAACGAACTTCGGATAGTAACGTGACGAAATTCGGATCATTAAGAATAACTTCGGATTATTGTGACGAACTTCGGAAAAAGACGTTACGAAGTTCGGATTATTGTGACGAAATTCGGATAGTGATGTGACGAACTTCGGATTATGACGTGACGAACTTCGGATTATGATGTGACGAACTTCGGATAATTGTGACGAACTTCGGATAGTGACGTGACGAACTTCGGATTATTGTGACGAACTTCGGATAGTGACGCGACGAACTTCGGATTATTTTGACGAACTTCGGATAGTGACATCAAGAAATTCGGATAATTAAGACGAACTTTGGATTATTGTGACGAAGTTCGGAAAGTGACGTGATAAAGTTTGGATAATTAGGACGAAATTCGGATAGTGACGTGACGAACTTCGGATTATTGTGACGAACTTTAGATAGTGACGTGAGGTTTTTGGATTATTGTGACCGATTTCGGTAAATGACGAGAATAACTTCGGATAGTGACGTGACGAAATTCGGATATTGCTGTGACAAACTTCGGATAACGATGTGACGAACTTCGAAATGAAATGAAATGAAATGAAATGAAATGAAATAAAACTGTAACGAACTTCGGATTATTGTGACGAACTTCGGATAGTGACGTCACGAAATTCGGATAATTGTGATAAAATTCGTATAGTGACGTGACGAACTTCGGATAGTGACGTGATGAAATTCGGATAGTTGTGACTAACTTCGGATTACTGTGACGAACTTCGGATGACGCTGTGACGAACCTAGGATAGTGACGTGACGAACTTCGAAAAATGCTGTGACGAACTCGGATGACGCTGTGACGAACTTCGGATTATTGTGACGAACTTCGGATTATGACGTGACGAACTTCGGATTATGATGTGACGAACTTCGGATTATTGTGACGAACTTCGGATAGTGACGTGACGAACTTCGGATTATTGTGACGAACTTCGGATAGTGACGCGACGAACTTCGGATTATTTTGACGAACTTCGGATAGTGACATCAAGAAATTCGGATAATTAAGACGAACTTTGGATTATTGTGACGAACTTCGGAAAAAGACGTTACGAAGTTCGGATTATTGTGACGAAATTCGGATAGTGATGTGACGAACTTCGGATTATGACGTGACGAACTTCGGATTATGATGTGGCGAACTTCGGATTATTGTGACGAACTTCGGATAGTGACGTGACGAACTTCGGATTATTGTGACGAACTTCGGATAGTGACGCGACGAACTTCGGATTATTTTGACGAACTTCGGATAGTGACATCAAGAAATTCGGATAATTAAGACGAACTTTGGATTATTGTGACGAAGTTCGGAAAGTGACGTGACAAAGTTTGGATAATTAGGACGAAATTCGGATAGTGACGTGACGAACTTCGGATTATTGTGACGAACTTTAGATAGTGACGTGAGGTTTTTGGATTATTGTGACCGATTTCGGTAAATGACGAGAATAACTTCGGATAGTGATGTGACGAAATTCGGATATTGCTGTGACAAACTTCGGATAACGATGTGACGAACTTCGAAATGAAATGAAATGAAATGAAATGAAATGAATGAAATGAAATTTCATTCGTCACGTCACTATCTGAAGTCTAACTAACTCCGGATAGTGACGTCACGAAATTGGGATAACTGTAACGAACTTCGGATAGTAACGTGACGAAATTCGGATCATTAAGAATAACTTCGGATTATTGTGACGAACTTTGGAAAAAGACGTTACGAAGTTCGGATTATTGTGACGAAATTCGGATAGTGATGTGACGAACTTCGGATTATGACGTGACGAACTTCGGATTATGATGTGACGAACTTCGGATAATTGTGACGAACTTCGGATAGTGACGTGACGAACTTCGGATTATTGTGACGAACTTCGGATAGCGACGCGACGAACGTCGGATTATTTTGACGAACTTCGGATAGTGACATCAAGAATTTCGGATAATTAAGACGAACTTTGGATTATTGTGACGAAGTTCGGAAAGTGACGTGACAAAGTTTGGATAATTAGGACGAAATTCGGATAGTGACGTGACGAACTTCGGATTATTGTGACGAACTTTAGATAGTGACGTGAGGTTTTTGGATTATTGTGACCGATTTCGGTAAATGACGAGAATAACTTCGGATAGTGACGTGACGAAATTCGGATATTGCTGTGACAATCTTCGGATAACGATGTGACGAACTTCGAAATGAAATGAAATGAAATGAAATAAAACTGTAACGAACTTCGGATTATTGTGATAAAATTCGTATAGTGACGTGACGAACTTCGGATAGTGACGTGATGAAATTCGGATAGTTGTGACTAACTTCGGATTACTGTGACGAACTTCGGATGAAGCTGTGACGAACCTAGGATAGTGACGTGACGAACTTCGAAAAATGCTGTGACGAACTCGGATGACGCTGTGACGAACTTCGGATTATTGTGACGAACTTCGGATAGTGACGTGACGAACTTCGGATTATTGTGACGAACTTCGGAAAGTGACGTGACGAAGTTCGGATAATTGTGACGAAATTCGGTAAGTGACGTGACGAACTTCAAATTATTGTGACGAACTTCGGATAGTGACGTGACGCAATTCGGATAATTGTGACGAAATTCAGATAGTGACGTGACGAACTTCGGAAAAAGACTGAAAAGAATGAAATGAAATGAAATGAAATGAAATGAAATGAAATGAAATGAAATGAAATGAAATGAAATGAAATGAAATGAAATGAAATGAAATGAAATGAAATGAAATGAAATGAAATGAAATGAAATGAAATGAAATGAAATGAAATGAAATGAAATGAAATGAAATGAAATGAAATGAAATGAAATGAAATGAAATGAAATGAAATGAAATGAAATGAAATGAAATGAAATGAAATGAAATGAAATGAAATGAAATGAAATGAAATGAAATGAAATGAAATGAAATGAAATGAAATGAAATGAAATGAAATGAAATGAAATGAAATGAAATGAAATGAAATGAAATGAAATGAAATGAAATGAAATGAAATGAAATGAAATGAAATGAAATGAAATGAAATGAAATGAAATGAAATGAAATGAAATGAAATGAAATGAAATGAAATGAAATGAAATGAAATGAAATGAAATGAAATGAAATGAAATGAAATGAAATGAAATGAAATGAAATGAAATGAAATGAAATGAAATGAAATGAAATGAAATGAAATGAAATGAAATGAAATGAAATGAAATGAAATGAAATGAAATGAAATGAAATGAAATGAAATGAAATGAAATGAAATGAAATGAAATGAAATGAAATGAAATGAAATGAAATGAAATGAAATGAAATGAAATGAAATGAAATGAAATGAAATGAAATGAAATGAAATGAAATGAAATGAAATGAAATGAAATGAAATGAAATGAAATGAAATGAAATGAAATGAAATGAAATGAAATGAAATGAAATGAAATGAAATGAAATGAAATGAAATGAAATGAAATGAAATGAAATGAAATGAAATGAAATGAAATGAAATGAAATGAAATGAAATGAAATGAAATGAAATGAAATGAAATGAAATGAAATGAAATGAAATGAAATGAAATGAAATGAAATGAAATGAAATGAAATGAAATGAAATGAAATGAAATGAAATGAAATGAAATGAAATGAAATGAAATGAAATGACATTTCATTCGTCACGTCACTATCTGAAGTCTAACTAACTCCGGATAGTGACGTCACGAAATTGGGATAACTGAAACGAACTTCGGATAGTAACGTGACGAAATTCGGATCATTAAGAATAACTTCGGATTATTGTGACGAACTTTGGAAAAAGACGTTACGAAGTTCGGATTATTGTGACGAAATTCGGATAGTGATGTGACGAACTTCGGATTATGACGTGACGAACTTCGGATTATGATGTGACGAACTTCGGATAATTGTGACGAATTTCGGATAGTGACGTGACGAACTTCGGATTATTGTGACGAACTTCGGATAGTGACGCGACGAACTTCGGATTATTTTGACGAACTTCGGATAGTGACATCAAGAAATTCGGATAATTAAGACGAACTTTGGATTATTGTGACGAAGTTCGGAAAGTGACGTGACAAAGTTTGGATAATTAGGACGAAATTCGGATAGTGACGTGACGAACTTCGGATTATTGTGACGAACTTTAGATAGTGACGTGAGGTTTTTGGATTATTGTGACCGATTTCGGTAAATGACGAGAATAACTTCGGATAGTGATGTGACGAAATTCGGATATTGCTGTGACAAACTTCGGATAACGATGTGACGAACTTCGAAATGAAATGAAATGAAATGAAATGAAATGAATGAAATGAAATTTCATTCGTCACGTCACTATCTGAAGTCTAACTAACTCCGGATAGTGACGTCACGAAATTGGGATAACTGTAACGAACTTCGGATAGTAACGTGACGAAATTCGGATCATTAAGAATAACTTCGGATTATTGTGACGAACTTCGGAAAAAGACGTTACGAAGTTCGGATAATTGTGACAAAATTCGGTAAGTGACGTGACGAACTTCAAATTATTGTGACGAACTTCGGATAGTGACGTGACGCAATTCGGATAATTGTGACGAATTTCGGATTATTGTGACGAATTTTGGATAGTGACGTGACGAACTTCGGATTTTTGTGACGAACTTCGGATTATTGTGACGAAATTCAGATAGTGACGTGACGAACTTGAAATGAAATGAAATGAAATGAAACGAAATGAAATGAAATGAAATGAAATGAAATGAAATGAAATGAAATGAAATGAAATGAAATGAAATGAAATGAAATGAAATGAAATGAAATGAAATGAAATGAAATGAAATGAAATGAAATGAAATGAAATGAAATGAAATGAAATGAAATGAAATGAAATGAAATGAAATGAAATGAAATGAAATGAAATGAAATGAAATGAAATGAAATGAAATGAAATGAAATGAAATGAAATGAAATGAAATGAAATGAAATGAAATGAAATGAAATGAAATGAAATGAAATGAAATGAAATGAAATGAAATGAAATGAAATGAAATGAAATGAAATGAAATGAAATGAAATGAAATGAAATGAAATGAAATGAAATGAAATGAAATGAAATGAAATGAAATGAAATGAAATGAAATGAAATGAAATGAAATGAAATGAAATGAAATGAAATGAAATGAAATGAAATGAAATGAAATGAAATGAAATGAAATGAAATGAAATGAAATGAAATGAAATGAAATGAAATGAAATGAAATGAAATGAAATGAAATGAAATGAAATGAAATGAAATGAAATGAAATGAAATGAAATGAAATGAAATGAAATGAAATGAAATGAAATGAAATGAAATGAAATGAAATGAAATGAAATGAAATGAAATGAAATGAAATGAAATGAAATGAAATGAAATGAAATGAAATGAAATGAAATGAAATGAAATGAAATGAAATGAAATGAAATGAAATGAAATGAAATGAAATGAAATGAAATGAAATGAAATGAAATGAAATGAAATGAAATGAAATGAAATGAAATGAAATGAAATGAAATGAAATGAAATGAAATGAAATGAAATGAAATGAAATGAAATGAAATGAAATGAAATGAAATGAAATGAAATGAAATGAAATGAAATGAAATGAATGAATGAATGAATGAATGAATGAGTGAAATAAAACTGTAACGAACTTCGGATTATTGTGATGAACTTTGGATATTGACGTGACGAAATTCGGATAAATGTGACGAACTTTGGTTTATTGTGACGAACTTCGGATAGTGACGTGACGAACTTCGGATTATTGTGACGAACTTCGGAAAGTGACGTGACGAAGTTCGGATAATTGTGACGAAATTCGGTAAGTGACGTGACGAACTTCAAATTATTGTGACGAACTTCGGATAGTGACGTGACGCAATTCGGATAATTGTGACGAATTTCGGATTATTGTGACGAATTTTGGATAGTGACGTGACGAACTTTAAATTATTGTGACGAACTTCGGATAGTGACGTGACGCAATTCGGATAATTGTGACGAATTTCGGATTATTGTGACGAATTTTGGATAGTGACGTGACGAACTTCGGATTTTTGTGACGAACTTCGGATTATTGTGACGAAATTCAGATAGTGACGTGACGAACTTCGGAAAAAGACTGAAAAGAATGAAATGAAATGAAATGAAATGAAATGAAATGAAATGAAATGAAATGAAATGAAATGAAATGAAATGAAATGAAATGAAATGAAATGAAATGAAATGAAATGAAATGAAATGAAATGAAATGAAATGAAATGAAATGAAATGAAATGAAATGAAATGAAATGAAATGAAATGAAATGAAATGAAATGAAATGAAATGAAATGAAATGAAATGAAATGAAATGAAATGAAATGAAATGAAATGAAATGAAATGAAATGAAATGAAATGAAATGAAATGAAATGAAATGAAATGAAATGAAATGAAATGAAATGAAATGAAATGAAATGAAATGAAATGAAATGAAATGAAATGAAATGAAATGAAATGAAATGAAATGAAATGAAATGAAATGAAATGAAATGAAATGAAATGAAATGAAATGAAATGAAATGAAATGAAATGAAATGAAATGAAATGAAATGAAATGAAATGAAATGAAATGAAATGAAATGAAATGAAATGAAATGAAATGAAATGAAATGAAATGAAATGAAATGAAATGAAATGAAATGAAATGAAATGAAATGAAATGACATTTCATTCGTCACGTCACTATCTGAAGTCTAACTAACTCCGGATAGTGACGTCACGAAATTGGGATAACTGTAACGAACTTCGGATACATACATACATACATACATATCGTCACGCCTGTAATCCCCGAAGAGCTAGGCAGAGGTGTACCTGGTAGTACACCCACATTTCGCCGTTATGTTTAAGTCCCATGTAATAGGGGGCGAGCCTATTGACATCCATCGGGCACACATCCAGACTCCGGGCTGTTACTGAGAAATTCCAGATTGAAAAACTCAATGACACTTTGCCCGACCCGGGGATCGAACCCGGGACCTCATGAACAGCAGTAGCGCCAGCGACCACTAGACCAACGAGGCAGTCAAACTTCGGATAGTAACGTGACTAAATTCGGATCATTAAGAATAACTTCGGATTATTGTGACGAACTTCGGAAAAAGACGTTACGAAGTTCGGATTATTGTGACGAAATTCGGATAGTGATGTGACGAACTTCGGATTATGACGTGACGAACTTCGGATTATGATGTGACGAACTTCGGATTATTGTGACGAACTTCGGATAGTGACGTGACGAACTTCGGATTATTGCGACGAACTTCGGATAGTGACGCGACGAACTTCGGATTATTTTGACGAACTTCGGATAGTGACATCAAGAAATTCGGATAATTAAGACGAACTTTGGATTATTGTGACGAAGTTCGGAAAGTGACGTGACAAAGTTTGGATAATTAGGACGAAATTCGGATAGTGACGTGACGAACTTCGGATTATTGTGACGAACTTTAGATAGTGACGTGAGGTTTTTGGATTATTGTGACCGATTTCAGTAAATGACGAGAATAACTTCGGATAGTGACGTGACGAAATTCGGATATTGCTGTGACAAACTTCGGATAACGATGTGACGAACTTCGAAATGAAATGAAATGAAATGAAATGAAATAAAACTGTAACGAACTTCGGATTATTGTGATAAAATTCGTATAGTGACGTGACGAACTTCGGATAGTGACGTGATGAAATTCGGATAGTTGTGACTAACTTCGGATTACTGTGACGAACTTCGGATGACGCTGTGACGAACCTAGGATAGTGACGTGACGAACTTAGAAAAATGCTGTGACGAACTCGGATGACGCTGTGACGAACTTCGGATTATTGTGACGAACTTCGGATAGTGACGTGACGAACTTCGGATTATTGTGACGAACTTCGGAAAGTGACGTGACGAAGTTCGGATAATTGTGACGAAATTCGGTAAGTGACGTGACGAACTTCAAATTATTGTGACGAACTTCGGATAGTGACGTGACGCAATTCGGATAATTGTGACGAATTTCGGATTATTGTGACGAATTTTGGATAGTGACGTGACGAACTTCGGATTTTTGTGACGAACTTCGGATTATTGTGACGAAATTCAGATAGTGACGTGACGAACTTCGGAAAAAGACTGAAAAGAATGAAATGAAATGAAATGAAATGAAATGATATGAAATAAAATGAAATGAAATGAAATGAAATGAAATGAAATGAAATGAAATGAAATGAAATGAAATGAAATGAAATGAAATGAAATGAAATGAAATGAAATGAAATGAAATGAAATGAAATGAAATGAAATGAAATGAAATGAAATGAAATGAAATGAAATGAAATGAAATGAAATGAAATGAAATGAAATGAAATGAAATGAAATGAAATGAAATGAAATGAAATGAAATGAAATGAAATGAAATGAAATGAAATGAAATGAAATGAAATGAAATGAAATGAAATGAAATGAAATGAAATGAAATGAAATGAAATGAAATGAAATGAAATGAAATGAAATGAAATGAAATGAAATGAAATGAAATGAAATGAAATGAAATGAAATGAAATGAAATGAAATGAAATGAAATGAAATGAAATGAAATGAAATGAAATGAAATGAAATGAAATGAAATGAAATGAAATGAAATGAAATGAAATGAAATGAAATGAAATGAAATGAAATGAAATGAAATGAAATGAAATGAAATGAAATGAAATGAAATGAAATGAAATGAAATGAAATGAAATGAAATGAAATGAAATGAAATGAAATGAAATGAAATGAAATGAAATGAAATGAAATGAAATGAAATGAAATGAAATGAAATGAAATGAAATGAAATGAAATGAAATGAAATGAAATGAAATGAAATGAAATGAAATGAAATGAAATGAAATGAAATGAAATGAAATGAAATGAAATGAAATGAAATGAAATGAAATGAAATGAAATGAAATGAAATGAAATGAAATGAAATGAAATGAAATGAAATGAAATGAAATGAAATGAAATGAAATGAAATGAAATGAAATGAAATGAAATGAAATGAAATGAAATGAAATGAAATGAAATGAAATGAAATGAAAAGACATTTCATTCGTCACGTCACTATCTGAAGTCTAACTAACTCCGGATAGTGACGTCACGAAATTGGGATAACTGTAACGAACTTCGGATAGTAACGTGACGAAATTCGGATCATTAAGAATAACTTCGGATTATTGTGACGAACTTCGGAAAAAGACGTTACGAAGTTCGGATTATTGTGACGAAATTCGGATAGTGATGTGACGAACTTCGGATTATGACGTGACGAACTTCGGATTATGATGTGACGAACTTCGGATAATTGTGACGAACTTCGGATAGTGACGTGACGAACTTCGGATTATTGTGGCGAACTTCGGATAGTGACGCGACGAACTTCGGATTATTTTGACGAACTTCGGATAGTGACATCAAGAAATTCGGATAATTAAGACGAACTTTGGATTATTGTGACGAAGTTCGGAAAGTGACGTGACAAAGTTTGGATAATTAGGACGAAATTCGGATAGTGACGTGACGAACTTCGGATTATTGTGACGAACTTTAGATAGTGACGTGAGGTTTTTGGATTATTGTGACCGATTTCGGTAAATGACGAGAATAACTTCGGATAGTGATGTGACGAAATTCGGATATTGCTGTGACAAACTTCGGATAACGATGTGACGAACTTCGAAATGAAATGAAATGAAATGAAATGAAATGAATGAAATGAAATTTCATTCGTCACGTCACTATCTGAAGTCTAACTAACTCCGGATAGTGACGTCACGAAATTGGGATAACTGTAACGAACTTCGGATAGTAACGTGACGAAATTCGGATCATTAAGAATAACTTCGGATTATTGTGACGAACTTCGGAAAAAGACGTTACGAAGTTCGGATTATTGTGACGAAATTCGGATAGTGATGTGACGAACTTCGGATTATGACGTGACGAACTTCGGATTATGATGTGACGAACTTCGGATTATTGTGACGAACTTCGGATAGTGACGTGACGAACTTCGGATTATTGTGACGAACTTCGGATAGTGACGCGACGAACTTCGGATTATTTTGACGAACTTCGGATAGTGACATCAAGAAATTCGGATAATTAAGACGAACTTTGGATTATTGTGACGAACTTCGGAAAAAGACGTTACGAAGTTCGGATTATTGTGACGAAATTCGGATAGTGATGTGACGAACTTCGGATTATGACGTGACGAACTTCGGATTATGATGTGGCGAACTTCGGATTATTGTGACGAACTTCGGATAGTGACGCGACGAACTTCGGATTATTTTGACGAACTTCGGATAGTGACATCAAGAAATTCGGATAATTAAGACGAACTTTGGATTATTGTGACGAAGTTCGGAAAGTGACGTGACAAAGTTTGGATAATTAGGACGAAATTCGGATAGTGACGTGACGAACTTCGGATTATTGTGACGAACTTTAGATAGTGACGTGAGGTTTTTGGATTATTGTGACCGATTTCGGTAAATGACGAGAATAACTTCGGATAGTGACGTGACGAAATTCGGATATTGCTGTGACAAACTTCGGATAACGATGTGACGAACTTCGAAATGAAATGAAATGAAATGAAATGAAATGAAATGAAATAAAATAAAACTGTAACGAACTTCGGATTATTGTGACGAACTTCGGATAGTGACGTCACGAAATTCGGATAATTGTGATAAAATTCGTATAGTGACGTGACGAACTTCGGATAGTGACGTGATGAAATTCGGATAGTTGTGACTAACTTCGGATTACTGTGACGAACTTCGGATGACGCTGTGACGAACCTAGGATAGTGACGTGACGAACTTCGAAAAATGCTGTGACGAACTCGGATGACGCTGTGACGAACTTCGGATTATTGTGACGAACTTCGGATAGTGACGTGACGAACTTCAAATTATTGTGACGAACTTCGGATAGTGACGTGACGCAATTCGGATAATTGTGACGAATTTCGGATTATTGTGACGAATTTTGGATAGTGACGTGACGAACTTCGGATTTTTGTGACGAACTTCGGATTATTGTGACGAAATTCAGATAGTGACGTGACGAACTTCGGAAAAAGACTGAAAAGAATGAAATGAAATGAAATGAAATGAAATGAAATGAAATGAAATGAAATGAAATGAAATGAAATGAAATGAAATGAAATGAAATGAAATGAAATGAAATGAAATGAAATGAAATGAAATGAAATGAAATGAAATGAAATGAAATGAAATGAAATGAAATGAAATGAAATGAAATGAAATGAAATGAAATGAAATGAAATGAAATGAAATGAAATGAAATGAAATGAAATGAAATGAAATGAAATGAAATGAAATGAAATGAAATGAAATGAAATGAAATGAAATGAAATGAAATGAAATGAAATGAAATGAAATGAAATGAAATGAAATGAAATGAAATGAAATGAAATGAAATGAAATGAAATGAAATGAAATGAAATGAAATGAAATGAAATGAAATGAAATGAAATGAAATGAAATGAAATGAAATGAAATGAAATGAAATGAAATGAAATGAAATGAAATGAAATGAAATGAAATGAAATGAAATGAAATGAAATGAAATGAAATGAAATGAAATGAAATGAAATGAAATGAAATGAAATGAAATGAAATGAAATGAAATGAAATGAAATGAAATGAAATGAAATGAAATGAAATGAAATGAAATGAAATGAAATGAAATGAAATGAAATGAAATGAAATGAAATGAAATGAAATGAAATGAAATGAAATGAAATGAAATGAAATGAAATGAAATGAAATGAAATGAAATGAAATGAAATGAAATGAAATGAAATGAAATGAAATGAAATGAAATGAAATGAAATGAAATGAAATGAAATGAAATGAAATGAAATGAAATGAAATGAAATGAAATGAAATGAAATGAAATGAAATGAAATGAAATGAAATGAAATGAAATGAAATGAAATGAAATGAAATGAAATGAAATGAAATGAAATGAAATGAAATGAAATGAAATGAAATGAAATGAAATGAAATGAAATGAAATGAATGAATGGGTGAAATAAAACTGTAACGAACTTCGGATTATTGTGATGAACTTTGGATATTGACGTGACGAAATTCGGATAAATGTGACGAACTTCGGATTATTGTGACGAACTTCGGATAGTGACGTGACGAACTTCGGATTATTGTGACGAACTTCGGAAAGTGACGTGACGAAGTTCGGATAATTGTGACGAAATTCGGTAAGTGACGTGACGAACTTCAAATTATTGTGACGAACTTCGGATAGTGACGTGACGCAATTCGGATAATTGTGACGAATTTCGGATTATTGTGACGAATTTTGGATAGTGACGTGACGAACTTCGGATTATTGTGACGAACTCCGGATAGTGACGTCACGAAATTGGGATAACTGTAACGAACTTCGGATAGTAACGTGACGAAATTCGGATCATTAAGAATAACTTCGGATTATTGTGACGAACTTCGGAAAAAGACGTTACGAAGTTCGGATTATTGTGACGAAATTCGGATAGTGATGTGACGAACTTCGGATTATGACATGACGAACTTCGGATTATTGTGACGAAATACGGATTATTGTGACGAACTTCGGATTATTGTGACGAACTTCGGATAGTGACGTGACGAAATTCGAATTATTGTGACGAAAATCGGATAGTGACGTGACAAACTTCGGATTATGACGTGACGAAATTTGGATAATTGTGACGAACTTCGGATAGTGACGTGACGAAATTCGGATAAATGTGACGAACTTCGGATTATTGTGACGAACTTCGGATTATTGTGACGAAATACGGATAGTGATGTGACGAACTTCGGATAGTGACGTGACGAAATTCGGATAATTGTGACGAACTTCGAAAAATGCTGTGACGAACTCGGATGACGCTGTGACGAACTTTGGATTATTGTGACGAAATTCGGATAGTGATGTGACGAACTTCGGATTATGACATGACGAACTTTGGATTATTGTGACGAACTACGGATAGTGACGTGACTAAATTCGAAAAATTGTGACGAACTTCGGATTATTGTGACGATTTTCAGATTATGACGTGACGAACTTCGGATTTTAGTGACGAACTTCGGATTATTGTGACGAACTTCGAAAAGCGACGTGACGAAATTCGGATAATTGTGACGAAATTCGGATAGTGACGTGACGAACTTTGGATATTGACGTGACGAAATTCGGATAATTGTGACGAAATTTGGATAGTGACGTGACGAACTTCGGATTATGACGTGACGAAATTTGGATTATTGTAACGAACTTCGGATTATTGTGACGAACTTCGGATAGTAACGTGACGAAATTCGGCTAATTGTGACAAAATTCGGATAGAGACGTGACAAACTTCGGATTATGACGTGACGAACTTCGGATAATTGTGACGAAATTCGGATAGTGACGTAAAGAAATTCAGATAAATGTGACGAACTTTGGATTATTGTGACGAACTTCGGTTATATGTGACGAACTTCAGATTATTGTGACGAACTTCGGATAGTGACGTGACGAACTTCGGATAGTGACGTGACGAACTTCGGATTATTGTGACTAAATTCGGATAGCGACGTGACGAAATTCAGATAATTGTGACGAAATTCGGATAGTGACGTGACGAACTTCGGATTATGACGTGACGAACTTCGGATTATTGTGACGAACTTCGGATAGTGACGTGACGAACTTCGGATTTTTGTGACGAACTTCGGATTATTGTGACGAACTCCGGATAGTGACGTCACGAAATTCGGATAATTAAGACGAACTTCGGATTATTGTGACGAAGTTCGGAAAGTGACGTGACAAAGTTTGGATAATTAAGACGAAATTCGGATAGTGACGTGACGAACTTCGGATTATTGTGACGAACTTTAGATAGTGACGTGAGGTTTTTGGATTATTGTGACCGATTTCGGTAAATGACGAGAATAACTTCGGATAGTGACGTGACGAAATTCGGATATTGCTGTGACAAACTTCGGATAACGATGTGACGAACTTCGAAATGAAATGAAATGAAATGAAATGAAATGAAATGAAATAAAACTGTAACGAACTTCGGATTATTGTGACGAACTTCGGATAGTGACGTCACGAAATTCGGATAATTGTGATAAAATTCGTATAGTGACGTGACGAACTTCGGATAGTGACGTGATGAAATTCGGATAGTTGTGACTAACTTCGGATTTCTGTGACGAACTTCGGATGACGCTGTGACGAACCTAGGATAGTGACGCGACGAACTTCGAAAAATGCTGTGACGAACTCGGATGACGCTGTGACGAACTTCGGATTATTGTGACGAACTTCGGATAGTGACGTGACGAACTTCGGATTATTGTGACGAACTTTGGAAAGTGACGTGACGAAGTTCGGATAATTGTGACGAAATTCGGTAAGTGACGTGACGAACTTCAAATTATTGTGACGAACTTCGGATAGTGACGTGACGCAATTCGGATAATTGTGACGAATTTCGGATTATTGTGACGAATTTTGGATAGTGACGTGACGAACTTCGGATTTTTGTGACGAACTTCGGATTATTGTGACGAAATTCAGATAGTGACCTGACGAACTTGAAATGAAATGAAATGAAATGAAATGAAATGAAATGAAATGAAATGAAATGAAATGAAATGAAATGAAATGAAATGAAATGAAATGAAATGAAATGAAATGAAATGAAATGAAATGAAATGAAATGAAATGAAATGAAATGAAATGAAATGAAATGAAATGAAATGAAATGAAATGAAATGAAATGAAATGAAATGAAATGAAATGAAATGAAATGAAATGAAATGAAATGAAATGAAATGAAATGAAATGAAATGAAATGAAATGAAATGAAATGAAATGAAATGAAATGAAATGAAATGAAATGAAATGAAATGAAATGAAATGAAATGAAATGAAATGAAATGAAATGAAATGAAATGAAATGAAATGAAATGAAATGAAATGAAATGAAATGAAATGAAATGAAATGAAATGAAATGAAATGAAATGAAATGAAATGAAATGAAATGAAATGAAATGAAATGAAATGAAATGAAATGAAATGAAATGAAATGAAATGAAATGAAATGAAATGAAATGAAATGAAATGAAATGAAATGAAATGAAATGAAATGAAATGAAATGAAATGAAATGAAATGAAATGAAATGAAATGAAATGAAATGAAATGAAATGAAATGAAATGAAATGAAATGAAATGAAATGAAATGAAATGAAATGAAATGAAATGAAATGAAATGAAATGAAATGAAATGAAATGAAATGAAATGAAATGAAATGAAATGAAATGAAATGAAATGAAATGAAATGAAATGAAATGAAATGAAATGAAATGAAATGAAATGAAATGAAATGAAATGAAATGAAATGAAATGAAATGAAATGAAATGAAATGAAATGAAATGAAATGAAATGAAATGAAATGAAATGAAATGAAATGAAATGAAATGAAATGAAATGAAATGAAATGAAATGAAATGAAATGAAATGAAATGAAATGAAATGAAATGAAATGAAATGAAATGAAATGAAATGAAATGAAATGAAATGAAATGAAATGAAATGAAATGAAATGAAATGAATGAATGAATGAGTGAAATAAAACTGTAACGAACTTCGGATTATTGTGATGAACTTTGGATATTGACGTGACGAAATTCGGATAAATGTGACGAACTTTGGTTTATTGTGACGAACTTCGGATAGTGACGTGACGAACTTCGGATTATTGTGACGAACTTCGGAAAGTGACGTGACGAAGTTCGGATAATTGTGACGAAATTCGGTAAGTGACGTGACGAACTTCAAATTATTGTGACGAACTTCGGATAGTGACGTGACGCAATTCGGATAATTGTGACGAATTTCGGATTATTGTGACGAATTTTGGATAGTGACGTGACGAACTTTAAATTATTGTGACGAACTTCGGATAGTGACGTGACGCAATTCGGATAATTGTGACGAATTTCTGATTATTGTGACGAATTTTGGATAGTGACGTGACGAACTTCGGATTTTTGTGACGAACTTCGGATTATTGTGACGAAATTCAGATAGTGACGTGACGAACTTCGGAAAAAGACTGAAAAGAATGAAATGAAATGAAATGAAATGAAATGAAATGAAATGAAATGAAATGAAATGAAATGAAATGAAATGAAATGAAATGAAATGAAATGAAATGAAATGAAATGAAATGAAATGAAATGAAATGAAATGAAATGAAATGAAATGAAATGAAATGAAATGAAATGAAATGAAATGAAATGAAATGAAATGAAATGAAATGAAATGAAATGAAATGAAATGAAATGAAATGAAATGAAATGAAATGAAATGAAATGAAATGAAATGAAATGAAATGAAATGAAATGAAATGAAATGAAATGAAATGAAATGAAATGAAATGAAATGAAATGAAATGAAATGAAATGAAATGAAATGAAATGAAATGAAATGAAATGAAATGAAATGAAATGAAATGAAATGAAATGAAATGAAATGAAATGAAATGAAATGAAATGAAATGAAATGAAATGAAATGAAATGAAATGAAATGAAATGAAATGAAATGAAATGAAATGAAATGAAATGAAATGAAATGAAATGAAATGAAATGAAATGAAATGAAATGAAATGAAATGAAATGAAATGAAATGAAATGAAATGAAATGAAATGAAATGAAATGAAATGAAATGAAATGAAATGAAATGAAATGAAATGAAATGAAATGAAATGAAATGAAATGAAATGAAATGAAATGAAATGAAATGACATTTCATTCGTCACGTCACTATCTGAAGTCTAACTAACTCCGGATAGTGACGTCACGAAATTGGGATAACTGTAACGAACTTCGGATACATACATACATACATACATATCGTCACGCCTGTAATCCCCGAAGAGCTAGGCAGAGGTGTACCTGGTAGTACACCCACATTTCGCCGTTATGTTTAAGTCCCATGTAATAGGGGGCGAGCCTATTGACATCCATCGGGCACACATCCAGACTCCGGGCTGTTACTGAGAAATTCCAGATTGAAAAACTCAATGACACTTTGCCCGACCCGGGGATCGAACCCGGGACCTCATGAACAGCAGTAGCGCCAGCGACCACTAGACCAACGAGGCAGTCAAACTTCGGATAGTAACGTGACTAAATTCGGATCATTAAGAATAACTTCGGATTATTGTGACGAACTTCGGAAAAAGACGTTACGAAGTTCGGATTATTGTGACGAAATTCGGATAGTGATGTGACGAACTTCGGATTATGACGTGACGAACTTCGGATTATGATGTGACGAACTTCGGATTATTGTGACGAACTTCGGATAGTGACGTGACGAACTTCGGATTATTGCGACGAACTTCGGATAGTGACGCGACGAACTTCGGATTATTTTGACGAACTTCGGATAGTGACATCAAGAAATTCGGATAATTAAGACGAACTTTGGATTATTGTGACGAAGTTCGGAAAGTGACGTGACAAAGTTTGGATAATTAGGACGAAATTCGGATAGTGACGTGACGAACTTCGGATTATTGTGACGAACTTTAGATAGTGACGTGAGGTTTTTGGATTATTGTGACCGATTTCAGTAAATGACGAGAATAACTTCGGATAGTGACGTGACGAAATTCGGATATTGCTGTGACAAACTTCGGATAACGATGTGACGAACTTCGAAATGAAATGAAATGAAATGAAATGAAATAAAACTGTAACGAACTTCGGATTATTGTGATAAAATTCGTATAGTGACGTGACGAACTTCGGATAGTGACGTGATGAAATTCGGATAGTTGTGACTAACTTCGGATTACTGTGACGAACTTCGGATGACGCTGTGACGAACCTAGGATAGTGACGTGACGAACTTAGAAAAATGCTGTGACGAACTCGGATGACGCTGTGACGAACTTCGGATTATTGTGACGAACTTCGGATAGTGACGTGACGAACTTCGGATTATTGTGACGAACTTCGGAAAGTGACGTGACGAAGTTCGGATAATTGTGACGAAATTCGGTAAGTGACGTGACGAACTTCAAATTATTGTGACGAACTTCGGATAGTGACGTGACGCAATTCGGATAATTGTGACGAATTTCGGATTATTGTGACGAATTTTGGATAGTGACCTGACGAACTTGAAATGAAATGAAATGAAATGAAATGAAATGAAATGAAATGAAATGAAATGAAATGAAATGAAATGAAATGAAATGAAATGAAATGAAATGAAATGAAATGAAATGAAATGAAATGAAATGAAATGAATGAATGAATGAATGAGTGAAATAAAACTGTAACGAACTTCGGATTATTGTGATGAACTTTGGATATTGACGTGACGAAATTCGGATAAATGTGACGAACTTTGGTTTATTGTGACGAACTTCGGATAGTGACGTGACGAACTTCGGATTATTGTGACGAACTTCGGAAAGTGACGTGACGAAGTTCGGATAATTGTGACGAAATTCGGTAAGTGACGTGACGAACTTCAAATTATTGTGACGAACTTCGGATAGTGACGTGACGCAATTCGGATAATTGTGACGAATTTCGGATTATTGTGACGAATTTTGGATAGTGACGTGACGAACTTTAAATTATTGTGACGAACTTCGGATAGTGACGTGACGCAATTCGGATAATTGTGACGAATTTCTGATTATTGTGACGAATTTTGGATAGTGACGTGACGAACTTCGGATTTTTGTGACGAACTTCGGATTATTGTGACGAAATTCAGATAGTGACGTGACGAACTTCGGAAAAAGACTGAAAAGAATGAAATGAAATGAAATGAAATGAAATGAAATGAAATGAAATGAAATGAAATGAAATGAAATGAAATGAAATGAAATGAAATGAAATGAAATGAAATGAAATGAAATGAAATGAAATGAAATGAAATGAAATGAAATGAAATGAAATGAAATGAAATGAAATGAAATGAAATGAAATGAAATGAAATGAAATGAAATGAAATGAAATGAAATGAAATGAAATGAAATGAAATGAAATGAAATGAAATGAAATGAAATGAAATGAAATGAAATGAAATGAAATGAAATGAAATGAAATGAAATGAAATGAAATGAAATGAAATGAAATGAAATGAAATGAAATGAAATGAAATGAAATGAAATGAAATGAAATGAAATGAAATGAAATGAAATGAAATGAAATGAAATGAAATGAAATGAAATGAAATGAAATGAAATGAAATGAAATGAAATGAAATGAAATGAAATGAAATGAAATGAAATGAAATGAAATGAAATGAAATGAAATGAAATGAAATGAAATGAAATGAAATGAAATGAAATGAAATGAAATGAAATGAAATGAAATGAAATGAAATGAAATGAAATGAAATGAAATGAAATGAAATGAAATGAAATGAAATGAAATGAAATGAAATGAAATGAAATGAAATGAAATGAAATGAAATGACATTTCATTCGTCACGTCACTATCTGAAGTCTAACTAACTCCGGATAGTGACGTCACGAAATTGGGATAACTGTAACGAACTTCGGATACATACATACATACATACATATCGTCACGCCTGTAATCCCCGAAGAGCTAGGCAGAGGTGTACCTGGTAGTACACCCACATTTCGCCGTTATGTTTAAGTCCCATGTAATAGGGGGCGAGCCTATTGACATCCATCGGGCACACATCCAGACTCCGGGCTGTTACTGAGAAATTCCAGATTGAAAAACTCAATGACACTTTGCCCGACCCGGGGATCGAACCCGGGACCTCATGAACAGCAGTAGCGCCAGCGACCACTAGACCAACGAGGCAGTCAAACTTCGGATAGTAACGTGACTAAATTCGGATCATTAAGAATAACTTCGGATTATTGTGACGAACTTCGGAAAAAGACGTTACGAAGTTCGGATTATTGTGACGAAATTCGGATAGTGATGTGACGAACTTCGGATTATGACGTGACGAACTTCGGATTATGATGTGACGAACTTCGGATTATTGTGACGAACTTCGGATAGTGACGTGACGAACTTCGGATTATTGCGACGAACTTCGGATAGTGACGCGACGAACTTCGGATTATTTTGACGAACTTCGGATAGTGACATCAAGAAATTCGGATAATTAAGACGAACTTTGGATTATTGTGACGAAGTTCGGAAAGTGACGTGACAAAGTTTGGATAATTAGGACGAAATTCGGATAGTGACGTGACGAACTTCGGATTATTGTGACGAACTTTAGATAGTGACGTGAGGTTTTTGGATTATTGTGACCGATTTCAGTAAATGACGAGAATAACTTCGGATAGTGACGTGACGAAATTCGGATATTGCTGTGACAAACTTCGGATAACGATGTGACGAACTTCGAAATGAAATGAAATGAAATGAAATGAAATAAAACTGTAACGAACTTCGGATTATTGTGATAAAATTCGTATAGTGACGTGACGAACTTCGGATAGTGACGTGATGAAATTCGGATAGTTGTGACTAACTTCGGATTACTGTGACGAACTTCGGATGACGCTGTGACGAACCTAGGATAGTGACGTGACGAACTTAGAAAAATGCTGTGACGAACTCGGATGACGCTGTGACGAACTTCGGATTATTGTGACGAACTTCGGATAGTGACGTGACGAACTTCGGATTATTGTGACGAACTTCGGAAAGTGACGTGACGAAGTTCGGATAATTGTGACGAAATTCGGTAAGTGACGTGACGAACTTCAAATTATTGTGACGAACTTCGGATAGTGACGTGACGCAATTCGGATAATTGTGACGAATTTCGGATTATTGTGACGAATTTTGGATAGTGACGTGACGAACTTCGGATTTTTGTGACGAACTTCGGATTATTGTGACGAAATTCAGATAGTGACGTGACGAACTTCGGAAAAAGACTGAAAAGAATGAAATGAAATGAAATGAAATGAAATGATATGAAATAAAATGAAATGAAATGAAATGAAATGAAATGAAATGAAATGAAATGAAATGAAATGAAATGAAATGAAATGAAATGAAATGAAATGAAATGAAATGAAATGAAATGAAATGAAATGAAATGAAATGAAATGAAATGAAATGAAATGAAATGAAATGAAATGAAATGAAATGAAATGAAATGAAATGAAATGAAATGAAATGAAATGAAATGAAATGAAATGAAATGAAATGAAATGAAATGAAATGAAATGAAATGAAATGAAATGAAATGAAATGAAATGAAATGAAATGAAATGAAATGAAATGAAATGAAATGAAATGAAATGAAATGAAATGAAATGAAATGAAATGAAATGAAATGAAATGAAATGAAATGAAATGAAATGAAATGAAATGAAATGAAATGAAATGAAATGAAATGAAATGAAATGAAATGAAATGAAATGAAATGAAATGAAATGAAATGAAATGAAATGAAATGAAATGAAATGAAATGAAATGAAATGAAATGAAATGAAATGAAATGAAATGAAATGAAATGAAATGAAATGAAATGAAATGAAATGAAATGAAATGAAATGAAATGAAATGAAATGAAATGAAATGAAATGAAATGAAATGAAATGAAATGAAATGAAATGAAATGAAATGAAATGAAATGAAATGAAATGAAATGAAATGAAATGAAATGAAATGAAATGAAATGAAATGAAATGAAATGAAATGAAATGAAATGAAATGAAATGAAATGAAATGAAATGAAATGAAATGAAATGAAATGAAATGAAATGAAATGAAATGAAATGAAATGAAATGAAAAGACATTTCATTCGTCACGTCACTATCTGAAGTCTAACTAACTCCGGATAGTGACGTCACGAAATTGGGATAACTGTAACGAACTTCGGATAGTAACGTGACGAAATTCGGATCATTAAGAATAACTTCGGATTATTGTGACGAACTTCGGAAAAAGACGTTACGAAGTTCGGATTATTGTGACGAAATTCGGATAGTGATGTGACGAACTTCGGATTATGACGTGACGAACTTCGGATTATGATGTGACGAACTTCGGATAATTGTGACGAACTTCGGATAGTGACGTGACGAACTTCGGATTATTGTGGCGAACTTCGGATAGTGACGCGACGAACTTCGGATTATTTTGACGAACTTCGGATAGTGACATCAAGAAATTCGGATAATTAAGACGAACTTTGGATTATTGTGACGAAGTTCGGAAAGTGACGTGACAAAGTTTGGATAATTAGGACGAAATTCGGATAGTGACGTGACGAACTTCGGATTATTGTGACGAACTTTAGATAGTGACGTGAGGTTTTTGGATTATTGTGGATTATTGTGACCGATTTCGGTAAATGACGAGAATAACTTCGGATAGTGATGTGACGAAATTCGGATATTGCTGTGACAAACTTCGGATAACGATGTGACGAACTTCGAAATGAAATGAAATGAAATGAAATGAAATGAATGAAATGAAATTTCATTCGTCACGTCACTATCTGAAGTCTAACTAACTCCGGATAGTGACGTCACGAAATTGGGATAACTGTAACGAACTTCGGATAGTAACGTGACGAAATTCGGATCATTAAGAATAACTTCGGATTATTGTGACGAACTTCGGAAAAAGACGTTACGAAGTTCGGATTATTGTGACGAAATTCGGATAGTGATGTGACGAACTTCGGATTATGACGTGACGAACTTCGGATTATGATGTGACGAACTTCGGATTATTGTGACGAACTTCGGATAGTGACGTGACGAACTTCGGATTATTGTGACGAACTTCGGATAGTGACGCGACGAACTTCGGATTATTTTGACGAACTTCGGATAGTGACATCAAGAAATTCGGATAATTAAGACGAACTTTGGATTATTGTGACGAACTTCGGAAAAAGACGTTACGAAGTTCGGATTATTGTGACGAAATTCGGATAGTGATGTGACGAACTTCGGATTATGACGTGACGAACTTCGGATTATGATGTGGCGAACTTCGGATTATTGTGACGAACTTCGGATAGTGACGCGACGAACTTCGGATTATTTTGACGAACTTCGGATAGTGACATCAAGAAATTCGGATAATTAAGACGAACTTTGGATTATTGTGACGAAGTTCGGAAAGTGACGTGACAAAGTTTGGATAATTAGGACGAAATTCGGATAGTGACGTGACGAACTTCGGATTATTGTGACGAACTTTAGATAGTGACGTGAGGTTTTTGGATTATTGTGACCGATTTCGGTAAATGACGAGAATAACTTCGGATAGTGACGTGACGAAATTCGGATATTGCTGTGACAAACTTCGGATAACGATGTGACGAACTTCGAAATGAAATGAAATGAAATGAAATGAAATGAAATGAAATAAAATAAAACTGTAACGAACTTCGGATTATTGTGACGAACTTCGGATAGTGACGTCACGAAATTCGGATAATTGTGATAAAATTCGTATAGTGACGTGACGAACTTCGGATAGTGACGTGATGAAATTCGGATAGTTGTGACTAACTTCGGATTACTGTGACGAACTTCGGATGACGCTGTGACGAACCTAGGATAGTGACGTGACGAACTTCGAAAAATGCTGTGACGAACTCGGATGACGCTGTGACGAACTTCGGATTATTGTGACGAACTTCGGATAGTGACGTGACGAACTTCAAATTATTGTGACGAACTTCGGATAGTGACGTGACGCAATTCGGATAATTGTGACGAATTTCGGATTATTGTGACGAATTTTGGATAGTGACGTGACGAACTTCGGATTTTTGTGACGAACTTCGGATTATTGTGACGAAATTCAGATAGTGACGTGACGAACTTCGGAAAAAGACTGAAAAGAATGAAATGAAATGAAATGAAATGAAATGAAATGAAATGAAATGAAATGAAATGAAATGAAATGAAATGAAATGAAATGAAATGAAATGAAATGAAATGAAATGAAATGAAATGAAATGAAATGAAATGAAATGAAATGAAATGAAATGAAATGAAATGAAATGAAATGAAATGAAATGAAATGAAATGAAATGAAATGAAATGAAATGAAATGAAATGAAATGAAATGAAATGAAATGAAATGAAATGAAATGAAATGAAATGAAATGAAATGAAATGAAATGAAATGAAATGAAATGAAATGAAATGAAATGAAATGAAATGAAATGAAATGAAATGAAATGAAATGAAATGAAATGAAATGAAATGAAATGAAATGAAATGAAATGAAATGAAATGAAATGAAATGAAATGAAATGAAATGAAATGAAATGAAATGAAATGAAATGAAATGAAATGAAATGAAATGAAATGAAATGAAATGAAATGAAATGAAATGAAATGAAATGAAATGAAATGAAATGAAATGAAATGAAATGAAATGAAATGAAATGAAATGAAATGAAATGAAATGAAATGAAATGAAATGAAATGAAATGAAATGAAATGAAATGAAATGAAATGAAATGAAATGAAATGAAATGAAATGAAATGAAATGAAATGAAATGAAATGAAATGAAATGAAATGAAATGAAATGAAATGAAATGAAATGAAATGAAATGAAATGAAATGAAATGAAATGAAATGAAATGAAATGAAATGAAATGAAATGAAATGAAATGAAATGAAATGAAATGAAATGAAATGAAATGAAATGAAATGAAATGAAATGAAATGAAATGAAATGAAATGAAATGAAATGAAATGAAATGAAATGAAATGAAATGAAATGAAATGAAATGAAATGAAATGAAATGAAATGAAATGAAATGAAATGAAATGAAATGAAATGAAATGAAATGAAATGAAATGAAATGAATGAATGGGTGAAATAAAACTGTAACGAACTTCGGATTATTGTGATGAACTTTGGATATTGACGTGACGAAATTCGGATAAATGTGACGAACTTCGGATTATTGTGACGAACTTCGGATAGTGACGTGACGAACTTCGGATTATTGTGACGAACTTCGGAAAGTGACGTGACGAAGTTCGGATAATTGTGACGAAATTCGGTAAGTGACGTGACGAACTTCAAATTATTGTGACGAACTTCGGATAGTGACGTGACGCAATTCGGATAATTGTGACGAATTTCGGATTATTGTGACGAATTTTGGATAGTGACGTGACGAACTTCGGATTATTGTGACGAACTCCGGATAGTGACGTCACGAAATTGGGATAACTGTAACGAACTTCGGATAGTAACGTGACGAAATTCGGATCATTAAGAATAACTTCGGATTATTGTGACGAACTTCGGAAAAAGACGTTACGAAGTTCGGATTATTGTGACGAAATTCGGATAGTGATGTGACGAACTTCGGATTATGACATGACGAACTTCGGATTATTGTGACGAAATACGGATTATTGTGACGAACTTCGGATTATTGTGACGAACTTCGGATAGTGACGTGACGAAATTCGAATTATTGTGACGAAACTCGGATAGTGACGTGACAAACTTCGGATTATGACGTGACGAAATTTGGATAATTGTGACGAACTTCGGATAGTGACGTGACGAAATTCGGATAAATGTGACGAACTTCGGATTATTGTGACGAACTTCGGATTATTGTGACGAAATACGGATAGTGATGTGACGAACTTCGGATAGTGACGTGACGAAATTCGGATAATTGTGACGAACTTCGAAAAATGCTGTGACGAACTCGGATGACGCTGTGACGAACTTTGGATTATTGTGACGAAATTCGGATAGTGATGTGACGAACTTCGGATTATGACATGACGAACTTTGGATTATTGTGACGAACTACGGATAGTGACGTGACTAAATTCGAAAAATTGTGACGAACTTCGGATTATTGTGACGATTTTCAGATTATGACGTGACGAACTTCGGATTTTAGTGACGAACTTCGGATTATTGTGACGAACTTCGAAAAGCGACGTGACGAAATTCGGATAATTGTGACGAAATTCGGATAGTGACGTGACGAACTTTGGATATTGACGTGACGAAATTCGGATAATTGTGACGAAATTTGGATAGTGACGTGACGAACTTCGGATTATGACGTGACGAAATTTGGATTATTGTAACGAACTTCGGATTATTGTGACGAACTTCGGATAGTAACGTGACGAAATTCGGCTAATTGTGACAAAATTCGGATAGAGACGTGACAAACTTCGGATTATGACGTGACGAACTTCGGATAATTGTGACGAAATTCGGATAGTGACGTAAAGAAATTCAGATAAATGTGACGAACTTTGGATTATTGTGACGAACTTCGGTTATATGTGACGAACTTCAGATTATTGTGACGAACTTCGGATAGTGACGTGACGAACTTCGGATAGTGACGTGACGAACTTCGGATTATTGTGACTAAATTCGGAGTGACTAAATTCGGATAGCGACGTGACGAAATTCAGATAATTGTGACGAAATTCGGATAGTGACGTGACGAACTTCGGATTATGACGTGACGAACTTCGGATTATTGTGACGAACTTCGTATAGTGACGTGACGAACTTCGGATTTTTGTGACGAACTTCGGATTATTGTGACGAACTTCGGATAGTGACATCAAGAAATTCGGATAATTAAGACGAACTTTGGATTATTGTGACGAAGTTCGGAAAGTGACGTGACAAAGTTTGGATAATTAAGACGAAATTCGGATAGTGACGTGACGAACTTCGGATTATTGTGACGAACTTTAGATAGTGACGTGAGGTTTTTGGATTATTGTGACCGATTTCGGTAAATGACGAGAATAACTTCGGATAGTGACGTGACGAAATTCGGATATTGCTGTGACAAACTTCGGATAACGATGTGACGAACTTCGAAATGAAATGAAATGAAATGAAATGAAATGAAATGAAATAAAACTGTAACGAACTTCGGATTATTGTGACGAACTTCGGATAGTGACGTCACGAAATTCGGATAATTGTGATAAAATTCGTATAGTGACGTGACGAACTTCGGATAGTGACGTGATGAAATTCGGATAGTTGTGACTAACTTCGGATTACTGTGACGAACTTCGGATGACGCTGTGACGAACCTAGGATAGTGACGCGACGAACTTCGAAAAATGCTGTGACGAACTCGGATGACGCTGTGACGAACTTCGGATTATTGTGACGAACTTCGGATAGTGACGTGACGAACTTCGGATTATTGTGACGAACTTTGGAAAGTGACGTGACGAAGTTCGGATAATTGTGACGAAATTCGGTAAGTGACGTGACGAACTTCAAATTATTGTGACGAACTTCGGATAGTGACGTGACGCAATTCGGATAATTGTGACGAATTTCGGATTATTGTGACGAATTTTGGATAGTGACGTGACGAACTTCGGATTTTTGTGACGAACTTCGGATTATTGTGACGAAATTCAGATAGTGACCTGACGAACTTGAAATGAAATGAAATGAAATGAAATGAAATGAAATGAAATGAAATGAAATGAAATGAAATGAAATGAAATGAAATGAAATGAAATGAAATGAAATGAAATGAAATGAAATGAAATGAAATGAAATGAAATGAAATGAAATGAAATGAAATGAAATGAAATGAAATGAAATGAAATGAAATGAAATGAAATGAAATGAAATGAAATGAAATGAAATGAAATGAAATGAAATGAAATGAAATGAAATGAAATGAAATGAAATGAAATGAAATGAAATGAAATGAAATGAAATGAAATGAAATGAAATGAAATGAAATGAAATGAAATGAAATGAAATGAAATGAAATGAAATGAAATGAAATGAAATGAAATGAAATGAAATGAAATGAAATGAAATGAAATGAAATGAAATGAAATGAAATGAAATGAAATGAAATGAAATGAAATGAAATGAAATGAAATGAAATGAAATGAAATGAAATGAAATGAAATGAAATGAAATGAAATGAAATGAAATGAAATGAAATGAAATGAAATGAAATGAAATGAAATGAAATGAAATGAAATGAAATGAAATGAAATGAAATGAAATGAAATGAAATGAAATGAAATGAAATGAAATGAAATGAAATGAAATGAAATGAAATGAAATGAAATGAAATGAAATGAAATGAAATGAAATGAAATGAAATGAAATGAAATGAAATGAAATGAAATGAAATGAAATGAAATGAAATGAAATGAAATGAAATGAAATGAAATGAAATGAAATGAAATGAAATGAAATGAAATGAAATGAAATGAAATGAAATGAAATGAAATGAAATGAAATGAAATGAAATGAAATGAAAAGACATTTCATTCGTCACGTCACTATCTGAAGTCTAACTAACTCCGGATAGTGACGTCACGAAATTGGGATAACTGTAACGAACTTCGGATAGTAACGTGACGAAATTCGGATCATTAAGAATAACTTCGGATTATTGTGACGAACTTCGGAAAAAGACGTTACGAAGTTCGGATTATTGTGACGAAATTCGGATAGTGATGTGACGAACTTCGGATTATGACGTGACGAACTTCGGATTATGATGTGACGAACTTCGGATTATTGTGACGAACTTCGGATAGTGACGTGACGAACTTCGGATTATTGTGACGAACTTCGGATAGTGACGCGACGAACTTCGGATTGTTTTGACGAACTTCGGATAGTGACATCAAGAAATTCGGATAATTAAGACGAACTTTGGATTATTGTGACGAAGTTCGGAAAGTGACGTGACAAAGTTTGGATAATTAGGACGAAATTCGGATAGTGACGTGACGAACTTCGGATTATTGTGACGAACTTTAGATAGTGACGTGAGGTTTTTGGATTATTGTGACCGATTTCGGTAAATGACGAGAATAACTTCGGATAGTGACGTGACGAAATTCGGATATTGCTGTGACAAACTTCGGATAACGATGTGACGAACTTCGAAATGAAATGAAATGAAATGAAATAAAACTGTAACGAACTTCGGATTATTGTGATAAAATTCGTATAGTGACGTGACGAACTTCGGATAGTGACGTGATGAAATTCGGATAGTTGTGACTAACTTCGGATTACTGTGACGAACTTCGGATGAAGCTGTGACGAACCTAGGATAGTGACGTGACGAACTTCGAAAAATGCTGTGACGAACTCGGATGACGCTGTGACGAACTTCGGATTATTGTGACGAACTTCGGATAGTGACGTGACGAACTTCGGATTATTGTGACGAACTTCGGAAAGTGACGTGACGAAGTTCGGATAATTGTGACGAAATTCGGTAAGTGACGTGACGAACTTCAAATTATTGTGACGAACTTCGGATAGTGACGTGACGCAATTCGGATAATTGTGACGAAATTCAGATAGTGACGTGACGAACTTCGGAAAAAGACTGAAAAGAATGAAGTGAAATGAAATGAAATGAAATGAAATGAAATGAAATGAAATGAAATGAAATGAAATGAAATGAAATGAAATGAAATGAAATGAAATGAAATGAAATGAAATGAAATGAAATGAAATGAAATGAAATGAAATGAAATGAAATGAAATGAAATGAAATGAAATGAAATGAAATGAAATGAAATGAAATGAAATGAAATGAAATGAAATGAAATGAAATGAAATGAAATGAAATGAAATGAAATGAAATGAAATGAAATGAAATGAAATGAAATGAAATGAAATGAAATGAAATGAAATGAAATAAAATGAAATGAAATGAAATGAAATGAAATGAAATGAAATGAAATGAAATGAAATGAAATGAAATGAAATGAAATGAAATGAAAAGACATTTCATTCGTCACGTCACTATCTGAAGTCTAACTAACTCCGGATAGTGACGTCACGAAATTGGGATAACTGTAACGAACTTCGGATAGTAACGTGACGAAATTCGGATCATTAAGAATAACTTCGGATTATTGTGACGAACTTCGGAAAAAGACGTTACGAAGTTCGGATTATTGTGACGAAATTCGGATAGTGATGTGACGAACTTCGGATTATGACGTGACGAACTTCGGATTATGATGTGACGAACTTCGGATTATTGTGACGAACTTCGGATAGTGACGTGACGAACTTCGGATTATTGTGACGAACTTCGGATAGTGACGCGACGAACTTCGGATTGTTTTGACGAACTTCGGATAGTGACATCAAGAAATTCGGATAATTAAGACGAACTTTGGATTATTGTGACGAAGTTCGGAAAGTGACGTGACAAAGTTTGGATAATTAGGACGAAATTCGGATAGTGACGTGACGAACTTCGGATTATTGTGACGAACTTTAGATAGTGACGTGAGGTTTTTGGATTATTGTGACCGATTTCGGTAAATGACGAGAATAACTTCGGATAGTGACGTGACGAAATTCGGATATTGCTGTGACAAACTTCGGATAACGATGTGACGAACTTCGAAATGAAATGAAATGAAATGAAATAAAACTGTAACGAACTTCGGATTATTGTGATAAAATTCGTATAGTGACGTGACGAACTTCGGATAGTGACGTGATGAAATTCGGATAGTTGTGACTAACTTCGGATTACTGTGACGAACTTCGGATGAAGCTGTGACGAACCTAGGATAGTGACGTGACGAACTTCGAAAAATGTTGTGACGAACTCGGATGACGCTGTGACGAACTTCGGATTATTGTGACGAACTTCGGATAGTGACGTGACGAACTTCGGATTATTGTGACGAACTTCGGAAAGTGACGTGACGAAGTTCGGATAATTGTGACGAAATTCGGTAAGTGACGTGACGAACTTCAAATTATTGTGACGAACTTCGGATAGTGACGTGACGCAATTCGGATAATTGTGACGAAATTCAGATAGTGACGTGACGAACTTCGGAAAAAGACTGAAAAGAATGAAGTGAAATGAAATGAAATGAAATGAAATGAAATGAAATGAAATGAAATGAAATGAAATGAAATGAAATGAAATGAAATGAAATGAAATGAAATGAAATGAAATGAAATGAAATGAAATGAAATGAAATGAAATGAAATGAAATGAAATGAAATGAAATGAAATGAAATGAAATGAAATGAAATGAAATGAAATGAAATGAAATGAAATGAAATGAAATGAAATGAAATGAAATGAAATGAAATGAAATGAAATGAAATGAAATGAAATGAAATGAAATGAAATGAAATGAAATGAAATGAAATGAAATGAAATGAAATGAAATGAAATGAAATGAAATGAAATGAAATGAAATGAAATGAAATGAAATGAAATGAAATGAAATGAAATGAAATGAAATGAAATGAAATGAAATGAAATGAAATGAAATGAAATGAAATGAAATGAAATGAAATGAAATGAAATGAAATGAAATGAAATGAAATGAAATGAAATGAAATGAAATGAAATGAAATGAAATGAAATGAAATGAAATGAAATGAAATGAAATGAAATGAAATGAAATGAAATGAAATGAAATGAAATGAAATGAAATGAAATGAAATGAAATGAAATGAAATGAAATGAAATGAAATGAAATGAAATGAAATGAAATGAAATGAAATGAAATGAAATGAAATGAAATGAAATGAATGAATGAATGAATGAATGAATGAATGAATGAATGAGTGAAATAAAACTGTAACGAACTTCGGATTATTGTGATGAACTTTGGATATTGACGTGACGAAATTCGGATAAATGTGACGAACTTTGGTTTATTGTGACGAACTTCGGATAGTGACGTGACGAACTTCGGATTATTGTGACGAACTTCGGAAAGTGACGTGACGAAGTTCGGATAATTGTGACGAAATTCGGTAAGTGACGTGACGAACTTCAAATTATTGTGACGAACTTCGGATAGTGACGTGACGCAATTCGGATAATTGTGACGAATTTCGGATTATTGTGAGGAATTTTGGATAGTGACGTGACGAACTTCAAATTATTGTGACGAACTTCGGATAGTGACGTGACGCAATTCGGATAAATGTGACGAATTTCGGATTATTGTGACGAATTTTGGATAGTGACGTGACGAACTTCGGATTTTTGTGACGAACTTCGGATTATTGTGACGAAATTCAGATAGTGACGTGACGAACTTCGGAAAAAGACTGAAAAGAATGAAATGAAATGAAATGAAATGAAATGAAATGAAATGAAATGAAATGAAATGAAATGAAATGAAATGAAATGAAATGAAATGAAATGAAATGAAATGAAATGAAATGAAATGAAATGAAATGAAATGAAATGAAATGAAATGAAATGAAATGAAATGAAATGAAATGAAATGAAATGAAATGAAATGAAATGAAATGAAATGAAATGAAATGAAATGAAATGAAATGAAATGAAATGAAATGAAATGAAATGAAATGAAATGAAATGAAATGAAATGAAATGAAATGAAATGAAATGAAATGAAATGAAATGAAATGAAATGAAATGAAATGAAATGAAATGAAATGAAATGAAATGAAATGAAATGAAATGAAATGAAATGAAATGAAATGAAATGAAATGAAATGAAATGAAATGAAATGAAATGAAATGAAATGAAATGAAATGAAATGAAATGAAATGAAATGAAATGAAATGAAATGAAATGAAATGAAATGAAATGAAATGAAATGAAATGAAATGAAATGAAATGAAATGAAATGAAATGAAATGAAATGAAATGAAATGAAATGAAATGAAATGAAATGAAATGAAATGAAATGAAATGAAATGAAATGAAATGAAATGAAATGAAATGAAATGAAATGAAATGAAATGAAATGAAATGAAATGAAATGAAATGAAATGAAATGAAATGAAATGAAATGAAATGAAATGAAATGAAATGAAATGAAATGAAATGAAATGAAATGAAATGAAATGAAATGAAATGAAATGAAATGAAATGAAATGAAATGAAATGAAATGAAATGAAATGAAATGAAATGAAATGAAATGAAATGAAATGAAATGAAATGAAATGAAATGAAATGAAATGAAAAGACATTTCATTCGTCACGTCACTATCTGAAGTCTAACTAACTCCGGATAGTGACGTCACGAAATTGGGATAACTGTAACGAACTTCGGATAGTAACGTGACGAAATTCGGATCATTAAGAATAACTTCGGATTATTGTGACGAACTTCGGAAAAAGACGTTACGAAGTTCGGATTATTGTGACGAAATTCGGATAGTGATGTGACGAACTTCGGATTATGACGTGACGAACTTCGGATTATGATGTGACGAACTTCGGATTATTGTGACGAACTTCGGATAGTGACGTGACGAACTTCGGATTATTGTGACGAACTTCGGATAGTGACGCGACGAACTTCGGATTGTTTTGACGAACTTCGGATAGTGACATCAAGAAATTCGGATAATTAAGACGAACTTTGGATTATTGTGACGAAGTTCGGAAAGTGACGTGACAAAGTTTGGATAATTAGGACGAAATTCGGATAGTGACGTGACGAACTTCGGATTATTGTGACGAACTTTAGATAGTGACGTGAGGTTTTTGGATTATTGTGACCGATTTCGGTAAATGACGAGAATAACTTCGGATAGTGACGTGACGTGACGTGACGAAATTCGGATATTGCTGTGACAAACTTCGGATAACGATGTGACGAACTTCGAAATGAAATGAAATGAAATGAAATAAAACTGTAACGAACTTCGGATTATTGTGATAAAATTCGTATAGTGACGTGACGAACTTCGGATAGTGACGTGATGAAATTCGGATAGTTGTGACTAACTTCGGATTACTGTGACGAACTTCGGATGAAGCTGTGACGAACCTAGGATAGTGACGTGACGAACTTCGAAAAATGCTGTGACGAACTCGGATGACGCTGTGACGAACTTCGGATTATTGTGACGAACTTCGGATAGTGACGTGACGAACTTCGGATTATTGTGACGAACTTCGGAAAGTGACGTGACGAAGTTCGGATAATTGTGACGAAATTCGGTAAGTGACGTGACGAACTTCAAATTATTGTGACGAACTTGGGATAGTGACGTGACGCAATTCGGATAATTGTGACGAAATTCAGATAGTGACGTGACGAACTTCGGAAAAAGACTGAAAAGAATGAAGTGAAATGAAATGAAATGAAATGAAATGAAATGAAATGAAATGAAATGAAATGAAATGAAATGAAATGAAATGAAATGAAATGAAATGAAATGAAATGAAATGAAATGAAATGAAATGAAATGAAATGAAATGAAATGAAATGAAATGAAATGAAATGAAATGAAATGAAATGAAATGAAATGAAATGAAATGAAATGAAATGAAATGAAATGAAATGAAATGAAATGAAATGAAATGAAATGAAATGAAATGAAATGAAATGAAATGAAATGAAATGAAATGAAATGAAATGAAATGAAATGAAATGAAATGAAATGAAATGAAATGAAATGAAATGAAATGAAATGAAATGAAATGAAATGAAATGAAATGAAATGAAATGAAATGAAATGAAATGAAATGAAATGAAATGAAATGAAATGAAATGAAATGAAATGAAATGAAATGAAATGAAATGAAATGAAATGAAATGAAATGAAATGAAATGAAATGAAATGAAATGAAATGAAATGAAATGAAATGAAATGAAATGAAATGAAATGAAATGAAATGAAATGAAATGAAATGAAATGAAATGAAATGAAATGAAATGAAATGAAATGAAATGAAATGAAATGAAATGAAATGAAATGAAATGAAATGAAATGAAATGAAATGAAATGAAATGAAATGAAATGAAATGAAATGAAATGAAATGAAATGAAATGAAATGAAATGAAATGAAATGAAATGAAATGAAATGAAATGAAATGAAATGAAATGAAATGAAATGAAATGAAATGAAATGAAATGAAATGAAATGAAATGAAATGAAATGAAATGAAATGAAATGAAATGAAATGAAATGAAATGAAATGAAATGAAATGAAATGAAATGAAATGAAATGAAATGAAATGAAATGAAATGAAATGAAATGAAATGAAATGAAATGAAATGAAATGAAATGAAATGAAATGAATGAATGGGTGAAATAAAACTGTAACGAACTTCGGATTATTGTGATGAACTTTGGATATTGACGTGACGAAATTCGGATAAATGTGACGAACTTCGGATTATTGTGACGAACTTCGGATAGTGACGTGACGAACTTCGGATTATTGTGACGAACTTCGGAAAGTGACGTGACGAAGTTCGGATAATTGTGACGAAATTCGGTAAGTGACGTGACGAACTTCAAATTATTGTGACGAACTTCGGATAGTGACGTGACGCAATTCGGATAATTGTGACGAATTTCGGATTATTGTGACGAATTTTGGATAGTGACGTGACGAACTTCGGATTATTGTGACGAACTCCGGATAGTGACGTCACGAAATTGGGATAACTGTAACGAACTTCGGATAGTAACGTGACGAAATTCGGATCATTAAGAATAACTTCGGATTATTGTGACGAACTTCGGAAAAAGACGTTACGAAGTTCGGATTATTGTGACGAAATTCGGATAGTGATGTGACGAACTTCGGATTATGACATGACGAACTTCGGATTATTGTGACGAAATACGGATTATTGTGACGAACTTCGGATTATTGTGACGAACTTCGGATAGTGACGTGACGAAATTCGAATTATTGTGACGAAACTCGGATAGTGACGTGACAAACTTCGGATTATGACGTGACGAAATTTGGATAATTGTGACGAACTTCGGATAGTGACGTGACGAAATTCGGATAAATGTGACGAACTTCGGATTATTGTGACGAACTTCGGATTATTGTGACGAAATACGGATAGTGATGTGACGAACTTCGGATAGTGACGTGACGAAATTCGGATAATTGTGACGAACTTCGAAAAATGCTGTGACGAACTCGGATGACGCTGTGACGAACTTTGGATTATTGTGACGAAATTCGGATAGTGATGTGACGAACTTCGGATTATGACATGACGAACTTTGGATTATTGTGACGAACTACGGATAGTGACGTGACTAAATTCGAAAAATTGTGACGAACTTCGGATTATTGTGACGATTTTCAGATTATGACGTGACGAACTTCGGATTTTAGTGACGAACTTCGGATTATTGTGACGAACTTCGAAAAGCGACGTGACGAAATTCGGATAATTGTGACGAAATTCGGATAGTGACGTGACGAACTTTGGATATTGACGTGACGAAATTCGGATAATTGTGACGAAATTTGGATAGTGACGTGACGAACTTCGGATTATGACGTGACGAAATTTGGATTATTGTAACGAACTTCGGATTATTGTGACGAACTTCGGATAGTAACGTGACGAAATTCGGCTAATTGTGACAAAATTCGGATAGAGACGTGACAAACTTCGGATTATGACGTGACGAACTTCGGATAATTGTGACGAAATTCGGATAGTGACGTAAAGAAATTCAGATAAATGTGACGAACTTTGGATTATTGTGACGAACTTCGGTTATATGTGACGAACTTCAGATTATTGTGACGAACTTCGGATAGTGACGTGACGAACTTCGGATAGTGACGTGACGAACTTCGGATTATTGTGACTAAATTCGGATAGCGACGTGACGAAATTCAGATAATTGTGACGAAATTCGGATAGTGACGTGACGAACTTCGGATTATGACGTGACGAACTTCGGATTATTGTGACGAACTTCGTATAGTGACGTGACGAACTTCGGATTTTTGTGACGAACTTCGGATTATTGTGACGAACTTCGGATAGTGACATCAAGAAATTCGGATAATTAAGACGAACTTTGGATTATTGTGACGAAGTTCGGAAAGTGACGTGACAAAGTTTGGATAATTAAGACGAAATTCGGATAGTGACGTGACGAACTTCGGATTATTGTGACGAACTTTAGATAGTGACGTGAGGTTTTTGGATTATTGTGACCGATTTCGGTAAATGACGAGAATAACTTCGGATAGTGACGTGACGAAATTCGGATATTGCTGTGACAAACTTCGGATAACGATGTGACGAACTTCGAAATGAAATGAAATGAAATGAAATGAAATGAAATGAAATAAAACTGTAACGAACTTCGGATTATTGTGACGAACTTCGGATAGTGACGTCACGAAATTCGGATAATTGTGATAAAATTCGTATAGTGACGTGACGAACTTCGGATAGTGACGTGATGAAATTCGGATAGTTGTGACTAACTTCGGATTACTGTGACGAACTTCGGATGACGCTGTGACGAACCTAGGATAGTGACGCGACGAACTTCGAAAAATGCTGTGACGAACTCGGATGACGCTGTGACGAACTTCGGATTATTGTGACGAACTTCGGATAGTGACGTGACGAACTTCGGATTATTGTGACGAACTTTGGAAAGTGACGTGACGAAGTTCGGATAATTGTGACGAAATTCGGTAAGTGACGTGACGAACTTCAAATTATTGTGACGAACTTCGGATAGTGACGTGACGCAATTCGGATAATTGTGACGAATTTCGGATTATTGTGACGAATTTTGGATAGTGACGTGACGAACTTCGGATTTTTGTGACGAACTTCGGATTATTGTGACGAAATTCAGATAGTGACCTGACGAACTTGAAATGAAATGAAATGAAATGAAATGAAATGAAATGAAATGAAATGAAATGAAATGAAATGAAATGAAATGAAATGAAATGAAATGAAATGAAATGAAATGAAATGAAATGAAATGAAATGAAATGAAATGAAATGAAATGAAATGAAATGAAATGAAATGAAATGAAATGAAATGAAATGAAATGAAATGAAATGAAATGAAATGAAATGAAATGAAATGAAATGAAATGAAATGAAATGAAATGAAATGAAATGAAATGAAATGAAATGAAATGAAATGAAATGAAATGAAATGAAATGAAATGAAATGAAATGAAATGAAATGAAATGAAATGAAATGAAATGAAATGAAATGAAATGAAATGAAATGAAATGAAATGAAATGAAATGAAATGAAATGAAATGAAATGAAATGAAATGAAATGAAATGAAATGAAATGAAATGAAATGAAATGAAATGAAATGAAATGAAATGAAATGAAATGAAATGAAATGAAATGAAATGAAATGAAATGAAATGAAATGAAATGAAATGAAATGAAATGAAATGAAATGAAATGAAATGAAATGAAATGAAATGAAATGAAATGAAATGAAATGAAATGAAATGAAATGAAATGAAATGAAATGAAATGAAATGAAATGAAATGAAATGAAATGAAATGAAATGAAATGAAATGAAATGAAATGAAATGAAATGAAATGAAATGAAATGAAATGAAATGAAATGAAATGAAATGAAATGAAATGAAATGAAATGAAATGAAATGAAATGAAATGAAATGAAATGAAATGAAATGAAATGAAATGAAATGAAATGAAATGAAATGAAATGAAATGAAATGAAATGAAATGAAATGAAATGAAATGAAATGAAATGAAATGAAATGAAATGAAATGAAATGAAATGAAATGAAATGAAATGAAATGAAATGAAATGAAATGAAATGAAATGAAATGAAATGAAATGAAATGAAATGAAATGAAATGAAATGAAATGAAATGAAATGAAATGAAATGAAATGAAATGAAAAGACATTTCATTCGTCACGTCACTATCTGAAGTCTAACTAACTCCGGATAGTGACGTCACGAAATTGGGATAACTGTAACGAACTTCGGATAGTAACGTGACGAAATTCGGATCATTAAGAATAACTTCGGATTATTGTGACGAACTTCGGAAAAAGACGTTACGAAGTTCGGATTATTGTGACGAAATTCGGATAGTGATGTGACGAACTTCGGATTATGACGTGACGAACTTCGGATTATGATGTGACGAACTTCGGATTATTGTGACGAACTTCGGATAGTGACGTGACGAACTTCGGATTATTGTGACGAACTTCGGATAGTGACGCGACGAACTTCGGATTGTTTTGACGAACTTCGGATAGTGACATCAAGAAATTCGGATAATTAAGACGAACTTTGGATTATTGTGACGAAGTTCGGAAAGTGACGTGACAAAGTTTGGATAATTAGGACGAAATTCGGATAGTGACGTGACGAACTTCGGATTATTGTGACGAACTTTAGATAGTGACGTGAGGTTTTTGGATTATTGTGACCGATTTCGGTAAATGACGAGAATAACTTCGGATAGTGACGTGACGAAATTCGGATATTGCTGTGACAAACTTCGGATAACGATGTGACGAACTTCGAAATGAAATGAAATGAAATGAAATAAAACTGTAACGAACTTCGGATTATTGTGATAAAATTCGTATAGTGACGTGACGAACTTCGGATAGTGACGTGATGAAATTCGGATAGTTGTGACTAACTTCGGATTACTGTGACGAACTTCGGATGAAGCTGTGACGAACCTAGGATAGTGACGTGACGAACTTCGAAAAATGCTGTGACGAACTCGGATGACGCTGTGACGAACTTCGGATTATTGTGACGAACTTCGGATAGTGACGTGACGAACTTCGGATTATTGTGACGAACTTCGGAAAGTGACGTGACGAAGTTCGGATAATTGTGACGAAATTCGGTAAGTGACGTGACGAACTTCAAATTATTGTGACGAACTTCGGATAGTGACGTGACGCAATTCGGATAATTGTGACGAAATTCAGATAGTGACGTGACGAACTTCGGAAAAAGACTGAAAAGAATGAAGTGAAATGAAATGAAATGAAATGAAATGAAATGAAATGAAATGAAATGAAATGAAATGAAATGAAATGAAATGAAATGAAATGAAATGAAATGAAATGAAATGAAATGAAATGAAATGAAATGAAATGAAATGAAATGAAATGAAATGAAATGAAATGAAATGAAATGAAATGAAATGAAATGAAATGAAATGAAATGAAATGAAATGAAATGAAATGAAATGAAATGAAATGAAATGAAATGAAATGAAATGAAATGAAATGAAATGAAATGAAATGAAATGAAATGAAATGAAATGAAATGAAATGAAATGAAATGAAATGAAATGAAATGAAAAGACATTTCATTCGTCACGTCACTATCTGAAGTCTAACTAACTCCGGATAGTGACGTCACGAAATTGGGATAACTGTAACGAACTTCGGATAGTAACGTGACGAAATTCGGATCATTAAGAATAACTTCGGATTATTGTGACGAACTTCGGAAAAAGACGTTACGAAGTTCGGATTATTGTGACGAAATTCGGATAGTGATGTGACGAACTTCGGATTATGACGTGACGAACTTCGGATTATGATGTGACGAACTTCGGATTATTGTGACGAACTTCGGATAGTGACGTGACGAACTTCGGATTATTGTGACGAACTTCGGATAGTGACGCGACGAACTTCGGATTGTTTTGACGAACTTCGGATAGTGACATCAAGAAATTCGGATAATTAAGACGAACTTTGGATTATTGTGACGAAGTTCGGAAAGTGACGTGACAAAGTTTGGATAATTAGAACGAAATTCGGATAGTGACGTGACGAACTTCGGATTATTGTGACGAACTTTAGATAGTGACGTGAGGTTTTTGGATTATTGTGACCGATTTCGGTAAATGACGAGAATAACTTCGGATAGTGACGTGACGAAATTCGGATATTGCTGTGACAAACTTCGGATAACGATGTGACGAACTTCGAAATGAAATGAAATGAAATGAAATAAAACTGTAACGAACTTCGGATTATTGTGATAAAATTCGTATAGTGACGTGACGAACTTCGGATAGTGACGTGATGAAATTCGGATAGTTGTGACTAACTTCGGATTACTGTGACGAACTTCGGATGAAGCTGTGACGAACCTAGGATAGTGACGTGACGAACTTCGAAAAATGTTGTGACGAACTCGGATGACGCTGTGACGAACTTCGGATTGACGAACTTCGGATTATTGTGACGAACTTCGGATAGTGACGTGACGAACTTCGGATTATTGTGACGAACTTCGGAAAGTGACGTGACGAAGTTCGGATAATTGTGACGAAATTCGGTAAGTGACGTGACGAACTTCAAATTATTGTGACGAACTTCGGATAGTGACGTGACGCAATTCGGATAATTGTGACGAAATTCAGATAGTGACGTGACGAACTTCGGAAAAAGACTGAAAAGAATGAAGTGAAATGAAATGAAATGAAATGAAATGAAATGAAATGAAATGAAATGAAATGAAATGAAATGAAATGAAATGAAATGAAATGAAATGAAATGAAATGAAATGAAATGAAATGAAATGAAATGAAATGAAATGAAATGAAATGAAATGAAATGAAATGAAATGAAATGAAATGAAATGAAATGAAATGAAATGAAATGAAATGAAATGAAATGAAATGAAATGAAATGAAATGAAATGAAATGAAATGAAATGAAATGAAATGAAATGAAATGAAATGAAATGAAATGAAATGAAATGAAATGAAATGAAATGAAATGAAATGAAATGAAATGAAATGAAATGAAATGAAATGAAATGAAATGAAATGAAATGAAATGAAATGAAATGAAATGAAATGAAATGAAATGAAATGAAATGAAATGAAATGAAATGAAATGAAATGAAATGAAATGAAATGAAATGAAATGAAATGAAATGAAATGAAATGAAATGAAATGAAATGAAATGAAATGAAATGAAATGAAATGAAATGAAATGAAATGAAATGAAATGAAATGAAATGAAATGAAATGAAATGAAATGAAATGAAATGAAATGAAATGAAATGAAATGAAATGAAATGAAATGAAATGAAATGAAATGAAATGAAATGAAATGAAATGAAATGAAATGAAATGAAATGAAATGAAATGAAATGAAATGAAATGAAATGAAATGAAATGAAATGAAATGAAATGAAATGAAATGAAATGAAATGAATGAATGAATGAATGAATGAATGAGTGAAATAAAACTGTAACGAACTTCGGATTATTGTGATGAACTTTGGATATTGACGTGACGAAATTCGGATAAATGTGACGAACTTTGGTTTATTGTGACGAACTTCGGATAGTGACGTGACGAACTTCGGATTATTGTGACGAACTTCGGAAAGTGACGTGACGAAGTTCGGATAATTGTGACGAAATTCGGTAAGTGACGTGACGAACTTCAAATTATTGTGACGAACTTCGGATAGTGACGTGACGCAATTCGGATAATTGTGACGAATTTCGGATTATTGTGAGGAATTTTGGATAGTGACGTGACGAACTTCAAATTATTGTGACGAACTTCGGATAGTGACGTGACGCAATTCGGATAAATGTGACGAATTTCGGATTATTGTGACGAATTTTGGATAGTGACGTGACGAACTTCGGATTTTTGTGACGAACTTCGGATTATTGTGACGAAATTCAGATAGTGACGTGACGAACTTCGGAAAAAGACTGAAAAGAATGAAATGAAATGAAATGAAATGAAATGAAATGAAATGAAATGAAATGAAATGAAATGAAATGAAATGAAATGAAATGAAATGAAATGAAATGAAATGAAATGAAATGAAATGAAATGAAATGAAATGAAATGAAATGAAATGAAATGAAATGAAATGAAATGAAATGAAATGAAATGAAATGAAATGAAATGAAATGAAATGAAATGAAATGAAATGAAATGAAATGAAATGAAATGAAATGAAATGAAATGAAATGAAATGAAATGAAATGAAATGAAATGAAATGAAATGAAATGAAATGAAATGAAATGAAATGAAATGAAATGAAATGAAATGAAATGAAATGAAATGAAATGAAATGAAATGAAATGAAATGAAATGAAATGAAATGAAATGAAATGAAATGAAATGAAATGAAATGAAATGAAATGAAATGAAATGAAATGAAATGAAATGAAATGAAATGAAATGAAATGAAATGAAATGAAATGAAATGAAATGAAATGAAATGAAATGAAATGAAATGAAATGAAATGAAATGAAATGAAATGAAATGAAATGAAATGAAATGAAATGAAATGAAATGAAATGAAATGAAATGAAATGAAATGAAATGAAATGAAATGAAATGAAATGAAATGAAATGAAATGAAATGAAATGAAATGAAATGAAATGAAATGAAATGAAATGAAATGAAATGAAATGAAATGAAATGAAATGAAATGAAATGAAATGAAATGAAATGAAATGAAATGAAATGAAATGAAATGAAATGAAATGAAATGAAATGAAATGAAATGAAATGAAATGAAATGAAATGAAATGAAATGAAATGAAATGAAATGAAATGAAATGAAATGAAATGAAATGAAATGAAATGAAATGAAATGAAATGAAATGAAATGAAATGAAATGAAATGAAATGAAATGAAATGAAATGAAATGAAATGAAATGAAATGAAATGAAATGAAATGAAATGAAATGAAATGAAATGAAATGAAATGAAATGAAATGAAATGAAATGAAAAGACATTTCATTCGTCACGTCACTATCTGAAGTCTAACTAACTCCGGATAGTGACGTCACGAAATTGGGATAACTGTAACGAACTTCGGATAGTAACGTGACGAAATTCGGATCATTAAGAATAACTTCGGATTATTGTGACGAACTTCGGAAAAAGACGTTACGAAGTTCGGATTATTGTGACGAAATTCGGATAGTGATGTGACGAACTTCGGATTATGACGTGACGAACTTCGGATTATGATGTGACGAACTTCGGATTATTGTGACGAACTTCGGATAGTGACGTGACGAACTTCGGATTATTGTGACGAACTTCGGATAGTGACGCGACGAACTTCGGATTGTTTTGACGAACTTCGGATAGTGACATCAAGAAATTCGGATAATTAAGACGAACTTTGGATTATTGTGACGAAGTTCGGAAAGTGACGTGACAAAGTTTGGATAATTAGGACGAAATTCGGATAGTGACGTGACGAACTTCGGATTATTGTGACGAACTTTAGATAGTGACGTGAGGTTTTTGGATTATTGTGACCGATTTCGGTAAATGACGAGAATAACTTCGGATAGTGACGTGACGAAATTCGGATATTGCTGTGACAAACTTCGGATAACGATGTGACGAACTTCGAAATGAAATGAAATGAAATGAAATGAAATGAAATGAAATGAAATGAAATGAAATGAAATGAAATGAAATGAAATGAAATGAAATGAAATGAAATGAAATGAAATGAAATGAAATGAAATGAAATGAAATGAAATGAAATGAAATGAAATGAAATGAAATGAAATGAAATGAAATGAAATGAAATGAAATGAAATGAAATGAAATGAAATGAAATGAAATGAAATGAAATGAAATGAAATGAAATGAAATGAAATGAAATGAAATGAAATGAAATGAAATGAAATGAAATGAAATGAAATGAAATGAAATGAAATGAAATGAAATGAAATGAAATGAAATGAAATGAAATGAAATGAAATGAAATGAAATGAAATGAAATGAAATGAAATGAAATGAAATGAAATGAAATGAAATGAAATGAAATGAAATGAAATGAAATGAAATGAAATGAAATGAAATGAAATGAAATGAAATGAAATGAAATGAAATGAAATGAAATGAAATGAAATGAAATGAAATGAAATGAAATGAAATGAAATGAAATGAAATGAAATGAAATGAAATGAAATGAAATGAAATGAAATGAAATGAAATGAAATGAAATGAAATGAAATGAAATGAAATGAAATGAAATGAAATGAAATGAAATGAAATGAAATGAAATGAAATGAAATGAAATGAAATGAAATGAAATGAAATGAAATGAAATGAAATGAAATGAAATGAAATGACATTTCATTCGTCACGTCACTATCTGAAGTCTAACTAACTCCGGATAGTGACGTCACGAAATTGGGATAACTGAAACGAACTTCGGATAGTAACGTGACGAAATTCGGATCATTAAGAATAACTTCGGATTATTGTGACGAACTTTGGAAAAAGACGTTACGAAGTTCGGATTATTGTGACGAAATTCGGATAGTGATGTGACGAACTTCGGATTATGACGTGACGAACTTCGGATTATGATGTGACGAACTTCGGATAATTGTGACGAATTTCGGATAGTGACGTGACGAACTTCGGATTATTGTGACGAACTTCGGATAGTGACGCGACGAACTTCGGATTATTTTGACGAACTTCGGATAGTGACATCAAGAAATTCGGATAATTAAGACGAACTTTGGATTATTGTGACGAAGTTCGGAAAGTGACGTGACAAAGTTTGGATAATTAGGACGAAATTCGGATAGTGACGTGACGAACTTCGGATTATTGTGACGAACTTTAGATAGTGACGTGAGGTTTTTGGATTATTGTGACCGATTTCGGTAAATGACGAGAATAACTTCGGATAGTGATGTGACGAAGTTCGGATATTGCTGTGACAAACTTCGGATAACGATGTGACGAACTTCGAAATGAAATGAAATGAAATGAAATGAAATGAATGAAATGAAATTTCATTCGTCACGTCACTATCTGAAGTCTAACTAACTCCGGATAGTGACGTCACGAAATTGGGATAACTGTAACGAACTTCGGATAGTAACGTGACGAAATTCGGATCATTAAGAATAACTTCGGATTATTGTGACGAACTTCGGAAAAAGACGTTACGAAGTTCGGATAATTGTGACAAAATTCGGTAAGTGACGTGACGAACTTCAAATTATTGTGACGAACTTCGGATAGTGACGTGACGCAATTCGGATAATTGTGACGAATTTCGGATTATTGTGACGAATTTTGGATAGTGACGTGACGAACTTCGGATTTTTGTGACGAACTTCGGAAAAAGACGTTACGAAGTTCGGATTATTGTGACGAAATTCGGATAGTGATGTGACGAACTTCGGATTATGACGTGACGAACTTCGGATTATGATGTGACGAACTTCGGATTATTGTGACGAACTTCGGATAGTGACGTGACGAACTTCGGATTATTGCGACGAACTTCGGATAGTGACGCGACGAACTTCGGATTATTTTGACGAACTTCGGATAGTGACATCAAGAAATTCGGATAATTAAGACGAACTTTGGATTATTGTGACGAAGTTCGGAAAGTGACGTGACAAAGTTTGGATAATTAGGACGAAATTCGGATAGTGACGTGACGAACTTCGGATTATTGTGACGAACTTTAGATAGTGACGTGAGGTTTTTGGATTATTGTGACCGATTTCAGTAAATGACGAGAATAACTTCGGATAGTGACGTGACGAAATTCGGATATTGCTGTGACAAACTTCGGATAACGATGTGACGAACTTCGAAATGAAATGAAATGAAATGAAATGAAATAAAACTGTAACGAACTTCGGATTATTGTGATAAAATTCGTATAGTGACGTGACGAACTTCGGATAGTGACGTGATGAAATTCGGATAGTTGTGACTAACTTCGGATTACTGTGACGAACTTCGGATGACGCTGTGACGAACCTAGGATAGTGACGTGACGAACTTAGAAAAATGCTGTGACGAACTCGGATGACGCTGTGACGAACTTCGGATTATTGTGACGAACTTCGGATAGTGACGTGACGAACTTCGGATTATTGTGACGAACTTCGGAAAGTGACGTGACGAAGTTCGGATAATTGTGACGAAATTCGGTAAGTGACGTGACGAACTTCAAATTATTGTGACGAACTTCGGATAGTGACGTGACGCAATTCGGATAATTGTGACGAATTTCGGATTATTGTGACGAATTTTGGATAGTGACGTGACGAACTTCGGATTTTTGTGACGAACTTCGGATTATTGTGACGAAATTCAGATAGTGACGTGACGAACTTCGGAAAAAGACTGAAAAGAATGAAATGAAATGAAATGAAATGAAATGATATGAAATGAAATGAAATGAAATGAAATGAAATGAAATGAAATGAAATGAAATGAAATGAAATGAAATGAAATGAAATGAAATGAAATGAAATGAAATGAAATGAAATGAAATGAAATGAAATGAAATGAAATGAAATGAAATGAAATGAAATGAAATGAAATGAAATGAAATGAAATGAAATGAAATGAAATGAAATGAAATGAAATGAAATGAAATGAAATGAAATGAAATGAAATGAAATGAAATGAAATGAAATGAAATGAAATGAAATGAAATGAAATGAAATGAAATGAAATGAAATGAAATGAAATGAAATGAAATGAAATGAAATGAAATGAAATGAAATGAAATGAAATGAAATGAAATGAAATGAAATGAAATGAAATGAAATGAAATGAAATGAAATGAAATGAAATGAAATGAAATGAAATGAAATGAAATGAAATGAAATGAAATGAAATGAAATGAAATGAAATGAAATGAAATGAAATGAAATGAAATGAAATGAAATGAAATGAAATGAAATGAAATGAAATGAAATGAAATGAAATGAAATGAAATGAAATGAAATGAAATGAAATGAAATGAAATGAAATGAAATGAAATGAAATGAAATGAAATGAAATGAAATGAAATGAAATGAAATGAAATGAAATGAAATGAAATGAAATGAAATGAAATGAAATGAAATGAAATGAAATGAAATGAAATGAAATGAAATGAAATGAAATGAAATGAAATGAAATGAAATGAAATGAAATGAAATGAAATGAAATGAAATGAAATGAAATGAAATGAAATGAAATGAAATGAAATGAAATGAAATGAAATGAAATGAAATGAAATGAAATGAAATGAAATGAAATGAAATGAAATGAAATGAAATGACATTTCATTCGTCACGTCACTATCTGAAGTCTAACTAACTCCGGATAGTGACGTCACGAAATTGGGATAACTGAAACGAACTTCGGATAGTAACGTGACGAAATTCGGATCATTAAGAATAACTTCGGATTATTGTGACGAACTTTGGAAAAAGACGTTACGAAGTTCGGATTATTGTGACGAAATTCGGATAGTGATGTGACGAACTTCGGATTATGACGTGACGAACTTCGGATTATGATGTGACGAACTTCGGATAATTGTGACGAATTTCGGATAGTGACGTGACGAACTTCGGATTATTGTGACACGCGACGAACTTCGGATTATTTTGACGAACTTCGGATAGTGACATCAAGAAATTCGGATAATTAAGACGAACTTTGGATTATTGTGACGAAGTTCGGAAAGTGACGTGACAAAGTTTGGATAATTAGGACGAAATTCGGATAGTGACGTGACGAACTTCGGATTATTGTGACGAACTTTAGATAGTGACGTGAGGTTTTTGGATTATTGTGACCGATTTCGGTAAATGACGAGAATAACTTCGGATAGTGATGTGACGAAGTTCGGATATTGCTGTGACAAACTTCGGATAACGATGTGACGAACTTCGAAATGAAATGAAATGAAATGAAATGAAATGAATGAAATGAAATTTCATTCGTCACGTCACTATCTGAAGTCTAACTAACTCCGGATAGTGACGTCACGAAATTGGGATAACTGTAACGAACTTCGGATAGTAACGTGACGAAATTCGGATCATTAAGAATAACTTCGGATTATTGTGACGAACTTCGGAAAAAGACGTTACGAAGTTCGGATAATTGTGACAAAATTCGGTAAGTGACGTGACGAACTTCAAATTATTGTGACGAACTTCGGATAGTGACGTGACGCAATTCGGATAATTGTGACGAATTTCGGATTATTGTGACGAATTTTGGATAGTGACGTGACGAACTTCGGATTTTTGTGACGAACTTCGGAAAAAGACGTTACGAAGTTCGGATTATTGTGACGAAATTCGGATAGTGATGTGACGAACTTCGGATTATGACGTGACGAACTTCGGATTATGATGTGACGAACTTCGGATTATTGTGACGAACTTCGGATAGTGACGTGACGAACTTCGGATTATTGCGACGAACTTCGGATAGTGACGCGACGAACTTCGGATTATTTTGACGAACTTCGGATAGTGACATCAAGAAATTCGGATAATTAAGACGAACTTTGGATTATTGTGACGAAGTTCGGAAAGTGACGTGACAAAGTTTGGATAATTAGGACGAAATTCGGATAGTGACGTGACGAACTTCGGATTATTGTGACGAACTTTAGATAGTGACGTGAGGTTTTTGGATTATTGTGACCGATTTCAGTAAATGACGAGAATAACTTCGGATAGTGACGTGACGAAATTCGGATATTGCTGTGACAAACTTCGGATAACGATGTGACGAACTTCGAAATGAAATGAAATGAAATGAAATGAAATAAAACTGTAACGAACTTCGGATTATTGTGATAAAATTCGTATAGTGACGTGACGAACTTCGGATAGTGACGTGATGAAATTCGGATAGTTGTGACTAACTTCGGATTACTGTGACGAACTTCGGATGACGCTGTGACGAACCTAGGATAGTGACGTGACGAACTTAGAAAAATGCTGTGACGAACTCGGATGACGCTGTGACGAACTTCGGATTATTGTGACGAACTTCGGATAGTGACGTGACGAACTTCGGATTATTGTGACGAACTTCGGAAAGTGACGTGACGAAGTTCGGATAATTGTGACGAAATTCGGTAAGTGACGTGACGAACTTCAAATTATTGTGACGAACTTCGGATAGTGACGTGACGCAATTCGGATAATTGTGACGAATTTCGGATTATTGTGACGAATTTTGGATAGTGACGTGACGAACTTCGGATTTTTGTGACGAACTTCGGATTATTGTGACGAAATTCAGATAGTGACGTGACGAACTTCGGAAAAAGACTGAAAAGAATGAAATGAAATGAAATGAAATGAAATGATATGAAATGAAATGAAATGAAATGAAATGAAATGAAATGAAATGAAATGAAATGAAATGAAATGAAATGAAATGAAATGAAATGAAATGAAATGAAATGAAATGAAATGAAATGAAATGAAATGAAATGAAATGAAATGAAATGAAATGAAATGAAATGAAATGAAATGAAATGAAATGAAATGAAATGAAATGAAATGAAATGAAATGAAATGAAATGAAATGAAATGAAATGAAATGAAATGAAATGAAATGAAATGAAATGAAATGAAATGAAATGAAATGAAATGAAATGAAATGAAATGAAATGAAATGAAATGAAATGAAATGAAATGAAATGAAATGAAATGAAATGAAATGAAATGAAATGAAATGAAATGAAATGAAATGAAATGAAATGAAATGAAATGAAATGAAATGAAATGAAATGAAATGAAATGAAATGAAATGAAATGAAATGAAATGAAATGAAATGAAATGAAATGAAATGAAATGAAATGAAATGAAATGAAATGAAATGAAATGAAATGAAATGAAATGAAATGAAATGAAATGAAATGAAATGAAATGAAATGAAATGAAATGAAATGAAATGAAATGAAATGAAATGAAATGAAATGAAATGAAATGAAATGAAATGAAATGAAATGAAATGAAATGAAATGAAATGAAATGAAATGAAATGAAATGAAATGAAATGAAATGAAATGAAATGAAATGAAATGAAATGAAATGAAATGAAATGAAATGAAATGAAATGAAAAGACATTTCATTCGTCACGTCACTATCTGAAGTCTAACTAACTCCGGATAGTGACGTCACGAAATTGGGATAACTGTAACGAACTTCGGATAGTAACGTGACGAAATTCGGATCATTAAGAATAACTTCGGATTATTGTGACGAACTTCGGAAAAAGACGTTACGAAGTTCGGATTATTGTGACGAAATTCGGATAGTGATGTGACGAACTTCGGATTATGACGTGACGAACTTCGGATTATGATGTGACGAACTTCGGATAATTGTGACGAACTTCGGATAGTGACGTGACGAACTTCGGATTATTGTGACGAACTTCGGATAGTGACGCGACGAACTTCGGATTATTTTGACGAACTTCGGATAGTGACATCAAGAAATTCGGATAATTAAGACGAACTTTGGATTATTGTGACGAAGTTCGGAAAGTGACGTGACAAAGTTTGGATAATTAGGACGAAATTCGGATAGTGACGTGACGAACTTCGGATTATTGTGACGAACTTTAGATAGTGACGTGAGGTTTTTGGATTATTGTGACCGATTTCGGTAAATGACGAGAATAACTTCGGATAGTGATGTGACGAAATTCGGATATTGCTGTGACAAACTTCAGATAACGATGTGACGAACTTCGAAATGAAATGAAATGAAATGAAATGAAATGAATGAAATGAAATTTCATTCGTCACGTCACTATCTGAAGTCTAACTAACTCCGGATAGTGACGTCACGAAATTGGGATAACTGTAACGAACTTCGGATAGTAACGTGACGAAATTCGGATCATTAAGAATAACTTCGGATTATTGTGACGAACTTCGGAAAAAGACGTTACGAAGTTCGGATTATTGTGACGAAATTCGGATAGTGATGTGACGAACTTCGGATTATGACGTGACGAACTTCGGATTATGATGTGACGAACTTCGGATTATTGTGACGAACTTCGGATAGTGACGTGACGAACTTCGGATTATTGTGACGAACTTCGGATAGTGACGCGACGAACTTCGGATTATTTTGACGAACTTCGGATAGTGACATCAAGAAATTCGGATAATTAAGACGAACTTTGGATTATTGTGACGAACTTCGGAAAAAGACGTTACGAAGTTCGGATTATTGTGACGAAATTCGGATAGTGATGTGACGAACTTCGGATTATGACGTGACGAACTTCGGATTATGATGTGGCGAACTTCGGATTATTGTGACGAACTTCGGATAGTGACGTGACGAACTTCGGATTATTGTGACGAACTTCGGATAGTGACGCGACGAACTTCGGATTATTTTGACGAACTTCGGATAGTGACATCAAGAAATTCGGATAATTAAGACGAACTTTGGATTATTGTGACGAAGTTCGGAAAGTGACGTGACAAAGTTTGGATAATTAGGACGAAATTCGGATAGTGACGTGACGAACTTCGGATTATTGTGACGAACTTTAGATAGTGACGTGAGGTTTTTGGATTATTGTGACCGATTTCGGTAAATGACGAGAATAACTTCGGATAGTGACGTGACGAAATTCGGATATTGCTGTGACAAACTTCGGATAACGATGTGACGAACTTCGAAATGAAATGAAATGAAATGAAATGAAATGAAATGAATAAAATAAAACTGTAACGAACTTCGGATTATTGTGACGAACTTCGGATAGTGACGTCACGAAATTCGGATAATTGTGATAAAATTCGTATAGTGACGTGACGAACTTCGGATAGTGACGTGATGAAATTCGGATAGTTGTGACTAACTTCGGATTACTGTGACGAACTTCGGATGACGCTGTGACGAACCTAGGATAGTGACGTGACGAACTTCGAAAAATGCTGTGACGAACTCGGATGACGCTGTGACGAACTTCGGATTATTGTGACGAACTTCGGATAGTGACGTGACGAACTTCAAATTATTGTGACGAACTTCGGATAGTGACGTGACGCAATTCGGATAATTGTGACGAATTTCGGATTATTGTGACGAATTTTGGATAGTGACGTGACGAACTTCGGATTTTTGTGACGAACTTCGGATTATTGTGACGAAATTCAGATAGTGACGTGACGAACTTCGGAAAAAGACTGAAAAGAATGAAATGAAATGAAATGAAATGAAATGAAATGAAATGAAATGAAATGAAATGAAATGAAATGAAATGAAATGAAATGAAATGAAATGAAATGAAATGAAATGAAATGAAATGAAATGAAATGAAATGAAATGAAATGAAATGAAATGAAATGAAATGAAATGAAATGAAATGAAATGAAATGAAATGAAATGAAATGAAATGAAATGAAATGAAATGAAATGAAATGAAATGAAATGAAATGAAATGAAATGAAATGAAATGAAATGAAATGAAATGAAATGAAATGAAATGAAATGAAATGAAATGAAATGAAATGAAATGAAATGAAATGAAATGAAATGAAATGAAATGAAATGAAATGAAATGAAATGAAATGAAATGAAATGAAATGAAATGAAATGAAATGAAATGAAATGAAATGAAATGAAATGAAATGAAATGAAATGAAATGAAATGAAATGAAATGAAATGAAATGAAATGAAATGAAATGAAATGAAATGAAATGAAATGAAATGAAATGAAATGAAATGAAATGAAATGAAATGAAATGAAATGAAATGAAATGAAATGAAATGAAATGAAATGAAATGAAATGAAATGAAATGAAATGAAATGAAATGAAATGAAATGAAATGAAATGAAATGAAATGAAATGAAATGAAATGAAATGAAATGAAATGAAATGAAATGAAATGAAATGAAATGAAATGAAATGAAATGAAATGAAATGAAATGAAATGAAATGAAATGAAATGAAATGAAATGAAATGAAATGAAATGAAATGAAATGAAATGAAATGAAATGAAATGAAATGAAATGAAATGAAATGAAATGAAATGAAATGAAATGAAATGAAATGAAATGAAATGAAATGAAATGAAATGAAATGAAATGAAATGAAATGAAATGAAATGAAATGAAATGAAATGAAATGAAATGAAATGAAATGAAATGAAATGAAATGAAATGAAATGAAATGAAATGAAATGAAATGAAATGAAATGAAATGAAATGAATGAATGGGTGAAATAAAACTGTAACGAACTTCGGATTATTGTGATGAACTTTGGATATTGACGTGACGAAATTCGGATAAATGTGACGAACTTCGGATTATTGTGACGAACTTCGGATAGTGACGTGACGAACTTCGGATTATTGTGACGAACTTCGGAAAGTGACGTGACGAAGTTCGGATAATTGTGACGAAATTCGGTAAGTGACGTGACGAACTTCAAATTATTGTGACGAACTTCGGATAGTGACGTGACGCAATTCGGATAATTGTGACGAATTTCGGATTATTGTGACGAATTTTGGATAGTGACGTGACGAACTTCGGATTATTGTGACGAACTCCGGATAGTGACGTCACGAAATTGGGATAACTGTAACGAACTTCGGATAGTAACGTGACGAAATTCGGATCATTAAGAATAACTTCGGATTATTGTGACGAACTTCGGAAAAAGACGTTACGAAGTTCGGATTATTGTGACGAAATTCGGATAGTGATGTGACGAACTTCGGATTATGACATGACGAACTTCGGATTATTGTGACGAAATACGGATTATTGTGACGAACTTCGGATTATTGTGACGAACTTCGGATAGTGACGTCACGAAATTCGAATTATTGTGACGAAACTCGGATAGTGACGTGACAAACTTCGGATTATGACGTGACGAAATTTGGATAATTGTGACGAACTTCGGATAGTGACGTGACGAAATTCGGATAAATGTGACGAACTTCGGATTATTGTGACGAACTTCGGATTATTGTGACGAAATACGGATAGTGATGTGACGAACTTCGGATAGTGACGTGACGAAATTCGGATAATTGTGACAAACTTCGAAAAATGCTGTGACGAACTCGGATGACGCTGTGACGAACTTTGGATTATTGTGACGAAATTCGGATAGTGATGTGACGAACTTCGGATTATGACATGACGAACTTTGGATTATTGTGACGAACTACGGATAGTGACGTGACTAAATTCGAAAAATTGTGACGAACTTCGGATTATTGTGACGATTTTCAGATTATGACGTGACGAACTTCGGATTTTAGTGACGAACTTCGGATTATTGTGACGAACTTCGAAAAGCGACGTGACGAAATTCGGATAATTGTGACGAAATTCGGATAGTGACGTGACGAACTTTGGATATTGACGTGACGAAATTCGGATAATTGTGACGAAATTTAGATAGTGACGTGACGAACTTCGGATTATGACGTGACGAAATTTGGATTATTGTAACGATCTTCGGATTATTGTGACGAACTTCGGATAGTAACGTGACGAAATTCGGCTAATTGTGACAAAATTCGGATAGAGACGTGACAAACTTCGGATTATGACGTGACGAACTTCGGATAATTGTGACGAAATTCGGATAGTGACGTAAAGAAATTCAGATAAATGTGACGAACTTTGGATTATTGTGACGAACTTCGGTTATATGTGACGAACTTCAGATTATTGTGACGAACTTCGGATAGTGACGTGACGAACTTCGGATAGTGACGTGACGAACTTCGGATTATTGTGACTAAATTCGGATAGCGACGTGACGAAATTCAGATAATTGTGACGAAATTCGGATAGTGACGTGACGAACTTCGGATTATGACGTGACGAACTTCGGATTATTGTGACGAACTTCGTATAGTGACGTGACGAACTTCGGATTTTTGTGACGAACTTCGGATTATTGTGACGAACTTCGAAAAGCGACGTGACGAAATTCGGATAATTGTGACGAAATTCGGATAGTGACGTGACGAACTTTGGATATTGACGTGACGAAATTTGGATAATTGTGACGAAATTTGGATAGTGACGTGACGAACTTCGGATTATGACGTGACGAAATTTGGATTATTGTAACGAACTTCGGATTATTGTGACGAACTTCGGATAGTAACGTGACGAAATTCGGCTAATTGTGACAAAATTCGGATAGAGACGTGACAAACTTCGGATTATGACGTGACGAACTTCGGATAATTGTGACGAAATTCGGATAGTGACGTAAAGAAATTCAGATAAATGTGACGAACTTTGGATTATTGTGACGAACTTCGGTTATATGTGACGAACTTCAGATTATTGTGACGAACTTCGGATAGTGACGTGACGAACTTCGGATAGTGACGTGACGAACTTCGGATTATTGTGACTAAATTCGGATAGCGACGTGACGAAATTCGGATAATTGTGACGAAATTCGGATAGTGACGTGACGAACTTCGGATTATGACGTGACGAACTTCGGATTATTGTGACGAACTTCGTATAGTGACGTGACGAACTTCGGATTTTTGTGACGAACTTCGGATAATTGTGACAAACTTCGGATAGCGACGTGACGAAATTCGGATAATTGTGACGAAATTCGGATAGTGACGTGACGAACTTCGGATTATAAAGTGACGAACTTCGGATTATTGTAACGAACTTCGGATAGTGATGTGACGAACTTCGGATTATTGTGACGAACTTCGGATTATTGTGACGAACTTCGGATAGCAACGTGACGAAATTCGGATAATTATGAGGAAATTAGGATAGTGACGTGACGAACTTCGGATAGTGACGTGACGAAATTCGGATAATTGTGACGAACTTCGAAAAATGCTGTGACGAACTCGGATGACGCTGTGACGAACTTTGGATTATTGTGACGAACTTCGGATAGTGACGTGACGATTTTCGGATTATTGTGACGAACTTCGGAAAGTGACGTGACGAAGTTCGGATAATTGTGATGAAATTCGGTAAGTGACGTGACGAACTTCGGATTATTGTGACAAAATTCGGATAGTGACGTGACGAAGTTCGGATAGTTGTGACGAACTTCAGATTACTGTGACGAACTTCGGATGACGCTGTGACGATCCTAGGATAGTGACGTGACGAACTTCGAAAAATGCTGTGACGAACTCGGATGACGCTGTGACGAACTTTGGATTATGACATGAAATGAAATGAAATGAAATGAAATGAAACGAAATAAAACTGTTACTAACTTCGGATTATTGTGACGAACTTCGGATTTTGACGTGACGAAATTCGGATAATTGTGATAAAATTCGTATAGTGACGTGACGAACTTCGGATAGTGACGTGATGAAATTCGGATAGTTGTGACTAACTTCGGATTACTGTGACAAACCTAGGATAGTGACGTGACGAACTTCGAAAAATGCTGTGACGAACTCGGATGACGCTGTGACGAACTTCGGATTATTGTGACGAACTTCGGATAGTGACGTGACGAACTTCGGATTATTGTGACGAACTTCGGAAAGTGACGTGACGAAGTTCGGATAATTGTGACGAAATTCGGTAAGTGACGTGACGAACTTCAAATTATTGTGACGAACTTCGGATAGTGACGTGACGCAATTCGGATAATTGTGACGAATTTCGGATTATTGTGACGAATTTTGGATAGTGACGTGACGAACTTCGGATTTTTGTGACGAACTTCGGATTATGACGTGACGAACTTCGGATTATGATGTGGCGAACTTCGGATTATTGTAACGAACTTCGGATAGTGACGTGACGAACTTCGGATTAATGTGACGAACTTCGGATAGTGACGCGACGAACTTCGGATTATTTTGACGAACTTCGGATAGTGACATCAAGAAATTCGGATAATTAAGACGAACTTTGGATTATTGTGACAAAGTTCGGAAAGTGACGTGACAAAGTTTGGATAATTAGGACGAAATTCGGATAGTGACGTGACGAACTTCGGATTATTGTGACGAACTTTAGATAGTGACGTGAGGTTTTTGGATTATTGTGACCGATTTCGGTAAATGACGAGAATAACTTCGGATAGTGACGTGACGAAATTCGGATATTGCTGTGCCAAACTTCGGATAACGATGTGACGAACTTCGAAATGAAATGAAATGAAATGAAATGAAATGAAATGAAACGAAATAAAACTGTTACTAACTTCGGATTATTGTGACGAACTTCGGATTTTGACGTGACGAAATTCGGATAATTGTGATAAAATTCGGATAGTGACGTGACGACCTTCGGATAGTGACGTGACGAAATTCGGATAATTAAGAAAAAATTCGGATAGTGACGTGACGAACTTCGAATTATTGTGACGAACTCCGGATAGTGACAACACGAAATTGGGATAATTGTAACGAACTTCGGATAGTAACGTGACAAAATTTGGATAATTAAGAGTAACTTCGGATTATTGTGACGAACTTCGGAAAAAGACGTAACGTAGTTCGGATAATTGTGACGAAATTCGGATAGTGACGTTACGAACTTCGGATTATTGTGACAAACTTCGGATTATGACGTGACGGATAATTGTGACGTACTTCGGATAGTGACGTGACGATCTTTGGATTATTGTGACGAACTTCAGATAGAGACGTGACGAATGAAATAAAATGAAATGAAATGAAATGAAATGAAATGAAATGAAAGGAAATGAAATGAAATGAAATGAAATGAAATGAAATGAAATGAAATGAAATGAAATGAAATGAAATGAAATGAAATGAAATGAAATGAAATGAAATGAAATGAAATGAAATGAAATGAAATGAAATGAAATGAAATGAAATGAAATGAAATGAAATGAAATGAAATGAAATGAAATGAAATGAAATGAAATGAAATGAAATGAAATGAAATGAAATGAAATGAAATGAAATGAAATGAAATGAAATGAAATGAAATGAAATGAAATGAAATGAAATGAAATGAAATGAAATGAAATGAAATGAAATGAAATGAAATGAAATGAAATGAAATGAAATGAAATGAAATGAAATGAAATGAAATGAAATGAAATGAAATGAAATGAAATGAAATGAAATGAAATGAAATGAAATGAAATGAAATGAAATGAAATGAAATGAAATGAAATGAAATGAAATGAAATGAAATGAAATGAAATGAAATGAAATGAAATGAAATGAAATGAAATGAAATGAAATGAAATGAAATGAAATGAAATGAAATGAAATGAAATGAAATGAAATGAAATGAAATGAAATGAAATGAAATGAAATGAAATGAAATGAAATGAAATGAAATGAAATGAAATGAAATGAAATGAAATGAAATGAAATGAAATGAAATGAAATGAAATGAAATGAAATGAAATGAAATGAAATGAAATGAAATGAAATGAAATGAAATGAAATGAAATGAAATGAAATGAAATGAAATGAAATGAAATGAAATGAAATGAAATGAAATGAAATGAAATGAAATGAAATGAAATGAAATGAAATGAAATGAAATGAAATGAAATGAAATGAAATGAAATGAAATGAAATGAAATGAAATGAAATGAAATGAAATGAAATGAAATGAAATGAAATGAAATGAAATGAAATGAAATGAAATGAAATGAAATGAAATGAAATGAAATGAAATGAAATGAATGAATGAGTGAAATAAAACTGTAACGAACTTCGGATTATTGTGATGAACTTTGGATATTGACGTGACGAAATCCGGATAATTGTGATAAAATTCGGATAGTGACGTAACGAACTTCGGATAGTGACGTGACGAACTTCGGATTATTGTGACGAACTCCGGATAGTGACGTCACCAAATTGGGATAACTGTAACGAACTTCGGATAGTAACGTGACGAAATTCGGATCATTAAGAATAACTTCGGATTATTGTGACGAACTTCGGATTATGACATGACGAACTTCGGATTATTGTGACGAACTCCGGATAGTGACGTCACCAAATTGGGATAACTGTAACGAACTTCGGATAGTAACGTGACGAAATTCGGATCATTAAGAATAACTTCGGATTATTGTGAAGAACTTCGGAAAGTGACGTGACAAAGTTTGGGTAATTAGGACGAAATTCGGATAGTGACGTGACGAACTTCGGATTATTGTGACGAACTTTAGATAGTGACGTGAGGTTTTTGGATTATTGTGGTAAATGACGAGAATAACTTCGGATAGTGACGTGACGAAATTCGGATATTGCTGTGCCAAACTTCGGATAACGATGTGACGAACTTCGAAATGAAATGAAATGAAATGAAATGAAATGAAATGAAACGAAATAAAACTGTTACTAACTTCGGATTATTGTGACGAACTTCGGATTTTGACGTGACGAAATTCGGATAATTGTGATAAAATTCGGATAGTGACGTGACGACCTTCGGATAGTGACGTGACGAAATTCGGATAATTAAGAAAAAATTCGGATAGTGACGTGACGAACTTCGAATTATTGTGACGAACTCCGGATAGTGACAACACGAAATTGGGATAATTGTAACGAACTTCGGATAGTAACGTGACAAAATTTGGATAATTAAGAGTAACTTCGGATTATTGTGACGAACTTCGGAAAAAGACGTAACGTAGTTCGGATAATTGTGACGAAATTCGGATAGTGACGTTACGAACTTCGGATTATTGTGACAAACTTCGGATTATGACGTGACGGATAATTGTGACGTACTTCGGATAGTGACGTGACGATCTTTGGATTATTGTGACGAACTTCAGATAGAGACGTGACGAATGAAATGAAATGAAATGAAATGAAATGAAATGAAATGAAATGAAAGGAAATGAAATGAAATGAAATGAAATGAAATGAAATGAAATGAAATGAAATGAAATGAAATGAAATGAAATGAAATGAAATGAAATGAAATGAAATGAAATGAAATGAAATGAAATGAAATGAAATGAAATGAAATGAAATGAAATGAAATGAAATGAAATGAAATGAAATGAAATGAAATGAAATGAAATGAAATGAAATGAAATGAAATGAAATGAAATGAAATGAAATGAAATGAAATGAAATGAAATGAAATGAAATGAAATGAAATGAAATGAAATGAAATGAAATGAAATGAAATGAAATGAAATGAAATGAAATGAAATGAAATGAAATGAAATGAAATGAAATGAAATGAAATGAAATGAAATGAAATGAAATGAAATGAAATGAAATGAAATGAAATGAAATGAAATGAAATGAAATGAAATGAAATGAAATGAAATGAAATGAAATGAAATGAAATGAAATGAAATGAAATGAAATGAAATGAAATGAAATGAAATGAAATGAAATGAAATGAAATGAAATGAAATGAAATGAAATGAAATGAAATGAAATGAAATGAAATGAAATGAAATGAAATGAAATGAAATGAAATGAAATGAAATGAAATGAAATGAAATGAAATGAAATGAAATGAAATGAAATGAAATGAAATGAAATGAATGAATGAGTGAAATAAAACTGTAACGAACTTCGGATTATTGTGATGAACTTTGGATATTGACGTGACGAAATCCGGATAATTGTGATAAAATTCGGATAGTGACGTAACGAACTTCGGATAGTGACGTGACGAACTTCGGATTATTGTGACGAACTCCGGATAGTGACGTCACCAAATTGGGATAACTGTAACGAACTTCGGATAGTAACGTGACGAAATTCGGATCATTAAGAATAACTTCGGATTATTGTGAAGAACTTCGGAAAGTGACGTGACAAAGTTTGGGTAATTAGGACGAAATTCGGATAGTGACGTGACGAACTTCGGATTATTGTGACGAACTTTAGATAGTGACGTGAGGTTTTTGGATTATTGTGACCGATTTCGGTAAATGACGAGAATAACTTCGGATAGTGACGTGACGAAATTTGGATATTGCTGTGACAAACTTCGGATAACGATGTGACGAACTTCGAAATGAAATGAAATGAAATAAAATGAAATGAAATGAAATGAAATGAAATGAAATGAAATGAAATGAAATGAAATGAAATGAAATTCGGATAGTGACGTGACGAACTTCGGATTATTGTGACGAACTCCGGATAGTGACGTCTTGAAATTGGGATAATTGTAACGAACTTCGGATAGTAACGTGACAAAATTCGGATAATTAAGGGTAACTTCGGATTATTGTGACGAACTTCGGAAAAAGACGTAACGAAGTTCGGATAATTGTGACAAAATTCGGATAGTGACGTGACGAACTTCGGATTATGACATGACGAACTTTGGATTATTGTGACGAACTACGGATAGTGACGTGACTTAATTCGAATAATTGTGACGAACTTCGGATTATTGTGACGATTTTCAGATTATGACGTGACGAACTTCGGATTTTTGTGACGAACTTCGGATTATTGTGACGAACTTCGAAAAGCGACGTGACGAACTTCGAAATGAAATGAAATGAAATAAAATGAAATGAAATGAAATGAAATGAAATGAAATGAAATGAAATGAAATGAAATGAAATGAAATTCGGATAGTGACGTGACGAACTTCGGATTATTGTGACGAACTCCGGATAGTGACGTCTTGAAATTGGGATAATTGTAACGAACTTCGGATAGTAACGTGACAAAATTCGGATAATTAAGGGTAACTTCGGATTATTGTGACGAACTTCGGAAAAAGACGTAACGAAGTTCGGATAATTGTGACAAAATTCGGATAGTGACGTGACGAACTTCGGATTATGACATGACGAACTTTGGATTATTGTGACGAACTACGGATAGTGACGTGACTTAATTCGAATAATTGTGACGAACTTCGGATTATTGTGACGATTTTCAGATTATGACGTGACGAACTTCGGATTTTTGTGACGAACTTCGGATTATTGTGACGAACTTCGAAAAGCGACGTGACGAAATTCGGATAATTGTGACGAAATTCGGATAGTGACGTGACGAACTTCGGATAGTGACGTGACGAAATTCGGATAATTGTGACGAAATTTGGATAGTGACGTGACGAACTTCGGATTATGACGTGACGAACTTTGGATTATTGTGACGAACTTCGGAATATTGTGACGAACTTCGGATAATAACGTGACGAAATTCGGATAATTGTGACGAAATTCGGATAGAGACGTGACAAACTTCGGATTATGACGTGACGAACTTCGGATAATTGTGACGAAATTCGAATAGTGACGTAAAGAAATTCAGATAAATGTGACGAACTTTGGATTATTGTGATGAACTTCGGTTATATGTGACGAACTTCAGATTATTGTGACGAACTTCGGATAGTGACGTGACGAACTTCGGATAGTGACGTGACGAACTTCGGATTATTGTGACAAAATTCGGATAGCGACGTGACGAAATTCGGATAATTGTGACGAAATTCGGATAGTGACGTGACGAACTTCGGATTATGACGTGACGAACTTCGGATTATTGTGACGAACTTCGTATAGTGACGTGACGAACTTCGGATTTTTGTGACGAACTTCGGATAATTGTGACAAACTTCGGATAGCGACGTGACGAAATTCGGATAATTGTGACGAAATTCGGATAGTGACGTGACGAACTTCGGATTATGACGTGACGAACTTCGGATAATTGTGAAGAACTTCGGATAGTGATGTGACGAACTTCGGATAGTGACGTGACGAAATTCGGATAATTGTGACGAACTTCGAAAAATGCTGTGACGAACTCGGATGACGCTGTGACGAACTTTGGATTATTGTGACGATATTCGGATAGTGATGTGACGAACTTCGGATTATGACATGACGAACTTCGGATTATTGTGACGAACTCCGGATAGTGACGTCACCAAATTGGGATAACTGTAACGAACTTCGTATAGTAACGTGACGAAATTCGGATCATTAAGAATAACTTCGGATTATTGTGACGAACTTCGGAAAGTGACGTGACAAAGTTTGGATAATTAGGACGAAATTCGGATAGTGACGTGACGAACTTCGGATTATTGTGACGAACTTTAGATAGTGACGTGAGGTTTTTGGATTATTGTGACCGATTTCGGTAAATGACGAGAATAACTTCGAATAGTGACGTGACGAAATTTGGATATTGCTGTGACAAACTTCGGATAACGATGTGACGAATTTCAAAATGAAATGAAATGAAATGAAATGAAATGAAATGAAATGAAATGAAATGAAATGAAATGAAATGAAATGAAATGAAATGAAATGAAATGAAATGAAATGAAATGAAATGAAATGAAATGAAATGAAATGAAATGAAATGAAATGAAATGAAATGAAATGAAATGAAATGAAATGAAATGAAATGAAATGAAATGAAATGAAATGAAATGAAATGAAATGAAATGAAATGAAATGAAATGAAATGAAATGAAATGAAATGAAATGAAATGAAATGAAATGAAATGAAATGAAATGAAATGAAATGAAATGAAATGAAATGAAATGAAATGAAATGAAATGAAATGAAATGAAATGAAATGAAATGAAATGAAATGAAATGAAATGAAATGAAATGAAATGAAATGAAATGAAATGAAATGAAATGAAATGAAATGAAATGAAATGAAATGAAATGAAATGAAATGAAATGAAATGAAATGAAATGAATTGAAATGAAATGAAATGAAATGAAATGAAATGAAATGAAATGAAATGAAATGAAATGAATTGAAATGAAATGAAATGAAATGAAAAGAAATGAAATGAAATGAAATGAAATGAAATGAAATGAAATGAAATGAAATGAAATGAAACTGTAACGAACTTTGGATTATTGTGACGAACTTCGGATAGTGACGTCACCAAATTCGGATAATTGTGATAAAATTCGGATAGTGACGTGACGAACTTCGGATAGTGACGTGACGAAGTTCGGATAATTGTGACAAAATTCGGTAAGTGACGTGACGAACTTCAAATTATTGTGACGAACTTCGGATAGTGACGTGACGCAATTCGGATAATTGTGACGAATTTCGGATTATTGTGACGAATTTTGGATAGTGCCGTGACGAACTTCGGATTTTTGTGACGAACTTCGGATTATTGTGACGAAATTCAGATAGTGACGTGACGAACTTCGGAAAAAGACTGAAAAGAATGAAATGAAAAAGAATGAAATGAAATGAAATGAAATGAAATGAAATGAAATGAAAGGAAATGAAATGAAATGAAATGAAATGAAATGAAATGAAATGAAATGAAATGAAATGAAATGAAATGAAATGAAATGAAATGAAATGAAATGAAATGAAATGAAATGAAATGAAATGAAATGAAATGAAATGAAATGAAATGAAATGAAATGAAATGAAATGAAATGAAATGAAATGAAATGAAATGAAATGAAATGAAATGAAATGAAATGAAATGAAATGAAATGAAATGAAATGAAATGAAATGAAATGAAATGAAATGAAATGAAATGAAATGAAATGAAATGAAATGAAATGAAATGAAATGAAATGAAATGAAATGAAATGAAATGAAATGAAATGAAATGAAATGAAATGAAATGAAATGAAATGAAATGAAATGAAATGAAATGAAATGAAATGAAATGAAATGAAATGAAATGAAATGAAATGAAATGAAATGAAATGAAATGAAATGAAATGAAATGAAATGAAATGAAATGAAATGAAATGAAATGAAATGAAATGAAATGAAATGAAATGAAATGAAATGAAATGAAATGAAATGAAATGAAATGAAATGAAATGAAATGAAATGAAATGAAATGAAATGAAATGAAATGAAATGAAATGAAATGAAATGAAATGAAATGAAATGAAATGAAATGAAATGAAATGAAATGAAATGAAATGAAATGAAATGAAATGAAATGAAATGAAATGAAATGAAATGAAATGAAATGAAATGAAATGAAATGAAATGAAATGAAATGAAATGAAATGAAATGAAATGAAATGAAATGAAATGAAATGAAATGAAATGAAATGAAATGAAATGAAATGAAATGAAATGAAATGAAATGAAATGAAATGAAATGAAATGAAATGAAATGAAATGAAATGAAATGAAATGAAATGAAATGAAATGAAATGAATGAATGAGTGAAATAAAACTGTAACGAACTTCGGATTATTGTGATGAACTTTGGATATTGACGTGACGAAATCCGGATAATTGTGATAAAATTCGGATAGTGACGTAACGAACTTCGGATAGTGACGTGACGAACTTCGGATTATTGTGACGAACTCCGGATAGTGACGTCACCAAATTGGGATAACTGTAACGAACTTCGGATAGTAACGTGACGAAATTCGGATCATTAAGAATAACTTCGGATTATTGTGAAGAACTTCGGAAAGTGACGTGACAAAGTTTGGGTAATTAGGACGAAATTCGGATAGTGACGTGACGAACTTCGGATTATTGTGACGAACTTTAGATAGTGACGTGAGGTTTTTGGATTATTGTGACCGATTTCGGTAAATGACGAGAATAACTTCGGATAGTGACGTGACGAAATTTGGATATTGCTGTGACAAACTTCGGATAACGATGTGACGAACTTCGAAATGAAATGAAATGAAATAAAATGAAATGAAATGAAATGAAATGAAATGAAATGAAATGAAATGAAATGAAATGAAATGAAATTCGGATAGTGACGTGACGAACTTCGGATTATTGTGACGAACTCCGGATAGTGACGTCTTGAAATTGGGATAATTGTAACGAACTTCGGATAGTAACGTGACAAAATTCGGATAATTAAGGGTAACTTCGGATTATTGTGACGAACTTCGGAAAAAGACGTAACGAAGTTCGGATAATTGTGACAAAATTCGGATAGTGACGTGACGAACTTCGGATTATGACATGACGAACTTTGGATTATTGTGACGAACTACGGATAGTGACGTGACTTAATTCGAATAATTGTGACGAACTTCGGATTATTGTGACGATTTTCAGATTATGACGTGACGAACTTCGGATTTTTGTGACGAACTTCGGATTATTGTGACGAACTTCGAAAAGCGACGTGACGAACTTCGAAATGAAATGAAATGAAATAAAATGAAATGAAATGAAATGAAATGAAATGAAATGAAATGAAATGAAATGAAATGAAATGAAATTCGGATAGTGACGTGACGAACTTCGGATTATTGTGACGAACTCCGGATAGTGACGTCTTGAAATTGGGATAATTGTAACGAACTTCGGATAGTAACGTGACAAAATTCGGATAATTAAGGGTAACTTCGGATTATTGTGACGAACTTCGGAAAAAGACGTAACGAAGTTCGGATAATTGTGACAAAATTCGGATAGTGACGTGACGAACTTCGGATTATGACATGACGAACTTTGGATTATTGTGACGAACTACGGATAGTGACGTGACTTAATTCGAATAATTGTGACGAACTTCGGATTATTGTGACGATTTTCAGATTATGACGTGACGAACTTCGGATTTTTGTGACGAACTTCGGATTATTGTGACGAACTTCGAAAAGCGACGTGACGAAATTCGGATAATTGTGACGAAATTCGGATAGTGACGTGACGAACTTCGGATAGTGACGTGACGAAATTCGGATAATTGTGACGAAATTTGGATAGTGACGTGACGAACTTCGGATTATGACGTGACGAACTTTGGATTATTGTGACGAACTTCGGAATATTGTGACGAACTTCGGATAATAACGTGACGAAATTCGGATAATTGTGACGAAATTCGGATAGAGACGTGACAAACTTCGGATTATGACGTGACGAACTTCGGATAATTGTGACGAAATTCGAATAGTGACGTAAAGAAATTCAGATAAATGTGACGAACTTTGGATTATTGTGATGAACTTCGGTTATATGTGACGAACTTCAGATTATTGTGACGAACTTCGGATAGTGACGTGACGAACTTCGGATAGTGACGTGACGAACTTCGGATTATTGTGACAAAATTCGGATAGCGACGTGACGAAATTCGGATAATTGTGACGAAATTCGGATAGTGACGTGACGAACTTCGGATTATGACGTGACGAACTTCGGATTATTGTGACGAACTTCGTATAGTGACGTGACGAACTTCGGATTTTTGTGACGAACTTCGGATAATTGTGACAAACTTCGGATAGCGACGTGACGAAATTCGGATAATTGTGACGAAATTCGGATAGTGACGTGACGAACTTCGGATTATGACGTGACGAACTTCGGATAATTGTGAAGAACTTCGGATAGTGATGTGACGAACTTCGGATAGTGACGTGACGAAATTCGGATAATTGTGACGAACTTCGAAAAATGCTGTGACGAACTCGGATGACGCTGTGACGAACTTTGGATTATTGTGACGATATTCGGATAGTGATGTGACGAACTTCGGATTATGACATGACGAACTTCGGATTATTGTGACGAACTCCGGATAGTGACGTCACCAAATTGGGATAACTGTAACGAACTTCGTATAGTAACGTGACGAAATTCGGATCATTAAGAATAACTTCGGATTATTGTGACGAACTTCGGAAAGTGACGTGACAAAGTTTGGATAATTAGGACGAAATTCGGATAGTGACGTGACGAACTTCGGATTATTGTGACGAACTTTAGATAGTGACGTGAGGTTTTTGGATTATTGTGACCGATTTCGGTAAATGACGAGAATAACTTCGAATAGTGACGTGACGAAATTTGGATATTGCTGTGACAAACTTCGGATAACGATGTGACGAATTTCGAAATGAAATGAAATGAAATGAAATGAAATGAAATGAAATGAAATGAAATGAAATGAAATGAAATGAAATGAAATGAAATGAAATGAAATGAAATGAAATGAAATGAAATGAAATGAAATGAAATGAAATGAAATGAAATGAAATGAAATGAAATGAAATGAAATGAAATGAAATGAAATGAAATGAAATGAAATGAAATGAAATGAATTGAAATGAAATGAAATGAAATGAAATGAAATGAAATGAAATGAATTGAAATGAAATGAAATGAAAAGAAATGAAATGAAATGAAATGAAATGAAATGAAATGAAATGAAATGAAATGAAATGAAATGAAATGAAATGAAATGAAATGAAACTGTAACGAACTTTGGATTATTGTGACGAACTTCGGATAGTGACGTCACCAAATTCGGATAATTGTGATAAAATTCGGATAGTGACGTGACGAACTTCGGATAGTGACGTGACGAAATTCGGATAATTAAGAAGAAATTTGGATAGTGACGTGACGAACTTCGGATTATTGTGACGAACTCCGGATAGTGACGTCACGAAATTGGGATAATTGTAACGAACTTCGGATAGTAACGTGACAAAATTCGGATAATAAAGAGTAACTTCGGATTATTGTGACGAACTTCGGAAAAAGACGTAACGAAGTTCGGATAATTGTGACAAAATTCGGATAGTGACGTGACGAACTTCGGATTATGACATGACGAACTTTGGATTATTGTGACGGACTACGGATAGTGACGTGACTAAATTCGAATAATTGTGACGAACTTCGGATTATTGTGACGATTTTCAGATTATGACGTGACGAACTTCGGATTTTTGTGACGAACTTCGGAGTATTGTGACGAACTTCGAAAAGCGACGTGACGAAATTCGGATTATTGTGACGAAATTCGGATAGTGACGTGACGAACTTTGGATAGTGACGTGACGAAATTCGGTTAATTGTGACGAAATTTGGATAGTGACGTGACGAACTTCGGATTATGACGTGACGAAATTTGGATTATTGTGACGAACTTCGGATTATTGTGACGAACTTCGGATAGTAACGTGACGAACTTCAGATTATTGTGACGAACTTCGTATAGTGACGTGACGAACTTCGGATAGTGACGTGACGAACTTCGGATTATTGTGACAAAATTCGGATAGCGACGTGACGAAATTCGGATAATTGTGACGAAATTCGGATAGTGACGTGACGAACTTCGGATTATGTTGTGACGAACTTCGGATTATTGTGACGAACTTCGTATAGTGACGTGACGAACTTCGGATTTTTGTGACGAACTTCGGATAATTGTGACAAACTTCGGATAGACACGTGACGAAATTCGGATAATTGTGACGAAATTCGGATAGTGACGTGACGAACTTCGGATTATGAAGTGACGAACTTCGGATTATTGTGACGCACTTCGGATAGTGATGTGACGAACTTCGGATTATTGTGACGAACTTCGGATTATTGTGACGAACTTCGGATAGCAACGTGACGAAATTCGGATAGTTGTGAGGAAATTAGGATAGTGACGTGACGAACTTCGGATAGTGACGTGACGAAATTCGGATAATTGTGACGAACTTCGAAAAATGCTGTGACGAACTCGGATGACGCTGTGACGAACTTTGGATTATTGTGACGAACTTCGGATAGTGACGTGACGATTTTCGGATTATTGTGACGAACTTCGGAAAGTGACGTGACGAAGTTCGGATAATTATGACGAAAGTCGGTAAGTGACGTGACGAACTTCGGATTATTGTGACGAACTTCGGATAGTGACGTGACGCAATTCGGATAATTGTGACAAAATTCGGATAGTGACGTGACGAAGTTCGGATAGTTGTGACGAACTTCAGATTACTGTGACGAACTTCGGATGACGCTGTGACGAACCTAGGATAGTAACGTGACGAACTTCGAAAAATGCTGTGACGAACTCGGATGACGCTGTGACGAACTTTGGATTATGACATGAAATTAAATAAAATGAAATGAAATGAAACGAAATAAAACTGTTACTTACTTCGGATTATTGTGACGAACTTCGGATTTTGACGTGACGAAATTCGGATAATTGTGATAAAATTCGTATAGTGACGTGACGAACTTCGGATAGTGACGTGATGAAATTCGGATAGTTGTGACTAACTTCGGATTACTGTGACGAACTTCGGATGACGCTGTGACGAACCTAGGATAGTGACGTGACGAACTTCGAAAAATGCTGTGACGAACTCGGATGACGCTGTGACGAACTTCGGATTATTGTGACGAACTTCGGATAGTGACGTGACGAACTTCGGATTATTGTGACGAACTTCGGAAAGTGACGTGACGAAGTTCGGATAATTGTGACGAAATTCGGTAAGTGACGTGACGAACTTCAAATTATTGTGACGAACTTCGGATAGTGACGTGACGCAATTCGGATAATTGTGACGAATTTCGGATTATTGTGACGAATTTTGGATAGTGACGTGACGAACTTCGGATTTTTGTGACGAACTTCGGATTATTGTGACGAAATTCAGATAGTGACGTGACGAACTTCGGAAAAAGACTGAAAAGAATGAAATGAAATGAAATGAAATGAAATGAAATGAAATGAAATGAAATGAAATGAAATGAAATGAAATGAAATGAAATGAAATGAAATGAAATGAAATGAAATGAAATGAAATGAAATGAAATGAAATGAAATGAAATGAAATGAAATGAAATGAAATGAAATGAAATGAAATGAAATGAAATGAAATGAAATGAAATGAAATGAAATGAAATGAAATGAAATGAAATGAAATGAAATGAAATGAAATGAAATGAAATGAAATGAAATGAAATGAAATGAAATGAAATGAAATGAAATGAAATGAAATGAAATGAAATGAAATGAAATGAAATGAAATGAAATGAAATGAAATGAAATGAAATGAAATGAAATGAAATGAAATGAAATGAAATGAAATGAAATGAAATGAAATGAAATGAAATGAAATGAAATGAAATGAAATGAAATGAAATGAAATGAAATGAAATGAAATGAAATGAAATGAAATGAAATGAAATGAAATGAAATGAAATGAAATGAAATGAAATGAAATGAAATGAAATGAAATGAAATGAAATGAAATGAAATGAAATGAAATGAAATGAAATGAAATGAAATGAAATGAAATGAAATGAAATGAAATGAAATGAAATGAAATGAAATGAAATGAAATGAAATGAAATGAAATGAAATGAAATGAAATGAAATGAAATGAAATGAAATGAAATGAAATGAAATGAAATGAAATGAAATGAAATGAAATGAAATGAAATGAAATGAAATGAAATGAAATGAAATGAAATGAAATGAAATGAAATGAAATGAAATGAAATGAAATGAAATGAAATGAAATGAAATGAAATGAAATGAAATGAAATGAAATGAAATGAAATGAAATGAAATGAAATGAAATGAAATGAAATGAAATGAAATGAAATGAAATGAAATGAAATGAAATGAAATGAAATGAAATGAAATGAAATGAAATGAAATGAAATGAAATGAAATGAAATGAAATGAAATGAAATGAAATGAAATGAAATGAAATGAAATGAAATGAATGAATGAGTGAAATAAAACTGTAACGAACTTCGGATTATTGTGATGAACTTTGGATATTGACGTGACGAAATCCGGATAATTGTGATAAAATTCGGATAGTGACGTAACGAACTTCGGATAGTGACGTGACGAACTTCAAATTGGGATAACTGTAACGAACTTCGGATAGTAACGTGACGAAATTCGGATCATTAAGAATAACTTCGGATTATTGTGACGAACTTCGGAAAAAAACGTTACGAAGTTCGGATTATTGTGACGAAATTCGGATAGTGATGTGACGAACTTCGGATTATGACATGACGAACTTCGGATTATTGTGACGAACTCCGGATAGTGACGTCACCAAATTGGGATAACTGTAACGAACTTCGGATAGTAACGTGACGAAATTCGGATCATTAAGAATAACTTCGGATTATTGTGAAGAACTTCGGAAAGTGACGTGACAAAGTTTGGGTAATTAGGACGAAATTCGGATAGTGACGTGCCGAACTTCGGATTATTGTGACGAACTTTAGATAGTGACGTGAGGTTTTTGGATTATTGTGACCGATTTCGGTAAATGACGAGAATAACTTCGGATAGTGACGTGACGAAATTTGGATATTGCTGTGACAAACTTCGGATAACGATGTGACGAACTTCGAAATGAAATGAAATGAAATAAAATGAAATGAAATGAAATGAAATGAAATGAAATGAAATGAAATGAAATGAAATTCGGATAGTGACGTGACGAACTTCGGATTATTGTGACGAACTTCGGAAAAAGACGTAACGAAGTTCGGATAATTGTGACAAAATTCGGATAGTGACGTGACGAACTTCGGATTATGACATGACGAACTTTGGATTATTGTGACGAACTACGGATAGTGACGTGACTAAATTCGAATAATTGTGACGAACTTCGGATTATTGTGACGATTTTCAGATTATGACGTGACGAACTTCGGATTTTTGTGACGAACTTCGGATTATTGTGACGAACTTCGAAAAGCGACGTGACGAAATTCGGATAATTGTGACGAAATTCGGATAGTGACGTGACGAACTTCGGATAGTGACGTGACGAAATTCGGATAATTGTGACGAAATTTGGATAGTGACGTGACGAACTTCGGATTATGACGTGACGAACTTTGGATTATTGTGACGAACTTCGGAATATTGTGACGAACTTCGGATAATAACGTGACGAAATTCGGATAATTGTGACGAAATTCGGATAGAGACGTGACAAACTTCGGATTATGACGTGACGAACTTCGGATAATTGTGACGAAATTCGAATAGTGACGTAAAGAAATTCAGATAAATGTGACGAACTTTGGATTATTGTGATGAACTTCGGTTATATGTGACGAACTTCAGATTATTGTGACGAACTTCGGATAGTGACGTGACGAACTTCGGATAGTGACGTGACGAACTTCGGATTATTGTGACAAAATTCGGATAGCGACGTGACGAAATTCGGATAATTGTGACGAAATTCGGATAGTGACGTGATGAACTTCGGATTATGACGTGACGAACTTCGGATTATTGTGACGAACTTCGTATAGTGACGTGACGAACTTCGGATTTTTGTGACGAACTTCGGATAATTGTGACAAACTTCGGATAGCGACGTGACGAAATTCGGATAATTGTGACGAAATTCGGATAGTGACGTGACGAACTTCGGATTATGACGTGACGAACTTCGGATAATTGTGAAGAACTTCGGATAGTGATGTGACGAACTTCGGATAGTGACGTGACGAAATTCGGATAATTGTTGCGAACTTCGAAAAATGCTGTGACGAACTCGGATGACGCTGTGACGAACTTTGGATTATTGTGACGAAATTCGGATAGTGATGTGACGAACTTCGGATTATGACATGACGACGAAGGAAATGAAATGAAATGAAATGAAATGAAATGAAATGAAATGAAATGAAATGAAATGAAATGAAATGAAATGAAATGAAATGAAATGAAATGAAATGAAATGAAATGAAATGAAATGAAATGAAATGAAATGAAATGAAATGAAATGAAATGAAATGAAATGAAATGAAATGAAATGAAATGAAATGAAATGAAATGAAATGAAATGAAATGAAATGAAATGAAATGAAATGAAATGAAATGAAATGAAATGAAATGAAATGAAATGAAATGAAATGAAATGAAATGAAATGAAATGAAATGAAATGAAATGAAATGAAATGAAATGAAATGAAATGAAATGAAATGAAATGAAATGAAATGAAATGAAATGAAATGAAATGAAATGAAATGAAATGAAATGAAATGAAATGAAATGAAATGAAATGAAATGAAATGAAATGAAATGAAATGAAACTGTAACGAACTTTGGATAGTGACGTGACGAACTTCGGATAGTGACGTGATGAAATTCAGATAATTGTGACGAAATTTGGATAGTGACGTGACGAACTTCGGATTATGACGTGACGAACTTTGGATTATTGTGACGAACTTCGGATTATGACGTGACGAACTTCGGATTATTGTGACGAACTTCGTATAGTGACGTGACGAACTTCGGATTTTTGTGACGAACTTCGGATAATTGTGACAAACTTCGGATAGCGACGTGACGAAATTCGGATAATTGTGACGAAATTCGGATAGTGACGTGACGAACTTCGGATTATAAAGTGACGAACTTCGGATTATTGTAACGAACTTCGGATAGTGATGTGACGAACTTCGGATTATTGTGACGAAATTCGGATAGTGACGTGACGAACTTCGGATTATAAAGTGACGAACTTCGGATAATTGTGACAAACTTCGGATAGCGACGTGACGAAATTCGGATAATTGTGACGAAATTCGGATAGTGACGTGACGAACTTCGGATTATAAAGTGACGAACATCGGATTATTGTAACGAACTTCGGATAGTGATGTGACGAACTTCGGATTATTGTGACGAACTTCGGATTATTGTGACGAACTTCGGATAGCAACGTGACGAAATTCGGATAATTATGAGGAAATTAGGATAGTGACGTGACGAACTTCGGATAGTGACGTGACGAAATTCGGATAATTGTGACGAACTTCGAAAAATGCTGTGACGAACTCGGATGACGCTGTGACGAACTTTGGATTATTGTGACGAACTTCGGATAGTGACGTGACGATTTTCGGATTATTGTGACGAACTTCGGAAAGTGACGTGACGAAGTTCGGATAATTGTGACGAAATTCGGTAAGTGACGTGACGAACTTCGGATTATTGTGACAAAATTCGGATAGTGACGTGACGAAGTTCGGATAGTTGTGACGAACTTCAGATTACTGTGACGAACTTCGGATGACGCTGTGACGATCCTAGGATAGTGACGTGACGAACTTCGAAAAATGCTGTGACGAACTCGGATGACGCTGTGACGAACTTTGGATTATGACATAAAATGAAATGAAATGAAATGAAATGAAACGAAATAAAACTGTTACTAACTTCGGATTATTGTGACGAACTTCGGATTTAAACGTGACGAAATTCGGATAATTGTGATAAAATTCGTATAGTGACGTGACGAACTTCGGATAGTGACGTGATGAAATTCGGATAGTTTTGACTTACTTCGGATTACTGTGACAAACCTAGGATAGTGACGTGACGAACTTCGAAAAATGCTGTGACGAACTCGGATGACGCTGTGACGAACTTCGGATTATTGTGACGAACTTCGGATAGTGACGTGACGAACTTCGGATTATTGTGACGAACTTCGGAAAGTGACGTGACGAAGTTCGGATAATTGTGACGAAATTCGGTAAGTGACGTGACGAACTTCAAATTATTGTGACGAACTTCGGATAGTGACGTGACGCAATTCGGATAATTGTGACGAATTTCGGATTATTGTGACGAATTTTGGATAGTGACGTGACGAACTTCGGATTTTTGTGACGAACTTCGGATTATGACGTGATGAACTTCGGATTATGATGTGACGAACTTCGGATTATTGTAACGAACTTCGGATAGTGACGTGACGAACTTCGGATTATTGTGACGAACTTCGGATAGTGACGCGACGAACTTCGGATTATTTTGACGAACTTCGGATAGTGACATCAAGAAATTCGGATAATTAAGACGAACTTTGGATTATTGTGACAAAGTTCGGAAAGTGACGTGACAAAGTTTGGATAATTAGGACGAAATTCGGATAGTGACGTGACGAACTTCGGATTATTGTGACGAACTTTAGATAGTGACGTGAGGTTTTTGGATTATTGTGACCGATTTCGGTAAATGACGAGAATAATATCGGATAGTGACGTGACGAAATTCGGATATTGCTGTGCCAAACTTCGGATAACGATGTGACGAACTTCGAAATGAAATGAAATGAAATGAAATGAAATAAAACTGTAACGAACTTCGGATTATTGTGACGAACTTCGGATAGTGACGTCACGAAATTCGGATAATTGTGATTAAATTCGTATAGAGACGTGACGAACTTCGGATAGTGACGTGATGAAATTTGGATAATTGTGACTAACTTCGGATTACTGTGACGAACTTCGGATGACGCTGTGACGAACCTAGGATAGTGACGTGACGAACTTCGAAAAATGCTGTGACGAACTCGGATGACGCTGTGACGAACTTCGGATTATTGTGACGAACTTCGGATAGCAACGTGACGAAATTCGGATAATTATGAGGAAATTAGGATAGTGACGTGACGAACTTCGGATAGTGACGTGACGAAATTCGGATAATTGTGACGAACTTCGAAAAATGCTGTGACGAACTCGGATGACGCTGTGACGAACTTTGGATTATTGTGACGAACTTCGGATAGTGACGTGACGATTTTCGGATTATTGTGACGAACTTCGGAAAGTGACGTGACGAAGTTCGGATAATTGTGACGAAATTCGGTAAGTGACGTGACGAACTTCGGATTATTGTGACAAAATTCGGATAGTGACGTGACGAAGTTCGGATAGTTGTGACGAACTTCAGATTACTGTGACGAACTTCGGATGACGATGTGACGAACTTCGAAATGAAATGAAATGAAATGAAATGAAATAAAACTGTAACGAACTTCGGATTATTGTGACGAACTTCGGATAGTGACGTCACGAAATTCGGATAATTGTGATTAAATTCGTATAGAGACGTGACGAACTTCGGATAGTGACGTGATGAAATTTGGATAATTGTGACTAACTTCGGATTACTGTGACGAACTTCGGATGACGCTGTGACGAACCTAGGATAGTGACGTGACGAACTTCGAAAAATGCTGTGACGAACTCGGATGACGCTGTGACGAACTTCGGATTATTGTGACGAACTTCGGATAGTGACGTGACGAACTTCGGATTATTGTGACGAACTTCGGAAAGTGACGTGACGAAGTTCGGATAATTGTGACGAAATTCGGTAAGTGACGTGACGAACTTCAAATTATTGTGACGAACTTCGGATAGTGACGTGACACAATTCGGATAATTGTGACGAATTTCGGATTATTGTGACGAATTTTGGATAGTGCCGTGACGAACTTCGGATTTTTGTGACGAACTTCGGATTATTGTGACGAAATTCAGATAGTGACGTGACGAACTTCGGAAAAAGACTGAAAAGAATGAAATGAAATGAAAGGAAATGAAATGAAATGAAATGAAATGAAATGAAATGAAATGAAATGAAATGAAATGAAATGAAATGAAATGAAATGAAATGAAATGAAATGAAATGAAATGAAATGAAATGAAATGAAATGAAATGAAATGAAATGAAATGAAATGAAATGAAATGAAATGAAATGAAATGAAATGAAATGAAATGAAATGAAATGAAATGAAATGAAATGAAATGAAATGAAATGAAATGAAATGAAATGAAATGAAATGAAATGAAATGAAATGAAATGAAATGAAATGAAATGAAATGAAATGAAATGAAATGAAATGAAATGAAATGAAATGAAATGAAATGAAATGAAATGAAATGAAATGAAATGAAATGAAATGAAATGAAATGAAATGAAATGAAATGAAATGAAATGAAATGAAATGAAATGAAATGAAATGAAATGAAATGAAATGAAATGAAATGAAATGAAATGAAATGAAATGAAATGAAATGAAATGAAATGAAATGAAATGAAATGAAATGAAATGAAATGAAATGAAATGAAATGAAATGAAATGAAATGAAATGAAATGAAATGAAATGAAATGAAATGAAATGAAATGAAATGAAATGAAATGAAATGAAATGAAATGAAATGAAATGAAATGAAATGAAATGAAATGAAATGAAATGAAATGAAATGAAATGAAATGAAATGAAATGAAATGAAATGAAATGAAATGAAATGAAATGAAATGAAATGAAATGAAATGAAATGAAATGAAATGAAATGAAATGAAATGAAATGAAATGAAATGAAATGAAATGAAATGAAATGAAATGAAATGAAATGAAATGAAATGAATGAATGAGTGAAATAAAACTGTAACGAACTTCGGATTATTGTGATGAACTTTGGATATTGACGTGACGAAATCCGGATAATTGTGATAAAATTCGGATAGTGACGTAACGAACTTCGGATAGTGACGTGACGAACTTCGGATTATTGTGACGAAATCCGGATAGTGACGTCACCAAATTGGGATAACTGTAACGAACTTCGGATAGTAACGTGACGAAATTAGGATCATTAAGAATAACTTCGGATTATTGTGACGAACTTCGGATTATGACATGACGAACTTCGGATTATTGTGACGAACTTCGGATTATGACATGACGAACTTCGGATTATTGTGACGAACTCCGGATAGTGACGTCACCAAATTGGGATAACTGTAACGAACTTCGGATAGTAACGTGACGAAATTCGGATCATTAAGAATAACTTCGGATTATTGTGAAGAACTTCGGAAAGTGACGTGACAAAGTTTGGGTAATTAGGACGAAATTCGGATAGTGACGTGACGAACTTCGGATTATTGTGACGAACTTTAGATAGTGACGTGAGGTTTTTGGATTATTGTGACCGATTTCGGTAAATGACGAGAATAACTTCGGATAGTGACGTGACGAAATTTGGATATTGCTGTGACAAACTTCGGATAACGATGTGACGAACTTCGAAATGAAATGAAATGAAATAAAATGAAATGAAATGAAATGAAATGAAATGAAATGAAATGAAATGAAATGAAATGAAATGAAATTCGGATAGTGACGTGACGAACTTCGGATTATTGTGACGAACTCCGGATAGTGAGGTCACGAAATTGGGATAATTGTAACGAACTTCGGATAGTAACGTGACAAAATTCGGATAATTAAGAGTAACTTCGGATTATTGTGACGAACTTAGGAAAGTGACGTGACGAAGTTCGGATAATTGTGACGAAATTCGGTAAGTGACGTGACGAACTTCAAATTATTGTGACGAACTTCGGATAGTGACGTGACGCAATTCGGATAATTGTGACGAATTTCGGATTATTGTGACGAATTTTGGATAGTGCCGTGACGAACTTCGGATTTTTGTGACGAACTTCGGATTATTGTGACGAAATTCAGATAGTGACGTGACGAACTTCGGAAAAAGACTGAAAAGAATGAAATGAAATGAAATGAAATGAAATGAAATGAAATGAAAGGAAATGAAATGAAATGAAATGAAATGAAATGAAATGAAATGAAATGAAATGAAATGAAATGAAATGAAATGAAATGAAATGAAATGAAATGAAATGAATGAATGAGTGAAATAAAACTGTAACGAACTTCGGATTATTGTGATGAACTTTGGATATTGACGTGACGAAATTCGGATAAATGTGACGAACTTTGGTTTATTGTGACGAACTTCGGATAGTGACGTGACGAACTTCGGATTATTGTGACGAACTTCGGAAAGTGACGTGACGAAGTTCGGATAATTGTGACGAAATTCGGTAAGTGACGTGACGAACTTCAAATTATTGTGACGAACTTCGGATAGTGACGTGACGCAATTCGGATAATTGTGACGAATTTCGGATTATTGTGACGAATTTTGGATAGTGACGTGACGAACTTCGGATTATTGTGACGAACTCCGGATAGTGACGTCACGAAATTGGGATAACTGTAACGAACTTCGGATAGTAACGTGACGAAATTCGGATCATTAAGAATAACTTCGGATTATTGTGACGAACTTCGGAAAAAGACGTTACGAAGTTCGGATTATTGTGACGAAATTCGGATAGTGATGTGACGAACTTCGGATTATGACATGAAGAACTTCGGATTATTGTGACGAAATACGGATTATTGTGACGAACTTCGGATTATTGTGACGAACTTCGGATAGCGACGTGACGAAATTCGGATAATTGTGACGAAATTTGGATAGTGACGTGACGAACTTCGGATTATAAAGTGACGAACTTCGGATTATTGTAACGAACTTCGGATAGTGATGTGACGAACTTCGGATTATTGTGACGAACTTCGGATTATTGTGGCGAACTTCGGATAGCAACGTGACGAAATTCGGATAATTATGAGGAAATTAGGATAGTGACGTGACGAACTTCGGATAGTGACGTGACGAAATTCGGATAATTGTGACGAACTTTGTAATGTTGTCTTTACATTGTGATTTTACTTACATTTTTGTACATTGTTTAACCTGAAATTTTAAAGCATTCACCCTCCCTAGGTAGTTACATGCTCATTACTTGGAGGCAAAGCATACCTTTTGTCTTATATTATCATATTTATTATTTAAGTTTTTCTATAAATTATGTTTGTTTACATTCGTAATGTCTGCTAGTGACAGGTCTAGTTTTATTTTTAATTTGTCTGGAGCTAGTTGTAGGTCGTATATGTAAACCACATCGACCTCATTATTTTTCTTTTACTTTGCTTTGTATTGTGTTCTAAAACCTTTCAAAATTCAATCATCTGTCATTCTGTCCATTTACCTTGGAGCCAGGTGGAATTTGGCAGTCTTCGTTTGGATCTGAAAGGCTTAGCAAGTCATATTAGCTGCGAGTCTAATATTTATGGCCTCTCTGTCCTCCGGCCCTCTAAACTGACGTCCTCCGCCTCCTCTGCTGAAGACTCAAGCCTAACGTCCCTCGGCCATTATTAGAAACTAAATAATACTCACTTGATGGAAGTGTGTTTTAGAATTTTGAGAAAGATTTTAAACGGTTTTCTTACGATGGTAAAACTTGTCCTAGGTCTTTTCTACAGAAATTAGAGGAATTTCAAATTTCTAGAAATATCTCGGAAGTAACTTTAGTTAAATATGCTTTTGAGATTTTTGTCGGAGATGCGCTACATTGGTTTAGGTTTCAACATAGTCGGAATCCTTCGTTGACTTGGGGTCAGATTCATATTATCATATTTATTATTTAAGTTTTTCTATAAATTATGTTTGTTTACATTCGTAATATTATGTCAGCTAGTGACAGGTCTAGTTTTATTTTTAATTTGTCTGGAGCTAGTTGTAGGTTGTATATGTAAACCACATCGACCTCATTATTTTTCTTTTACTTTGCTTTGTATTGTGTTCTAAAACCTTTCAAAATTCAATCATCTGTCATTCTGTCCATTTACCTTGGAGCCAGGTGGAATTTGGCAGTCTTCGTTTGGATCTGAAAGGCTTAGCAAGTCATATTAGCTGCGAGTCTAATATTTATGGCCTCTCTGTCCTCCGGCCCTCTAAACTGACGTCCTCTGCCTCCTCTGCAGAAGTCTGAAGCCTAACGTCCCTCGGCCATTACTAGAGCCGAGAGGACCACCTCTGACGGCCTCCTCCTCCGCTGCTGAAGACTCAAGCCTGACGTCCCTCGGCCATTCCTAGAGCTGAGAGGACCTCCTCTGACGGACTCCTTCTCCTGACGGCCTCCTCCTGAGCTACTGAAGACTGAAGCCTGACGTCCCTCGACTACCCTACAGCAGAGAGTGACACCTTTGACGGCCTCCACCTCCTCTACTGAAGACCGAAGCCTGATGTCCCTCAGCCACATCTACTGCTGAGAGAGGGCCACCTTTTCTTCATTTTATATTTCATCTTTCATTCATCAGTTTTTCCTCTCTTCTTTACCCTAGCTCCACTAGGTAGGCTTGATATTAATAAATTCTTATTAATCTTTTCCTACAACAGTGCTCTCCTCCTAGGTAGGTAGGTACTGTTACGTTACAGTTGGGCCCCAATCATTAGACCTTATGGGTCCTTTGCCTATGACGAGACAGCGTAATCAATATATTCTCGTGTTATTAAAGCTTATGTTTTTCCGGAGATTCATCCATCTTTGATTCTTGGCTGGGACTTCTGGAAAAAATTTGAGTTGTGTCCTAAGATACTTTCGCTCGAACTTAATCTTGATAGTAGAGATTTTACGAACTGTGCTATTGAGAATAGAATCATGTCATTAGATCACCTTTCCGATAATCAAATAAATATTGCTAAGGATATGATCGAACGTTTTAAAGACATTTCTTTTGAAAAGAAAGGAAAATTAGGTCTTACTAATCTAATTTGTCATCGGATTAATACCGGTAATGCTTTGCCTATTAAGCAACGTTGTTATCGTCTCTCTCCTGAAAAACAAAAGATTCTGGTCAACGAAGTCGATAAAATGCTCGAATTAAAAGTCAAGGTAAAATATAAAAGGAACTTTATATTTATTTAAAAAAATTTGGAACTCATTAGATTGAAATTGTGAAAGGTTTTAGAACACAATACAAAGCAAATGAGTTCCAAATTTTTTTAAATAAATATAAAGTTCCTTTTATATTTTATTCGCAAGTAGAGTGACCTATCTCCAACCTTGGTAGTGCCCACAAGTGGGTTAACACATCCAAGAGGCCGATAGGGTGCCGATTATCTTTCGATTGTAATGTTGTCTTTACATTGTGATTTTACTTACATTTTTGTACATTGTTTAACCTGAAATTTTAAAGCATTCACCCTCCCTAGGTAGTTACATGCTCATTACTTGGAGGCAAAGCATACCTTTTGTCTTATATTATCATATTTATTATTTAAGTTTTTCTATAAATTATGTTTGTTTACATTCGTAATGTCTGCTAGTGACAGGTCTAGTTTTATTTTTAATTTGTCTGGAGCTAGTTGTAGGTCGTATATGTAAACCACATCGACCTCATTATTTTTCTTTTACTTTGCTTTGTATTGTGTTCTAAAACCTTTCAAAATTCAATCATCTGTCATTCTGTCCATTTACCTTGGAGCCAGGTGGAATTTGGCAGTCTTCGTTTGGATCTGAAAGGCTTAGCAAGTCATATTAGCTGCGAGTCTAATATTTATGGCCTCTCTGTCCTCCGGCCCTCTAAACTGACGTCCTCCGCCTCCTCTGCTGAAGACTCAAGCCTAACGTCCCTCGGCCATTACTAGAGCCGAGAGGACCACCTCTGACGGCCTCCTCCTGCGCTGCTGAAGACTGAAGCCTGACGTCCCTCGACTATTCTACAGCAGAGAGAGACACCTTTGACGGCCTCCGCCTCCTCTACTGAAGACCGAAGCCTGATCCCCCTCAGCCACTACTACTGCTGAGAGAGGGCCACCTCTTCTACATTTCATCCATCATCTTTCATTCATCAGTTTTCCTCTCTTCTTTACCCTAGCTCCACTAGGTAGGCCTGGTATTAATAAATTCTTATTTATTCCCTCTAATCTTTTCCTACAACAGTGCTCTCCTCCTAGGTAGGTAGGTACTGTTACGTTACAGTTTGGCGCCCAATATTTATCTAACCCACCCCTCTTTTTATTTCAGACATTCTTCACTTACTCTCAAAATTCAAAAACACACTTCCATCAAGTGAGTATTATTTGGTAAACATTTGGTAAACATATCTTTTCTTCATCCATCTTAACTTTTGCTCAATTTTTTTCACCTCTCACTCACATTCTCTGTTATCGAAAGATAATCGGCACCCTATCGGCCTCTTGGATGTGTTAACCCACTTGTGGGCACTACCAAGGTTGGAGATAGGTCACTCTACGAACGGCTATTGGAGAATATCCCGTAGTCGTTTTACTATACATCACTACACTACATCCCCACACACTTGCACACCACAAGTTTACCCCAGTGGTATTCACACCCAATGACCGCTTGATGTGCTAATCCATTCGTGGACACTCCCAAGTTGGTTGTTGGGACACTTCACAACAGACACAGGACAATATCCTGTGGATGTTATTATTTGCATTTACTTATTTATTATATTCTCACTGTACTAATTGAGTAAAATTTAATTTTGGTTTTACTTGTTATTTACTTGTCACGCGTTGCCAAGTAACGGTTATGTCCCATGGAGATCTAATCTTCTTGTATTAGAAAAAAGTTTCATATCTAACTTTGTGGTGGCGAAAACCGGTACTAAATTTTTAAACTCTTAATCTCTTAAAAGTTACCAATCATGGATAAACTAATAAGATATTCTTTACTAAACAAACCGGAATTGGAATATGAGGTGACTATTAGAGCTGAAAAACCAGCGGATAATTTAAAAGAACTTAAAGATCAAATTTTTAAACTTAGTCATGTCCTATCGGATGACATAAAATCCTCCCCTATTCCTCTCAATCTTGATCTTTCTCAAGCGAAGAATACTATTAACTATATCGACAGTAAAAAACCTTAATTTGTTATAAATATTTTTACTACTTGTAAAAACCATTTAGATTTTAAATTTCATTCTTCACAAGGTTAAACCCTCCCAAAAACTCTTGGCTTAAGTTATTTCCCTCTTTTTATTTCTTTATTTTTTTTTTATAGAGCGGTACACAACTCTCTAAATAAGCCATTGTGTCGAGCGGTCTGACAACTCGAAAAATAAGCCCTTTGTCTACCTTTTTCTTTTAACTTGTAAATATCTTTATCCTTGAACTTCTCTTTCCTTGACTTCGAGCTTGAACTACTCGTTACTTCTCTTAAACACTTTAAAGCTTAAAGTTTTCTCTTAAGCACTTATGCTTTTAATCCTTGGCTGCTTTTCTTAAGCAGAAAAACCTGTAAATAATTTATTTTATTTTTTTTCGGGTCTTAGAACAGGTGCGGATTACGACACCTAAATTAAATAAATAAGCCTTCGTAAAACTTAAAAAATAATTCCTTGTGGAGTATGCGTCATCGATTGTGAACCATATCCCCTAAAGTATGCTGGTGATGTATGATTGAGGAAGTATGAATAGAAGGTTGATGTAAGGTGTATGAAAGAGCAAGGTCTTATTTAAAACCTCTAAATTTTTCATGTTAGTAATTTTCTGGGTTATGGGGAATCTTAGTATTAATTTCTTTAACTTACTTGTACCACTGTAAATACTCATTTAACTTACTTTTTTTTTAATGATTTATTGTTCTTTTACTCTAAAAGAAAATTTTTTCATTGTATTCAAAAATTTTCCGGGGTTTTCGGGGTATTGTAATGTTGTCTTTACATTGTGATTTTACTTACATTTTTGTACATTGTTTAACCTGAAATTTTAAAGCATTCACCCTCCCTAGGTAGTTACATGCTCATTACTTGGAGGCAAAGCATACCTTTTGTCTTATATTATCATATTTATTATTTAAGTTTTTCTATAAATTATGTTTGTTTACATTCGTAATGTCTGCTAGTGACAGGTCTAGTTTTATTTTTAATTTGTCTGGAGCTAGTTGTAGGTCGTATATGTAAACCACATCGACCTCATTATTTTTCTTTTACTTTGCTTTGTATTGTGTTCTAAAACCTTTCAAAATTCAATCATCTGTCATTCTGTCCATTTACCTTGGAGCCAGGTGGAATTTGGCAGTCTTTGGCAGTCTTCGTTTGGATCTGAAAGGCTTAGCAAGTCATATTAGCTGCGAGTCTAATATTTATGGCCTCTCTGTCCTCCGGCCCTCTAAACTGACGTCCTCCGCCTCCTCTGCTGAAGACTCAAGCCTAACGTCCCTCGGCCATTACTAGAGCCGAGAGGACCACCTCTGACGGCCTCCTTCTGCGCTGCTGAAGACTGAAGCCTGACGTCCCTCGACTATTCTACAGCAGAGAGAGACACCTTTGACGGCCTCCGCCTCCTCTACTGAAGACCGAAGCCTGATCCCCCTCAGCCACTACTACTGCTGAGAGAGGGCCACCTCTTCTACATTTCATCCATCATCTTTCATTCATCAGTTTTCCTCTCTTCTTTACCCTAGCTCCACTAGGTAGGCCTGGTATTAATAAATTCTTATTTATTCCCTCTAATCTTTTCCTACAACAGTGCTCTCCTCCTAGGTAGGTAGGTACTGTTACGTTACAACTTCGAAAAATGCTGTGACGAACTCGGATGACGCTGTGACGAACTTTGGATTATTGTGACGAACTTCGGATAGTGACGTGACGATTTTCGGATTATTGTGACGAACTTCGGAAAGTGACGTGACGAAGTTCGGATAATTGTGACGAAATTCGGTAAGTGACGTGACGAACTTCGGATTATTGTGACAAAATTCGGATAGTGACGTGACGAAGTTCGGATAGTTGTGACGAACTTCAGATTACTGTGACGAACTTCGGATGACGCTGTGACGATCCTAGGATAGTGACGTGACGAACTTCGAAAAATGCTGTGACGAACTCGGATGACGCTGTGACGAACTTTGGATTATGACATGAAATGAAATGAAATGAAATGAAATGAAACGAAATAAAACTGTTACTAACTTCGGATTATTGTGACGAACTTCGGATTTTGACGTGACGAAATTCGGATAATTGTGATAAAATTCGTATAGTGACGTGACGAACTTCGGATAGTGACGTGATGAAATTCGGATAGTTGTGACTAACTTCGGATTACTGTGACAAACCTAGGATAGTGACGTGACGAACTTCGAAAAATGCTGTGACGAACTCGGATGACGCTGTGACGAACTTCGGATTATTGTGACGAACTTCGGATAGTGACGTGACGAACTTCGGATTATTGTGACGAACTTCGGAAAGTGACGTGACGAAGTTCGGATAATTGTGACGAAATTCGGTAAGTGACGTGACGAACTTCAAATTATTGTGACGAACTTCGGATAGTGACGTGACGCAATTCGGATAATTGTGACGAATTTCGGATTATTGTGACGAATTTTGGATAGTGACGTGACGAACTTCGGATTTTTGTGACGAACTTCGGATTATGACGTGACGAACTTCGGATTATGATGTGACGAACTTCGGATTATTGTGACGAACTTCGGATAGTGACGTGACGAACTTCGGATTATTGTGACGAACTTCGGATAGTGACGCGACGAACTTCGGATTATTTTGACGAACTTCGGATAGTGACATCAAGAAATTCGGATAATTAAGACGAACTTTGGATTATTGTGACAAAGTTCGGAAAGTGACGTGACAAAGTTTGGATAATTAGGACGAAATTCGGTAAGTGACGTGACGAACTTCAAATTATTGTGACGAACTTTAGATAGTGACGTGAGGTTTTTGGATTATTGTGACCGATTTCGGTAAATGACGAGAATAACTTCGGATAGTGACGTGACGAAATTCGGATATTGCTGTGCCAAACTTCGGATAACGATGTGACGAACTTCGAAATGAAATGAAATGAAATGAAATGAAATAAAACTGTAACGAACTTCGGATTATTGTGACGAACTTCGGATAGTGACGTCACGAAATTCGGATAATTGTGATTAAATTCGTATAGAGACGTGACGAACTTCGGATAGTGACGTGATGAAATTTGGATAATTGTGACTAACTTCGGATTACTGTGACGAACTTCGGATGACGCTGTGACGAACCTAGGATAGTGACGTGACGAACTTCGAAAAATGCTGTGACGAACTCGGATGACGCTGTGACGAACTTCGGATTATTGTGACGAACTTCGGATAGTGACGTGACGAACTTCGGATTATTGTGACGAACTTCGGAAAGTGACGTGACGAAGTTCGGATAATTGTGACAAAATTCGGTAAGTGACGTGCAGAACTTCAAATTATTGTGACGAACTTCGGATAGTGACGTGACGCAATTCGGATAATTGTGACGAATTTCGGATTATTGTGACGAATTTTGGATAGTGCCGTGACGAACTTCGGATTTTTGTGACGAACTTCGGATTATTGTGACGAAATTCAGATAGTGACGTGACGAACTTCGGAAAAAGACTGAAAAGAATGAAATGAAATGAAAGGAAATGAAAGGAAATGAAATGAAATGAAATGAAATGAAATGAAATGAAATGAAATGAAATGAAATGAAATGAAATGAAATGAAATGAAATGAAATGAAATGAAATGAAATGAAATGAAATGAAATGAAATGAAATGAAATGAAATGAAATGAAATGAAATGAAATGAAATGAAATGAAATGAAATGAAATGAAATGAAATGAAATGAAATGAAATGAAATGAAATGAAATGAAATGAAATGAAATGAAATGAAATGAAATGAAATGAAATGAAATGAAATGAAATGAAATGAAATGAAATGAAATGAAATGAAATGAAATGAAATGAAATGAAATGAAATGAAATGAAATGAAATGAAATGAAATGAAATGAAATGAAATGAAATGAAATGAAATGAAATGAAATGAAATGAAATGAAATGAAATGAAATGAAATGAAATGAAATGAAATGAAATGAAATGAAATGAAATGAAATGAAATGAAATGAAATGAAATGAAATGAAATGAAATGAAATGAAATGAAATGAAATGAAATGAAATGAAATGAAATGAAATGAAATGAAATGAAATGAAATGAAATGAAATGAAATGAAATGAAATGAAATGAAATGAAATGAAATGAAATGAAATGAAATGAAATGAAATGAAATGAAATGAAATGAAATGAAATGAAATGAAATGAAATGAAATGAAATGAAATGAAATGAAATGAAATGAAATGAAATGAAATGAAATGAAATGAAATGAAATGAAATGAAATGAAATGAAATGAAATGAAATGAAATGAAATGAAATGAAATGAAATGAAATGAAATGAAATGAAATGAAATGAAATGAAATGAAATGAAATGAAATGAAATGAAATGAAATGAAATGAAATGAAATGAAATGAAATGAAATGAAATGAAATGAAATGAAATGAAATGAAATGAAATGAAATGAAATGAAATGAAATGAAATGAAATGAAATGAAATGAAATGAAATGAAATGAAATGAAATGAAATGAAATGAAATGAAATGAAATGAAATGAAATGAAATGAAATGAAATGAAATGAAATGAAATGAAATGAAATGAAATGAAATGAAATGAAATGAAATGAAATGAAATGAATGAATGAGTGAAATAAAACTGTAACGAACTTCGGATTATTGTGATGAACTTTGGATATTGACGTGACGAAATCCGGATAATTGTGATAAAATTCGGATAGTGACGTAACGAACTTCGGATAGTGACGTGACGAACTTCAAATTGGGATAACTGTAACGAACTTCGGATAGTAACGTGACGAAATTCGGATCATTAAGAATAACTTCGGATTATTGTGACGAACTTCGGAAAAAAACGTTACGAAGTTCGGATTATTGTGACGAAATTCGGATAGTGATGTGACGAACTTCGGATTATGACATGACGAACTTCGGATTATTGTGACGAACTCCGGATAGTGACGTCACCAAATTGGGATAACTGTAACGAACTTCGGATAGTAACGTGACGAAATTCGGATCATTAAGAATAACTTCGGATTATTGTGAAGAACTTCGGAAAGTGACGTGACAAAGTTTGGGTAATTAGGACGAAATTCGGATAGTGACGTGCCGAACTTCGGATTATTGTGACGAACTTTAGATAGTGACGTGAGGTTTTTGGATTATTGTGACCGATTTCGGTAAATGACGAGAATAACTTCGGATAGTGACGTGACGAAATTTGGATATTGCTGTGACAAACTTCGGATAACGATGTGACGAACTTCGAAATGAAATGAAATGAAATAAAATGAAATGAAATGAAATGAAATGAAATGAAATGAAATGAAATGAAATGAAATTCGGATAGTGACGTGACGAACTTCGGATTATTGTGACGAACTTCGGAAAAAGACGTAACGAAGTTCGGATAATTGTGACAAAATTCGGATAGTGACGTGACGAACTTCGGATTATGACATGACGAACTTTGGATTATTGTGACGAACTACGGATAGTGACGTGACTAAATTCGAATAATTGTGACGAACTTCGGATTATTGTGACGATTTTCAGATTATGACGTGACGAACTTCGGATTTTTGTGACGAACTTCGGATTATTGTGACGAACTTCGAAAAGCGACGTGACGAAATTCGGATAATTGTGACGAAATTCGGATAGTGACGTGACGAACTTCGGATAGTGACGTGACGAAATTCGGATAATTGTGACGAAATTTGGATAGTGACGTGACGAACTTCGGATTATGACGTGACGAACTTTGGATTATTGTGACGAACTTCGGAATATTGTGACGAACTTCGGATAATAACGTGACGAAATTCGGATAATTGTGACGAAATTCGGATAGAGACGTGACAAACTTCGGATTATGACGTGACGAACTTCGGATAATTGTGACGAAATTCGAATAGTGACGTAAAGAAATTCAGATAAATGTGACGAACTTTGGATTATTGTGATGAACTTCGGTTATATGTGACGAACTTCAGATTATTGTGACGAACTTCGGATAGTGACGTGACGAACTTCGGATAGTGACGTGACGAACTTCGGATTATTGTGACAAAATTCGGATAGCGACGTGACGAAATTCGGATAATTGTGACGAAATTCGGATAGTGACGTGATGAACTTCGGATTATGACGTGACGAACTTCGGATTATTGTGACGAACTTCGTATAGTGACGTGACGAACTTCGGATTTTTGTGACGAACTTCGGATTATTGTGACGAACTTCGGATAGCGACGTGACGAAATTCGGATAATTGTGACGAAATTCGGATAGTGACGTGACGAACTTCGGATTATGACGTGACGAACTTCGGATAATTGTGAAGAACTTCGGATAGTGATGTGACGAACTTCGGATAGTGACGTGACGAAATTCGGATAATTGTTGCGAACTTCGAAAAATGCTGTGACGAACTCGGATGACGCTGTGACGAACTTTGGATTATTGTGACGAAATTCGGATAGTGATGTGACGAACTTCGGATTATGACATGACGACGAAGGAAATGAAATGAAATGAAATGAAATGAAATGAAATGAAATGAAATGAAATGAAATGAAATGAAATGAAATGAAATGAAATGAAATGAAATGAAATGAAATGAAATGAAATGAAATGAAATGAAATGAAATGAAATGAAATGAAATGAAATGAAATGAAATGAAATGAAATGAAATGAAATGAAATGAAATGAAATGAAATGAAATGAAATGAAATGAAATGAAATGAAATGAAATGAAATGAAATGAAATGAAATGAAATGAAATGAAATGAAATGAAATGAAATGAAATGAAATGAAATGAAATGAAATGAAATGAAATGAAATGAAATGAAATGAAATGAAATGAAATGAAATGAAATGAAATGAAATGAAATGAAATGAAACTGTAACGAACTTTGGATAGTGACGTGACGAACTTCGGATAGTGACGTGATGAAATTCAGATAATTGTGACGAAATTTGGATAGTGACGTGACGAACTTCGGATTATGACGTGACGAACTTTGGATTATTGTGACGAACTTCGGATTATGACGTGACGAACTTCGGATTATTGTGACGAACTTCGTATAGTGACGTGACGAACTTCGGATTTTTGTGACGAACTTCGGATAATTGTGACAAACTTCGGATAGCGACGTGACGAAATTCGGATAATTGTGACGAAATTCGGATAGTGACGTGACGAACTTCGGATTATAAAGTGACGAACTTCGGATTATTGTAACGAACTTCGGATAGTGATGTGACGAACTTCGGATTATTGTGACGAAATTCGGATAGTGACGTGACGAACTTCGGATTATAAAGTGACGAACTTCGGATAATTGTGACAAACTTCGGATAGCGACGTGACGAAATTCGGATAATTGTGACGAAATTCGGATAGTGACGTGACGAACTTCGGATTATAAAGTGACGAACATCGGATTATTGTAACGAACTTCGGATAGTGATGTGACGAACTTCGGATTATTGTGACGAACTTCGGATTATTGTGACGAACTTCGGATAGCAACGTGACGAAATTCGGATAATTATGAGGAAATTAGGATAGTGACGTGACGAAAATTGTGACGAACTTCGAAAAATGCTGTGACGAACTCGGATGACGCTGTGACGAACTTTGGATTATTGTGACGAACTTCGGATAGTGACGTGACGATTTTCGGATTATTGTGACGAACTTCGGAAAGTGACGTGACGAAGTTCGGATAATTGTGACGAAATTCGGTAAGTGACGTGACGAACTTCGGATTATTGTGACAAAATTCGGATAGTGACGTGACGAAGTTCGGATAGTTGTGACGAACTTCAGATTACTGTGACGAACTTCGGATGACGCTGTGACGATCCTAGGATAGTGACGTGACGAACTTCGAAAAATGCTGTGACGAACTCGGATGACGCTGTGACGAACTTTGGATTATGACATAAAATGAAATGAAATGAAATGAAATGAAACGAAATAAAACTGTTACTAACTTCGGATTATTGTGACGAACTTCGGATTTAAACGTGACGAAATTCGGATAATTGTGATAAAATTCGTATAGTGACGTGACGAACTTCGGATAGTGACGTGATGAAATTCGGATAGTTTTGACTTACTTCGGATTACTGTGACAAACCTAGGATAGTGACGTGACGAACTTCGAAAAATGCTGTGACGAACTCGGATGACGCTGTGACGAACTTCGGATTATTGTGACGAACTTCGGATAGTGACGTGACGAACTTCGGATTATTGTGACGAACTTCGGAAAGTGACGTGACGAAGTTCGGATAATTGTGACGAAATTCGGTAAGTGACGTGACGAACTTCAAATTATTGTGACGAACTTCGGATAGTGACGTGACGCAATTCGGATAATTGTGACGAATTTCGGATTATTGTGACGAATTTTGGATAGTGACGTGACGAACTTCGGATTTTTGTGACGAACTTCGGATTATGACGTGATGAACTTCGGATTATGATGTGACGAACTTCGGATTATTGTAACGAACTTCGGATAGTGACGTGACGAACTTCGGATTATTGTGACGAACTTCGGATAGTGACGCGACGAACTTCGGATTATTTTGACGAACTTCGGATAGTGACATCAAGAAATTCGGATAATTAAGACGAACTTTGGGACGTGACAAAGTTTGGATAATTAGGACGAAATTCGGATAGTGACGTGACGAACTTCGGATTATTGTGACGAACTTTAGATAGTGACGTGAGGTTTTTGGATTATTGTGACCGATTTCGGTAAATGACGAGAATAATATCGGATAGTGACGTGACGAAATTCGGATATTGCTGTGCCAAACTTCGGATAACGATGTGACGAACTTCGAAATGAAATGAAATGAAATGAAATGAAATAAAACTGTAACGAACTTCGGATTATTGTGACGAACTTCGGATAGTGACGTCACGAAATTCGGATAATTGTGATTAAATTCGTATAGAGACGTGACGAACTTCGGATAGTGACGTGATGAAATTTGGATAATTGTGACTAACTTCGGATTACTGTGACGAACTTCGGATGACGCTGTGACGAACCTAGGATAGTGACGTGACGAACTTCGAAAAATGCTGTGACGAACTCGGATGACGCTGTGACGAACTTCGGATTATTGTGACGAACTTCGGATAGCAACGTGACGAAATTCGGATAATTATGAGGAAATTAGGATAGTGACGTGACGAACTTCGGATAGTGACGTGACGAAATTCGGATAATTGTGACGAACTTCGAAAAATGCTGTGACGAACTCGGATGACGCTGTGACGAACTTTGGATTATTGTGACGAACTTCGGATAGTGACGTGACGATTTTCGGATTATTGTGACGAACTTCGGAAAGTGACGTGACGAAGTTCGGATAATTGTGACGAAATTCGGTAAGTGACGTGACGAACTTCGGATTATTGTGACAAAATTCGGATAGTGACGTGACGAAGTTCGGATAGTTGTGACGAACTTCAGATTACTGTGACGAACTTCGGATGACGATGTGACGAACTTCGAAATGAAATGAAATGAAATGAAATGAAATAAAACTGTAACGAACTTCGGATTATTGTGACGAACTTCGGATAGTGACGTCACGAAATTCGGATAATTGTGATTAAATTCGTATAGAGACGTGACGAACTTCGGATAGTGACGTGATGAAATTTGGATAATTGTGACTAACTTCGGATTACTGTGACGAACTTCGGATGACGCTGTGACGAACCTAGGATAGTGACGTGACGAACTTCGAAAAATGCTGTGACGAACTCGGATGACGCTGTGACGAACTTCGGATTATTGTGACGAACTTCGGATAGTGACGTGACGAACTTCGGATTATTGTGACGAACTTCGGAAAGTGACGTGACGAAGTTCGGATAATTGTGACGAAATTCGGTAAGTGACGTGACGAACTTCAAATTATTGTGACGAACTTCGGATAGTGACGTGACACAATTCGGATAATTGTGACGAATTTCGGATTATTGTGACGAATTTTGGATAGTGCCGTGACGAACTTCGGATTTTTGTGACGAACTTCGGATTATTGTGACGAAATTCAGATAGTGACGTGACGAACTTCGGAAAAAGACTGAAAAGAATGAAATGAAATGAAAGGAAATGAAATGAAATGAAATGAAATGAAATGAAATGAAATGAAATGAAATGAAATGAAATGAAATGAAATGAAATGAAATGAAATGAAATGAAATGAAATGAAATGAAATGAAATGAAATGAAATGAAATGAAATGAAATGAAATGAAATGAAATGAAATGAAATGAAATGAAATGAAATGAAATGAAATGAAATGAAATGAAATGAAATGAAATGAAATGAAATGAAATGAAATGAAATGAAATGAAATGAAATGAAATGAAATGAAATGAAATGAAATGAAATGAAATGAAATGAAATGAAATGAAATGAAATGAAATGAAATGAAATGAAATGAAATGAAATGAAATGAAATGAAATGAAATGAAATGAAATGAAATGAAATGAAATGAAATGAAATGAAATGAAATGAAATGAAATGAAATGAAATGAAATGAAATGAAATGAAATGAAATGAAATGAAATGAAATGAAATGAAATGAAATGAAATGAAATGAAATGAAATGAAATGAAATGAAATGAAATGAAATGAAATGAAATGAAATGAAATGAAATGAAATGAAATGAAATGAAATGAAATGAAATGAAATGAAATGAAATGAAATGAAATGAAATGAAATGAAATGAAATGAAATGAAATGAAATGAAATGAAATGAAATGAAATGAAATGAAATGAAATGAAATGAAATGAAATGAAATGAAATGAAATGAAATGAAATGAAATGAAATGAAATGAAATGAAATGAAATGAAATGAAATGAAATGAAATGAAATGAAATGAAATGAAATGAAATGAAATGAAATGAAATGAAATGAAATGAAATGAAATGAAATGAAATGAAATGAAATGAAATGAAATGAAATGAAATGAAATGAAATGAAATGAAATGAAATGAAATGAAATGAAATGAAATGAAATGAAATGAAATGAAATGAAATGAAATGAAATGAAATGAAATGAAATGAATGAATGAGTGAAATAAAACTGTAACGAACTTCGGATTATTGTGATGAACTTTGGATATTGACGTGACGAAATCCGGATAATTGTGATAAAATTCGGATAGTGACGTAACGAACTTCGGATAGTGACGTGACGAACTTCGGATTATTGTGACGAAATCCGGATAGTGACGTCACCAAATTGGGATAACTGTAACGAACTTCGGATAGTAACGTGACGAAATTAGGATCATTAAGAATAACTTCGGATTATTGTGACGAACTTCGGATTATGACATGACGAACTTCGGATTATTGTGACGAACTTCGGATTATGACATGACGAACTTCGGATTATTGTGACGAACTCCGGATAGTGACGTCACCAAATTGGGATAACTGTAACGAACTTCGGATAGTAACGTGACGAAATTCGGATCATTAAGAATAACTTCGGATTATTGTGAAGAACTTCGGAAAGTGACGTGACAAAGTTTGGGTAATTAGGACGAAATTCGGATAGTGACGTGACGAACTTCGGATTATTGTGACGAACTTTAGATAGTGACGTGAGGTTTTTGGATTATTGTGACCGATTTCGGTAAATGACGAGAATAACTTCGGATAGTGACGTGACGAAATTTGGATATTGCTGTGACAAACTTCGGATAACGATGTGACGAACTTCGAAATGAAATGAAATGAAATAAAATGAAATGAAATGAAATGAAATGAAATGAAATGAAATGAAATGAAATGAAATGAAATGAAATTCGGATAGTGACGTGACGAACTTCGGATTATTGTGACGAACTCCGGATAGTGAGGTCACGAAATTGGGATAATTGTAACGAACTTCGGATAGTAACGTGACAAAATTCGGATAATTAAGAGTAACTTCGGATTATTGTGACGAACTTAGGAAAGTGACGTGACGAAGTTCGGATAATTGTGACGAAATTCGGTAAGTGACGTGACGAACTTCAAATTATTGTGACGAACTTCGGATAGTGACGTGACGCAATTCGGATAATTGTGACGAATTTCGGATTATTGTGACGAATTTTGGATAGTGCCGTGACGAACTTCGGATTTTTGTGACGAACTTCGGATTATTGTGACGAAATTCAGATAGTGACGTGACGAACTTCGGAAAAAGACTGAAAAGAATGAAATGAAATGAAATGAAATGAAATGAAATGAAATGAAATGAAAGGAAATGAAATGAAATGAAATGAAATGAAATGAAATGAAATGAAATGAAATGAAATGAAATGAAATGAAATGAAATGAAATGAAATGAAATGAATGAATGAGTGAAATAAAACTGTAACGAACTTCGGATTATTGTGATGAACTTTGGATATTGACGTGACGAAATTCGGATAAATGTGACGAACTTTGGTTTATTGTGACGAACTTCGGATAGTGACGTGACGAACTTCGGATTATTGTGACGAACTTCGGAAAGTGACGTGACGAAGTTCGGATAATTGTGACGAAATTCGGTAAGTGACGTGACGAACTTCAAATTATTGTGACGAACTTCGGATAGTGACGTGACGCAATTCGGATAATTGTGACGAATTTCGGATTATTGTGACGAATTTTGGATAGTGACGTGACGAACTTCGGATTATTGTGACGAACTCCGGATAGTGACGTCACGAAATTGGGATAACTGTAACGAACTTCGGATAGTAACGTGACGAAATTCGGATCATTAAGAATAACTTCGGATTATTGTGACGAACTTCGGAAAAAGACGTTACGAAGTTCGGATTATTGTGACGAAATTCGGATAGTGATGTGACGAACTTCGGATTATGACATGAAGAACTTCGGATTATTGTGACGAAATACGGATTATTGTGACGAACTTCGGATTATTGTGACGAACTTCGGATAGCGACGTGACGAAATTCGGATAATTGTGACGAAATTTGGATAGTGACGTGACGAACTTCGGATTATAAAGTGACGAACTTCGGATTATTGTAACGAACTTCGGATAGTGATGTGACGAACTTCGGATTATTGTGACGAACTTCGGATTATTGTGGCGAACTTCGGATAGCAACGTGACGAAATTCGGATAATTATGAGGAAATTAGGATAGTGACGTGACGAACTTCGGATAGTGACGTGACGAAATTCGGATAATTGTGACGAACTTTGTAATGTTGTCTTTACATTGTGATTTTACTTACATTTTTGTACATTGTTTAACCTGAAATTTTAAAGCATTCACCCTCCCTAGGTAGTTACATGCTCATTACTTGGAGGCAAAGCATACCTTTTGTCTTATATTATCATATTTATTATTTAAGTTTTTCTATAAATTATGTTTGTTTACATTCGTAATGTCTGCTAGTGACAGGTCTAGTTTTATTTTTAATTTGTCTGGAGCTAGTTGTAGGTCGTATATGTAAACCACATCGACCTCATTATTTTTCTTTTACTTTGCTTTGTATTGTGTTCTAAAACCTTTCAAAATTCAATCATCTGTCATTCTGTCCATTTACCTTGGAGCCAGGTGGAATTTGGCAGTCTTCGTTTGGATCTGAAAGGCTTAGCAAGTCATATTAGCTGCGAGTCTAATATTTATGGCCTCTCTGTCCTCCGGCCCTCTAAACTGACGTCCTCCGCCTCCTCTGCTGAAGACTCAAGCCTAACGTCCCTCGGCCATTATTAGAAACTAAATAATACTCACTTGATGGAAGTGTGTTTTAGAATTTTGAGAAAGATTTTAAACGGTTTTCTTACGATGGTAAAACTTGTCCTAGGTCTTTTCTACAGAAATTAGAGGAATTTCAAATTTCTAGAAATATCTCGGAAGTAACTTTAGTTAAATATGCTTTTGAGATTTTTGTCGGAGATGCGCTACATTGGTTTAGGTTTCAACATAGTCGGAATCCTTCGTTGACTTGGGGTCAGATTCATATTATCATATTTATTATTTAAGTTTTTCTATAAATTATGTTTGTTTACATTCGTAATATTATGTCAGCTAGTGACAGGTCTAGTTTTATTTTTAATTTGTCTGGAGCTAGTTGTAGGTTGTATATGTAAACCACATCGACCTCATTATTTTTCTTTTACTTTGCTTTGTATTGTGTTCTAAAACCTTTCAAAATTCAATCATCTGTCATTCTGTCCATTTACCTTGGAGCCAGGTGGAATTTGGCAGTCTTCGTTTGGATCTGAAAGGCTTAGCAAGTCATATTAGCTGCGAGTCTAATATTTATGGCCTCTCTGTCCTCCGGCCCTCTAAACTGACGTCCTCTGCCTCCTCTGCAGAAGTCTGAAGCCTAACGTCCCTCGGCCATTACTAGAGCCGAGAGGACCACCTCTGACGGCCTCCTCCTCCGCTGCTGAAGACTCAAGCCTGACGTCCCTCGGCCATTCCTAGAGCTGAGAGGACCTCCTCTGACGGACTCCTTCTCCTGACGGCCTCCTCCTGAGCTACTGAAGACTGAAGCCTGACGTCCCTCGACTACCCTACAGCAGAGAGTGACACCTTTGACGGCCTCCACCTCCTCTACTGAAGACCGAAGCCTGATGTCCCTCAGCCACATCTACTGCTGAGAGAGGGCCACCTTTTCTTCATTTTATATTTCATCTTTCATTCATCAGTTTTTCCTCTCTTCTTTACCCTAGCTCCACTAGGTAGGCTTGATATTAATAAATTCTTATTTATTCCCTCTAATCTTTTCCTACAACAGTGCTCTCCTCCTAGGTAGGTAGGTACTGTTACGTTACAGTTGGGCCCCAATCATTAGACCTTATGGGTCCTTTGCCTATGACGAGACAGCGTAATCAATATATTCTCGTGTTATTAAAGCTTATGTTTTTCCGGAGATTCATCCATCTTTGATTCTTGGCTGGGACTTCTGGAAAAAATTTGAGTTGTGTCCTAAGATACTTTCGCTCGAACTTAATCTTGATAGTAGAGATTTTACGAACTGTGCTATTGAGAATAGAATCATGTCATTAGATCACCTTTCCGATAATCAAATAAATATTGCTAAGGATATGATCGAACGTTTTAAAGACATTTCTTTTGAAAAGAAAGGAAAATTAGGTCTTACTAATCTAATTTGTCATCGGATTAATACCGGTAATGCTTTGCCTATTAAGCAACGTTGTTATCGTCTCTCTCCTGAAAAACAAAAGATTCTGGTCAACGAAGTCGATAAAATGCTCGAATTAAAAGTCAAGGTAAAATATAAAAGGAACTTTATATTTATTTAAAAAAATTTGGAACTCATTAGATTGAAATTGTGAAAGGTTTTAGAACACAATACAAAGCAAATGAGTTCCAAATTTTTTTAAATAAATATAAAGTTCCTTTTATATTTTATTCGCAAGTAGAGTGACCTATCTCCAACCTTGGTAGTGCCCACAAGTGGGTTAACACATCCAAGAGGCCGATAGGGTGCCGATTATCTTTCGATTGTAATGTTGTCTTTACATTGTGATTTTACTTACATTTTTGTACATTGTTTAACCTGAAATTTTAAAGCATTCACCCTCCCTAGGTAGTTACATGCTCATTACTTGGAGGCAAAGCATACCTTTTGTCTTATATTATCATATTTATTATTTAAGTTTTTCTATAAATTATGTTTGTTTACATTCGTAATGTCTGCTAGTGACAGGTCTAGTTTTATTTTTAATTTGTCTGGAGCTAGTTGTAGGTCGTATATGTAAACCACATCGACCTCATTATTTTTCTTTTACTTTGCTTTGTATTGTGTTCTAAAACCTTTCAAAATTCAATCATCTGTCATTCTGTCCATTTACCTTGGAGCCAGGTGGAATTTGGCAGTCTTCGTTTGGATCTGAAAGGCTTAGCAAGTCATATTAGCTGCGAGTCTAATATTTATGGCCTCTCTGTCCTCCGGCCCTCTAAACTGACGTCCTCCGCCTCCTCTGCTGAAGACTCAAGCCTAACGTCCCTCGGCCATTACTAGAGCCGAGAGGACCACCTCTGACGGCCTCCTCCTGCGCTGCTGAAGACTGAAGCCTGACGTCCCTCGACTATTCTACAGCAGAGAGAGACACCTTTGACGGCCTCCGCCTCCTCTACTGAAGACCGAAGCCTGATCCCCCTCAGCCACTACTACTGCTGAGAGAGGGCCACCTCTTCTACATTTCATCCATCATCTTTCATTCATCAGTTTTCCTCTCTTCTTTACCCTAGCTCCACTAGGTAGGCCTGGTATTAATAAATTCTTATTTATTCCCTCTAATCTTTTCCTACAACAGTGCTCTCCTCCTAGGTAGGTAGGTACTGTTACGTTACAGTTTGGCGCCCAATATTTATCTAACCCACCCCTCTTTTTATTTCAGACATTCTTCACTTACTCTCAAAATTCAAAAACACACTTCCATCAAGTGAGTATTATTTGGTAAACATTTGGTAAACATATCTTTTCTTCATCCATCTTAACTTTTGCTCAATTTTTTTCACCTCTCACTCACATTCTCTGTTATCGAAAGATAATCGGCACCCTATCGGCCTCTTGGATGTGTTAACCCACTTGTGGGCACTACCAAGGTTGGAGATAGGTCACTCTACGAACGGCTATTGGAGAATATCCCGTAGTCGTTTTACTATACATCACTACACTACATCCCCACACACTTGCACACCACAAGTTTACCCCAGTGGTATTCACACCCAATGACCGCTTGATGTGCTAATCCATTCGTGGACACTCCCAAGTTGGTTGTTGGGACACTTCACAACAGACACAGGACAATATCCTGTGGATGTTATTATTTGCATTTACTTATTTATTATATTCTCACTGTACTAATTGAGTAAAATTTAATTTTGGTTTTACTTGTTATTTACTTGTCACGCGTTGCCAAGTAACGGTTATGTCCCATGGAGATCTAATCTTCTTGTATTAGAAAAAAGTTTCATATCTAACTTTGTGGTGGCGAAAACCGGTACTAAATTTTTAAACTCTTAATCTCTTAAAAGTTACCAATCATGGATAAACTAATAAGATATTCTTTACTAAACAAACCGGAATTGGAATATGAGGTGACTATTAGAGCTGAAAAACCAGCGGATAATTTAAAAGAACTTAAAGATCAAATTTTTAAACTTAGTCATGTCCTATCGGATGACATAAAATCCTCCCCTATTCCTCTCAATCTTGATCTTTCTCAAGCGAAGAATACTATTACAGTAAAAAACCTTAATTTGTTATAAATATTTTTACTACTTGTAAAAACCATTTAGATTTTAAATTTCATTCTTCACAAGGTTAAACCCTCCCAAAAACTCTTGGCTTAAGTTATTTCCCTCTTTTTATTTCTTTATTTTTTTTTTATAGAGCGGTACACAACTCTCTAAATAAGCCATTGTGTCGAGCGGTCTGACAACTCGAAAAATAAGCCCTTTGTCTACCTTTTTCTTTTAACTTGTAAATATCTTTATCCTTGAACTTCTCTTTCCTTGACTTCGAGCTTGAACTACTCGTTACTTCTCTTAAACACTTTAAAGCTTAAAGTTTTCTCTTAAGCACTTATGCTTTTAATCCTTGGCTGCTTTTCTTAAGCAGAAAAACCTGTAAATAATTTATTTTATTTTTTTTCGGGTCTTAGAACAGGTGCGGATTACGACACCTAAATTAAATAAATAAGCCTTCGTAAAACTTAAAAAATAATTCCTTGTGGAGTATGCGTCATCGATTGTGAACCATATCCCCTAAAGTATGCTGGTGATGTATGATTGAGGAAGTATGAATAGAAGGTTGATGTAAGGTGTATGAAAGAGCAAGGTCTTATTTAAAACCTCTAAATTTTTCATGTTAGTAATTTTCTGGGTTATGGGGAATCTTAGTATTAATTTCTTTAACTTACTTGTACCACTGTAAATACTCATTTAACTTACTTTTTTTTTAATGATTTATTGTTCTTTTACTCTAAAAGAAAATTTTTTCATTGTATTCAAAAATTTTCCGGGGTTTTCGGGGTATTGTAATGTTGTCTTTACATTGTGATTTTACTTACATTTTTGTACATTGTTTAACCTGAAATTTTAAAGCATTCACCCTCCCTAGGTAGTTACATGCTCATTACTTGGAGGCAAAGCATACCTTTTGTCTTATATTATCATATTTATTATTTAAGTTTTTCTATAAATTATGTTTGTTTACATTCGTAATGTCTGCTAGTGACAGGTCTAGTTTTATTTTTAATTTGTCTGGAGCTAGTTGTAGGTCGTATATGTAAACCACATCGACCTCATTATTTTTCTTTTACTTTGCTTTGTATTGTGTTCTAAAACCTTTCAAAATTCAATCATCTGTCATTCTGTCCATTTACCTTGGAGCCAGGTGGAATTTGGCAGTCTTCGTTTGGATCTGAAAGGCTTAGCAAGTCATATTAGCTGCGAGTCTAATATTTATGGCCTCTCTGTCCTCCGGCCCTCTAAACTGACGTCCTCCGCCTCCTCTGCTGAAGACTCAAGCCTAACGTCCCTCGGCCATTACTAGAGCCGAGAGGACCACCTCTGACGGCCTCCTCCTGCGCTGCTGAAGACTGAAGCCTGACGTCCCTCGACTATTCTACAGCAGAGAGAGACACCTTTGACGGCCTCCGCCTCGACGGCCTCCGCCTCCTCTACTGAAGACCGAAGCCTGATCCCCCTCAGCCACTACTACTGCTGAGAGAGGGCCACCTCTTCTACATTTCATCCATCATCTTTCATTCATCAGTTTTCCTCTCTTCTTTACCCTAGCTCCACTAGGTAGGCCTGGTATTAATAAATTCTTATTTATTCCCTCTAATCTTTTCCTACAACAGTGCTCTCCTCCTAGGTAGGTAGGTACTGTTACGTTACAACTTCGAAAAATGCTGTGACGAACTCGGATGACGCTGTGACGAACTTTGGATTATTGTGACGAACTTCGGATAGTGACGTGACGATTTTCGGATTATTGTGACGAACTTCGGAAAGTGACGTGACGAAGTTCGGATAATTGTGACGAAATTCGGTAAGTGACGTGACGAACTTCGGATTATTGTGACAAAATTCGGATAGTGACGTGACGAAGTTCGGATAGTTGTGACGAACTTCAGATTACTGTGACGAACTTCGGATGACGCTGTGACGATCCTAGGATAGTGACGTGACGAACTTCGAAAAATGCTGTGACGAACTCGGATGACGCTGTGACGAACTTTGGATTATGACATGAAATGAAATGAAATGAAATGAAATGAAACGAAATAAAACTGTTACTAACTTCGGATTATTGTGACGAACTTCGGATTTTGACGTGACGAAATTCGGATAATTGTGATAAAATTCGTATAGTGACGTGACGAACTTCGGATAGTGACGTGATGAAATTCGGATAGTTGTGACTAACTTCGGATTACTGTGACAAACCTAGGATAGTGACGTGACGAACTTCGAAAAATGCTGTGACGAACTCGGATGACGCTGTGACGAACTTCGGATTATTGTGACGAACTTCGGATAGTGACGTGACGAACTTCGGATTATTGTGACGAACTTCGGAAAGTGACGTGACGAAGTTCGGATAATTGTGACGAAATTCGGTAAGTGACGTGACGAACTTCAAATTATTGTGACGAACTTCGGATAGTGACGTGACGCAATTCGGATAATTGTGACGAATTTCGGATTATTGTGACGAATTTTGGATAGTGACGTGACGAACTTCGGATTTTTGTGACGAACTTCGGATTATGACGTGACGAACTTCGGATTATGATGTGACGAACTTCGGATTATTGTGACGAACTTCGGATAGTGACGTGACGAACTTCGGATTATTGTGACGAACTTCGGATAGTGACGCGACGAACTTCGGATTATTTTGACGAACTTCGGATAGTGACATCAAGAAATTCGGATAATTAAGACGAACTTTGGATTATTGTGACAAAGTTCGGAAAGTGACGTGACAAAGTTTGGATAATTAGGACGAAATTCGGATAGTGACGTGACGAACTTCGGATTATTGTGACGAACTTTAGATAGTGACGTGAGGTTTTTGGATTATTGTGACCGATTTCGGTAAATGACGAGAATAACTTCGGATAGTGACGTGACGAAATTCGGATATTGCTGTGCCAAACTTCGGATAACGATGTGACGAACTTCGAAATGAAATGAAATGAAATGAAATGAAATAAAACTGTAACGAACTTCGGATTATTGTGACGAACTTCGGATAGTGACGTCACGAAATTCGGATAATTGTGATTAAATTCGTATAGAGACGTGACGAACTTCGGATAGTGACGTGATGAAATTTGGATAATTGTGACTAACTTCGGATTACTGTGACGAACTTCGGATGACGCTGTGACGAACCTAGGATAGTGACGTGACGAACTTCGAAAAATGCTGTGACGAACTCGGATGACGCTGTGACGAACTTCGGATTATTGTGACGAACTTCGGATAGTGACGTGACGAACTTCGGATTATTGTGACGAACTTCGGAAAGTGACGTGACGAAGTTCGGATAATTGTGACAAAATTCGGTAAGTGACGTGCAGAACTTCAAATTATTGTGACGAACTTCGGATAGTGACGTGACGCAATTCGGATAATTGTGACGAATTTCGGATTATTGTGACGAATTTTGGATAGTGCCGTGACGAACTTCGGATTTTTGTGACGAACTTCGGATTATTGTGACGAAATTCAGATAGTGACGTGACGAACTTCGGAAAAAGACTGAAAAGAATGAAATGAAATGAAAGGAAATGAAAGGAAATGAAATGAAATGAAATGAAATGAAATGAAATGAAATGAAATGAAATGAAATGAAATGAAATGAAATGAAATGAAATGAAATGAAATGAAATGAAATGAAATGAAATGAAATGAAATGAAATGAAATGAAATGAAATGAAATGAAATGAAATGAAATGAAATGAAATGAAATGAAATGAAATGAAATGAAATGAAATGAAATGAAATGAAATGAAATGAAATGAAATGAAATGAAATGAAATGAAATGAAATGAAATGAAATGAAATGAAATGAAATGAAATGAAATGAAATGAAATGAAATGAAATGAAATGAAATGAAATGAAATGAAATGAAATGAAATGAAATGAAATGAAATGAAATGAAATGAAATGAAATGAAATGAAATGAAATGAAATGAAATGAAATGAAATGAAATGAAATGAAATGAAATGAAATGAAATGAAATGAAATGAAATGAAATGAAATGAAATGAAATGAAATGAAATGAAATGAAATGAAATGAAATGAAATGAAATGAAATGAAATGAAATGAAATGAAATGAAATGAAATGAAATGAAATGAAATGAAATGAAATGAAATGAAATGAAATGAAATGAAATGAAATGAAATGAAATGAAATGAAATGAAATGAAATGAAATGAAATGAAATGAAATGAAATGAAATGAAATGAAATGAAATGAAATGAAATGAAATGAAATGAAATGAAATGAAATGAAATGAAATGAAATGAAATGAAATGAAATGAAATGAAATGAAATGAAATGAAATGAAATGAAATGAAATGAAATGAAATGAAATGAAATGAAATGAAATGAAATGAAATGAAATGAAATGAAATGAAATGAAATGAAATGAAATGAAATGAAATGAAATGAAATGAAATGAAATGAAATGAATGAATGAGTGAAATAAAACTGTAACGAACTTCGGATTATTGTGATGAACTTTGGATATTGACGTGACGAAATCCGGATAATTGTGATAAAATTCGGATAGTGACGTAACGAACTTCGGATAGTGACGTGACGAACTTCGGATTATTGTGACGAACTCCGGATAGTGACGTCACCAAATTGGGATAACTGTAACGAACTTCGGATAGTAACGTGACGAAATTCGGATCATTAAGAATAACTTCGGATTATTGTGACGAACTTCGGATTATGACATGACGAACTTCGGATTATTGTGACGAACTCCGGATAGTGACGTCACCAAATTGGGATAACTGTAACGAACTTCGGATAGTAACGTGACGAAATTCGGATCATTAAGAATAACTTCGGATTATTGTGAAGAACTTCGGAAAGTGACGTGACAAAGTTTGGGTAATTAGGACGAAATTCGGATAGTGACGTGACGAACTTCGGATTATTGTGACGAACTTTAGATAGTGACGTGAGGTTTTTGGATTATTGTGACCGATTTCGGTAAATGACGAGAATAACTTCGGATAGTGACGTGACGAAATTTGGATATTGCTGTGACAAACTTCGGATAACGATGTGACGAACTTCGAAATGAAATGAAATGAAATAAAATGAAATGAAATGAAATGAAATGAAATGAAATGAAATGAAATGAAATGAAATTCGGATAGTGACGTGACGAACTTCGGATTATTGTGACGAACTCCGGATAGTGACGTCACGAAATTGGGATAATTGTAACGAACTTCGGATAGTAACGTGACAAAATTCGGATAATTAAGAGTAACTTCGGATTATTGTGACGAACTTCGGAAAGTGACGTGACGAATTTCGGATAATTGTGACGAAATTCGGTAAGTGACGTGACGAACTTCAAATTATTGTGACGAACTTCGGATAGTGACGTGACGCAATTCGGATAATTGTGACGAATTTCGGATTATTGTGACGAATTTTGGATAGTGCCGTGACGAACTTCGGATTTTTGTGACGAACTTCGGATTATTGTGACGAAATTCAGATAGTGACGTGACGAACTTCGGAAAAAGACTGAAAAGAATGAAATGAAATGAAATGAAATGAAATGAAATGAAATGAAAGGAAATGAAATGAAATGAAATGAAATGAAATGAAAGGAAATGAAATGAAAGGAAATGAAATGAAATGAAATGAAATGAAATGAAATGAAATGAAATGAAATGAAATGAAATGAAATGAAATGAAATGAAATGAAATGAAATGAAATGAAATGAAATGAAATGAAATGAAATGAAATGAAATGAAATGAAATGAAATGAAATGAAATGAAATGAAATGAAATGAAATGAAATGAAATGAAATGAAATGAAATGAAATGAAATGAAATGAAATGAAATGAAATGAAATGAAATGAAATGAAATGAAATGAAATGAAATGAAATGAAATGAAATGAAATGAAATGAAATGAAATGAAATGAAATGAAATGAAATGAAATGAAATGAAATGAAATGAAATGAAATGAAATGAAATGAAATGAAATGAAATGAAATGAAATGAAATGAAATGAAATGAAATGAAATGAAATGAAATGAAATGAAATGAAATGAAATGAAATGAAATGAAATGAAATGAAATGAAATGAAATGAAATGAAATGAAATGAAATGAAATGAAATGAAATGAAATGAAATGAAATGAAATGAAATGAAATGAAATGAAATGAAATGAAATGAAATGAAATGAAATGAAATGAAATGAAATGAAATGAAATGAAATGAAATGAAATGAAATGAAATGAAATGAAATGAAATGAAATGAAATGAAATGAAATGAAATGAAATGAAATGAAATGAAATGAAATGAAATGAAATGAAATGAAATGAAATGAAATGAATAAATGAGTGAAATAAAACTGTAACGAACTTCGGATTATTGTGATGAACTTTGGATATTGACGTGACGAAATCCGGATAATTGTGATAAAATTCGGATAGTGACGTAACGAACTTCGGATAGTGACGGTACGAACTTCGGATTATTGTGACGAACTCCGGATAGTGACGTCACCAAATTGGGATAACTGTAACGAACTTCGGATAGTAACGTGACGAAATTCGGATCATTAAGAATAACTTCGGATTATTGTGACGAACTTCGGAAAAAGACGTTACGAAGTTCGGATTATTGTGACGAAATTCGGATAGTGATGTGACGAACTTCGGATTATGACGTGACGAACTTCGGAAAAAGACTGAAAAGAATGAAATGAAATGAAATGAAATGAAATGAAATGAAATGAAAGGAAATGAAATGAAATGAAATGAAATGAAATGAAAGGAAATGAAATGAAAGGAAATGAAATGAAATGAAATGAAATGAAATGAAATGAAATGAAATGAAATGAAATGAAATGAAATGAAATGAAATGAAATGAAATGAAATGAAATGAAATGAAATGAAATGAAATGAAATGAAATGAAATGAAATGAAATGAAATGAAATGAAATGAAATGAAATGAAATGAAATGAAATGAAATGAAATGAAATGAAATGAAATGAAATGAAATGAAATGAAATGAAATGAAATGAAATGAAATGAAATGAAATGAAATGAAATGAAATGAAATGAAATGAAATGAAATGAAATGAAATGAAATGAAATGAAATGAAATGAAATGAAATGAAATGAAATGAAATGAAATGAAATGAAATGAAATGAAATGAAATGAAATGAAATGAAATGAAATGAAATGAAATGAAATGAAATGAAATGAAATGAAATGAAATGAAATGAAATGAAATGAAATGAAATGAAATGAAATGAAATGAAATGAAATGAAATGAAATGAAATGAAATGAAATGAAATGAAATGAAATGAAATGAAATGAAATGAAATGAAATGAAATGAAATGAAATGAAATGAAATGAAATGAAATGAAATGAAATGAAATGAAATGAAATGAAATGAAATGAAATGAAATGAAATGAAATGAAATGAAATGAAATGAAATGAAATGAAATGAAATGAAATGAAATGAAATGAAATGAAATGAAATGAAATGAAATGAAATGAAATGAAATGAAATGAAATGAAATGAAATGAAATGAAATGAAATGAAATGAAATGAAATGAAATGAAATGAAATGAAATGAAATGAAATGAAATGAAATGAAATGAAATGAAATGAAATGAAATGAAATGAAATGAAATGAAATGAAATGAAATGAAATGAAATGAAATGAAATGAAATGAAATGAAATGAAATGAAATGAAATGAAATGAAATGAAATGAAATGAAATGAAATGAAATGAAATGAAATGAAATGAAATGAAATGAAATGAAATGAAATGAAATGAAATGAAATGAAATGAAATGAAATGAAATGAAATGAAATGAAATGAAATGAAATGAAATGAAATGAAATGAAATGAAATGAAATGAAATGAAATGAAATGAAATGAAATGAAATGAAATGAAATGAAATGAAATGAAATGAAATGAAATGAAATGAAATGAAATGAAATGAAATGAAATGAAATGAAATGAAATGAAATGAAATGAAATGAAATGAAATGAAATGAAATGAAATGAAATGAAATGAAATGAAATGAAATGAAATGAAATGAAATGAAATGAAATGAAACTGTAACGAACTTTGGATAGTGACGTGACGAACTTCGGATAGTGACGTGATGAAATTCAGATAATTGTGACGAAATTTGGATAGTGACGTGACGAACTTCGGATTATGACGTGACGAACTTTGGATTATTGTGACGAACTTCGGATTATGACGTGACGAACTTCGGAGTATTGTGACGAACTTCGTATAGTGACGTGACGAACTTCGGATTTTTGTGACGAACTTCGGATAATTGTGACAAACTTCGGATAGCGACGTGACGAAATTCGGATAATTGTGACGAAATTCGGATAGTGACGTGACGAACTTCGGATTATAAAGTGACGAACTTCGGATTATTGTAACGAACTTCGGATAGTGATGTGACGAACTTCGGATTATTGTGACGAAATTCGGATAGTGACGTGACGAACTTCGGATTATAAAGTGACGAACTTCGGATAATTGTGACAAACTTCGGATAGCGACGTGACGAAATTCGGATAATTGTGACGAAATTCGGATAGTGACGTGACGAACTTCGGATTATAAAGTGACGAACATCGGATTATTGTAACGAACTTCGGATAGTGATGTGACGAACTTCGGATTATTGTGACGAACTTCGGATTATTGTGACGAACTTCGGATAGCAACGTGACGAAATTCGGATAATTATGAGGAAATTAGGATAGTGACGTGACGAACTTCGGATAGTGACGTGACGAAATTCGGATAATTGTGACGAACTTCGAAAAATGCTGTGACGAACTCGGATGACGCTGTGACGAACTTTGGATAATTGTGACGAAATTCGGTAAGTGACGTGACGAACTTCGGATTATTGTGACAAAATTCGGATAGTGACGTGACGAAGTTCGGATAGTTGTGACGAACTTCAGATTACTGTGACGAACTTCGGATGACGCTGTGACGATCCTAGGATAGTGACGTGACGAACTTCGAAAAATGCTGTGACGAACTCGGATGACGCTGTGACGAACTTTGGATTATGACATGAAATGAAATGAAATGAAATGAAATGAAACGAAATAAAACTGTTACTAACTTCGGATTATTGTGACGAACTTCGGATTTAAACGTGACGAAATTCGGATAATTGTGATAAAATTCGTATAGTGACGTGACGAACTTCGGATAGTGACGTGATGAAATTCGGATAGTTTTGACTAACTTCGGATTACTGTGACAAACCTAGGATAGTGACGTGACGAACTTCGAAAAATGCTGTGACGAACTCGGATGACGCTGTGACGAACTTCGGATTATTGTGACGAACTTCGGATAGTGACGTGACGAACTTCGGATTATTGTGACGAACTTCGGAAAGTGACGTGACGAAGTTCGGATAATTGTGACGAAATTCGGTAAGTGACGTGACGAACTTCAAATTATTGTGACGAACTTCGGATAGTGACGTGACGCAATTCGGATAATTGTGACGAATTTCGGATTATTGTGACGAATTTTGGATAGTGACGTGACGAACTTCGGATTTTTGTGACGAACTTCGGATTATGACGTCATGAACTTCGGATTATGATGTGACGAACTTCGGATTATTGTAACGAACTTCGGATAGTGACGTGACGAACTTCGGATTATTGTGACGAACTTCGGATAGTGACGCGACGAACTTCGGATTATTTTGACGAACTTCGGATAGTGACATCAAGAAATTCGGATAATTAAGACGAACTTTGGATTATTGTGACAAAGTTCGGAAAGTGACGTGACAAAGTTTGGATAATTAGGACGAAATTCGGATAGTGACGTGACGAACTTCGGATTATTGTGACGAACTTTAGATAGTGACGTGAGGTTTTTGGATTATTGTGACCGATTTCGGTAAATGACGAGAATAATATCGGATAGTGACGTGACGAAATTCGGATATTGCTGTGCCAAACTTCGGATAACGATGTGACGAACTTCGAAATGAAATGAAATGAAATGAAATGAAATAAAACTGTAACGAACTTCGGATTATTGTGACGAACTTCGGATAGTGACGTCACGAAATTCGGATAATTGTGATTAAATTCGTATAGAGACGTGACGAACTTCGGATAGTGACGTGATGAAATTTGGATAATTGTGACTAACTTCGGATTACTGTGACGAACTTCGGATGACGCTGTGACGAACCTAGGATAGTGACGTGACGAACTTCGAAAAATGCTGTGACGAACTCGGATGACGCTGTGACGAACTTCGGATTATTGTGACGAACTTCGGATAGCAACGTGACGAAATTCGGATAATTATGAGGAAATTAGGATAGTGACGTGACGAACTTCGGATAGTGACGTGACGAAATTCGGATAATTGTGACGAACTTCGAAAAATGCTGTGACGAACTCGGATGACGCTGTGACGAACTTTGGATTATTGTGACGAACTTCGGATAGTGACGTGACGATTTTCGGATTATTGTGACGAACTTCGGAAAGTGACGTGACGAAGTTCGGATAATTGTGACGAAATTCGGTAAGTGACGTGACGAACTTCGGATTATTGTGACAAAATTCGGATAGTGACGTGACGAAGTTCGGATAGTTGTGACGAACTTCAGATTACTGTGACGAACTTCGGATGACGATGTGACGAACTTCGAAATGAAATGAAATGAAATGAAATGAAATAAAACTGTAACGAACTTCGGATTATTGTGACGAACTTCGGATAGTGACGTCACGAAATTCGGATAATTGTGATTAAATTCGTATAGAGACGTGACGAACTTCGGATAGTGACGTGATGAAATTTGGATAATTGTGACTAACTTCGGATTACTGTGACGAACTTCGGATGACGCTGTGACGAACCTAGGATAGTGACGTGACGAACTTCGAAAAATGCTGTGACGAACTCGGATGACGCTGTGACGAACTTCGGATTATTGTGACGAACTTCGGATAGTGACGTGACGAACTTCGGATTATTGTGACGAACTTCGGAAAGTGACGTGACGAAGTTCGGATAATTGTGACGAAATTCGGTAAGTGACGTGACGAACTTCAAATTATTGTGACGAACTTCGGATAGTGACGTGACGCAATTCGGATAATTGTGACGAATTTCGGATTATTGTGACGAATTTTGGATAGTGCCGTGACGAACTTCGGATTTTTGTGACGAACTTCGGATTATTGTGACGAAATTCAGATAGTGACGTGACGAACTTCGGAAAAAGACTGAAAAGAATGAAATGAAATGAAAGGAAATGAAATGAAATGAAATGAAATGAAATGAAATGAAATGAAATGAAATGAAATGAAATGAAATGAAATGAAATGAAATGAAATGAAATGAAATGAAATGAAATGAAATGAAATGAAATGAAATGAAATGAAATGAAATGAAATGAAATGAAATGAAATGAAATGAAATGAAATGAAATGAAATGAAATGAAATGAAATGAAATGAAATGAAATGAAATGAAATGAAATGAAATGAAATGAAATGAAATGAAATGAAATGAAATGAAATGAAATGAAATGAAATGAAATGAAATGAAATGAAATGAAATGAAATGAAATGAAATGAAATGAAATGAAATGAAATGAAATGAAATGAAATGAAATGAAATGAAATGAAATGAAATGAAATGAAATGAAATGAAATGAAATGAAATGAAATGAAATGAAATGAAATGAAATGAAATGAAATGAAATGAAATGAAATGAAATGAAATGAAATGAAATGAAATGAAATGAAATGAAATGAAATGAAATGAAATGAAATGAAATGAAATGAAATGAAATGAAATGAAATGAAATGAAATGAAATGAAATGAAATGAAATGAAATGAAATGAAATGAAATGAAATGAAATGAAATGAAATGAAATGAAATGAAATGAAATGAAATGAAATGAAATGAAATGAAATGAAATGAAATGAAATGAAATGAAATGAAATGAAATGAAATGAAATGAAATGAAATGAAATGAAATGAAATGAAATGAAATGAAATGAAATGAAATGAAATGAAATGAAATGAATGAATGAGTGAAATAAAACTGTAACGAACTTCGGATTATTGTGATGAACTTTGGATATTGACGTGACGAAATCCGGATAATTGTGATAAAATTCGGATAGTGACGTAACGAACTTCGGATAGTGACGTGACGAACTTCGGATTATTGTGACGAAATCCGGATAGTGACGTCACCAAATTGGGATAACTGTAACGAACTTCGGATAGTAACGTGACGAAATTAGGATCATTAAGAATAACTTCGGATTATTGTGACGAACTTCGGATTATGACATGACGAACTTCGGATTATTGTGACGAACTCCGGATAGTGACGTCACCAAATTGGGATAACTGTAACGAACTTCGGATAGTAACGTGACGAAATTCGGATCATTAAGAATAACTTCGGATTATTGTGAAGAACTTCGGAAAGTGACGTGACAAAGTTTGGGTAATTAGGACGAAATTCGGATAGTGACGTGACGAACTTCGGATTATTGTGACGAACTTTAGATAGTGACGTGAGGTTTTTGGATTATTGTGACCGATTTCGGTAAATGACGAGAATAACTTCGGATAGTGACGTGACGAAATTTGGATATTGCTGTGACAAACTTCGGATAACGATGTGACGAACTTCGAAATGAAATGAAATGAAATAAAATGAAATGAAATGAAATGAAATGAAATGAAATGAAATGAAATGAAATGAAATTCGGATAGTGACGTGACGAACTTCGGATTATTGTGACGAACTCCGGATAGTGAGGTCACGAAATTGGGATAATTGTAACGAACTTCGGATAGTAACGTGACAAAATTCGGATAATTAAGAGTAACTTCGGATTATTGTGACGAACTTAGGAAAGTGACGTGACGAAGTTCGGATAATTGTGACGAAATTCGGTAAGTGACGTGACGAACTTCAAATTATTGTGACGAACTTCGGATAGTGACGTGACGCAATTCGGATAATTGTGACGAATTACGGATTATTGTGACGAATTTTGGATAGTGCCGTGACGAACTTCGGATTTTTGTGACGAACTTCGGATTATTGTGACGAAATTCAGATAGTGACGTGACGAACTTCGGAAAAAGACTGAAAAGAATGAAATGAAATGAAATGAAATGAAATGAAATGAAATGAAAGGAAATGAAATGAAATGAAATGAAATGAAATGAAATGAAATGAAATGAAATGAAATGAAATGAAATGAAATGAAATGAATGAATGAGTGAAATAAAACTGTAACGAACTTCGGATTATTGTGATGAACTTTGGATATTGACGTGACGAAATTCGGATAAATGTGACGAACTTTGGTTTATTGTGACGAACTTCGGATAGTGACGTGACGAACTTCGGATTATTGTGACGAACTTCGGAAAGTGACGTGACGAAGTTCGGATAATTGTGACGAAATTCGGTAAGTGACGTGACGAACTTCAAATTATTGTGACGAACTTCGGATAGTGACGTGACGCAATTCGGATAATTGTGACGAATTTCGGATTATTGTGACGAATTTTGGATAGTGACGTGACGAACTTCGGATTATTGTGACGAACTCCGGATAGTGACGTCACGAAATTGGGATAACTGTAACGAACTTCGGATAGTAACGTGACGAAATTCGGATCATTAAGAATAACTTCGGATTATTGTGACGAACTTCGGAAAAAGACGTTACGAAGTTCGGATTATTGTGACGAAATTCGGATAGTGATGTGACGAACTTCGGATTATGACATGAAGAACTTCGGATTATTGTGACGAAATACGGATTATTGTGACGAACTTCGGATTATTGTGACGAACTTCGGATAGCGACGTGACGAAATTCGGATAATTGTGACGAAATTCGGATAGTGACGTGACGAACTTCGGATTATAAAGTGACGAACTTCGGATTATTGTAACGAACTTCGGATAGTGATGTGACGAACTTCGGATTATTGTGACGAACTTCGGATTATTGTGGCGAACTTCGGATAGCAACGTGACGAAATTCGGATAATTATGAGGAAATTAGGATAGTGACGTGACGAACTTCGGATAGTGACGTGACGATTTTCGGATTATTGTGACGAACTTCGGAAAGTGACGTGACGAAGTTCGGATAATTGTGACGAAATTCGGTAAGTGACGTGACGAACTTCGGATTATTGTGACAAAATTCGGATAGTGACGTGACGAAGTTCGGATAGTTGTGACGAACTTCAGATTACTGTGACGAACTTCGGATGACGCTGTGACGATCCTAGGATAGTGACGTGACGAACTTCGAAAAATGCTGTGACGAACTCGGATGACGCTGTGACGAACTTTGGATTATGACATGAAATGAAATGAAATGAAATGAAATGAAACGAAATAAAACTGTTACTAACTTCGGATTATTGTGACGAACTTCGGATTTTGACGTGACGAAATTCGGATAATTGTGATAAAATTCGTATAGTGACGTGACGAACTTCGGATAGTGACGTGATGAAATTCGGATAGTTGTGACTAACTTCGGATTACTGTGACAAACCTAGGATAGTGACGTGACGAACTTCGAAAAATGCTGTGACGAACTCGGATGACGCTGTGACGAACTTCGGATTATTGTGACGAACTTCGGATAGTGACGTGACGAACTTCGGATTATTGTGACGAACTTCGGAAAGTGACGTGACGAAGTTCGGATAATTGTGACGAAATTCGGTAAGTGACGTGACGAACTTCAAATTATTGTGACGAACTTCGGATAGTGACGTGACGCAATTCGGATAATTGTGACGAATTTCGGATTATTGTGACGAATTTTGGATAGTGACGTGACGAACTTCGGATTTTTGTGACGAACTTCGGATTATGACGTGACGAACTTCGGATTATGATGTGACGAACTTCGGATTATTGTGACGAACTTCGGATAGTGACGTGACGAACTTCGGATTATTGTGACGAACTTCGGATAGTGACGCGACGAACTTCGGATTATTTTGACGAACTTCGGATAGTGACATCAAGAAATTCGGATAATTAAGACGAACTTTGGATTATTGTGACAAAGTTCGGAAAGTGACGTGACAAAGTTTGGATAATTAGGACGAAATTCGGATAGTGACGTGACGAACTTCGGATTATTGTGACGAACTTTAGATAGTGACGTGAGGTTTTTGGATTATTGTGACCGATTTCGGTAAATGACGAGAATAACTTCGGATAGTGACGTGACGAAATTCGGATATTGCTGTGCCAAACTTCGGATAACGATGTGACGAACTTCGAAATGAAATGAAATGAAATGAAATGAAATAAAACTGTAACGAACTTCGGATTATTGTGACGAACTTCGGATAGTGACGTCACGAAATTCGGATAATTGTGATTAAATTCGTATAGAGACGTGACGAACTTCGGATAGTGACGTGATGAAATTTGGATAATTGTGACTAACTTCGGATTACTGTGACGAACTTCGGATGACGCTGTGACGAACCTAGGATAGTGACGTGACGAACTTCGAAAAATGCTGTGACGAACTCGGATGACGCTGTGACGAACTTCGGATTATTGTGACGAACTTCGGATAGTGACGTGACGAACTTCGGATTATTGTGACGAACTTCGGAAAGTGACGTGACGAAGTTCGGATAATTGTGACAAAATTCGGTAAGTGACGTGCAGAACTTCAAATTATTGTGACGAACTTCGGATAGTGACGTGACGCAATTCGGATAATTGTGACGAATTTCGGATTATTGTGACGAATTTTGGATAGTGCCGTGACGAACTTCGGATTTTTGTGACGAACTTCGGATTATTGTGACGAAATTCAGATAGTGACGTGACGAACTTCGGAAAAAGACTGAAAAGAATGAAATGAAATGAAAGGAAATGAAAGGAAATGAAATGAAATGAAATGAAATGAAATGAAATGAAATGAAATGAAATGAAATGAAATGAAATGAAATGAAATGAAATGAAATGAAATGAAATGAAATGAAATGAAATGAAATGAAATGAAATGAAATGAAATGAAATGAAATGAAATGAAATGAAATGAAATGAAATGAAATGAAATGAAATGAAATGAAATGAAATGAAATGAAATGAAATGAAATGAAATGAAATGAAATGAAATGAAATGAAATGAAATGAAATGAAATGAAATGAAATGAAATGAAATGAAATGAAATGAAATGAAATGAAATGAAATGAAATGAAATGAAATGAAATGAAATGAAATGAAATGAAATGAAATGAAATGAAATGAAATGAAATGAAATGAAATGAAATGAAATGAAATGAAATGAAATGAAATGAAATGAAATGAAATGAAATGAAATGAAATGAAATGAAATGAAATGAAATGAAATGAAATGAAATGAAATGAAATGAAATGAAATGAAATGAAATGAAATGAAATGAAATGAAATGAAATGAAATGAAATGAAATGAAATGAAATGAAATGAAATGAAATGAAATGAAATGAAATGAAATGAAATGAAATGAAATGAAATGAAATGAAATGAAATGAAATGAAATGAAATGAAATGAAATGAAATGAAATGAAATGAAATGAAATGAAATGAAATGAAATGAAATGAAATGAATTGAAATGAAATGAAATGAAATGAAATGAAAAAGAAATGAAATGAAATGAAATGAAATGAAATGAAATGAAATGAAACTGTAACGAACTTTGGATTATTGTGACGAACTTCGGATAGTGACGTCACCAAATTCGGATAATTGTGATAAAATTCGGATAGTGACGTGACGAACTTCGGATAGTGACGTGACGAAATTCGGATAATTAAGAAGAAATTCGGATAGTGACGCGACGAACTTCGGATTATTGTGACGAACTCCGGATAGTGACGTCACGAAATTGGGATAATTGTAACGAACTTCGGATAGTAACGTGACAAAATTCGGATAATAAAGAGTAACTTCGGATTATTGTGACGAACTTCGGAAAAAGACGTAACGAAGTTCGGATAATTGTGACAAATTTCGGATAGTGACGTGACGAACTTCGGATTATGACATGACGAACTTTGGATTATTGTGACGGACTACGGATAGTGACGTGACTAAATTCGAATAATTGTGACGAACTTCGGATTATTGTGACGATTTTCAGATTATGACGTGACGAACTTCGGATTTTTGTGACGAACTTCGGATTATTGTGACGAACTTCGAAAAGCGACGTGACGAAATTCGGATTATTGTGACGAAATTCGGATAGTGACGTGACGAACTTTGGATAGTGACGTGACGAAATTCGGTTAATTGTGACGAAATTTGGATAGTGAATTATGACGTGACGAAATTTGGATTATTGTGACGAACTTCGGATTATTGTGACGAACTTCGGATAGTAACGTGACGAACTTCGGATAATTGTGACGAAATTCGGATAGTGACGTAAAGAAATTCAGATAAATGTGACGAACTTTGGATTATTGTGACGAACTTCGGTTATATGTGACGAACTTCAGATTATTGTGACGAACTTCGGATAGTGACGTGACGAACTTCGGATAGTGACGTGACGAACTTCGGATTATTGTGACAAAATTCGGATAGCGACGTGACGAAATTCGGATAATTGTGACGAAATTCGGATAGTGACGTGACGAACTTCGGATTATGACGTGACGAACTTCGGATTATTGTGACGAACTTCGTATAGTGACGTGACGAACTTCGGATTTTTGTGACGAACTTCGGATAATTGTGACAAACTTCGGATAGACACGTGACGAAATTCGGATAATTGTGACGAAATTCGGATAGTGACGTGACGAACTTCGGATTATGAAGTGACGAACTTCGGATTATTGTGACGAACTTCGAAAAATGCTGTGACGAACTCGGATGACGCTGTGACGAACTTTGGATTATTGTGACGAAATTCGGATAGTGATGTGACGAACTTCGGATTATGACATGACGAACTTCGGATTATTGTGACGAACTCCGGATAGTGACGTCACCAAATTGGGATAACTGTAACGAACTTCGGATAGTAACGTGACGAAATTCGGATCATTAAGAATAACTTCGGATTATTGTGAAGAACTTCGGAAAGTGACGTGACAAAGTTTGGGTAATTAGGACGAAATTCGGATAGTGACGTGACGAACTTCGGATTATTGTGACGAACTTTAGATAGTGACGTGAGGTTTTTGGATTATTGTGACCGATTTCGGTAAATGACGAGAATAACTTCGGATAGTGACGTGACGAAATTTGGATATTGCTGTGACAAACTTCGGATAACGATGTGACGAACTTCGAAATGAAATGAAATGAAATAAAATGAAATGAAATGAAATGAAATGAAATGAAATGAAATGAAATGAAATGAAATGAAATGAAATTCGGATAGTGACGTGACGAACTTCGGATTATTGTGACGAACTTCGGATTATTGTGACGAACTTCGTATAGTGACGTGACGAACTTCGGATTTTTGTGACGAACTTCGGATAATTGTGACAAACTTCGGATAGCGACGTGACGAAATTCGGATAATTGTGACGAAATTCGGATAGTGACGTGACGAACTTCGGATTATGACGTGACGAACTTCGGATAATTGTGAAGAACTTCGGGTAGTGATGTGACGAACTTCGGATAGTGACGTGACGAAATTCGGATAATTGTGACGAACTTCGAAAAATGCTGTGACGAACTCGGATGACGCTGTGACGAACTTTGGATTATTGTGACGAAATTCGGATAGTGATGTGACGAACTTCGGATTATGACATGACGAACTTCGGATTATTGTGACGAACTCCGGATAGTGACGTCACCAAATTGGGATAACTGTAACGAACTTCGGATAGTAACGTGACGAAATTCGGATCATTAAGAATCATTAAGAATAACTTCGGATTATTGTGACGAACTTCGGAAAGTGACGTGACAAAGTTTGGATAATTAGGACGAAATTCGGATAGTGACGTGACGAACTTCGGATTATTGTGACGAACTTTAGATAGTGACGTGAGGTTTTTGGATTATTGTGACCGATTTCGGTAAATGACGAGAATAACTTCGAATAGTGACGTGACGAAATTTGGATATTGCTGTGACAAACTTCGGATAACGATGTGACGAATTTCGAATTGAAATGAAATGAAATGAAATGAAATGAAATGAAATGAAATGAAATGAAATGAAATGAAATGAAATGAAATGAAATGAAATGAAATGAAATGAAATGAAATGAAATGAAATGAAATGAAATGAAATGAAATGAAATGAAATGAAATGAAATGAAATGAAATGAAATGAAATGAAATGAAATGAAATGAAATGAAATGAAATGAAATGAAATGAAATGAAATGAAATGAAATGAAATGAAATGAAATGAAATGAAATGAAATGAAATGAAATGAAATGAAATGAAATGAAATGAAATGAAATGAAATGAAATGAAATGAAATGAAATGAAATGAAATGAAATGAAATGAAATGAAATGAAATGAAATGAAATGAAATGAAATGAAATGAAATGAAATGAAATGAAATGAAATGAAATGAAATGAAATGAAATGAAATGAAATGAAATGAAATGAAATGAAATGAAATGAAATGAAATGAAATGAAATGAAATGAAATGAAATGAAATGAATTGAAATGAAATGAAATGAAATGAAATGAAATGAAACTGTAACGAACTTTGGATTATTGTGACGAACTTCGGATAGTGACGTCACCAAATTCGGATAATTGTGATAAAATTCGGATAGTGACGTGACGAACTTCGGATAGTGACGTGACGAAATTCGGATAATTAAGAAGAAATTCGGATAGTGACGTGACGAACTTCGGATTATTGTGACGAACTCCGGATAGTGACGTCACGAAATTGGGATAATTGTAACGAACTTCGGATAGTAACGTGACAAAATTCGGATAATAAAGAGTAACTTCGGATTATTGTGACGAACTTCGGAAAAAGACGTAACGAAGTTCGGATAATTGTGACAAAATTCGGATAGTGACGTGACGAACTTCGGATTATGACATGACGAACTTTGGATTATTGTGACGGACTACGGATAGTGACGTGACTTAATTCGAATAATTGTGACGAACTTCGGATTATTGTGACGATTTTCAGATTATGACGTGACGAACTTCGGATTTTTGTGACGAACTTCGGATTATTGTGACGAACTTCGAAAAGCGACGTGACGAAATTCGGATTATTGTGACGAAATTCGGATAGTGACGTGACGAACTTTGGATAGTGACGTGACGAAATTCGGTTAATTGTGACGAAATTTGGATAGTGACGTGACGAACTTCGGATTATGACGTGACGAAATTTGGATTATTGTGACGAACTTCGGATTATTGTGACGAACTTCGGATAGTAACGTGACGAACTTCGGATGATTGTGACGAAATTCGGATAGTGACGTAAAGAAATTCAGATAAATGTGACGAACTTTGGATTATTGTGACGAACTTCGGTTATATGTGACGAACTTCAGATTATTGTGACGAACTTCGGATAGTGACGTGACGAACTTCGGATAGTGACGTGACGAACTTCGGATTATTGTGACAAAATTCGGATAGCGACGTGACGAAATTCGGATAATTGTGACGAAATTCGGATAGTGACGTGACGAACTTCGGATTATGACGTGACGAACTTCGGATTATTGTGACGAACTTCGTATAGTGACGTGACGAACTTCGGATTTTTGTGACGAACTTCGGATAATTGTGACAAACTTCGGATAGACACGTGACGAAATTCGGATAATTGTGACGAAATTCGGATAGTGACGTGACGAACTTCGGATAGTTGTGACGAACTTCAGATTACTGTGACGAACTTCGGATAGTGATGTGACGAACTTCGGATTATTGTGACGAACTTCGGATTATTGTGACGAACTTCGGATAGCAACGTGACGAAATTCGGATAGTTGTGAGGAAATTAGGATAGTGACGTGACGAACTTCGGATAGTGACGTGACGAAATTCGGATAATTGTGACGAACTTCGCAAAATGCTGTGACGAACTCGGATGACGCTGTGACGAACTTTGGATTATTGTGACGAACTTCGGATAGTGACGTGACGATTTTCGGATTATTGTGACGAACTTCGGAAAGTGACGTGACGAAGTTCGGATAATTATGACGAAAGTCGGTAAGTGACGTGACGAACTTCGGATTATTGTGACGAACTTCGGATAGTGACGTGACGCAATTCGGATAATTGTGACAAAATTCGGATAGTGACGTGACGAAGTTCGGATAGTTGTGACGAACTTCAGATTACTGTGACGAACTTCGGATGACGCTGTGACGAACCTAGGATAGTAACGTGACGAACTTCGAAAAATGCTGTGACGAACTCGGATGACGCTGTGACGAACTTTGGATTATGACATGAAATTAAATGAAATGAAATGAAACGAAATAAAACTGTTACTTACTTCGGATTATTGTGACGAACTTCGGATTTTGACGTGACGAAATTCGGATAATTGTGATAAAATTCGTATAGTGACGTGACGAACTTCGGATAGTGACGTGATGAAATTCGGATAGTTGTGACTAACTTCGGATTACTGTGACGAACTTCGGATGACGCTGTGACGAACCTAGGATAGTGACGTGACGAACTTCGAAAAATGCTGTGACGAACTCGGATGACGCTGTGACGAACTTCGGATTATTGTGACGAACTTCGGATAGTGACGTGACGAACTTCGGATTATTGTGACGAACTTCGGAAAGTGACGTGACGAAGTTCGGATAATTGTGACGAAATTCGGTAAGTGACGTGACGAACTTCAAATTATTGTGACGAACTTCGGATAGTGACGTGACGCAATTCGGATAATTGTGACGAATTTCGGATTATTGTGACGAATTTTGGATAGTGACGTGACGAACTTCGGATTTTTGTGACGAACTTCGGATTATTGTGACGAAATTCAGATAGTGACGTGACGAACTTCGGAAAAAGACTGAAAAGAATGAAATGAAATAAAATGAAATGAAATGAAATGAAATGAAATGAAATGAAATGAAATGAAATGAAATGAAATGAAATGAAATGAAATGAAATGAAATGAAATGAAATGAAATGAAATGAAATGAAATGAAATGAAATGAAATGAAATGAAATGAAATGAAATGAAATGAAATGAAATGAAATGAAATGAAATGAAATGAAATGAAATGAAATGAAATGAAATGAAATGAAATGAAATGAAATGAAATGAAATGAAATGAAATGAAATGAAATGAAATGAAATGAAATGAAATGAAATGAAATGAAATGAAATGAAATGAAATGAAATGAAATGAAATGAAATGAAATGAAATGAAATGAAATGAAATGAAATGAAATGAAATGAAATGAAATGAAATGAAATGAAATGAAATGAAATGAAATGAAATGAAATGAAATGAAATGAAATGAAATGAAATGAAATGAAATGAAATGAAATGAAATGAAATGAAATGAAATGAAATGAAATGAAATGAAATGAAATGAAATGAAATGAAATGAAATGAAATGAAATGAAATGAAATGAAATGAAATGAAATGAAATGAAATGAAATGAAATGAAATGAAATGAAATGAAATGAAATGAAATGAAATGAAATGAAATGAAATGAAATGAAATGAAATGAAATGAAACTGTAACGAACTTTGGATAGTGACGTGACGAACTTCGGATAGTGACGTGATGAAATTCAGATAATTGTGACGAAATTTGGATAGTGACGTGACGAACTTCGGATTATGACGTGACGAACTTTGGATTATTGTGACGAACTTCGGATTATGACGTGACGAACTTCGGATAGTTGTGACGAAATTCGGATAGTGACGTAAAGAAATTCAGATAAATGTGACGAACTTTGGATTATTGTGACTAACTTCGGTTATATGTGACGAACTTCAGATTATTGTGACGAACTTCGGATAGTGACGTGACGAACTTCGGATAATTGTGATGAAATTCGGATAGTGACGTGACGAACTTCGGATTATGACGTGACGAACTTCGGATTATTGTGACGAACTTCGTATAGTGACGTGACGAACTTCGGATTTTTGTGACGAACTTCGGATAATTGTGACAAACTTCGGATAGCGACGTGACGAAATTCGGATAATTGTGACGAAATTCGGATAGTGACAAGACGAACTTCGGATTATGTCGTGACGAACTTCGGATTATTGTGACGAACTTCGGATAGTGATGTGACGAACTTCGGATTATTGTGACGAACTTCGGATTATTGTGACGAACTTCGGATAGCAACGTGACGAAATTCGGATAATTGTGAGGAAATTAGGATAGTGACGTGACGAACTTCGGATAGTGACGTGACGAAATTCGGATAATTGTGACGAACTTCGAAAAATGCTGTGACGAACTCGGATGACGCTGTGACGAACTTTGGATTATTGTGACGAACTTCGGATAGTGACGTGACGATTTTCGGATTATTGTGACAAACTTCGGAAAGTGATGTGACGAAGTTCGGATAATTGTGACGAAATTCGGTAAGTGACGTGACGAACTTCGGATTATTGTGACGAACTTCGGATAGTGACGTGACGCAATTCTGATAATTGTGACAAAATTCGGATAGTGACGTGAAGAAGTTCGGATAGTGACGTGACGAAATTCGGATAATTAAGAAGAAATTCGGATAGTGACGTGACGAACTTCGGATTATTTTGACGAACTCCGGATAGTGACGTCACGAAATTGGGATAATTGTAACGAACTTCGGATAGTAACGTGACAAAATTCGGATAATTAAGAGTAACTTCGGATTATTGTGACGAACTTCGGAAAAAGACGTAACGAAGTTCGGATAATTGTGACAAAATTCGAATAGTGACGTGACGAACTTCGGATTATGACATGACGAACTTTGGATTATTGTGACAAACTACGGATAGTGACGTGACTAAATTCGAATAATTGTGACGAACTTCGGATTATGACATGAAATTAAATGAAATGAAATGAAATGAAACGAAATAAAACTGTTACTAACTTCGGATTATTGTGACGAACTTCGAATAGTGACGTCACCAAATTCGGATAATTGTGATAAAATTCGGATAGTGACGTAACGAACTTCGGATAGTGACGTGACGAAATTCGGATAATTAAGAAGAAATTCGGATAGTGACGTGACGAACTTCGGATTATTGGACGAACTCCGGATAGTGACGTCACGAAATTGGGATAATTGTAACGAACTTCGGATAGTAACGTGACAAAATTCGGATAATTAAGAGTAACTTCGGATTATTGTGACGAACTTCGGAAAAAGACGTAACGAAGTTCGGATAATTGTGACAAAATTCGGATAGTGACGTGACGAACTTCGGATTATGACATGACGAACTTTGGATTATTGTGACGAACTACGGATAGTGACGTGACTAAATTCGAATAATTGTGACGAACTTCGGATTATTGTGACGATTTTCAGATTATGACGTGACGAACTTCGGATTTTTGTGACGAACTTCGGATTATTATGACAAACTTCGAAAAGCGACGTGACGAAATTCGGATAATTGTGACGAAATTCGGATAGTGACGTGACGAACTTCGGATAGTGACGTGACGAACTTTGGATTATTGTGACGAACTTCGGATTATTGTGACGAACTTCGGATAGTAACGTGACGAAATTCGGATAATTGTAACGAAATTCGGATAGAGTCGTGACAAACTTCGGATTATGACGTGACGAACTTCGGATAATTGTGACGAAATTCGAATAGTGACGTACAGAAATTCAGATAAATGTGACGAACTTTGGATTATTGTGACGATTTTCAGATTATGACGTGACGAACTTCGGATTTTTGTGACGAACTTCGGATTATTGTGACGAACTTCGAAAAGCGACGTGACGAAATTCGGATAATTGTGACGAAATTCGGATAGTGACGTGACGAACTTCGGATAGTGACGTGACGAACTTTGGATTATTGTGATGAACTTCGGATTATTGTGACGAACTTCGGATAGTATCGTGACGAAATTCGGATAATTGTGACGAAATTCGGATAGAGACGTGACAAACTTCGGATTATGACGTGACGAACTTCGGATTATTGTGATGAACTTCGTATAGTGACGAGAAGAACTTCGGATTTTTGTGACGAACTTTGGATAATTGTGACAAACTTCGGATAGCGACGTGACGAAATTCGGATAATTGTGACGAAATTCGGATAGTGACGTGACGAACTTCGGATTATGACGTGACGAACTTCGGATAGTAACGTGACGAAATTCGGATAATTGTGACGAAATTCGGATAGAGACGTGACAAACTTCGGATTATGACGTGACGAACTTCGGATAATTGTGACGAAATTCGGATAGTGACGTAAAGAAATTCAGATAAATGTGACGAACTTTGGATTATTGTGACGAACTTCGGTTATATGTGACGAACTTCATATTATTGTGACGAACTTCGGAGTGTGACGTGACGAACTTCGGATAGTGACGTGACGAACTTCGGATTATTGTGACAAACTTCGGATAGCGACGTGACGAAACTCGGATAATTGTGACGAAATTCAGATAGTGACGTGACGAACTTCGGATTATGACGTGACGAACTTCGGATTATTGTGACGAACTTCGGATAGTGACGTGACGAAATTCGGATAATTGTGACGAAATTCGGATAGAGACGTGACAAACTTCGGATTATGACGTGACGAACTTCGGATAATTGTTACGAAATTCGGATAGTGACGTAAAGAAATTCAGATAAATGTGACGAACTTTGGATTATTGTGACGAACTTCGGTTATATGTGACGAACTTCATATTTTTGTGACGAACTTCGGATTATTGTGACGAACTTCTAAAAGCGACGTGACGAAATTCGGATAATTGTGACGAAATTCGGATAGTGACGTGACGAACTTCGGATAGTGACGTGACGAAATTCGGAAAATTGTGACGAAATTTGGATAGTGACGTGACGAACTTCGGATTATGACGTGACGAACTTTGGATTATTGTGACGAACTTCGGATTATTGTGACGAACTTCGGATAGTAACGTGACGAAATTCGGATAATTGTGACGAAATTCGGATAGAGACGTGACAAACTTCGGATTATGACGTGACGAACTTCGGATAATTGTGACGAAATTCGGATAGTGACGTAAAGAAATTCAGATAAATGTGACGAACTTTGGATTATTGTGACGAACTTCGGTTATATGTGACGAACTTTATATTATTGTGACGATCTTCGGATAGTGACGTGACGAACTTCGGATAGTGACGTGACGAACTTCGGATTATTGTGACAAACTTCGGATAGCGACGTGACGATATTCGGATAATTGTGACGAAATTCGGATAGTGACGTGACGAACTTCGGATTATGACGTGACGAACTTCGGATTATTGTGACGAACTTCGTATAGTGACGTGACGAACTTCGGATTTTTGTGACGAACTTCGGATAATTGTGACAAACTTCGGATAGCGACGTGACGAAATTCGGATAATTGTGACGAAATTCGGATAGTGACGTGACGAACTTCGGATTATGACGTGACGAACTTCGGATTATTGTGACGAACTTCGGATAGTGACGTGACGAACTTCGGATATTGTGACGAACTTCGGATAGTAACGTGACGAAATTCGGATAATTGTGACGAAATTCGGATAGAGACGTGACAAACTTCGGATTATGACGTGACGAACTTCGGATAATTGTGACGAAATTCGGATAGTGACGTAAAGAAATGCAGATAAATGTGACGAACTTTGGATTATTGTGACGAACTTCGGATTATGACGTGACGAACTCCGGAAAATTGTGACGAAATTCGGATAGTGACGTAAAGAAATTCAGATAAATGTGACGAACTTTGGATTATTGTGACGAACTTCGGTTATATGTGACGAACTTCATATTATTGTGACGATCTTCGGATAGTGACGTGACGAATTTCGGATAGTGACGTGACGAAATTCGGATTATTGTGACGAACTTCGGATAGTAACGTGACGAAATTCGGATAATTGTGACGAAATTCGGATAGAGACGTGACAAACTTCGGATTATGACGTGACGAACTTCGGATAATTGTGACGAAATTCGGATAGTGACGTAAAGAAATGCAGATAAATGTGACGAACTTTGGATTATTGTGACGAACTTCGGATTATGACGTGACGAACTTCGGATAATTGTGACGAAATTCGGATAGTGACGTAAAGAAATTCAGATAAATGTGACGAACTTTGGATTATTGTGACGAACTTCGGTTATATGTGACGAACTTCATATTATTGTGACGATCTTCGGATAGTGTCGTGACGAACTCCGGATAGTGACGTCACGAAATTGGGATAATTGTAACGAACTTCGGATAGTAACGTAAAAAAACGGAACGTAACCGTGCTAAAGAAAAGATCGTTGTCATTGAGCTCCTATATTTTTAATCATTTTAAATAGTAAATAGTGTTTGTTTAGACCATTGAGCGATATTATTGCATAGTGAGTGAAGTGGTCGTTCTAGTGGTGAAAACCGGACTTCAAAACTCCCAAGAACTAAAAAGATATGGGTAAATAACTTTCAAACTTTTATAAACGGTTCCATACCCTGACCTACCTCAATCCGTGGTGCGCCCGATACTCCTCGCGCGCCCATACCTCACACCCGCAGACGCCAGTGCTGTCTCGATCAAGCGTGACAGCGCGTTCGACACGGATACATTACCTTATATGGCCCTACAAGTTGAAGACAAATTACTTCGCCCAGAAGCTATAGCGCTGTTTCGGCGCGAGGCACACGGAGCTTTGTAGCGTAGCGGCCTACTACCGCGCTTTGGAAGAGAGCGATTCCGAGTTCGAATCTTGCTAGTTTGTGGTTGAAGAATTGAACTTTTTGTATTTTTTTTTAAACTTTTACTTCTTATTACTGACATCATGGACAAGACTGAATTAGAAAATATTACTTTTCGCAATCCTCAGAGGTCGAGTTCAATGGACAGTGTATTTAACGCTAACTTGAGCACAAACTCCACACTATTAGATACAACGATGTTAAGCCTTCCAAATACCTCACTAAATGACAGCGAAGCTGTTCTACATTTTAAGGAAACAATTAATAGGTTAAATATGGAGCTAAAAAGTGCACATACTGAAATTGAAAATTTAAATAGCGAGAATTTTCGCCTCAAAATGGATATTGGGCAGTACCAGAGACTTATAGAAACGTATAAGAAAGTGAATATATTAGACAAAAAGAGCTTTTCACCGAGGTCCGCAAGTAAGCGAAATAAACTACGAACAGACAGCGCCTCCACACCAACTAAACTATGTCTCTCGCCTTTGGTGACTCACCTGCCAGACTCTGTCGTACTAACCCAATCCACATGCAATATAGATGACGACTCTTTCAACTCGGCTCTGTCAATCGGCAGCTCAGAGGCAATTACACTCACCAAGTCGCCACCGAAATTCGAACAGAGCATAAAATCATGCAAAGGATCAAGTGACCACGACTCTCAAAATGAAGGGGAGTCGATATCTGCCTCGGACACTTTCAGTGATAAAAAGGATAGTCGCTCGAAACTTAAGCAATGCCCGCAAGAGACTAAGGATCAACAAGGATATCTCACTGAAAAGTGCAAGCTGTGTATCTTAAGTGGTAATAAAAACAATAAGATACTATCAATCGCAGAAGACTCATTTCCTAATTATGCAATTTGCCACTACTTAACGCCTAACTGTGGAATAAAAAAACTGCTTGATAATATTGAACAAAAGTTACAAAACTTTACAATGTACGACTACTGCCTAATTTTAATTGGCGAAGAGGATTTTCGACGAACTAAAAACTATGTTGAATTAACAATCTACATACGCGAAACTCTTTTAAAAATACAGCACACAAATGTTGTAATTTGCGCCCCTACATTCAAATTGAACGACTATTCAACTATGTTTAACGGAAGAATAGAGACATTTAACAGCCTTCTGTACCTAGATGCATGTACTCATAACTTTGCATACTTGTTCGATTCAAACTATTATCTTCGCTATGATTTCGATATGTTCTGGAAGAAAAGTGGGTCAGTTAACAATCACGGAATGTTAAATATATTTTTGAATCTTAGTTTAATGATAAACGAATTTATATACTGTGATAACGGGAATATAAACCACTCCAGTGACGCGGAGCTTGAAGGGTCTCCAGTCAAAAGCAATTCAGTTCATGCGAATGAGTTTTTTCTTTTATAATCACATGCATTTGTTGCATCAAAACATAGCAGGGCTACTTAATAAATCGGACTCATTAACAGTACATATCCAAGATCTGCTTGAAAAGAATATAGATGTAGATGTGATCTGTATAACGGAACATTTTGTAATTGCTGGTCACGAAAACTTAATAAATATACCTAACTTTAAGATAGCTGCATGTTATGCAAGAAAAACACAAAAACGTGGAGGTTCCTGCATTCTTATTAAGAATAGCTTTGAATACAAAGAACTAAAGAACACATCTAAGTTTTCCGTTACGGGGGTTATAGAATGTTGCGCTCTAGAACTAATTAAGCAAAAAATTATAATTATATGCATATATCGTCCACCCAGTATGTCTAACATAAGCCTCTTCTATGATAACCTGGATGCTCTACTAAAGTCATTATGTACTAATACTAATAAAAAAGTGATTTTGTGTGGGGACTTTAACATAGACATAATTAAAAGAAATAGATTTACTTTGGACTTTGAATCCCTACTTCTCAGTTACAATCTTAAATTGGAAATAGATCAACCTACACGACTAATGAGCAAAACGTGCTTAGATAACATAGCTCATAACTCTAAGCAAAAATGCAATAGCGAGATTCTCGATCTTGCTTTATCTGACCATACAGCTCAACTTCTGAAAATCCCAGTTAAAAAAACATGTATTCTTAATTCTTGGCGGGTACAAAAACGTAATATTACAAAGGAAAATTTAATTATATTAAAAAAGTATCTACAGTGCCTTTCTTTTTCAAATGTATTTGGTACTGAAAACGCAAATGAAGCCTATGATAATTTCGGAGATATTTTTTGTTTATTGTACGACCTTTGCTTTCCGATAAAATGGGTTACCGTTAAACCAGATACAAAAGTTAAGTGGATATCGCGGGGTATTAGAATTTGTAGTCGGAAACAAAGAAATTTACTGTGGAAGTTCAGACTATCTCCTACGCGTAAAAATGAATATATTTTCAAAACGTATTCACAGAAACTCAAAAAAATCATTAGACTCACCCAAAAAGCTCAAAATAACTATATTATAAATAATTCTGAGAATAAGACCAAAGCAGCATGGCAAATAATTAACAAAACTAAATTCACTAAAGATCCGATTTTACAAATCAAAATACAAAATTCTATAATTAAGGACCCTCAAGAAATTGCGGAATCTTTCAATAATTTCTTTGTTGACCAGGTTCAAGATGTATCTAACGGAAACCCAGAATCAGATAAAACTACGAGGATAGTTAATAACCCTAACTCAATGTTCATGCCACCAGTTGTTCCACAGGATATAGTTAGAGCAATAAAAACATTAAAAAATAAAAAAAGTCATGGCTATGATGGTGTAACAACCTCCGTGGTCAAATTTGTATCTGATATAATTGCTGTTCCTCTAAGTCATATTATGAATACAAGTATTAGCTCAGGCACCTTCCCAAATAGTCTTAAAAAAGTAATCATAAAACCACTCCATAAAAAAAATTGCAAAGAAGACATGACTAATTATAGGCCAGTAGCCTTAATTCCAGTGTTTTCCAAAGTTCTTGAAAAAATTATGTATGAGACAGTTTATAAATTCTTAACAAAACATGAAATCTTGTGTGACGAACAAAAGGGGTTCAGAAAAAATAAAAATATCAATATGGCAATATACGATTTATTGAATAACGTAATGCCAAATGTGGACCATAAAATACCTGTATGCGCCATATATACGGATATGACGAAAGCATTCGATTACGTAAACCATGACACTCTAATAAATAAACTTTACACGTACGGGATAAGAGGAAATGTCTTAGATCTAATTAAGTCTTATCTTACTAATCGAATGCAATACACTGAAATATCCAGGATATGCGTAATAACAAAAAGAGAACACAAATACCTATCCGGCTACAGGGAAGTCAAATATGGCGTACCACAGGGAAGTGTGCTTGGACCGTTGTTGTTTCTTTTATATATCAACGACTTGCCTCGCCATATTCAACAACCTGTGGTATTGTTTGCTGATGATAGTACGGCAACAGTAAAATGCGACAATAGAATTAATTATGAGAGTGACATTAATAATACATTAAAAAGTATAATAAATTGGCTTAATGAAAATAATCTAATCTTAAATATTCAAAAAACTAAAGTTATGCATTTCCATCAGCGTGTAACAGCTGAAAATTATGAGGTTGAATTTAATGGACAAAGAGTAGACTCGACTAATAATACAAAATTCCTAGGTATAATAATTGACAATAAATTGAGCTGGAAACCGCATGCAGAGGATGTATGTAAGAGGCTAAGCAAGTCAGCGTACGTACTATATAACTTGGCAATTAAAGTAAGCATTCGCACCGTGCTGGAAGCTTATCATGGTCTAGCTGCGTCAGTTTTGAGATTTGGCGTTATATTCTGGGGTAACTGTTCAGAGAGAGAGAGGATATTCAAGGTCCAAAAACGTTGCATAAGATCAATGACGAGTCTTAAAAATACCGACAGTTGTGCACCTGCGTTCAAGTCTCTAAAGTTACTCACCTTTCCGTCCCTGTATATCCTTGAAGTAGCTATATTTGTTAGATCAAACTTACACCTTTTTTCCCTTAGGGACGATATCAGAAAACGTCCGGGATGTGTTAGATCGCAATACAAAAATCTAATGTATACAGGTAGGTACAAAACAGCTTTATTAAGAAAAAGCTTACTTTCAATGGGGCCAGTCATCTATAATAAAATACCTCATACCTACAAGGAAGAATCATTAGGCATGTTTAAAAAGAGGCTTACATCCTTACTTATAGATAAATGTTACTATTCTATAAAAGATTTTTTAAATGATAAGAGTCTCTAATGTTATTTTGTTTTATTCTATTTTATTTGAATGTTAAGAGTTGATTATGATATCTTAATTTATCCCATTATATTTGAATGTTTACGATTTTTTTTTTTTTTTATTGATTTAATATTTTTTTTATTTTTAATTTAATCATGTAATTGTCGAGTTTAATGTACGCAAATTAATCAATTTTAATCAATTATTTGTTAATTATAGAAGAAAGTTTGTTGTTGTTTATTTATTATGTTGTAGAGAACGTGAGCGATATGTGTCTGTATTTTAATCCACGATTTCATTTTATCTCTTTGTTATTTAATTGTCTAGTCTTGTTTGTTAGTTGAGTATATACTTTCTTTACTATTTTGCATGTCGTAAGGTAGAGTGTGTTGAAACTTTTTTACAATGTTACCATCCTATTTTGTACACATATTCTTGGCAAAATAAATGATTTCTGATTCTGATTCTGAACGTGACAAAATTCGGATAATTAAGAGTAACTTCGGATTATTGTGACGAACTTCGGAAAAAGACGTAACGAAGTTCGGATAATTGTAACGCAATTCGGATAGTGACGTGACGAACTTCGGATAGTGACGTGACGAAATTCGGATAATTGTGACGAACTTCGGATTATTGTGACGAATTTTGGATAGTGACGTGACGAACTTCGGATTTTTGTGACGAACTTCGGATTATTGTGACGAACTTCGGATAGTGACGTGACGAACTTCGGAAAAAGACTGAAAAGAATGAAATGAAATGAAATGATGTGAAATGAAATGAAATGAAATGAAATGAAATGAAATGAAATGAAATGAAATGAAATGAAATGAAATGAAATGAAATGAAATGAAATGAAATGAAATGAAATGAAATGAAATGAAATGAAATGAAATGAAATGAAATGAAATGAAATGAAATGAAATGAAATGAAATGAAATGAAATGAAATGAAATGAAATGAAATGAAATGAAATGAAATGAAATGAAATGAAATGAAATGAAATGAAATGAAATGAAATGAAATGAAATGAAATGAAATGAAATGAAATGAAATGAAATGAAATGAAATGAAATGAAATGAAATGAAATGAAATGAAATGAAATGAAATGAAATGAAATGAAATGAAATGAAATGAAATGAAATGAAATGAAATGAAATGAAATGAAATGAAATGAAATGAAATGAAATGAAATGAAATGAAATGAAATGAAATGAAATGAAATGAAATGAAATGAAATGAAATGAAATGAAATGAAATGAAATGAAATGAAATGAAATGAAATGAAATGAAATGAAATGAAATGAAATGAAATGAAATGAAATGAAATGAAATGAAATGAAATGAAATGAAATGAAATGAAATGAAATGAAATGAAATGAAATGAAATGAAATGAAATGAAATGAAATGAAATGAAATGAAATGAAATGAAATGAAATGAAATGAAATGAAATGAAATGAAATGAAATGAAATGAAATGAAATGAAATGAAATGAAATGAAATGAAATGAAATGAAATGAAATGAAATGAAATGAAATGAAATGAAATGAAATGAAATGAAATGAAATGAAATGAAATGAAATGAAATGAAATGAAATGAAATGAAATGAAATGAAATGAAATGAAATGAAATGAAATGAAATGAAATGAAATGAAATGAAATGAAATGAAATGAAATGAAATGAAATGAAATGAAATGAAATGAAATGAAATGAAATGAAATGAAATGAAATGAAATGAAATGAAACTGTAACGAACTTTGGATAGTGACGTGACGAACTTCGGATAGTGACGTGATGAAATTCAGATAATTGTGACGAAATTTGGAAAGTGACGTGACGAACTTCGGATTATGACGTGACGAACTTTGGATTATTGTGACGAACTTCGGATTATGACGTGACGAACTTCGGATAGTTGTGACGAAATTCGGATAGTGACGTAAAGAAATTCAGATAAATGTGACGAACTTTGGATTATTGTGACGAACTTCGGTTATATGTGACGAACTTCAGATTATTGTGACGAACTTCGGATAGTGACGTGACGAACTTCGGATAATTGTGATGAAATTCGAATAGTGACGTGACGAACTTCGGATTATGACGTGACGAACTTCGGATTATTGTGACGAACTTCGTATAGTGACGTGACGAACTTCGGATTTTTGTGACGAACTTCGGATAATTGTGACAAACTTCGGATAGCGACGTGACGAAATTCGGATAATTGTGACGAAATTCGGATAGTGACAAGACGAACTTCGGATTATGTCGTGACGAACTTCGGATTATTGTGACGAACTTCGGATAGTGATGTGACGAACTTCGGATTATTGTGACGAACTTTGGATTATTGTGACGAACTTCGGATAGCAACGTGACGAAATTCGGATAATTGTGAGGAAATTAGGATAGTGACGTGACGAACTTCGGATAGTGACGTGACGAAATTCGGATAATTGTGACGAACTTCGAAAAATGCTGTGACGAACTCGGATGACGCTGTGACGAACTTTGGATTATGACATGAAATTAAATGAAATGAAATGAAATGAAACGAAATAAAACTGTTACTTACTTCGGATTATTGTGACGAACTTCGGATTTTGACGTGACGAAATTCGGATAATTGTGATAAAATTCGTATAGTGACGTGACGAACTTCGGATAGTGACGTGATGAAATTCGGATAGTTGTGACTAACTTCGGATTACTGTGACGAACTTCGGATGACGCTGTGACGAACCTAGGATAGTGACGTGACGAACTTCGAAAAATGCTGTGACGAACTCGGATGACGCTGTGACGAACTTCGGATTATTGTGACGAACTTCGGATAGTGACGTGACGAACTTCGGATTATTGTGACGAACTTCGGAAAGTGACGTGACGAAGTTCGGATAATTGTGACGAAATTCGGTAAGTGACGTGACGAACTTCAAATTATTGTGACGAACTTCGGATAGTGACGTGACGCAATTCGGATAATTGTGACGAATTTCGGATTATTGTGACGAATTTTGGATAGTGACGTGACGAACTTCGGATTTTTGTGACGAACTTCGGATTATTGTGACGAAATTCAGATAGTGGCGTGACAAACTTCGGAAAAAGACTGAAAAGAATGAAATGAAATAAAATGAAATGAAATGAAATGAAATGAAATGAAATGAAATGAAATGAAATGAAATGAAATGAAATGAAATGAAATGAAATGAAATGAAATGAAATGAAATGAAATGAAATGAAATGAAATGAAATGAAATGAAATGAAATGAAATGAAATGAAATGAAATGAAATGAAATGAAATGAAATGAAATGAAATGAAATGAAATGAAATGAAATGAAATGAAATGAAATGAAATGAAATGAAATGAAATGAAATGAAATGAAATGAAATGAAATGAAATGAAATGAAATGAAATGAAATGAAATGAAATGAAATGAAATGAAATGAAATGAAATGAAATGAAATGAAATGAAATGAAATGAAATGAAATGAAATGAAATGAAATGAAATGAAATGAAATGAAATGAAATGAAATGAAATGAAATGAAATGAAATGAAATGAAATGAAATGAAATGAAATGAAATGAAATGAAATGAAATGAAATGAAATGAAATGAAATGAAATGAAATGAAATGAAATGAAATGAAATGAAATGAAATGAAATGAAATGAAATGAAATGAAATGAAATGAAATGAAATGAAATGAAATGAAATGAAATGAAATGAAATGAAATGAAATGAAATGAAATGAAATGAAATGAAATGAAATGAAATGAAATGAAATGAAATGAAATGAAATGAAATGAAATGAAATGAAATGAAATGAAATGAAATGAAATGAAATGAAATGAAATGAAATGAAATGAAATGAAATGAAATGAAATGAAATGAAATGAAATGAAATGAAATGAAATGAAATGAAATGAAATGAAATGAAATGAAATGAAATGAAATGAAATGAAATGAAATGAAATGAAATGAAATGAAATGAAATGAAATGAAATGAAATGAAATGAAATTGAATGAAATGAAATGAAATGAAATGAAATGAAATGAAATGAATGAATGAGTGAAATAAAACTGTAACGAACTTCGGATTATTGTGATGAACTTTGGATATTGACGTGACGAAATCCGGATAATTGTGATAAAATTCGGATAGTGACGTAACGACCTTCGGATAGTAATGTGACGAAATACGGATCATTAAGAATAACTTCGGATTATTGTGACGAACTTCGGAAAAAGACGTTACGAAGTTCGGATTATTGTGACGAAATTCGGATAGTGATGTGACGAACTTCGGATTATGACATGACGAACTTCGGATTATTGTGACGAACTCCGGATAGTGACGTCACCAAATTGGGATAACTGTAACGAACTTCGGATAGTAACGTGACGAAATTCGGATCATTAAGAATAACTTCGGATTATTGTGACGAACTTCGGAAAGTGACGTGACAAAGTTTGGATAATTAGGACGAAATTCGGATAGTGACGTGACGAACTTCGGATTATTGTGACGAACTTTAGATAGTGACGTGATGTTTTTGGATTATTGTGACCGATTTCGGTAAATGACGAGAATAACTTCGGATAGTGACGTGACGAAATTTGGATATTGCTGTGACAAACTTCGGATAACGATGTGACGAACATCGAAATGAAATGAAATGAAATGAAATGAAATGAAATGAAATGAAATGAAATGAAATGAAATGAAATGAAATTAAATGAAATGAAATTAAATTAAATTAAATTAAATTAAATTAAATGAAATGAAATGTAATGAAATGAAATGAAATGAAATGAAATGAAATGAAATGAAATGAAATGAAATGAAACTGTAACGAACTTTGGATTATTGTGACGAACTTCGGATAGTGACGTCACCAAATTCGGATAATTGTGATAAAATTCGGATAGTGACGTGACGAACTTCGGATAGTGACGTGACGAAATTCGGATAATTAAGAAGAAATTCGGATAGTGACATGACGAACTTCGGATTATTGTGACGAACTCCGGATAGTGACGTCACGAAATTGGGATAATTGTAACGAACTTCGGATAGTAACGTGACAAAATTCGGATAATAAAGAGTAACTTCGGATTATTGTGACGAACTTCGGAAAAAGACGTAACGAAGTTCGGATAATTGTGACAAAATTCGGATAGTGACGTGACGAACTTCGGATTATGACATGACGAACTTTGGATTATTGTGACGAACTACGGATAGTGACGTGACTAAATTCGAATAATTGTGACGAACTTCGGATTATTGTGACGATTTTCAGATTATGACGTGACGAACTTCGGATTTTTGTGACGAACTTCGGATTATTGTGACGAACTTCGAAAAGCGACGTGACGAAATTCGGATAATTGTGACGAACTTCTGATTATTGTGACGAACTTCGGATAGTGACGTGACGAAATTCGGATAATTGTGACGAAATTTGGATAGTGACGTGACGAACTTCGGATTATGACGTGACGAACTTTGGATTATTGTGACGAACTTCGGATTATTGTGACGAACTTCGGATAGTAACGTGACGAAATTCGGATAATTGTGACGAAATTCGGATAGAGACGTGACAAACTTCGGATTATGACGTGACGAACTTCGTATAATTGTGACGAAATTCGGATAGTGACGTAAAGAAATTCAGATAAATGTGACGAACTTTGGATTATTGTGACGAACTTCGGTTATATGTGACGAACTTCAGATTATTGTGACGAACTTCGGATAGTGACGTGACGAACTTCGGATAGTGACGTGACGAACTTCGGATAATTGTGACGAAATTCGGATAGTGACAAGACGAACTTCGGATTATGTCGTGACGAACTTCGGATTATTGTGACGAACTTCGGATAGTGATGTGACGAACTTCGGATTATTGTGACGAACTTTGGATTATTGTGACGAACTTCGGATAGCAACGTGACGAAATTCGGATAATTGTGAGGAAATTAGGATAGTGACGTGACGAACTTCGGATAGTGACGTGACGAAATTCGGATAATTGTGACGAACTTCGAAAAATGCTGTGACGAACTCGGATGACGCTGTGACGAACTTTGGATTATGACATGAAATTAAATGAAATGAAATGAAATGAAACGAAATAAAACTGTTACTTACTTCGGATTATTGTGACGAACTTCGGATTTTGACGTGACGAAATTCGGATAATTGTGATAAAATTCGTATAGTGACGTGACGAACTTCGGATAGTGACGTGATGAAATTCGGATAGTTGTGACTAACTTCGGATTACTGTGACGAACTTCGGATGACGCTGTGACGAACCTAGGATAGTGACGTGACGAACTTCGAAAAATGCTGTGACGAACTCGGATGACGCTGTGACGAACTTCGGATTATTGTGACGAACTTCGGATAGTGACGTGACGAACTTCGGATTATTGTGACGAACTTCGGAAAGTGACGTGACGAAGTTCGGATAATTGTGACGAAATTCGGTAAGTGACGTGACGAACTTCAAATTATTGTGACGAACTTCGGATAGTGACGTGACGCAATTCGGATAATTGTGACGAATTTCGGATTATTGTGACGAATACTTCGGATTTTTGTGACGAACTTCGGATTATTGTGACGAAATTCAGATAGTGGCGTGACAAACTTCGGAAAAAGACTGAAAAGAATGAAATGAAATAAAATGAAATGAAATGAAATGAAATGAAATGAAATGAAATGAAATGAAATGAAATGAAATGAAATGAAATGAAATGAAATGAAATGAAATGAAATGAAATGAAATGAAATGAAATGAAATGAAATGAAATGAAATGAAATGAAATGAAATGAAATGAAATGAAATGAAATGAAATGAAATGAAATGAAATGAAATGAAATGAAATGAAATGAAATGAAATGAAATGAAATGAAATGAAATGAAATGAAATGAAATGAAATGAAATGAAATGAAATGAAATGAAATGAAATGAAATGAAATGAAATGAAATGAAATGAAATGAAATGAAATGAAATGAAATGAAATGAAATGAAATGAAATGAAATGAAATGAAATGAAATGAAATGAAATGAAATGAAATGAAATGAAATGAAATGAAATGAAATGAAATGAAATGAAATGAAATGAAATGAAATGAAATGAAATGAAATGAAATGAAATGAAATGAAATGAAATGAAATGAAATGAAATGAAATGAAATGAAATGAAATGAAATGAAATGAAATGAAATGAAATGAAATGAAATGAAATGAAATGAAATGAAATGAAATGAAATGAAATGAAATGAAATGAAATGAAATGAAATGAAATGAAATGAAATGAAATGAAATGAAATGAAATGAAATGAAATGAAATGAAATGAAATGAAATGAAATGAAATGAAATGAAATGAAATGAAATGAAATGAAATGAAATGAAATGAAATGAAATGAAATGAAATGAAATGAAATGAAATGAAATGAAATGAAATGAAATGAAATGAAATGAAATGAAATGAAATGAAATGAAATGAAATGAAATGAAATGAAATTGAATGAAATGAAATGAAATGAAATGAAATGAAATGAAATGAATGAATGAGTGAAATAAAACTGTAACGAACTTCGGATTATTGTGATGAACTTTGGATATTGACGTGACGAAATCCGGATAATTGTGATAAAATTCGGATAGTGACGTAACGACCTTCGGATAGTAATGTGACGAAATACGGATCATTAAGAATAACTTCGGATTATTGTGACGAACTTCGGAAAAAGACGTTACGAAGTTCGGATTATTGTGACGAAATTCGGATAGTGATGTGACGAACTTCGGATTATGACATGACGAACTTCGGATTATTGTGACGAACTCCGGATAGTGACGTCACCAAATTGGGATAACTGTAACGAACTTCGGATAGTAACGTGACGAAATTCGGATCATTAAGAATAACTTCGGATTATTGTGACGAACTTCGGAAAGTGACGTGACAAAGTTTGGATAATTAGGACGAAATTCGGATAGTGACGTGACGAACTTCGGATTATTGTGACGAACTTTAGATAGTGACGTGATGTTTTTGGATTATTGTGACCGATTTCGGTAAATGACGAGAATAACTTCGGATAGTGACGTGACGAAATTTGGATATTGCTGTGACAAACTTCGGATAACGATGTGACGAACATCGAAATGAAATGAAATGAAATGAAATGAAATGAAATGAAATGAAATGAAATGAAATGAAATGAAATGAAATTAAATGAAATGAAATTAAATTAAATTAAATTAAATTAAATTAAATGAAATGAAATGTAATGAAATGAAATGAAATGAAATGAAATGAAATGAAATGAAATGAAATGAAATGAAACTGTAACGAACTTTGGATTATTGTGACGAACTTCGGATAGTGACGTCACCAAATTCGGATAATTGTGATAAAATTCGGATAGTGACGTGACGAACTTCGGATAGTGACGTGACGAAATTCGGATAATTAAGAAGAAATTCGGATAGTGACATGACGAACTTCGGATTATTGTGACGAACTCCGGATAGTGACGTCACGAAATTGGGATAATTGTAACGAACTTCGGATAGTAACGTGACAAAATTCGGATAATAAAGAGTAACTTCGGATTATTGTGACGAACTTCGGAAAAAGACGTAACGAAGTTCGGATAATTGTGACAAAATTCGGATAGTGACGTGACGAACTTCGGATTATGACATGACGAACTTTGGATTATTGTGACGAACTACGGATAGTGACGTGACTAAATTCGAATAATTGTGACGAACTTCGGATTATTGTGACGATTTTCAGATTATGACGTGACGAACTTCGGATTTTTGTGACGAACTTCGGATTATTGTGACGAACTTCGAAAAGCGACGTGACGAAATTCGGATAATTGTGACGAACTTCTGATTATTGTGACGAACTTCGGATAGTGACGTGACGAAATTCGGATAATTGTGACGAAATTTGGATAGTGACGTGACGAACTTCGGATTATGACGTGACGAACTTTGGATTATTGTGACGAACTTCGGATTATTGTGACGAACTTCGGATAGTAACGTGACGAAATTCGGATAATTGTGACGAAATTCGGATAGAGACGTGACAAACTTCGGATTATGACGTGACGAACTTCGTATAATTGTGACGAAATTCGGATAGTGACGTAAAGAAATTCAGATAAATGTGACGAACTTTGGATTATTGTGACGAACTTCGGTTATATGTGACGAACTTCAGATTATTGTGACGAACTTCGGATAGTGACGTGACGAACTTCGGATAGTGACGTGACGAACTTCGGATTATTGTGACAAAATTCGGATAGCGACGTGACGAAATTCGGATAATTGTGACGAAATTCGGATAGTGTTGTGACGAACTTCGGATTATGACGTGACGAACTTCGGATTATTGTGACGAACTTCGTATAGTGACGTGACGAACTTCGGATTTTTGTGACGAACTTCGGATAATTGTGACAAACTTCGGATTATTGTGAAGAACTTCGGATAGTGATGTGACGAATTTCGGATAGTGACGCGACGAACTTCGGATTATTTTGACGAACTTCGGATAGTGACATCAAGAAATTCGGATAATTAAGACGAACTTTGGATTATTGTGACAAAGTTCGGAAAGTGACGTGACAAAGTTTGGATAATTAGGACGAAATTCGGATAGTGACGTGACGAACTTCGGATTATTGTGACGAACTTTAGATAGTGACGTGAGGTTTTTGGATTATTGTGACCGATTTCGGTAAATGACGAGAATAACTTCGGATAGTGACGTGACGAAATTCGGATATTGCTGTGCCAAACTTCGGATAACGATGTGACGAACTTCGAAATGAAATGAAATGAAATGAAATGAAATGAAATGAAACGAAATAAAACTGTTACTAACTTCGGATTATTGTGACGAACTTCGGATTTTGACGTGACGAAATTCGGATAATTGTGATAAAATTCGGATAGTGACGTGACGACCTTCGGATAGTGACGTGACGAAATTCGGATAATTAAGAAGAAATTCGGATAGTGACGTGACGAACTTCGAATTATTGTGACGAACTCCGGATAGTGACAACACGAAATTGGGATAATTGTAACGAACTTCGGATAGTAACGTGACAAAATTTGGATAATTAAGAGTAACTTCGAATTATTGTGACGAACTTCGGAAAAAGACGTAACGTAGTTCGGATAATTGTGACGAAATTCGGATAGTGACGTTACGAACTTCGGATTATTGTGACAAACTTCGGATTATGACGTGACGGATAATTGTGACGTACTTCGGATAGTGACGTGACGATCTTTGGATTATTGTGACGAACTTCAGATAGAGACGTGACGAATGAAATGAAATGAAATGAAATGAAATGAAATGAAATGAAATGAAATGAAATGAAATGAAATGAAATGAAATGAAATGAAATGAAATGAAATGAAATGAAATGAAATGAAATGAAATGAAATGAAATGAAATGAAATGAAATGAAATGAAATGAAATGAAATGAAATGAAATGAAATGAAATGAAATGAAATGAAATGAAATGAAATGAAATGAAATGAAATGAAATGAAATGAAATGAAATGAAATGAAATGAAATGAAATGAAATGAAATGAAATGAAATGAAATGAAATGAAATGAAATGAAATGAAATGAAATGAAATGAAATGAAATGAAATGAAATGAAATGAAATGAAATGAAATGAAATGAAATGAAATGAAATGAAATGAAATGAAATGAAATGAAATGAAATGAAATGAAATGAAATGAAATGAAATGAAATGAAATGAAATGAAATGAAATGAAATGAAATGAAATGAAATGAAATGAAATGAAATGAAATGAAATGAAATGAAATGAAATGAAATGAAATGAAATGAAATGAAATGAAATGAAATGAAATGAAATGAAATGAAATGAAATGAAATGAAATGAAATGAAATGAAATGAAATGAAATGAAATGAAATGAAATGAAATGAAATGAAATGAAATGAAATGAAATGAAATGAAATGAAATGAAATGAAATGAAATGAAATGAAATGAAATGAAATGAAATGAAATGAAATGAAATGAAATGAAATGAAATGAAATGAAATGAAATGAAATGAAATGAAATGAAATGAAATGAAATGAAATGAAATGAAATGAAATGAAATGAAATGAAATGAAATGAAACTGTAACGAACTTTGGATAGTGACGTGACGAACTTCGGATAGTGACGTGATGAAATTCAGATAATTGTGACGAAATTTGGATAGTGACGTGACGAACTTCGGATTATGACGTGACGAACTTTGGATTATTGTGACGAACTTCGGATTATGACGTGACGAACTTCGGATAGTTGTGACGAAATTCGGATAGTGACGTAAAGAAATTCAGATAAATGTGACGAACTTTGGATTATTGTGACGAACTTCGGTTATATGTGACGAACTTCAGATTATTGTGACGAACTTCGGATAGTGACGTGACGAACTTCGGATAATTGTGATGAAATTCGGATAGTGACGTGACGAACTTCGGATTATGACGTGACGAACTTCGGATTATTGTGACGAACTTCGTATAGTGACGTGACGAACTTCGGATTTTTGTGACGAACTTCGGATAATTGTGACAAACTTCGGATAGCGACGTGACGAAATTCGGATAATTGTGACGAAATTCGGATACTGACAAGACGAACTTCGGATTATGTCGTGACGAACTTCGGATTATTGTGACGAACTTCGGATAGTGATGTGACGAACTTCGGATTATTGTGACGAACTTCGGATTATTGTGACGAACTTCGGATAGCAACGTGACGAAATTCGGATAATTGTGAGGAAATTAGGATAGTGACGTGACGAACTTCGGATAGTGACGTGACGAAATTCGGATAATTGTGACGAACTTCGAAAAATGCTGTGACGAACTCGGATGACGCTGTGACGAACTTTGGATTATTGTGACGAACTTCGGATAGTGACGTGACGATTTTCGGATTATTGTGACAAACTTCGGAAAGTGATGTGACGAAGTTCGGATAATTGTGACGAAATTCGGTAAGTGACGTGACGAACTTCGGATTATTGTGACGAACTTCGGATAGTGACGTGACGCAATTCTGATAATTGTGACAAAATTCGGATAGTGACGTGAAGAAGTTCGGATAGTGACGTGACGAAATTCGGATAATTAAGAAGAAATTCGGATAGTGACGTGACGAACTTCGGATTATTTTGACGAACTCCGGATAGTGACGTCACGAAATTGGGATAATTGTAACGAACTTCGGATAGTAACGTGACAAAATTCGGATAATTAAGAGTAACTTCGGATTATTGTGACGAACTTCGGAAAAAGACGTAACGAAGTTCGGATAATTGTGACAAAATTCGAATAGTGACGTGACGAACTTCGGATTATGACATGACGAACTTTGGATTATTGTGACAAACTACGGATAGTGACGTGACTAAATTCGAATAATTGTGACGAACTTCGGATTATGACATGAAATTAAATGAAATGAAATGAAATGAAACGAAATAAAACTGTTACTAACTTCGGATTATTGTGACGAACTTCGAATAGTGACGTCACCAAATTCGGATAATTGTGATAAAATTCGGATAGTGACGTAACGAACTTCGGATAGTGACGTGACGAAATTCGGATAATTAAGAAGAAATTCGGATAGTGACGTGACGAACTTCGGATTATTGTGACGAACTCCGGATAGTGACGTCACGAAATTGGGATAATTGTAACGAACTTCGGATAGTAACGTGACAAAATTCGGATAATTAAGAGTAACTTCGGATTATTGTGACGAACTTCGGAAAAAGACGTAACGAAGTTCGGATAATTGTGACAAAATTCGGATAGTGACGTGACGAACTTCGGATTATGACATGACGAACTTTGGATTATTGTGACGAACTACGGATAGTGACGTGACTAAATTCGAATAATTGTGACGAACTTCGGATTATTGTGACGATTTTCAGATTATGACGTGACGAACTTCGGATTTTTGTGACGAACTTCGGATTATTATGACGAACTTCGAAAAGCGACGTGACGAAATTCGGATAATTGTGACGAAATTCGGATAGTGACGTGACGAACTTCGGATAGTGACGTGACGAACTTTGGATTATTGTGACGAACTTCGGATTATTGTGACGAACTTCGGATAGTAACGTGACGAAATTCGGATAATTGTAACGAAATTCGGATAGAGTCGTGACAAACTTCGGATTATGACGTGACGAACTTCGGATAATTGTGACGAAATTCGAATAGTGACGTACAGAAATTCAGATAAATGTGACGAACTTTGGATTATTGTGACGATTTTCAGATTATGACGTGACGAACTTCGGATTTTTGTGACGAACTTCGGATTATTGTGACGAACTTCGAAAAGCGACGTGACGAAATTCGGATAATTGTGACGAAATTCGGATAGTGACGTGACGAACTTCGGATAGTGACGTGACGAACTTTGGATTATTGTGATGAACTTCTGATTATTGTGACGAACTTCGGATAGTATCGTGACGAAATTCGGATAATTGTGACGAAATTCGGATAGAAACGTGACAAACTTCGGATTATGACGTGACGAACTTCGGATTATTGTGATGAACTTCGTATAGTGACGAGAAGAACTTCGGATTTTTGTGACGAACTTTGGATAATTGTGACAAACTTCGGATAGCGACGTAACGAAATTCGGATAATTGTGACGAAATTCGGATAGTGACGTGACGAACTTCGGATTATGACGTGACGAACTTCGGATAGTAACGTGACGAAATTCGGATAATTGTGACGAAATTCGGATAGAGACGTGACAAACTTCGGATTATGACGTGACGAACTTCGGATAATTGTGACGAAATTCGGATAGTGACGTAAAGAAATTCAGATAAATGTGACGAACTTTGGATTATTGTGACGAACTTCGGTTATATGTGACGAACTTCATATTATTGTGACGAACTTCGGAGTGTGACGTGACGAACTTCGGATAGTGACGTGACGAACTTCGGATTATTGTGACAAACTTCGGATAGCGACGTGACGAAACTCGGATAATTGTGACGAAATTCAGATAGTGACGTGACGAACTTCGGATTATGACGTGACGAACTTCGGATTATTGTGACGAACTTCGGATAGTGACGTGACGAAATTCGGATAATTGTGACGAAATTCGGATAGAGACGTGACAAACTTCGGATTATGACGTGACGAACTTCGGATAATTGTTACGAAATTCGGATAGTGACGTAAAGAAATTCAGATAAATGTGACGAACTTTGGATTATTGTGACGAACTTCGGTTATATGTGACGAACTTCATATTATTGTGACGAATTTCGGATAGTGACGTGACAAACTTCGGATAGTGACGTGACGAACTTCGGATTATTGTGACAAACTTCGGATAGCGACGTGACGAAATTCGGATAATTGTGACGAAATTCGGATAGTGACGTGACGAACTTCGGATTATGACGTGACGAACTTCGGATTATTGTGACGAACTTCGTATAGTGACGTGACGAACTTCGGATTTTTGTGACGAACTTCGGAAAATTGTGACAAACTTCGGATAGCGACGTGACGAAATTCGGATAATTGTGACGAAATTCGGATAGTGACGTGACGAACTTCGGATTATGACGTGACGAACTTCGGATTATTGTGACGAACTTCGGATAGTGATGTGACGAACTTCGGATTATTGTGACGAACTTCGGATTATTGTGACGAACTTCGGATAGCAACGTGACGAAATTCAGATAATTGTGAGGAAATTAGGATAGTTACGTGACGAACTTCGGATAGTGACGTGACGAAATTCAGATAATTGTGACGAACTTCGAAAAATGCTGTGACGAACTCGGATGACGCTGTGACGAACTTCGGATTATTGTGACGAACTTCGGATAGTGACGTGACGATTTTCGGATTATTGTGACGAACTTCGGAAAGTGACGTGACGAAGTTCGGATAATTGTGACGAAATTCGGTAAGTGACGTGACGAACTTCGGATTATTGTGACGAACTTCGGATAGTGACGTGACGCAATTCGGATAATTGTAACAAAATTCGGATAGTGACGTGACGAAGTTCGGATAGTTGTGACGAACTTCAGATTACTGTGACGAACTTCGGATGACGCTATGACGAACCTAGGATAGTGACGTGACAACTTCGAAAAATGCTGTGACGAACTCGGATGACGCTGTGACGAACTTCGGATTATGACATGAAATTAAATGAAATGAAATGAAATGAAACGAAATAAAACTGTTACTAACTTCGGATTATTGTGACGAACTTCGGATTATTGTGACGAACTCCGGATAGTGACGTCACCAAATTGGGATAACTGTAACGAACTTCGGATAGTAACGTGACGAAATTCGGATCATTAAGAATAACTTCGGATTATTGTGACGAACTTCGGAAAGTGACGTGACAAAGTTTGGATAATTAGGACGAAATTCGGATAGTGACGTGACGAACTTCGGATTATTGTGACGAACTTTAGATAGTGACGTGATGTTTTTGGATTATTGTGACCGATTTCGGTAAATGACGAGAATAACTTCGGATAGTGACGTGACGAAATTTGGATATTGCTGTGACAAACTTCGGATAACGATGTGACGAACATCGAAATGAAATGAAATGAAATGAAATGAAATGAAATGAAATTAAATGAAATGAAATGAAATTAAATTAAATTAAATTAAATGAAATGAAATGAAATGTAATGAAATGAAATGAAATGAAATGAAATGAAATGAAATGAAATGAAATGAAATGAAATGAAATGAAACTGTAACGAACTTTGGATTATTGTGACGAACTTCGGATAGTGACGTCACCAAATTCGGATAATTGTGATAAAACTCGGATAGTGACGTGACGAACTTCGGATAGTGACGTGACGAAATTCGGATAATTAAGAAGAAATTCGGATAGTGACATGACGAACTTCGGATTATTGTGACGAACTCCGGATAGTGACGTCACGAAATTGGGATAATTGTAACGAACTTCGGATAGTAACGTGACAAAATTCGGATAATAAAGAGTAACTTCGGATTATTGTGACGAACTTCGGAAAAAGACGTAACGAAGTTCGGATAATTGTGACAAAATTCGGATAGTGACGTGACGAACTTCGGATTATGACATGACGAACTTTGGATTATTGTGACGAACTACGGATAGTGACGTGACTAAATTCGAATAATTGTGACGAACTTCGGATTATTGTGACGATTTTCAGATTATGACGTGACGAACTTCGGATTTTTGTGACGAACTTCGGATTATTGTGACGAACTTCGAAAAGCGACGTGACGAAATTCGGATAATTGTGACGAACTTCTGATTATTGTGACGAACTTCGGATAGTGACGTGACGAAATTCAGATAATTGTGACGAAATTTGGATAGTGACGTGACGAACTTCGGATTATGACGTGACGAACTTTGGATTATTGTGACGAACTTCGGATTATTGTGACGAACTTCGGATAGTAACGTGACGAAATTCGGATAATTGTGACGAAATTCGGATAGAGACGTGACAAACTTCGGATTATGACGTGACGAACTTCGTATAATTGTGACGAAATTCGGATAGTGACGTAAAGAAATTCAGATAAATGTGACGAACTTTGGATTATTGTGACGAACTTCGGTTATATGTGACGAACTTCAGATTATTGTGACGAACTTCGGATAGTGACGTGACGAACTTCGGATAGTGACGTGACGAACTTCGGATTATTGTGACAAAATTCGGATAGCGACGTGATGAAATTCGGATAATTGTGACGAAATTCGGATAGTGTTGTGACGAACTTCGGATTATGACGTGACGAACTTCGGATTATTGTGACGAACTTCGTATAGTGACGTGACGAACTTCGGATTTTTGTGACGAACTTCGGATAATTGTGACAAACTTCGGATAGCGACGTGACGAAATTCGGATAATTGTGACGAAATTCGGATAGTGACGTGACGAACTTCGGATTATGACGTGACGAACTTCGGATTATTGTGAAGAACTTCGGATAGTGATGTGACGAATTTCGGATAGTGACGCGACGAACTTCGGATTATTTTGACGAACTTCGGATAGTGACATCAAGAAATTCGGATAATTAAGACGAACTTTGGATTATTGTGACAAAGTTCGGAAAGTGACGTGACAAAGTTTGGATAATTAGGACGAAATTCGGATAGTGACGTGACGAACTTCGGATTATTGTGACGAACTTTAGATAGTGACGTGAGGTTTTTGGATTATTGTGACCGATTTCGGTAAATGACGAGAATAACTTCGGATAGTGACGTGACGAAATTCGGATATTGCTGTGCCAAACTTCGGATAACGATGTGACGAACTTCGAAATGAAATGAAATGAAATGAAATGAAACGAAATAAAACTGTTACTAACTTCGGATTATTGTGACGAACTTCGGATTTTGACGTGACGAAATTCGGATAATTGTGATAAAATTCGGATAGTGACGTGACGACCTTCGGATAGTGACGTGACGAAATTCGGATAATTAAGATGAAATTCGGATAGTGACGTGACGAACTTCGAATTATTGTGACGAACTCCGGATAGTGACAACACGAAATTGGGATAATTGTAACGAACTTCGGATAGTAACGTGACAAAATTTGGATAATTAAGAGTAACTTCGAATTATTGTGACGAACTTCGGAAAAAGACGTAACGTAGTTCGGATAATTGTGACGAAATTCGGATAGTGACGTTACGAACTTCGGATTATTGTGACAAACTTCGGATTATGACGTGACGGATAATTGTGACGTACTTCGGATAGTGACGTGACGATCTTTGGATTATTGTGACGAACTTCAGATAGAGACGTGACGAATGAAATGAAATGAAATGAAATGAAATGAAATGAAATGAAATGAAATGAAATGAAATGAAATGAAATGAAATGAAATGAAATGAAATGAAATGAAATGAAATGAAATGAAATGAAATGAAATGAAATGAAATGAAATGAAATGAAATGAAATGAAATGAAATGAAATGAAATGAAATGAAATGAAATGAAATGAAATGAAATGAAATGAAATGAAATGAAATGAAATGAAATGAAATGAAATGAAATGAAATGAAATGAAATGAAATGAAATGAAATGAAATGAAATGAAATGAAATGAAATGAAATGAAATGAAATGAAATGAAATGAAATGAAATGAAATGAAATGAAATGAAATGAAATGAAATGAAATGAAATGAAATGAAATGAAATGAAATGAAATGAAATGAAATGAAATGAAATGAAATGAAATGAAATGAAATGAAATGAAATGAAATGAAATGAAATGAAATGAAATGAAATGAAATGAAATGAAATGAAATGAAATGAAATGAAATGAAATGAAATGAAATGAAATGAAATGAAATGAAATGAAATGAAATGAAATGAAATGAAATGAAATGAAATGAAATGAAATGAAATGAAATGAAATGAAATGAAATGAAATGAAATGAAATGAAATGAAATGAAATGAAATGAAATGAAATGAAATGAAATGAAATGAAATGAAATGAAATGAAATGAAATGAAATGAAATGAAATGAAATGAAATGAAATGAAATGAAATGAAATGAAATGAAATGAAATGAAATGAAATGAAATGAAATGAAATGAAATGAAATGAAATGAAATGAAATGAAATGAAATGAAATGAAATGAAATGAAATGAAATGAAATGAAATGAAATGAAATGAAATGAAATGAAATGAAATGAAATGAAATGAAATGAAATGAAATGAAATGAAATGAAATGAAATGAAATGAAATGAAATGAAATGAAATGAAATGAAATGAAATGAAATGAAATGAAATGAAATGAAATGAAATGAAATGAAATGAAATGAAATGAAATGAAATGAAATGAAATGAAATGAAATGAAATGAAATGAAATGAAATGAAATGAAATGAAATGAAATGAAATGAAATGAAATGAAATGAAATGAAATGAAATGAAATGAAATGAAATGAAATGAAATGAAATGAAATGAAATGAAATGAAATGAAATGAAATGAAATGAAATGAAATGAAATGAAATGAAATGAAATGAAATGAAATGAAATGAAATGAAATGAAATGAAATGAAATGAAATGAAATGAAATGAAATGAAATGAAATGAAATGAAATGAAATGAAATGAAATGAAATGAAATGAAATGAAATGAAATGAAATGAAATGAAATGAAATGAAATGAAATGAAATGAAATGAAATGAAATGAAATGAAATGAAATGAAATGAAATGAAATGAAATGAAATGAAATGAAATGAAATGAAATGAAATGAAATGAAATGAAATGAAATGAAATGAAATGAAATGAAATGAAATGAAATGAAATGAAATGAAATGAAATGAAATGAAATGAAATGAAATGAAATGAAATGAAATGAAATGAAATGAAATGAAATGAAATGAAATGAAATGAAATGAAATGAAATGAAATGAAATGAAATGAAATGAAATGAAATGAAATGAAATGAAATGAAATGAAATGAAATGAAATGAAATGAAATGAAATGAAATGAAATGAAATGAAATGAAATGAAATGAAATGAAATGAAATGAAATGAAATGAAATGAAATGAAATGAAATGAAATGAAATGAAATGAAATGAAATGAAATGAAATGAAATGAAATGAAATGAAATGAAATGAAATGAAATGAAATGAAATGAAATGAAATGAAATGAAATGAAATGAAATGAAATGAAATGAAATGAAATGAAATGAAATGAAATGAAATGAAATGAAATGAAATGAAATGAAATGAAATGAAATGAAATGAAATGAAATGAAATGAAATGAAATTAAATGAATGAATGAGTGAAATAAAACTGTAACGAACTTCGGATTATTGTGATGAACTTTGGATATTGACGTGACGAAATCCGGATAATTGTGATAAAATTCGGATAGTGACGTAACGACCTTCGGATAGTAATGTGACGAAATACGGATCATTAAGAATAACTTCGGATTATTGTGACGAACTTCGGAAAAAGACGTTACGAAGTTCGGATTATTGTGACGAAATTCGGATAGTGATGTGACGAACTTCGGATTATGACATGACGAACTTCGGATTATTGTGACGAACTCCGGATAGTGACGTCACCAAGTTGGGATAACTGTAACGAACTTCGGATAGTAACGTGACGAAATTCGGATCATTAAGAATAACTTCGGATTATTGTGACGAACTTCGGAAAGTGACGTGACAAAGTTTGGATAATTAGGACGAAATTCGGATAGTGACGTGACGAACTTCGGATTATTGTGACGAACTTTAGATAGTGACGTGATGTTTTTGGATTATTGTGACCGATTTCGGTAAATGACGAGAATAACTTCGGATAGTGACGTGACGAAATTTGGATATTGCTGTGACAAACTTCGGATAACGATGTGACGAACATCGAAATGAAATGAAATGAAATGAAATGAAATGAAATGAAATGAAATGAAATGAAATGAAATTAAATGAAATGAAATTAAATTAAATTAAATTAAATTAAATGAAATGAAATGAAATGTAATGAAATGAAATGAATTTTTTTTAACTCCGGATAGTGACGTCACGAAATTGGGATAATTGTAACGAACTTCGGATAGTAACGTGACAAAATTCGGATAATAAAGAGTAACTTCGGATTATTGTGACGAACTTCGGAAAAAGACGTAACGAAGTTCGGATAATTGTGACAAAATTCGGATAGTGACGTGACGAACTTCGGATTATGACATGACGAACTTTGGATTATTGTGACGAACTACGGATAGTGACGTGACTAAATTCGAATAATTGTGACGAACTTCGGATTATTGTGACGATTTTCAGATTATGACGTGACGAACTTCGGATTTTTGTGACGAACTTCGGATTATTGTGACGAACTTCGAAAAGCGACGTGACGAAATTCGGATAGTGACGTAAAGAAATTCAGATAAATGTGACGAACTTTGGATTATTGTGACGAACTTCGGTTATATGTGACGAACTTCAGATTATTGTGACGAACTTCGGATAGTGACGTGACGAACTTCGGATAGTGACGTGACGAACTTCGGGTTATTGTGACAAAATTCGGATAGCGACGTGACGAAATTCGGATAATTGTGACGAAATTCGGATAGTGTTGTGACGAACTTCGGATTATGACGTGACGAACTTCGGATTATTGTGACGAACTTCGTATAGTGACGTGACGAACTTCGGATTTTTGTGACGAACTTCGGATAATTGTGACAAACTTCGGATAGCGACGTGACGAAATTCGGATAATTGTGACGAAATTCGGATAGTGACGTGACGAACTTCGGATTATGACGTGACGAACTTCGGATTATTGTGAAGAACTTCGGATAGTGATGTGACGAATTTCGGATAGTGACGCGACGAACTTCGGATTATTTTGACGAACTTCGGATAGTGACATCAAGAAATTCGGATAATTAAGACGAACTTTGGATTATTGTGACAAAGTTCGGAAAATGACGTGACAAAGTTTGGATAATTAGGACGAAATTCGGATAGTGACGTGACGAACTTCGGATTATTGTGACGAACTTTAGATAGTGACGTGAGGTTTTTGGATTATTGTGACCGATTTCGGTAAATGACGAGAATAACTTCGGATAGTGACGTGACGAAATTCGGATATTGCTGTGCCAAACTTCGGATAACGATGTGACGAACTTCGAAATGAAATGAAATGAAATGAAATGAAATGAAATGAAACGAAATAAAACTGTTACTAACTTCGGATTATTGTGACGAACTTCGGATTTTGACGTGACGAAATTCGGATAATTGTGATAAAATTCGGATAGTGACGTGACGACCTTCGGATAGTGACGTGACGAAATTCGGATAATTAAGAAAAAATTCGGATAGTGACGTGACGAACTTCGAATTATTGTGACGAACTCCGGATAGTGACAACACGAAATTGGGATAATTGTAACGAACTTCGGATAGTAACTTGACAAAATTTGGATAATTAAGAGTAACTTCGGATTATTGTGACGAACTTCGGAAAAAGACGTAACGTAGTTCGGATAATTGTGACGAAATTCGGATAGTGACGTTACGAACTTCGGATTATTGTGACAAACTTCGGATTATGACGTGACGGATAATTGTGACGTACTTCGGATAGTGACGTGACGATCTTTGGATTATTGTGACGAACTTCAGATAGAGACGTGACGAATGAAATGAAATGAAATGAAATGAAATGAAATGAAATGAAATGAAATGAAATGAAATGAAATGAAATGAAATGAAATGAAATGAAATGAAATGAAATGAAATGAAATGAAATGAAATGAAATGAAATGAAATGAAATGAAATGAAATGAAATGAAATGAAATGAAATGAAATGAAATGAAATGAAATGAAATGAAATGAAATGAAATGAAATGAAATGAAATGAAATGAAATGAAATGAAATGAAATGAAATGAAATGAAATGAAATGAAATGAAATGAAATGAAATGAAATGAAATGAAATGAAATGAAATGAAATGAAATGAAATGAAATGAAATGAAATGAAATGAAATGAAATGAAATGAAATGAAATGAAATGAAATGAAATGAAATGAAATGAAATGAAATGAAATGAAATGAAATGAAATGAAATGAAATGAAATGAAATGAAATGAAATGAAATGAAATGAAATGAAATGAAATGAAATGAAATGAAATGAAATGAAATGAAATGAAATGAAATGAAATGAAATGAAATGAAATGAAATGAAATGAAATGAAATGAAATGAAATGAAATGAAATGAAATGAAATGAAATGAAATGAAATGAAATGAAATGAAATGAAATGAAATGAAATGAAATGAAATGAAATGAAATGAAATGAAATGAAATGAAATGAAATGAAATGAAATGAAATGAAATGAAATGAAATGAAATGAAATGAAATGAAATGAAATGAAATGAAATGAAATGAAATGAAATGAAATGAAATGAAATGAAATGAAATGAAATGAAATGAAATGAAATGAAATGAAATGAAATGAAATGAAATGAAATGAAATGAAATGAAATGAAATGAAATGAAATGAAATGAAATGAAATGAAATGAAATGAAATGAAATGAAATGAAATGAAATGAAATGAAATGAAATGAATGAATGAGTGAAATAAAACTGTAACGAACTTCGGATTATTGTGATGAACTTTGGATATTGACGTGACGAAATCCGGATAATTGTGATAAAATTCGGATAGTGACGTAACGAACTTCGGATAGTGACGTGACGAACTTCGGATTATTGTGACGAACTCCGGATAGTGACGTCACCAAATTGGGATAACTGTAACGAACTTCGGATAGTAACGTGACGAAATTCGGATCATTAAGAATAACTTCGGATTATTGTGACGAACTTCGGAAAAAGACGTCACGAAGTTCGGATTATTGTGACGAAATTCGGATAGTGATGTGACGAACTTCGGATTATGACATGACGAACTTCGGATTATTGTGACGAACTCCGGATAGTGACGTCACCAAATTGGGATAACTGTAACGAACTTCGGATAGTAACGTGACGAAATTCGGATCATTAAGAATAACTTCGGATTATTGTGAAGAACTTCGGAAAGTGACGTGACAAAGTTTGGGTAATTAGGACGAAATTCGGATAGTGACGTGACGAACTTCGGATTATTGTGACGAACTTTAGATAGTGACGTGAGGTTTTTGGATTATTGTGACCGATTTCGGTAAATGACGAGAATAACTTCGGATAGTGACGTGACGAAATTTGGATATTGCTGTGACAAACTTCGGATAACGATGTGACGAACTTCGAAATGAAATGAAATGAAATAAAATGAAATGAAATGAAATGAAATGAAATGAAATGAAATGAAATGAAATGAAATGAAATGAAATGAAATTCGGATAGTGACGTGACGAACTTCGGATTATTGTGACGAACTCCGGATAGTGACGTCACGAAATTGGGATAATTGTAACGAACTTCGGATAGTAACGTGACAAAATTCGGATAATTAAGAGTAACTTCGGATTATTGTGACGAACTTCGGAAAAAGACGTAACGAAGTTCGGATAATTGTGACAAAATTCGGATAGTGACGTGACGAACTTCGGATTATGACATGACGAACTTTGGATTATTGTGACGAACTACGGATAGTGACGTGACTAAATTCGAATAATTGTGACGAACTTCGGATTATTGTGACGATTTTCAGATTATGACGTGACGAACTTCGGATTTTTGTGACGAACTTCGGATTATTGTGACGAACTTCGAAAAGCGACGTGACGAAATTCGGATAATTGTGACGAAATTCGGATAGTGACGTGACGAACTTCGGATAGTGACGTGACGAAATTCGGATAATTGTGACGAAATTTGGATAGTGACGTGACGAACTTCGGATTATGACGTGACGAACTTTGGATTATTGTGACGAACTTCGGAATATTGTGACGAACTTCGGATAATAACGTGACGAAATTCGGATAATTGTGACGAAATTCGGATAGAGACGTGACAAACTTCGGATTATGACGTGACGAACTTCGGATAATTGTGACGAAATTCGAATAGTGACGTAAAGAAATTCAGATAAATGTGACGAACTTTGGATTATTGTGATGAACTTCGGTTATATGTGACGAACTTCAGATTATTGTGACGAACTTCGGATAGTGACGTGACGAACTTCGGATAGTGACGTGACGAACTTCGGATTATTGTGACAAAATTCGGATAGCGACGTGACGAAATTCGGATAATTGTGACGAAATTCGGATAGTGACGTGACGAACTTCGGATTATGACGTGACGAACTTCGGATTATTGTGACGAACTTCGTATAGTGACGTGACGAACTTCGGATTTTTGTGACGAACTTCGGATAATTGTGACAAACTTCGGATAGCGACGTGACGAAATTCGGATAATTGTGACGAAATTCGGATAGTGACGTGACGAACTTCGGATTATGACGTGACGAACTTCGGATAATTGTGAAGAACTTCGGGTAGTGATGTGACTAACTTCGGATAGTGACGTGACGAAATTCGGATAATTGTGACGAACTTCGAAAAATGCTGTGACGAACTCGGATGACGCTGTGACGAACTTTGGATTATTGTGACGAAATTCGGATAGTGATGTGACGAACTTAGGATTATGACATGACGAACTTCGGATTATTGTGACGAACTCCGGATAGTGACGTCACCAAATTGGGATAACTGTAACGAACTTCGGATAGTAACGTGACGAAATTCGGATCATTAAGAATAACTTCGGATTATTGTGACGAACTTCGGAAAGTGACGTGACAAAGTTTGGATAATTAGGACGAAATTCGGATAGTGACGTGACGAACTTCGGATTATTGTGACGAACTTTAGATAGTGACGTGAGGTTTTTGGATTATTGTGACCGATTTCGGTAAATGACGAGAATAACTTCGAATAGTGACGTGACGAAATTTGGATATTGCTGTGACAAACTTCGGATAACGATGTGACGAATTTCGAAATGAAATGAAATGAAATGAAATGAAATGAAATGAAATGAAATGAAATGAAATGAAATGAAATGAAATGAAATGAAATGAAATGAAATGAAATGAAATGAAATGAAATGAAATGAAATGAAATGAAATGAAATGAAATGAAATGAAATGAAATGAAATGAAATGAAATGAAATGAAATGAAATGAAATGAAATGAAATGAAATGAAATGAAATGAAATGAAATGAAATGAAATGAAATGAAATGAAATGAAATGAAATGAAATGAAATGAAATGAAATGAAATGAAATGAAATGAAATGAAATGAAATGAAATGAAATGAAATGAAATGAAATGAAATGAAATGAAATGAAATGAAATGAAATGAAATGAAATGAAATGAAATGAAATGAAATGAAATGAAATGAAATGAAATGAAATGAAATGAAATGAAATGAAATGAAATGAAATGAAATGAAATGAAATGAAATGAAATGAAATGAAATGAAATGAAATGAAATGAAATGAAATGAAATGAAATGAAATGAAATGAAATGAAATGAAATGAAATGAAATGAAATGAAATGAAATGAAATGAAATGAAATGAAATGAAATGAAATGAAATGAAATGAAATGAAATGAAATGAAATGAAATGAAATGAAATGAAATGAAATGAAATGAAATGAAATGAAATGAAATGAAATGAAATGAAATGAAATGAAATGAAATGAAATGAAATGAAATGAAATGAAATGAAATGAAATGAAATGAAATGAAATGAAATGAAATGAAATGAAATGAAATGAAATGAAATGAAATGAAATGAAATGAAATGAAATGAAATGAAATGAAATGAAATGAAATGAAATGAAATGAAATGAAATGAAATGAAATGAAATGAAATGAAATGAAATGAAATGAAATGAAATGAAATGAAATGAAATGAAATGAATTGAATTGAAATGAAATGAAATGAAATGAAATGAAATGAAATGAATTGAAATGAAATGAAATGAAATGAAAAGAAATGAAATGAAATGAAATGAAATGAAATGAAACTGTAACGAACTTTGGATTATTGTGACGAACTTCGGATAGTGACGTCACCAAATTCGGATAATTGTGATAAAATTCGGATAGTGACGTGACGAACTTCGGATAGTGACGTGACGAAATTCGGATAATTAAGAAGAAATTCGGATAGTGACGTGACGAACTTCGGATTATTGTGACGAACTCCGGATAGTGACGTCACGAAATTGGGATAATTGTAACGAACTTCGGATAGTAACGTGACAAAATTCGGATAATAAAGAGTAACTTCGGATTATTGTGACGAACTTCGGAAAAAGACGTAACGAAGTTCGGATAATTGTGACAAAATTCGGATAGTGACGTGACGAACTTCGGATTATGACATGACGAACTTTGGATTATTGTGACGGACTACGGATAGTGACGTGACTTAATTCGAATAATTGTGACGAACTTCGGATTATTGTGACGATTTTCAGATTATGACGTGACGAACTTCGGATTTTTGTGACGAACTTCGGATTATTGTGACGAACTTCGAAAAGCGACGTGACGAAATTCGGATTATTGTGACGAAATTCGGATAGTGACGTGACGAACTTTGGATAGTGACGTGACGAAATTCGGTTAATTGTGACGAAATTTGGATAGTGACGTGACGAACTTCGGATTATGACGTGACGAAATTTGGATTATTGTGACGAACTTCGGATTATTGTGACGAACTTCGGATAGTAACGTGACGAACTTCGGATAATTGTGACGAAATTCGGATAGTGACGTAAAGAAATTCAGATAAATGTGACGAACTTTGGATTATTGTGACGAACTTCGGTTATATGTGACGAACTTCAGATTATTGTGACGAACTTCGGATAGTGACGTGACGAACTTCGGATAGTGACGTGACGAACTTCGGATTATTGTGACAAAATTTGGATAGCGACGTGACGAAATTCGGATAATTGTGACGAAATTCGGATAGTGACGTGACGAACTTCGTATAGTGACGTGACGAACTTCGGATTTTTGTGACGAACTTCGGATAATTGTGACAAACTTCGGATAGCGACGTGACGAAATTCGGATAATTGTGACGAAATTCGGATAGTGACGTGACGAACTTCGGATTATGACGTGACGAACTTCGGATAATTGTGAAGAACTTCGGGTAGTGATGTGACTAACTTCGGATAGTGACGTGACGAAATTCGGATAATTGTGACGAACTTCGAAAAATGCTGTGACGAACTCGGATGACGCTGTGACGAACTTTGGATTATTGTGACGAAATTCGGATAGTGATGTGACGAACTTAGGATTATGACATGACGAACTTCGGATTATTGTGACGAACTCCGGATAGTGACGTCACCAAATTGGGATAACTGTAACGAACTTCGGATAGTAACGTGACGAAATTCGGATCATTAAGAATAACTTCGGATTATTGTGACGAACTTCGGAAAGTGACGTGACAAAGTTTGGATAATTAGGACGAAATTCGGATAGTGACGTGACGAACTTCGGATTATTGTGACGAACTTTAGATAGTGACGTGAGGTTTTTGGATTATTGTGACCGATTTCGGTAAATGACGAGAATAACTTCGAATAGTGACGTGACGAAATTTGGATATTGCTGTGACAAACTTCGGATAACGATGTGACGAATTTCGAAATGAAATGAAATGAAATGACATGAAATGAAATGAAATGAAATGAAATGAAATGAAATGAAATGAAATGAAATGAAATGAAATGAAATGAAATGAAATGAAATGAAATGAAATGAAATGAAATGAAATGAAATGAAATGAAATGAAATGAAATGAAATGAAATGAAATGAAATGAAATGAAATGAAATGAAATGAAATGAAATGAAATGAAATGAAATGAAATGAAATGAAATGAAATGAAATGAAATGAAATGAAATGAAATGAAATGAAATGAAATGAAATGAAATGAAATGAAATGAAATGAAATGAAATGAAATGAAATGAAATGAAATGAAATGAAATGAAATGAAATGAAATGAAATGAAATGAAATGAAATGAAATGAAATGAAATGAAATGAAATGAAATGAAATGAAATGAAATGAAATGAAATGAAATGAAATGAAATGAAATGAAATGAAATGAAATGAAATGAAATGAAATGAAATGAAATGAAATGAAATGAAATGAAATGAAATGAAATGAAATGAAATGAAATGAAATGAAATGAAATGAAATGAAATGAAATGAAATGAAATGAAATGAAATGAAATGAAATGAAATGAAATGAAATGAAATGAAATGAAATGAAATGAAATGAAATGAAATGAAATGAAATGAAATGAAATGAAATGAAATGAAATGAAATGAAATGAAATGAAATGAAATGAAATGAAATGAAATGAAATGAAATGAAATGAAATGAAATGAAATGAAATGAAATGAAATGAAATGAAATGAAATGAAATGAAATGAAATGAAATGAAATGAAATGAAATGAAATGAAATGAAATGAAATGAAATGAAATGAAATGAAATGAAATGAAATGAAATGAAATGAAATGAAATGAAATGAAATGAAATGAAATGAAATGAAATGAAATGAAATGAAATGAAATGAAATGAAATGAAATGAAATGAAATGAAATGAAATGAAATGAAATGAAATGAAATGAAATGAAATGAAATGAAATGAAATGAAATGAAATGAAATGAAATGAAATGAAATGAAATGAAATGAAATGAAATGAAATGAAATGAAATGAAATGAAATGAAATGAAATGAAATGAAATGAAATGAAATGAAATGAAATGAAATGAAATGAAATGAAATGAAATGAAATGAATTGAAATGAAATGAAATGAAATGAAATGAAATGAATTGAAATGAAATGAAATGAAATGAAAAGAAATGAAATGAAATGAAATGAAATGAAATGAAACTGTAACGAACTTTGGATTATTGTGACGAACTTCGGATAGTGACGTCACCAAATTCGGATAATTGTGATAAAATTCGGATAGTGACGTGACGAACTTCGGATAGTGACGTGACGAAATTCGGATAATTAAGAAGAAATTCGGATAGTGACGTGACGAACTTCGGATTATTGTGACGAACTCCGGATAGTGACGTCACGAAATTGGGATAATTGTAACGAACTTCGGATAGTAACGTGACAAAATTCGGATAATAAAGAGTAACTTCGGATTATTGTGACGAACTTCGGAAAAAGACGTAACGAAGTTCGGATAATTGTGACAAAATTCGGATAGTGACGTGACGAACTTCGGATTATGACATGACGAACTTTGGATTATTGTGACGGACTACGGATAGTGACGTGACTTAATTCGAATAATTGTGACGAACTTCGGATTATTGTGACGATTTTCAGATTATGACGTGACGAACTTCGGATTTTTGTGACGAACTTCGGATTATTGTGACGAACTTCGAAAAGCGACGTGACGAAATTCGGATTATTGTGACGAAATTCGGATAGTGACGTGACGAACTTTGGATAGTGACGTGACGAAATTCGGTTAATTGTGACGAAATTTGGATAGTGACGTGACGAACTTCGGATTATGACGTGACGAAATTTGGATTATTGTGACGAACTTCGGATTATTGTGACGAACTTCGGATAGTAACGTGACGAACTTCGGATAATTGTGACGAAATTCGGATAGTGACGTAAAGAAATTCAGATAAATGTGACGAACTTTGGATTATTGTGACGAACTTCGGTTATATGTGACGAACTTCAGATTATTGTGACGAACTTCGGATAGTGACGTGACGAACTTCGGATAGTGACGTGACGAACTTCGGATTATTGTGACAAAATTTGGATAGCGACGTGACGAAATTCGGATAATTGTGACGAAATTCGGATAGTGACGTGACGAACTTCGGATTATGACGTGACGAACTTCGGATTATTGTGACGAACTTCGTATAGTGACGTGACGAACTTCGGATTTTTGTGACGAACTTCGGATAATTGTGACAAACTTCGGATAGACACGTGACGAAATTCGGATAATTGTGACGAAATTCGGATAGTGACGTGACGAACTTCGGATAGTTGTGACGAACTTCAGATTACTGTGACGAACTTCGGATAGTGATGTGACGAACTTCGGATTATTGTGACGAACTTCGGATTATTGTGACGAACTTCGGATAGCAACGTGACGAAATTCGGATAGTTGTGAGGAAATTAGGATAGTGACGTGACGAACTTCGGATAGTGACGTGACGAAATTCGGATAATTGTGACGAACTTCGAAAAATGCTGTGACGAACTCGGATGACGCTGTGACGAACTTTGGATTATTGTGACGAACTTCGGATAGTGACGTGACGATTTTCGGATTATTGTGACGAACTTCGGAAAGTGACGTGACGAAGTTCGGATAATTATGACGAAAGTCGGTAAGTGACGTGACAAACTTCGGATTATTGTGACGAACTTCGGATAGTGACGTGACGCAATTCGGATAATTGTGACAAAATTCGGATAGTGACGTGACGAAGTTCGGATAGTTGTGACGAACTTCAGATTACTGTGACGAACTTCGGATGACGCTGTGACGAACCTAGGATAGTAACGTGACGAACTTCGAAAAATGCTGTGACGAACTCGGATGACGCTGTGACGAACTTTGGATTATGACATGAAATTAAATGAAATGAAATGAAACGAAATAAAACTGTTACTTACTTCGGATTATTGTGACGAACTTCGGATTTTGACGTGACGAAATTCGGATAATTGTGATAAAATTCGTATAGTGACGTGACGAACTTCGGATAGTGACGTGATGAAATTCGGATAGTTGTGACTAACTTCGGATTACTGTGACGAACTTCGGATGACGCTGTGACGAACCTAGGATAGTGACGTGACGAACTTCGAAAAATGCTGTGACGAACTCGGATGACGCTGTGACGAACTTCGGATTATTGTGACGAACTTCGGATAGTGACGTGACGAACTTCGGATTATTGTGACGAACTTCGGAAAGTGACGTGACGAAGTTCGGATAATTGTGACGAAATTCGGTAAGTGACGTGACAAACTTCAAATTATTGTGACGAACTTCGGATAGTGACGTGACGCAATTCGGATAATTGTGACAAAATTCGGATAGTGACGTGACGCAATTCGGATAATTGTGACAAAATTCGGATAGTGACGTGACGAAGTTCGGATAGTTGTGACGAACTTCAGATTACTGTGACGAACTTCGGATGACGCTGTGACGAACCTAGGATAGTAACGTGACGAACTTCAAAAAATGCTGTGACGAACTCGGATGACGCTGTGACGAACTTCGGATTATTGTGACGAACTTCGGATAGTGACGTGACGAACTTCGGATTATTGTGACGAACTTCGGAAAGTGACGTGACGAAGTTCGGATAATTGTGACGAAATTCGGTAAGTGACGTGACGAACTTCAAATTATTGTGACGAACTTCGGAAAGTGACGTGACGCAATTCGGATAATTGTGACGAATTTCGGATTATTGTGACGAATTTTGGATAGTGACGTGACGAACTTCGGATTTTTGTGACGAACTTCGGATTATTGTGACGAAATTCAGATAGTGACGTGACGAACTTCGGAAAAAGACTGAAAAGAATGAAATGAAATGAAATGAAATGAAATGAAATGAAATGAAATGAAATGAAATGAAATGAAATGAAATGAAATGAAATGAAATGAAATGAAATGAAATGAAATGAAATGAAATGAAATGAAATGAAATGAAATGAAATGAAATGAAATGAAATGAAATGAAATGAAATGAAATGAAATGAAATGAAATGAAATGAAATGAAATGAAATGAAATGAAATGAAATGAAATGAAATGAAATGAAATGAAATGAAATGAAATGAAATGAAATGAAATGAAATGAAATGAAATGAAATGAAATGAAATGAAATGAAATGAAATGAAATGAAATGAAATGAAATGAAATGAAATGAAATGAAATGAAATGAAATGAAATGAAATGAAATGAAATGAAATGAAATGAAATGAAATGAAATGAAATGAAATGAAATGAAATGAAATGAAATGAAATGAAATGAAATGAAATGAAATGAAATGAAATGAAATGAAATGAAATGAAATGAAATGAAATGAAATGAAATGAAATGAAATGAAATGAAATGAAATGAAATGAAATGAAATGAAATGAAATGAAATGAAATGAAATGAAATGAAATGAAATGAAATGAAATGAAATGAAATGAAATGAAATGAAATGAAATGAAATGAAATGAAATGAAATGAAATGAAATGAAATGAAATGAAATGAAATGAAATGAAATGAAATGAAATGAAATGAAATGAAATGAAATGAAATGAAATGAAATGAAATGAAATGAAATGAAATGAAATGAAATGAAATGAAATGAAATGAAATGAAATGAAATGAAATGAAATGAAATGAAATGAAATGAAATGAAATGAAATGAAATGAAATGAAATGAAATGAAATGAAATGAAATGAAATGAAATGAAATGAAATGAAATGAAATGAAATGAAATGAAATGAAATGAAATGAAATGAAATGAAATGAAATGAAATGAAATGAAATGAAATGAAATGAAATGAAATGAAATGAAATGAAATGAAATGAAATGAAATGAAATGAAATGAAATGAAATGAAATGAAATGAAATGAAATGAAATGAAATGAAATGAAATGAAATGAAATGAAATGAAATGAAATGAAATGAAATGAAATGAAATGAAATGAAATGAAATGAAATGAAATGAAATGAAATGAAATGAAATGAAATGAAATGAAATGAAATGAAACTGTAACGAACTTTGGATAGTGACGTGACGAACTTCGGATAGTGACGTGATGAAATTCAGATAATTGTGACGAAATTTGGATAGTGACGTGACGAACTTCGGATTATGACGTGACGAACTTTGGATTATTGTGACGAACTTCGGATTATGACGTGACGAACTTCGGATAGTTGTGACGAAATTCGGATAGTGACGTAAAGAAATTCAGATAAATGTGACGAACTTTGGATTATTGTGACGAACTTCGGTTATATGTGACGAACTTCAGATTATTGTGACGAACTTCGGATAGTGACGTGACGAACTTCGGATAATTGTGATGAAATTCGGATAGTGACGTGACGAACTTCGGATTATGACGTGACGATTTTCGGATTATTGTGACGAACTTCGGAAAGTGACGTGACGAACTTCGGATTATTGTGACGAACTTCGGATAGTGACGTGACGAAATTCGGATAATTGTGACGAAATTCGGATAGAGACGTGACAAACTTCGGATTATGACGTGACGAACTTCGGATAATTGTTACGAAATTCGGATAGTGACGTAAAGAAATTCAGATAAATGTGACGAACTTTGGATTATTGTGACTAACTTCGGTTATATGTGACGAACTTCATATTATTGTGACGAATTTCGGATAGTGACGTGACAAACTTCGGATAGTGACGTGACGAACTTCGGATTATTGTGACAAACTTCGGATAGCGACGTGACGAAATTCGGATAATTGTGACGAAATTCGGATAGTGACGTGACGAACTTCGGATTATGACGTGACGAACTTCGGATTATTGTGACGAACTTCGTATAGTGACGTGACGAACTTCGGATTTTTGTGACGAACTTCGGAAAATTGTGACAAACTTCGGATAGCGACGTGACGAAATTCGGATAATTGTGACGAAATTCGGATAGTGACGTGACGAACTTCGGATTATGACGTGACGAACTTCGGATTATTGTGACGAACTTCGGATAGTGATGTGACGAACTTCGGATTATTGTGACGAACTTCGGATTATTGTGACGAACTTCGGATAGCAACGTGACGAAATTCAGATAATTGTGAGGAAATTAGGATAGTTACGTGACGAACTTCGGATAGTGACGTGACGAAATTCAGATAATTGTGACGAACTTCGAAAAATGCTGTGACGAACTCGGATGACGCTGTGACGAACTTCGGATTATTGTGACGAACTTCGGATAGTGTCGTGACGATTTTCGGATTATTGTGACGAACTTCGGAAAGTGACGTGACGAAGTTCGGATAATTGTGACGAAATTCGGTAAGTGACGTGACGAACTTCGGATTATTGTGACGAACTTCGGATAGTGACGTGACGCAATTCGGATAATTGTAACAAAATTCGGATAGTGACGTGACGAAGTTCGGATAGTTGTGACGAACTTCAGATTACTGTGACGAACTTCGGATGACGCTGTGACGAACCTAGGATAGTGACGTGACAACTTCGAAAAATGCTGTGACGAACTCGGATGACGCTGTGACGAACTTCGGATTATGACATGAAATTAAATGAAATGAAATGAAATGAAACGAAATAAAACTGTTACTAACTTCGGATTATTGTGACGAACTTCGGATTTTGACGTGACGAAATTCGGATAATTGTGATAAAATTCGGATAGTGACGTGACGACCTTCGGATTATTGTGACGAACTTTGGATTATTGTGACGAATTCCGGAAAGTGACGTCAAGAAATTCGGATAATTAAGACGAACTTTGGATTATTGTGACGAAGTTCGGAAAGTGACCTGACGAATTTTGGATAATTGTGACGAAATTCGGATAGCGACGTGACGATTTTTGGATTCTTAAGGCGAACTTTGGATAGTGACGTGACGAACTTCGGATTATTGTGACGAACTTCGGATTATGACATGACGAACTTTGGATTATTGTGACGAACTACGGATAGTGACGTGACTAAATTCGAATGATTGTGACGAACTTCGGATTATTGTGACGATTTTTAGATTATGACGTGACGAACTTCGGATTTTTGTGACGAACTTCGGATTATTGTGACGAACTTCGAAAAGCGACGTGACGAAATTCGGATAATTGTGACGAAATTCGGATAGTGACGTGACGAACTTCGGATAGTGACGTGACGAAATTCGGAAAATTGTGACGAAATTTGGATAGTGACGTGACGAACTTCGGATTATGACGTGACGAACTTTGGATTATTGTGACGAACTTCGGATTATTGTGACGAACTTCGGATAGTAACGTGACGAAATTCGGATAATTGTGACGAAATTCGGATAGAGACGTGACAAACTTCGGATTATGACGTGACGAACTTCGGATAATTGTGACGAAATTCGGATAGTGACGTAAAGAAATTCAGATAAATGTGACGAACTTTGGATTATTGTGACGAACTTCGGTTATATGTGACGAACTTCATATTATTGTGACGATCTTCGGATAGTGACGTGACGAACTTCGGATAGTGACGTGACGAACTTCGGATTATTGTGACAAACTTCGGATAGCGACGTGACGATATTCGGATAATTGTGACGAAATTCGGATAGTGACGTGACGAACTTCGGATTATGACGTGACGAACTTCGGATTATTGTGACGAACTTCGTATAGTGACGTGACGAACTTCGGATTTTTGTGACGAACTTCGGATAATTGTGACAAACTTCGGATAGCGACGTGACGAAATTCGGATAATTGTGACGAAATTCGGATAGTGACGTGACGAACTTCGGATTATGACGTGACGAACTTCGGATTATTGTGACGAACTTCGGATAGTGACGTGACGAACTTCGGATATTGTGACGAACTTCGGATAGTAACGTGACGAAATTCGGATAATTGTGACGAAATTCGGATAGAGACGTGACAAACTTCGGATTATGACGTGACGAACTTCGGATAATTGTGACGAAATTTGGATAGTGACGTAAAGAAATGCAGATAAATGTGACGAACTTTGGATTATTGTGACGAACTTCGGATTATGACGTGACGAACTCCGGAAAATTGTGACGAAATTCGGATAGTGACGTAAAGAAATTCAGATAAATGTGACGAACTTTGGATTATTGTGACGAACTTCGGTTATATGTGACGAACTTCATATTATTGTGACGATCTTCGGATAGTGACGTGACGAACTTCGGATAGTGACGTGACGAACTTCGGATTATTGTGACGAACTTCGGATAGTAACGTGACGAAATTCGGATAATTGTGACGAAATTCGGATAGAGACGTGACAAACTTCGGATTATGACGTGACGAACTTCGGATAATTGTGACGAAATTCGGATAGTGACGTAAAGAAATGCAGATAAATGTGACGAACTTTGGATTATTGTGACGAACTTCGGATTATGACGTGACGAACTTCGGATAATTGTGACGAAATTCGGATAGTGACGTAAAGAAATTCAGATAAATGTGACGAACTTTGGATTATTGTGACGAACTTCGGTTATATGTGACGAACTTCATATTATTGTGACGATCTTCGGATAGTGTCGTGACGAACTCCGGATAGTGACGTCACGAAATTGGGATAATTGTAACGAACTTCGGATAGTAACGTAAAAAAACGGAACGTAACCGTGCTAAAGAAAAGATCGTTGTCATTGAGCTCCAATATTTTTAATCATTTTAAATAGTAAATAGTGTTTGTTTAGATTATTGAGCGATATTATTGCATAGTGAGTGAAGTGGTCGTTCTAGTGGTGAAAACCGGACTTCAAAACTCCCAAGAACTAAAAAGATATGGGTAAATAACTTTCAAACTTTTATAAACGGTTCCATACCCTGACCTACCTCAATCCGTGGTGCGCCCGATACTCCTCGCGCGCCCATACCTCACACCCGCAGACGCCAGTGCTGTCTCGATCAAGCGTGACAGCGCGTTCGACACGGATACATTACCTTATATGGCCCTACAAGTTGAAGACAAATTACTTCGCCCAGAAGCTATAGCGCTGTTTCGGCGCGAGGCACACGGAGCTTTGTAGCGTAGCGGCCTACTACCGCGCTTTGGAAGAGAGCGATTCCGAGTTCGAATCTTGCTAGTTTGTGGTTGAAGAATTGAACTTTTTGTATTTTTTTTTAAACTTTTACTTCTTATTACTGACATCATGGACAAGACTGAATTAGAAAATATTACTTTTCGCAATCCTCAGAGGTCGAGTTCAATGGACAGTGTATTTAACGCTAACTTGAGCACAAACTCCACACTATTAGATACAACGATGTTAAGCCTTCCAAATACCTCACTAAATGACAGCGAAGCTGTTCTACATTTTAAGGAAACAATTAATAGGTTAAATATGGAGCTAAAAAGTGCACATACTGAAATTGAAAATTTAAATAGCGAGAATTTTCGCCTCAAAATGGATATTGGGCAGTACCAGAGACTTATAGAAACGTATAAGAAAGTGAATATATTAGACAAAAAGAGCTTTTCACCGAGGTCCGCAAGTAAGCGAAATAAACTACGAACAGACAGCGCCTCCACACCAACTAAACTATGTCTCTCGCCTTTGGTGACTCACCTGCCAGACTCTGTCGTACTAACCCAATCCACATGCAATATAGATGACGACTCTTTCAACTCGGCTCTGTCAATCGGCAGCTCAGAGGCAATTACACTCACCAAGTCGCCACCGAAATTCGAACAGAGCATAAAATCATGCAAAGGATCAAGTGACCACGACTCTCAAAATGAAGGGGAGTCCATATCTGCCTCGGACACTTTCAGTGATAAAAAGGATAGTCGCTCGAAACTTAAGCAATGCCCGCAAGAGACTAAGGATCAACAAGGATATCTCACTGAAAAGTGCAAGCTGTGTATCTTAAGTGGTAATAAAAACAATAAGATACTATCAATCGCAGAAGACTCATTTCCTAATTATGCAATTTGCCACTACTTAACGCCTAACTGTGGAATAAAAAAACTGCTTGATAATATTGAACAAAAGTTACAAAACTTTACAATGTACGACTACTGCCTAATTTTAATTGGCGAAGAGGATTTTCGACGAACTAAAAACTATGTTGAATTAACAATCTACATACGCGAAACTCTTTTAAAAATACAGCACACAAATGTTGTAATTTGCGCCCCTACATTCAAATTGAACGACTATTCAACTATGTTTAACGGAAGAATAGAGACATTTAACAGCCTTCTGTACCTAGATGCATGTACTCATAACTTTGCATACTTGTTCGATTCAAACTATTATCTTCGCTATGATTTCGATATGTTCTGGAAGAAAAGTGGGTCAGTTAACAATCACGGAATGTTAAATATATTTTTGAATCTTAGTTTAATGATAAACGAATTTATATACTGTGATAACGGGAATATAAACCACTCCAGTGACGCGGAGCTTGAAGGGTCTCCAGTCAAAAGCAATTCAGTTCATGCGAATGAGTTTTTTCTTTTATAATCACATGCATTTGTTGCATCAAAACATAGCAGGGCTACTTAATAAATCGGACTCATTAACAGTACATATCCAAGATCTGCTTGAAAAGAATATAGATGTAGATGTGATCTGTATAACGGAACATTTTGTAATTGCTGGTCACGAAAACTTAATAAATATACCTAACTTTAAGATAGCTGCATGTTATGCAAGAAAAACACAAAAACGTGGAGGTTCCTGCATTCTTATTAAGAATAGCTTTGAATACAAAGAACTAAAGAACACATCTAAGTTTTCCGTTACGGGGGTTATAGAATGTTGCGCTCTAGAACTAATTAAGCAAAAAATTATAATTATATGCATATATCGTCCACCCAGTATGTCTAACATAAGCCTCTTCTATGATAACCTGGATGCTCTACTAAAGTCATTATGTACTAATACTAATAAAAAAGTGATTTTGTGTGGGGACTTTAACATAGACATAATTAAAAGAAATAGATTTACTTTGGACTTTGAATCCCTACTTCTCAGTTACAATCTTAAATTGGAAATAGATCAACCTACACGACTAATGAGCAAAACGTGCTTAGATAACATAGCTCATAACTCTAAGCAAAAATGCAATAGCGAGATTCTCGATCTTGCTTTATCTGACCATACAGCTCAACTTCTGAAAATCCCAGTTAAAAAAACATGTATTCTTAATTCTTGGCGGGTACAAAAACGTAATATTACAAAGGAAAATTTAATTATATTAAAAAAGTATCTACAGTGCCTTTCTTTTTCAAATGTATTTGGTACTGAAAACGCAAATGAAGCCTATGATAATTTCGGAGATATTTTTTGTTTATTGTACGACCTTTGCTTTCCGATAAAATGGGTTACCGTTAAACCAGATACAAAAGTTAAGTGGATATCGCGGGGTATTAGAATTTGTAGTCGGAAACAAAGAAATTTACTGTGGAAGTTCAGACTATCTCCTACGCGTAAAAATGAATATATTTTCAAAACGTATTCACAGAAACTCAAAAAAATCATTAGACTCACCCAAAAAGCTCAAAATAACTATATTATAAATAATTCTGAGAATAAGACCAAAGCAGCATGGCAAATAATTAACAAAACTAAATTCACTAAAGATCCGATTTTACAAATCAAAATACAAAATTCTATAATTAAGGACCCTCAAGAAATTGCGGAATCTTTCAATAATTTCTTTGTTGACCAGGTTCAAGATGTATCTAACGGAAACCCAGAATCAGATAAAACTACGAGGATAGTTAATAACCCTAACTCAATGTTCATGCCACCAGTTGTTCCACAGGATATAGTTAGAGCAATAAAAACATTAAAAAATAAAAAAAGTCATGGCTATGATGGTGTAACAACCTCCGTGGTCAAATTTGTATCTGATATAATTGCTGTTCCTCTAAGTCATATTATGAATACAAGTATTAGCTCAGGCACCTTCCCAAATAGTCTTAAAAAAGTAATCATAAAACCACTCCATAAAAAAAATTGCAAAGAAGACATGACTAATTATAGGCCAGTAGCCTTAATTCCAGTGTTTTCCAAAGTTCTTGAAAAAATTATGTATGAGACAGTTTATAAATTCTTAACAAAACATGAAATCTTGTGTGACGAACAAAAGGGGTTCAGAAAAAATAAAAATATCAATATGGCAATATACGATTTATTGAATAACGTAATGCCAAATGTGGACCATAAAATACCTGTATGCGCCATATATACGGATATGACGAAAGCATTCGATTACGTAAACCATGACACTCTAATAAATAAACTTTACACGTACGGGATAAGAGGAAATGTCTTAGATCTAATTAAGTCTTATCTTACTAATCGAATGCAATACACTGAAATATCCAGGATATGCGTAATAACAAAAAGAGAACACAAATACCTATCCGGCTACAGGGAAGTCAAATATGGCGTACCACAGGGAAGTGTGCTTGGACCGTTGTTGTTTCTTTTATATATCAACGACTTGCCTCGCCATATTCAACAACCTGTGGTATTGTTTGCTGATGATAGTACGGCAACAGTAAAATGCGACAATAGAATTAATTATGAGAGTGACATTAATAATACATTAAAAAGTATAATAAATTGGCTTAATGAAAATAATCTAATCTTAAATATTCAAAAAACTAAAGTTATGCATTTCCATCAGCGTGTAACAGCTGAAAATTATGAGGTTGAATTTAATGGACAAAGAGTAGACTCGACTAATAATACAAAATTCCTAGGTATAATAATTGACAATAAATTGAGCTGGAAACCGCATGCAGAGGATGTATGTAAGAGGCTAAGCAAGTCAGCGTACGTACTATATAACTTGGCAATTAAAGTAAGCATTCGCACCGTGCTGGAAGCTTATCATGGTCTAGCTGCGTCGGTTTTGAGATTTGGCGTTATATTCTGGGGTAACTGTTCAGAGAGAGAGAGGATATTCAAGGTCCAAAAACGTTGCATAAGATCAATGACGAGTCTTAAAAATACCGACAGTTGTGCACCTGCGTTCAAGTCTCTAAAGTTACTCACCTTTCCGTCCCTGTATATCCTTGAAGTAGCTATATTTGTTAGATCAAACTTACACCTTTTTTCCCTTAGGGAAGATATCAGAAAACGTCCGGGATGTGTTAGATCGCAATACAAAAATCTAATGTATACAGGTAGGTACAAAACAGCTTTATTAAGAAAAAGCTTACTTTCAATGGGGCCAGTCATCTATAATAAAATACCTCATACCTACAAGGAAGAATCATTAGGCATGTTTAAAAAGAGGCTTACATCCTTACTTATAGATAAATGTTACTATTCTATAAAAGATTTTTTAAATGATAAGAGTCTCTAATGTTATTTTGTTTTATTCTATTTTATTTGAATGTTAAGAGTTGATTATGATATCTTAATTTATCCCATTATATTTGAATGTTTACGATTTTTTTTTTTTTTTATTGATTTAATATTTTTTTTATTTTGAATTTAATCATGTAATTGTCGAGTTTAATGTACGCAAATTAATCAATTTTAATCAATTATTTGTTAATTATAGAAGAAAGTTTGTTGTTGTTTATTTATTATGTTGTAGAGAACGTGAGCGATATGTGTCTGTATTTTAATCCACGATTTCATTTTATCTCTTTGTTATTTAATTGTCTAGTCTTGTTTGTTAGTTGAGTATATACTTTCTTTACTATTTTGCATGTCGTAAGGTAGAGTGTGTTGAAACTTTTTTACAATGTTACCATCCTATTTTGTACACATATTCTTGGCAAAATAAATGATTTCTGATTCTGATTCTGAACGTGACAAAATTCGGATAATTAAGAGTAACTTCGGATTATTGTGACGAACTTCGGAAAAAGACGTAACGAAGTTCGGATAATTGTGACGCAATTCGGATAGTGACGTGACGAACTTCGGATAGTGACGTGACGAAATTCGGATAATTGTGACGAACTTCGGATAATTGTTACGAAATTCGGATAGTGACGTAAAGAAATTCAGATAAATGTGACGAACTTTGGATTATTGTGACGAACTTCGGTTATATGTGACGAACTTCATATTATTGTGACGAATTTCGGATAGTGACGTGACAAACTTCGGATAGTGACGTGACGAACTTCGGATTATTGTGACAAACTTCGGATAGCGACGTGACGAAATTCGGATAATTGTGACGAAATTCGGATAGTGACGTGACGAACTTCGGATTATGACGTGACGAACTTCGGATTATTGTGACGAACTTCGTATAGTGACGTGACGAACTTCGGATTTTTGTGACGAACTTCGGAAAATTGTGACAAACTTCGGATAGCGACGTGACGAAATTCGGATAATTGTGACGAAATTCGGATAGTGACGTGACGAACTTCGGATTATGACGTGACGAACTTCGGATTATTGTGACGAACTTCGGATAGTGATGTGACGAACTTCGGATTATTGTGACGAACTTCGGATTATTGTGACGAACTTCGGATAGCAACGTGACGAAATTCAGATAATTGTGAGGAAATTAGGATAGTTACGTGACGAACTTCGGATAGTGACGTGACGAAATTCAGATAATTGTGACGAACTTCGAAAAATGCTGTGACGAACTCGGATGACGCTGTGACGAACTTCGGATTATTGTGACGAACTTCGGATAGTGTCGTGACGATTTTCGGATTATTGTGACGAACTTCGGAAAGTGACGTGACGAAGTTCGGATAATTGTGACGAAATTCGGTAAGTGACGTGACGAACTTCGGATTATTGTGACGAACTTCGGATAGTGACGTGACGCAATTCGGATAATTGTAACAAAATTCGGATAGTGACGTGACGAAGTTCGGATAGTTGTGACGAACTTCAGATTACTGTGACGAACTTCGGATGACGCTGTGACGAACCTAGGATAGTGACGTGACAACTTCGAAAAATGCTGTGACGAACTCGGATGACGCTGTGACGAACTTCGGATTATGACATGAAATTAAATGAAATGAAATGAAATGAAACGAAATAAAACTGTTACTAACTTCGGATTATTGTGACGAACTTCGGATTTTGACGTGACGAAATTCGGATAATTGTGATAAAATTCGGATAGTGACGTGACGACCTTCGGATTATTGTGACGAACTTTGGATTATTGTGACGAATTCCGGAAAGTGACGTCAAGAAATTCGGATAATTAAGACGAACTTTGGATTATTGTGACGAAGTTCGGAAAGTGACCTGACGAATTTTGGATAATTGTGACGAAATTCGGATAGCGACGTGACGATTTTTGGATTCTTAAGGCGAACTTTGGATAGTGACGTGACGAACTTCGGATTATTGTGACGAACTTCGGATTATGACATGACGAACTTTGGATTATTGTGACGAACTACGGATAGTGACGTGACTAAATTCGAATAATTGTGACGAACTTCGGATTATTGTGACGATTTTTAGATTATGACGTGACGAACTTCGGATTTTTGTGACGAACTTCGGATTATTGTGACGAACTTCGAAAAGCGACGTGACGAAATTCGGATAATTGTGACGAAATTCGGATAGTGACGTGACGAACTTCGGATAGTGACGTGACGAAATTCGGAAAATTGTGACGAAATTTGGATAGTGACGTGACGAACTTCGGATTATGACGTGACGAACTTTGGATTATTGTGACGAACTTCGGATTATTGTGACGAACTTCGGATAGTAACGTGACGAAATTCGGATAATTGTGACGAAATTCGGATAGAGACGTGACAAACTTCGGATTATGACGTGACGAACTTCGGATAATTGTGACGAAATTCGGATAGTGACGTAAAGAAATTCAGATAAATGTGACGAACTTTGGATTATTGTGACGAACTTCGGTTATATGTGACGAACTTCATATTATTGTGACGATCTTCGGATAGTGACGTGACGAACTTCGGATAGTGACGTGACGAACTTCGGATTATTGTGACAAACTTCGGATAGCGACGTGACGATATTCGGATAATTGTGACGAAATTCGGATAGTGACGTGACGAACTTCGGATTATGACGTGACGAACTTCGGATTATTGTGACGAACTTCGTATAGTGACGTGACGAACTTCGGATTTTTGTGACGAACTTCGGATAATTGTGACAAACTTCGGATAGCGACGTGACGAAATTCGGATAATTGTGACGAAATTCGGATAGTGACGTGACGAACTTCGGATTATGACGTGACGAACTTCGGATTATTGTGACGAACTTCGGATAGTGACGTGACGAACTTCGGATATTGTGACGAACTTCGGATAGTAACGTGACGAAATTCGGATAATTGTGACGAAATTCGGATAGAGACGTGACAAACTTCGGATTATGACGTGACGAACTTCGGATAATTGTGACGAAATTCGGATAGTGACGTAAAGAAATGCAGATAAATGTGACGAACTTTGGATTATTGTGACGAACTTCGGATTATGACGTGACGAACTCCGGAAAATTGTGACGAAATTCGGATAGTGACGTAAAGAAATGCAGATAAATGTGACGAACTTTGGATTATTGTGACGAACTTCGGATTATGACGTGACGAACTCCGGAAAATTGTGACGAAATTCGGATAGTGACGTAAAGAAATTCAGATAAACGTGACGAACTTCGGATTATGACGTGACGAACTTCGGATTATTGTGACGAACTTCGGATAGTGACGTGACGAACTTCGGATATTGTGACGAACTTCGGATAGTAACGTGACGAAATTCGGATAATTGTGACGAAATTCGGATAGAGACGTGACAAACTTCGGATTATGACGTGACGAACTTCGGATAATTGTGACGAAATTCGGATAGTGACGTAAAGAAATGCAGATAAATGTGACGAACTTTGGATTATTGTGACGAACTTCGGATTATGACGTGACGAACTCCGGAAAATTGTGACGAAATTCGGATAGTGACGTAAAGAAATTCAGATAAATGTGACGAACTTTGGATTATTGTGACGAACTTCGGTTATATGTGACGAACTTCATATTATTGTGACGATCTTCGGATAGTGACGTGACGAACTTCGGATAGTGACGTGACGAACTTCGGATTATTGTGACGAACTTCGGATAGTAACGTGACGAAATTCGGATAATTGTGACGAAATTCGGATAGAGACGTGACAAACTTCGGATTATGACGTGACGAACTTCGGATAATTGTGACGAAATTCGGATAGTGACGTAAAGAAATGCAGATAAATGTGACGAACTTTGGATTATTGTGACGAACTTCGGATTATGACGTGACGAACTTCGGATAATTGTGACGAAATTCGGATAGTGACGAATCAAAATCAAAATCAAAAGTCATTTATTCAAATTAGGCTGAGGATCAGCACTTTTTGAACGTCAAAAATTACATAAGACAGTCCCCCAAAACGCCCGCCCTTCGCCACTTCCTAGTGTTTTTGCTGGGAAGAAGAAGTGGCGGAACAAACTCCCCAGCAACACGTCTGTCTGATATGTTAGAAGAACAGTTTAAACATCATTGGAAATTAATAAACTTAATCATTTAAATTAAATAATTTGCTACATGCTAGCTAGCACACACCAATATACAAGACAGCAGTAATAAGAATAGTACCTAAGTACCGACGTTGACAACTAAACTCATGCAAAAAATAAAATATAACTAACTGAATAAATATAAGCCTTCAAGTAAAAAGGGCGTGCCCGCTTACATGTACAAAACTGGAATACATGACTAGGTCTACGACATTACATCTAAAATAAATAAAAAAAAAAAAAAAAAAAAAAAAACGATACAATAAAAAAAATGAGACACTAGGACCATCGAAGCTAAATAAAAAATCAGTTACTAATTAAACAACAACAAAACCAAGGTCAGCAAGACGACCAGTCACCACAAGCAGCACCCGTTCACGAGCATAACGCAAAGATCAGCCATTACCCCCCTCGCCATATTAGAGGGAAGGTGGTAACCCGACCCCCGACGCTACCGCAAGCAGTAACATCTAAGGGAGCATGACGAACTTGCTTCCGGTTATTTATGCAAAAAAAAAATAATCAATTAATAGGCTGGGTCACTAGTTAACATGTAATTCAATGCAACGCATTATAAAACAATATAATGAGAAGATCATGTCATAAAAAAAAAATAAAAAATAATAAATAATACTTATTTATATATATAAAAAAAAAAGATCAGGCAGTAAGTTAATTACAGTGAAAGAACATTATAACATTGTCTTGCGTTCAGGAAACCGACCAACTATTATTATCATCTAAGTAGTCGTTAATGGAGTAATATGCCCTAGAACAAAGGATAGATTTAATTTTTAATTTAAACGCACTAAAAGGCAAATCCAGAAATGAGACTGGTAACTTATTATAAAAGCGAATACCGAGTCCCACAAATGAGTTATGTACCTTATGAAGTCGGTGAAAAGGTGCATGTAGTTTGTGCTTATTTCTGGTATTAAAATTGTGGATGTCACTAGTTTTGGTAAACATATGTATGTTTTGCCTAATGTATAATATATTAGCAAAAATGTATTGAGATGCCACTGTGAGAATACCGATCTCTTTAAAAAGTTCTCTTAAGGAGACTCTGGACCCTAGCTGGTATATTGCACGAACAGCTCGTTTTTGTAGTACAAATATATTTTGAATATCTGCAGCTTTTCCCCATAATAGCATGCCGTAAGACATAACGCTATGGAAATAACTAAAATAGACTAACCGAGCCGTATCAACGTCAGTGTATTGTCTAACTTTCCTAACGGCGTAGGCGGCCGAACTGAGTCTTCCTGCTAAAGATGATATATGGGGGCCCCACTGAAGTTTGGCATCAACGGTAATGCCCAAAAAGACTGCAGAGTCTACAGTATCAAGCACCTCATTACATATGGTGAGATTGGGTCCAAGATTTCTAACATTAGGTAAGGCGAACTTAATACATTTCGTTTTTTTGGCATTGAGGACCAGGTTGTTTGTGGTAAACCAATCTGTAACCATTGAAAGTGCACTGTTTATATCGTCAAAGTCTAGTCTATTCCTATCTACTTTAAAGATAAGAGAGGTGTCATCTGCAAACAGTACTACATCACAAGTACCGTTCAGGTAGAATGGTAAATCGTTAATATAAACCAAAAATAAGAAAGGACCCAGTATTGATCCTTGTGGTACTCCTAACTGAACTGGTAGCCCGGAAGATTTCGCACCATTAACATCCACACATTGGAACCTATTATGTAAGTAGGAATCTAACAAATTGAGAGCCTCGTTTTGGACACCGTAATGACGCAGTTTACGCAAAAGTGTATCGTGATGTACGCAATCAAATGCTTTTGAGAGATCACAGAAAACTCCAATTACATTTTGCAAGTTCTCCCACGCCTTAAATATATGTTTTAACAAAGCTACACCCGCATCGGTTGTCGAACGACCTTTTGTAAAGCCGTACTGTTCAGAGTGAAGGAGGCTATTTAGGTTAAAATGTCTGAGCAACTGCTTGAGTATTAGTTTTTCAAAAATTTTACTGAACGCGGGTAAGATAGAAATAGGCCTAAAATTGCCAATATCATTTTTATTACCTGTTTTAAATAACGGAATGACTTTACTGCTTTTCATGAGGTCAGGAAAAGTTCCTAAATCTACACATTTATTAAAAGTTACAGCAAGATAGGGGGCTACAATGTCTATTATATTACTTAAAAGTTTAATGGAAATGCCCCAGTAATCACCTGTGTTTTTAGATTTAAGCGAGTTAAAAACGTTAAATACATCTCGTGGTGTCACATGTTCAAAACTAAATAGGCGACTACATTTAGGCACACAACTATCTAAAAGGGTCTCAGCCTTAGACGGGGATGAACTTAAGGAGCGAGTCGTAGTTATTGGTATGTTGGCGAAAAACTCATTAAATGCCTGAGCCACGTCAGCCGCTTTACTTACTAATTTGTTGTCGACTATGATTTCTAACTGATGTACTTGGCGGACTGATTTACCTGTTTCATTGTTAATAATTTTCCAAGTGGTTTTTATTTTATTATTAGAATTTTTAATTGTGTCACTTAAAAACTTTGACTTAGCTAAAATGCAAATCTTTTTAAATAATTTAGAATAATTTTTAACATACTCTAGAAAGGGAGTATCAAACCTGTAACGTTTCAAACCATATAACTCGTATAGTCTCGCTCTACTTTTATAAATACCCGGAGTAGCCCATTGGTTAAATCCAGCTGAAGTACCCGTAGTATTTACGGTTTATTGACGTAAAGAAATTCAGATAAATGTGACGAACTTTGGATTATTGTGACGAACTTCGGTTATATGTGACGAACTTCATATTATTGTGACGATCTTCGGATAGTGTCGTGACGAACTCCGGATAGTGACGTCACGAAATTGGGATAATTGTAACGAACTTCGGATAGTAACGTAAAAAAACGGAACGTAACCGTGCTAAAGAAAAGATCGTTGTCATTGAGCTCCTATATTTTTAATCATTTTAAATAGTAAATAGTGTTTGTTTAGACCATTGAGCGATATTATTGCATAGTGAGTGAAGTGGTCGTTCTAGTGGTGAAAACCGGACTTCAAAACTCCCAAGAACTAAAAAGATATGGGTAAATAACTTTCAAACTTTTATAAACGGTTCCATACCCTGACCTACCTCAATCCGTGGTGCGCCCGATACTCCTCGCGCGCCCATACCTCACACCCGCAGACGCCAGTGCTGTCTCGATCAAGCGTGACAGCGCGTTCGACACGGATACATTACCTTATATGGCCCTACAAGTTGAAGACAAATTACTTCGCCCAGAAGCTATAGCGCTGTTTCGGCGCGAGGCACACGGAGCTTTGTAGCGTAGCGGCCTACTACCGCGCTTTGGAAGAGAGCGATTCCGAGTTCGAATCTTGCTAGTTTGTGGTTGAAGAATTGAACTTTTTGTATTTTTTTTTAAACTTTTACTTCTTATTACTGACATCATGGACAAGACTGAATTAGAAAATATTACTTTTCGCAATCCTCAGAGGTCGAGTTCAATGGACAGTGTATTTAACGCTAACTTGAGCACAAACTCCACACTATTAGATACAACGATGTTAAGCCTTCCAAATACCTCACTAAATGACAGCGAAGCTGTTCTACATTTTAAGGAAACAATTAATAGGTTAAATATGGAGCTAAAAAGTGCACATACTGAAATTGAAAATTTAAATAGCGAGAATTTTCGCCTCAAAATGGATATTGGGCAGTACCAGAGACTTATAGAAACGTATAAGAAAGTGAATATATTAGACAAAAAGAGCTTTTCACCGAGGTCCGCAAGTAAGCGAAATAAACTACGAACAGACAGCGCCTCCACACCAACTAAACTATGTCTCTCGCCTTTGGTGACTCACCTGCCAGACTCTGTCGTACTAACCCAATCCACATGCAATATAGATGACGACTCTTTCAACTCGGCTCTGTCAATCGGCAGCTCAGAGGCAATTACACTCACCAAGTCGCCACCGAAATTCGAACAGAGCATAAAATCATGCAAAGGATCAAGTGACCACGACTCTCAAAATGAAGGGGAGTCCATATCTGCCTCGGACACTTTCAGTGATAAAAAGGATAGTCGCTCGAAACTTAAGCAATGCCCGCAAGAGACTAAGGATCAACAAGGATATCTCACTGAAAAGTGCAAGCTGTGTATCTTAAGTGGTAATAAAAACAATAAGATACTATCAATCGCAGAAGACTCATTTCCTAATTATGCAATTTGCCACTACTTAACGCCTAACTGTGGAATAAAAAAACTGCTTGATAATATTGAACAAAAGTTACAAAACTTTACAATGTACGACTACTGCCTAATTTTAATTGGCGAAGAGGATTTTCGACGAACTAAAAACTATGTTGAATTAACAATCTACATACGCGAAACTCTTTTAAAAATACAGCACACAAATGTTGTAATTTGCGCCCCTACATTCAAATTGAACGACTATTCAACTATGTTTAACGGAAGAATAGAGACATTTAACAGCCTTCTGTACCTAGATGCATGTACTCATAACTTTGCATACTTGTTCGATTCAAACTATTATCTTCGCTATGATTTCGATATGTTCTGGAAGAAAAGTGGGTCAGTTAACAATCACGGAATGTTAAATATATTTTTGAATCTTAGTTTAATGATAAACGAATTTATATACTGTGATAACGGGAATATAAACCACTCCAGTGACGCGGAGCTTGAAGGGTCTCCAGTCAAAAGCAATTCAGTTCATGCGAATGAGTTTTTTCTTTTATAATCACATGCATTTGTTGCATCAAAACATAGCAGGGCTACTTAATAAATCGGACTCATTAACAGTACATATCCAAGATCTGCTTGAAAAGAATATAGATGTAGATGTGATCTGTATAACGGAACATTTTGTAATTGCTGGTCACGAAAACTTAATAAATATACCTAACTTTAAGATAGCTGCATGTTATGCAAGAAAAACACAAAAACGTGGAGGTTCCTGCATTCTTATTAAGAATAGCTTTGAATACAAAGAACTAAAGAACACATCTAAGTTTTCCGTTACGGGGGTTATAGAATGTTGCGCTCTAGAACTAATTAAGCAAAAAATTATAATTATATGCATATATCGTCCACCCAGTATGTCTAACATAAGCCTCTTCTATGATAACCTGGATGCTCTACTAAAGTCATTATGTACTAATACTAATAAAAAAGTGATTTTGTGTGGGGACTTTAACATAGACATAATTAAAAGAAATAGATTTACTTTGGACTTTGAATCCCTACTTCTCAGTTACAATCTTAAATTGGAAATAGATCAACCTACACGACTAATGAGCAAAACGTGCTTAGATAACATAGCTCATAACTCTAAGCAAAAATGCAATAGCGAGATTCTCGATCTTGCTTTATCTGACCATACAGCTCAACTTCTGAAAATCCCAGTTAAAAAAACATGTATTCTTAATTCTTGGCGGGTACAAAAACGTAATATTACAAAGGAAAATTTAATTATATTAAAAAAGTATCTACAGTGCCTTTCTTTTTCAAATGTATTTGGTACTGAAAACGCAAATGAAGCCTATGATAATTTCGGAGATATTTTTTGTTTATTGTACGACCTTTGCTTTCCGATAAAATGGGTTACCGTTAAACCAGATACAAAAGTTAAGTGGATATCGCGGGGTATTAGAATTTGTAGTCGGAAACAAAGAAATTTACTGTGGAAGTTCAGACTATCTCCTACGCGTAAAAATGAATATATTTTCAAAACGTATTCACAGAAACTCAAAAAAATCATTAGACTCACCCAAAAAGCTCAAAATAACTATATTATAAATAATTCTGAGAATAAGACCAAAGCAGCATGGCAAATAATTAACAAAACTAAATTCACTAAAGATCCGATTTTACAAATCAAAATACAAAATTCTATAATTAAGGACCCTCAAGAAATTGCGGAATCTTTCAATAATTTCTTTGTTGACCAGGTTCAAGATGTATCTAACGGAAACCCAGAATCAGATAAAACTACGAGGATAGTTAATAACCCTAACTCAATGTTCATGCCACCAGTTGTTCCACAGGATATAGTTAGAGCAATAAAAACATTAAAAAATAAAAAAAGTCATGGCTATGATGGTGTAACAACCTCCGTGGTCAAATTTGTATCTGATATAATTGCTGTTCCTCTAAGTCATATTATGAATACAAGTATTAGCTCAGGCACCTTCCCAAATAGTCTTAAAAAAGTAATCATAAAACCACTCCATAAAAAAAATTGCAAAGAAGACATGACTAATTATAGGCCAGTAGCCTTAATTCCAGTGTTTTCCAAAGTTCTTGAAAAAATTATGTATGAGACAGTTTATAAATTCTTAACAAAACATGAAATCTTGTGTGACGAACAAAAGGGGTTCAGAAAAAATAAAAATATCAATATGGCAATATACGATTTATTGAATAACGTAATGCCAAATGTGGACCATAAAATACCTGTATGCGCCATATATACGGATATGACGAAAGCATTCGATTACGTAAACCATGACACTCTAATAAATAAACTTTACACGTACGGGATAAGAGGAAATGTCTTAGATCTAATTAAGTCTTATCTTACTAATCGAATGCAATACACTGAAATATCCAGGATATGCGTAATAACAAAAAGAGAACACAAATACCTATCCGGCTACAGGGAAGTCAAATATGGCGTACCACAGGGAAGTGTGCTTGGACCGTTGTTGTTTCTTTTATATATCAACGACTTGCCTCGCCATATTCAACAACCTGTGGTATTGTTTGCTGATGATAGTACGGCAACAGTAAAATGCGACAATAGAATTAATTATGAGAGTGACATTAATAATACATTAAAAAGTATAATAAATTGGCTTAATGAAAATAATCTAATCTTAAATATTCAAAAAACTAAAGTTATGCATTTCCATCAGCGTGTAACAGCTGAAAATTATGAGGTTGAATTTAATGGACAAAGAGTAGACTCGACTAATAATACAAAATTCCTAGGTATAATAATTGACAATAAATTGAGCTGGAAACCGCATGCAGAGGATGTATGTAAGAGGCTAAGCAAGTCAGCGTACGTACTATATAACTTGGCAATTAAAGTAAGCATTCGCACCGTGCTGGAAGCTTATCATGGTCTAGCTGCGTCGGTTTTGAGATTTGGCGTTATATTCTGGGGTAACTGTTCAGAGAGAGAGAGGATATTCAAGGTCCAAAAACGTTGCATAAGATCAATGACGAGTCTTAAAAATACCGACAGTTGTGCACCTGCGTTCAAGTCTCTAAAGTTACTCACCTTTCCGTCCCTGTATATCCTTGAAGTAGCTATATTTGTTAGATCAAACTTACACCTTTTTTCCCTTAGGGAAGATATCAGAAAACGTCCGGGATGTGTTAGATCGCAATACAAAAATCTAATGTATACAGGTAGGTACAAAACAGCTTTATTAAGAAAAAGCTTACTTTCAATGGGGCCAGTCATCTATAATAAAATACCTCATACCTACAAGGAAGAATCATTAGGCATGTTTAAAAAGAGGCTTACATCCTTACTTATAGATAAATGTTACTATTCTATAAAAGATTTTTTAAATGATAAGAGTCTCTAATGTTATTTTGTTTTATTCTATTTTATTTGAATGTTAAGAGTTGATTATGATATCTTAATTTATCCCATTATATTTGAATGTTTACGATTTTTTTTTTTTTTTATTGATTTAATATTTTTTTTATTTTGAATTTAATCATGTAATTGTCGAGTTTAATGTACGCAAATTAATCAATTTTAATCAATTATTTGTTAATTATAGAAGAAAGTTTGTTGTTGTTTATTTATTATGTTGTAGAGAACGTGAGCGATATGTGTCTGTATTTTAATCCACGATTTCATTTTATCTCTTTGTTATTTAATTGTCTAGTCTTGTTTGTTAGTTGAGTATATACTTTCTTTACTATTTTGCATGTCGTAAGGTAGAGTGTGTTGAAACTTTTTTACAATGTTACCATCCTATTTTGTACACATATTCTTGGCAAAATAAATGATTTCTG